>WNXA01000017.1:0-627500 GCA_013364905.1 Diaporthe capsici
CGGCCATGTACACTGCGACACAGCCTCGCATTAGCCTTCCTCGCCTCCAACCCTGCCCACCTCAGAGAAGAAGAGCCATACTCCCGTAGCCATTGGAGAAGGCGCCGATGAAGGCACCAATCGCCTCGACGACACAGCCAATTATGATGGGCGTCTTGCGCCCGTAGGTGTCGGCGAAGAAGGGCCTATGCGGGTTTGATTCATAGTCGGTGAGCGACCATTCACTCGCGTTGCTGCCAACCGTCTCCCCGTGGGGTCTACTTACACCATCCAGAAGCTACACAGAGATCCAATGTCGAGAATGGCTACTATGATACCAAGTCTACCGCCAGTGGGCCGGTCGAAATGGACCTGCCATTGGTCCATGACCTGGGAGGTGTTCATGAGCTTCCTGCAGGATCATCATGTCAGCGTGTCCATCGCGATTGGCCATTATACAGCAATGATCTGATTCACATTGAAGTACCGCTCTTGACGTTCGTGACCAGGACCGACTTACGCGTCAAAACCTGTCGAAGCCGACATCCACATCAGGATACCGCACCAGAAGTATAATCTTCGGAGCCCACGGTCCTTCCACCATATTACCGGCTCGAACTCAGGAGCTTCAGCCAGGGCAGCTTCTGCCTGTGTATGCTTGGCTCCACGACCGAGGGCGATTTGAACCATCTTTAGAAGCGATCAATCAACCTATAGGTTGCAACAGAGGGAAGGGAACGAACAGCGTGTGAAGTGTTCCTGACAATTCTAGGTGACATGAATTTCTCTGAACAGAACTTGTCGTTTCCCCCCACATGTTATGGAGATTTATATCCAGGCAGCAATTGATCAAGTCAAGTTTCCAACAGACTTGTCACATTGGCGTCTTCATATGAGTCCACGGGAATGAGCGCGCGGGTGTCGCCGCCGGGTCTGCTGATCTCCTTGAACTCTCTCTGACATGCGACGAACCTTAATCTTACCCGCGGTTGCAGCGCATTGCAGTAGCAAAGCAAGTACGCTCAAAGGAATCAATGCTCCGTCTTGGAACATTCCAACCCAGACTGAGTATTTATTAACCCCTGATATGGAAAGAAAGGGGGGAGGTGCACCGAGCCTATGCTTTCCCATGTGCCGCGGCTTTGCTCGCCTGTTCGAAGGACTTCAGGACTTATTCACATCGTTTCGCGTCGCGAATGCGAAAAGTTTATGTTAGGTTCTCGGCCCGCCCCTCCTTCCTCCCTCCTTCGTGTGACAAACGCCAGTGAAGTTCTGGCCTTGTACTTGGCGCATGGAAAGTTCATCGCATTGCGACGATCACGCTCGCTGCCGAATCTAGTACCGGCCACTGCAACAACCTTCCTCACAGCGCCGACAAGTCTTTTGAGTTCTGCTAATTGAATATAGGAGACCGGCAGTTGCAGACTGAGCGCGTCCCACCGCGTTTAGTAGCAAATGTAGTACATTAATTCGCTTGCGTACCCACATCGCACAAGATCCCATACAGATTCCGGATCTTGTCTGCAGAGCATCGCCTGTGGCGCTTTAGAAGCGAGGCATGCCCAGAGCCTCTCGCCGTCCTGTACTCGCAGGGTCCAAATACGGAACTTCTCCAATACCGGATGCCCGGACACCCAATCTGACTCCATCAGTGAGGTGCGTGTCAGGCTAGAGAACCTGTTTAGCGTCCCAAGGCCATTGATCTTCCACGGGCGTCGTGCCAGGACCGAGGACTCACCGTGGCAGCATGTAGTGTGCAAACATTGCTCCATATAGCACAAGCCCCCTTGGTCCAGTGCATCCTGGCGACACAGTCGTGATTCCGCGTGATGAGCCGCATGAGATATTCCCTGATGATCTGGTCCTCATACGCCCACACTTGGTCGATCTTGGACACGTGCAAGCCCACGCCTGCAAACACACTCTTCCAGCCCGTCACCGGATGGGTGCGGACCACCGGGTGGTGGGGCGCGAATGCGAAGTCCACGTTGAGGGGCGAGCCTCGCGGCGACATGACTTCGTACCCGCCGGCCTCGCACGCCGACTTGAAGACGGGCTGGGCACACTCGGCCGTCAGGGTCTCGAGGAAGCCTTGGAAGGGCGGCGAGAGCCGGTCGTACAGCTCGTAGCCCGACATCCAGAGTGTGTCGCCCCCGGCGGGCGGCGTGGCCTGCATCCGCAGGAACGAGAAATCCGAGGGGCAAGTCTCGAAAAGACTGTCGCTGTGCCACTCGCGTCCGAGGTCCCGGGGCTCATCGGGGGAGGTGCCAGGGCGCTTTTTCATGGTTGCGTACAGCTTCTTCTGGGCCTCGGAGTTGATCACGTAGCTTTGAAGACTTGTCACCCTCTGCTCGTGTAGTTGCCTCTCCCTTTTGGCCGAGGAAACTCACATGTTCTTGTCCGTGGTGCCATCAGCCATGGGCACGTTGTTTGGGTCGTTGTACAGAGGGTGGACATGGAGACCATTCTCGGCCGGTCTTCCCGTTAGTTTGCCCAGCAAATCGGTCACATATTTTTGCTCGTCAATAGACAGATCATCCTGGGGGGCTCGGAAGAAGACCACGCCCCGCTCGCATATGGTGATGGCCAGGTCGCGAAGCTGTTCTTCAGCGTTATCTGCCGCGAGCATGTCTTTGATCCTGGCGGTGGGATACTCGCGGCCGATGACTGGAGTCACGTCGACGTATTCGAGATAGTCAATCGATGACCCTTTGGCCAAGGGTGCACGCCTCAGATTCCCAGTTCGCACCGACCCCATCGCGTGTCGTGTTCAGAGAAGCCCTGGGGTAAAATGTGCTTAAAAGGGCCTGCGCCAGTATTCTGAGCCAAGTGGAATCAGTGCGTGCCTTTGATGTCGCCCAAGTTGGGGAACCGAGACGTCTCGTCAAGTGGCCGGGGCCAAAAGAAAGCGCGATTGCGGCCGAGACAGGCTTGTTCATATACTAGACATGCACCGCATTGTCTTGGCTGATCTGCAGCGAAGAGGAGCTGTATCAAGACTAGTCCATTGATCAGTTGATCACAGCCACCAGGTTCGCTGCAATTCGGGCCATCTTTGGCCCTCGTATATAGGAAAACCAGGACCGTCACGCAGTCAGCAACGCCTTTGGCCTATCGTGTGCGGGGAATCTTATTAACGCAGGGAACACAGTCGATCAATGTGACCCATCTACCGGCAGTCGTCAGCATTTGAAGCTCAGCAGAAAGGGAAACATATGTATGGGAAAACCTGGGGTCCCCGTGCCGGGTTCAGCATGTTCTCCCTCGAAGCAAAATAATCTTGCGCCCCCCCCCTCCTTTTGCCCTGAGAGAGAAGACAGACCAATGGCCGTGGCCATCCGAGTTGGATAGCGAAAGAATAGCTGCATGCTGCGTATCCGACACTCAAATCTGCAACTGACCCGGCTCATCTGAGCCATAGCAACCAGAAATCCACCATGGTTGCGGGCGCGGGCGGAGTCGTCTCGAGCAATCCGCTCAAGCTCGATTACCGAAGCCACAGCAAGTGCCTCGCAATTTGCGCCGTCATTACCGTCTCGAGCTTCCAATATGGGTTGGACTATGCGCTTGTCGGCGGATTCATGGCGATGCCGGGCTTCCTCCGGGTCTTTGGGTATTTCGATGAATCAGCCCAGAAGTGGGCCATCGACACCACCGTCCAGCAGCTCATATCGTCGCTCATGACCGTCGGCACCTTTGTAGGGTCGCTCGCCATTGGGCCCTTCAGCTCTCGGTTTGGGCGCAGGAATGGCCTCTGGACCGCCTCGGCTTTGAACGCAATCTCAACGGGGATCATGATGGGTACTACGAGTGTGGGACCGCTCTACTTTGCGCGGTTCTTACTTGGTGAGAGTCCGCTTTCTACTTGTAGTCGGCCTGCTTCTACTGACTGTTTCGGATTGAAAAGGCATATCCGTGGGCTGGTTCCTCACCTTTGGCCAGGTCTACATCAATGAAGCAGCACCGGCACATCTGCGCGGCATCGTCTTCGCCGTCTACCAGACGCAGCTCAGCATCGGATCCGTCATAGGTGCAGCAGTGGACTACGGGACACACAATATTGAATCCAAGAACGCCTACCGCATCCCCCTGGCGCTCTTCTTCATCGCACCGACGATCCAATCCATCTCACTCATATTCTTCCCCGAAAGCCCCCGTGTAAGCAGCTTCCGGCTACAATTTTAACCCTCTTACTCCTCAGTTCTTTGGTAGCTAACTCTTTTTGCTGCAGTGGCTCATGGCCCACGGCAGGGAAGACAGCGCCGAGTCGGCCTTGAGGAAATTGCGCGGCCGTACCATTGAGGAGGCGGCCTTTCAGGCAGAATTGAATGAGATACGCATCTCTACGAGGCAACAGGTGGAGCACAGCAAGCGGAGGCAGAAGCAGCTGTGGCTCGAGATTTGGAACAAGAGTAATCGGAGAAGGACGCTGCTCTCTATCGCGGTGGTGTGCTTCCACTGTGCTGCAGGTGCGTTCCCATCTGATAAAGTTACATCCTCTCTCCTTGCTTTCCTCCATCACTGATCCCAGAATCCCGGCTCATGGTTGGACAGGGTCCTCGTACCTGACGATATACACGACTTATTTCCTCACGACGGCTGGCATTCCAGCAGACCGCTCCTTCGAGTTCTCAACCATGATAACCTGCATGGGTCTTCTCGGGATTCTCTCTAGTTTCTTTTGGGCAGACAAGGTGGATCGGCGGGCTATCTTCATGATCGGGGTTGCTGTCTGCGGGCTCACGCAGTTGGGGTTTGCCGTGGCTTGGACTGCGGCTCCTGGAACCGAGACCGCTGGCAAGGTGGTAGTCGGTCTCATCGCCATCTTTACTTTCTTTTACACTGCCTTCGGTAGGTCTCAGACGCTCCGGTATTTCCACACCCCAGGTCTTAGGTTCTAACCTGTTGTTGCTACTGCTAGGCCCGTACGCGTGGATGGTGGGCGCAGAGTATCCCAACAACCACCTCCGTGCCCATACCTTTGGGCTCGCCACGGCTCTGAACTTCCTTGGCAACTGGGTCGGCATCTTTACTGCTCCCTACTTCATCAATCCTGCAAGCCTGGGATGGAGTGCAAAATATGGGTGTGCACCCTCCCGCCCCCACCTCCTCTACACCAACTAACATGTCAACATATTTGGCTACAGCTATATTTGGTTCGCATCAAACACCATCGTGTTTTTATTCATATACTTCTTCCTGCCGGAAACACGGGGTCGCACCCTGGAAGAGATTCATGAAATGTTCGAGGAAGGAGTCCCATCCAGAAAGTTCAAGGGCTTCGTATGTGCAGCAACGCAGGCGATGGCGACCGAGGTAATTGAGAAAGAGCGAAACGAGCATATCGAAGAGATCAAGACGCTGTAAAATGCTACGGAATGGAGCTGGAGCTGACGCACAGCCCAAGCCATGCTCTGTGCCGTGTCTATTGCGAGGGGAAAAGAGGGCCGGTGACAGGGCAGGGCAGGTGCTATTAAAAAGAGGATGGATGGCTTGATGGTGTCGAATGTGGGACATGCTTTCAGAAAATGCCTCACTGAGCTTACAAGTGACTGCGTCCTGCTTCGACGACAAGACAGAAGAGAAGGCCAATGAGTACGGAGATGACTGAAAGCACAAAAGAATTGGTAAACCCGTGGGAAAACAAAAGTGTCGTCCCCGTCCTCCCGCAGAAACACCAATAGTTCCGCCATCAAGAGGATGATTTCGAATCATGTCAACATAGCTGCGTCTGTGATAATCTCTAGCACGTGTGTCACACTTCCCCTCTTTAGCTGCATCGTGTCGTCATGTTTTGGCAAACCCGAGAGTAAACGATATCTTATCGCTTCCGCTCGCGGAGGACAGTCCAGTCGTCATTCCATTATAAAAGGTTAAACCACACCCCCTCTTTTTCAAGAAATTTAATCCTCCCCTTGGATACTCATCCTCATCTTGCTACTCGACTCTGCGATCCCCGCCCCGCCCACAGAAACTTTCGATTACTTAGACACAACAAAGTACCTCACCTAGCTGAACATGGTGTAATGACTCAGAGTTGACTGACACTTGGCAAAAGGCACACACGTACTGTTCGGTACTACCGTCCCTCAGCCAAAAGCCATGAGGTCTTTCATTGGTCATGTCGTCCAAGATGGATGATCAGTATCCAGGTAAAGTTAACACGCATGAGCCGGTGCCAATCCCCCCGTGCCAGGCTTGAGATTCCTGCTGCTGCTGCTGCAGTCCTCGAGTTAGCCTGGCGCGTGGGCGGAGCGGCTGAGATTATACGGCTTAGGAACTTGATCTTGGATAATACCAGCGAAAGGATCATGCGTTACCCCCCCTAACTCCTGCGAGGGCAGTTGGAGCTGACAAACGGTCCGTAGACATACAATGGCCCCTTCTGCCATCGTGACCATGCCCGAGTCTGGCACAGACAGCCTTGCCGTCAAGGGCATCAACAAGCCCACTGCCAAGGCCGGCATTGATTCCAAGGCCATCGACGCTATGATGAGCCAGTGGGACTCGTTTACTTTCTCGCCGATCCGCGAGTCTCAGGTATCCCGTGCTATGACCAGCCGATACTTCTCGGACCTGGACACTTACGCCGAGTCTGACATCGTCATCATCGGCGCGGGCTCCTGCGGATTGTCGGCCGCCTACACGCTCGGAAAGATGCGCCCTGACCTCAAGATCGCCATCATCGAAGCTGGCGTCGCGCCCGGTGGGGGTGCCTGGCTGGGTGGCCAGGTGAGTTATCTCGGGGCCGTCCCCGTTCATTTAGTATGTCCCGCTGACCAGAGTCCATTATATAGCTCTTCTCGGCAATGGTCATGCGTAAGCCGGCCGTAAGTAGATCCCCAAAATTCCAACGTCTAAACCGGTACCATTGCTTTTGAATTCAAAACACTTCATCTCGCCGTGGCTGACTTGGGGTTACAGGATGCCTTCCTCACTGAGATCGGCGTCCCTTTCGAGGACGAAGGCAACTTTGTCGTCGTCAAGCACGCTGCCCTGTTCACCTCCACCGTCCTGTCCAAGGTGCTGCAGTTCCCCAACATCAAGCTCTTCAACGCCACCACTGTCGAGGATCTCATTACTCGTCGTGACGTTGCCGGATCTGCCGATGTGCGCATCGCAGGTGTGGTCACCAACTGGACCCTGGTGTCGATGCACCACGACGACCAGTCCTGCATGGACCCCAACACCATCAACGCGCCGCTGATCATCAGCACCACCGGACACGACGGCCCCTTCGGCGCCTTCTCTGTCAAGCGGCTGGTCAGCATGAAGCAGCTTGAGCAGCTCGGGGGCATGCGTGGCCTCGATATGCAGACGGCGGAGGATGCCATCGTCAAGGGCACCAGGGAGATCGTCCCTGGACTCATCGTGGGAGGGATGGAGCTCTCTGAAGTTGACGGTGCTAACCGCATGGGTGAGCCACCTCCAGATCGGGATCTGGCCATGGCAAAGAAGCTGACCTCGAATAGGACCTACGTTTGGCGCCATGGCCCTGAGCGGTGTCAAGGCGGCCGAAGAAGCACTCAAGGTCTTCGAACTCAGGAAGGCTGAGAGCGCGAAGTAAGCCCCGGATAGTTGGGGAGATTCGACCACCTGAGTAGCACATCCACCTGCGTGTCATTCTTTCTCACTCGGCAGGCCATTAGGTTACAAATTGCGTTAAAGGATGTGTGGAGTTGACATGAATAACATGCTCAACAAGTGGTGCAAACGCTCATTTCGGCCAACTTGGAGACTGTTTAGGTGCCATAGTTTGATGAAACAATACACTCGTTGAACAACATGTCTATCTACTGTGTACTACAGACTTTCATCTGCTGTCACGCCCATCGCAGTAGAGCACTTGGCTTGGGTTTGACGACTCGAACCAGAGGCACAAAACTGTCACAGGCAGTGCAACAGATTGAGTGCGTTGCGGTCGTTTGTTCGAGTGATATTGTGCCGCCGACAAAGATCTCAATAGACCAAAACTACTTCACACGCTCGATTGCCTCAATGAGATCCCCGCCTATTCTGCCAACTTCGGCAAGAATTGCCTCACGGTTGACATCAACAGGCTCGTCACTTGTACCCGCCTCCCCCTCGTCTCCACGCGCCGCGGGTTTGTATGAGCAAGGCAGGTTAACCCTGAATGTGCGCCGTTGTACCTGGGGGTTCCAGATTGCAGCCACGACCGTGTCTTCCGGTGCCCCGTGGAAAAAGAGAAGCGGCCCAGAGAAAAGGCTATTCAATTGCGCCAGAAGAGTGCTAGCGGGATGCGACAATGCCGGCTGTATTGTCCGCCCGGTCCGTCCATCCAAGTTTTTGAACTGAGATTGTTTCACCGGATCGTCGGGGTCAGCGGCTCTTTTAACGGCCTTGCTATTCAAGCGAATCAGGACGTCATAGTCCTTGAAAGAGGGCTGGAAGAGTGTTCTCGGGTCTAATTCGATGCTCTTGTCCTTGACAAGCTTGCACGCTGCTCTGGCCAATGTGGTCAAACGAGTGGCAACGACTCTTGACGGCATAGGACGCCCGTCGTGGATGGTGTAGGCGGTGCCAGAGGTCTCGTTGGACGTGGCTACAACCAACGTCGTGTGACTCATGCCTGGATCGATCTTGCGCCAGGCCTCAAGCCGAGTAGCGACGGCGGACCGCTCAGAGCCTGTCAGCTCCCCGGTTGAGTCCAGAACCAGCGGCTCCATCCGCCAGTCCCACCTGGACAAGAATTGCAGCGTCCGTAGAAACCCCGTCATCGCGCTCGATGGCGCTTGCCACGGGTAAGGCTCCAGAAAGACGCGCAAGGCGAACAGCTCAACTAGTTCCTCCAGGAAGTGGCACGAGAGCTTGTGGGAGTTGAACCAGTGTTTGACCAGCCTGATCGTGGGGGACAAGGCAGGGAACCGAGTGCAGAGTATCGACATTGTCTGCGTGTGGCGGGAGAGATGTGTATACAGGCGCTTGAAGGAAGCATGCAGCTGGGCGCCCTGGGTACGCACACGCTGGTCAAGAGTCTTATCCACGGTTCGTCTCTCTAGCAGGCTCTCTTCGAGATCACTGTGTATCCTCAGACGGAAGGAGGCGCCCCCCTCGTACGTTACGTCTAAGAAGGCCAGATTCTCTATTTCTGTTTCTGCCTCCTCCAGCCCGACGCGGCATGCCACTCCGGGCTTGGACTCGGTCAAGAGCTCGCTGATCTTAAGAAGAAAGGCAACCTTCGTGCGCTGTATAGCGGCGAGATTATCAGGCCACTTGCCCGAGGCCTCGAAGTAGACCACAGCGTCCATTGGCAGCGTTGCGGCCTTCGAGGTGCTGAGAGATGGCGGCCGCACCGACGCAGACCGCAACTCGGGCGCCGCCGCGGAAACCTGTCTGATCTGGAGGGGAAGGTCGCTCAGTTCGCGCAGATCTGTTTCGAAAACAGCGAAGGCCTCCCTAGCAGCCTGGAACGCGGGCGTGTCTGATGCTTTGATGGGAATGATTGCTGGGAAGCCGGCTCCATAGAACTCGAGACTATCATCCTGTATCTTCAGGTGCATTTTGAGAGCATACCGGGTGATCTCTTCCCAGAGGCCAAGTGGCGAAGTCTGCGTCCAAATCAAGCTCTCCAGGATACTGCCGTCCTTGAAGCGTCTAAGTTCGGCTTTTTCACCCCAGAATTTGCGGAATTCCTTGGCCGCCGGTTTGTCTTCGACTGATGGACCTTGGTCGACTTGGCGCGCCATGTTGGCCGTATTGAACAGCACCCCTACTAGCAAGGTTGAGGGACCCAGAGGAGGCGAGGAGGTGAGTTCCCATGCAGCTTCATCTGAACTGTCGGCACTCTTTACATGTATGAGTTCCACTCTGTCGCCCAACGCTCTCCTCAGGATCGTCACAGTCTGTTCCCCAAGTTGGGCAGCGGCACTCCCATAATCGCCAGCATTGCGTGCATCTGTGCCTGTTGGTTGCATAATTTGGACGAGAGCGTCATAGCTGTGAAGAGGCAGATCGGCCTTGATGATAAAGGTTGAATTGAACTGGTCAGCGTCTTGATCAGCCAGCGATGCTTGTGTCCACCTGGCATATTGCTGCAGTGTGGATGCAGAGCAAGCACTCATCTTATAAGCCAGATTGAGCTGCCGAGCGGCATCAAGAATGACCGGTCCAGGGTCATTCAAAGCATCCCGGGCGTCGCTGGAGGAGCCGAGGACAGGAGGCTTGCGACAAAGGTCAACAGCGGCAAGATACTGCACCACGGCCTTGAAAATCTGAGTAGAGTTGAACGAGGCTGACAGTGCCGCCGCCCCCTTCCGACCTCCACTTTTTAAGAGAAGGGCAGTCAAGATGGCCCATTCGAAGTGACCAAATCCGCCCCTGGAAAGCGAACCCCCAAAACCGCGTTGAAGTAGCCAAACACGCCCCAGGATACAGGCATCCTTGAATGCCGGACACGCCTTCTCTGCCTGGCGGAGGACCTTGAGATGGGAAGAATAGCAGCCCTCGGCCTTTAAGGTGGAGTTGTAGTAAGGCGTTGGGGTTCTGGGGCTGTCGTCGGCGCCTGGGGCGGACCGAATGCAACAGGCCGTGGGCAACAGCTTCCGGATGGGAGACCAGCCCTGTGGTGCACACGGGATGATCCGTATGCTGTATCTGCTGGGCGAGTCCTGAGGAGTCAGGTTGAGAACAGGAAGTAGGCGGTTTCCATTGCAGTGCTCGTAGGCAAACACAACCGAGGAGCCAAGCTCGTTCCGGATGGAGGCAGTCAGGACGGCCAGGTAAT
Source organism: Diaporthe capsici (assembly GCA_013364905.1). Lineage (NCBI taxonomy): Eukaryota > Fungi > Ascomycota > Sordariomycetes > Diaporthales > Diaporthaceae > Diaporthe > Diaporthe capsici. The sequence continues at coordinate 10,724 of WNXA01000017.1, forward strand.
AGGCCCTCTTGTAGAAGTATCTGAGGTCTAGGTAGTCCTTGTCCTGGAAGATGTCTTTGGGCATCTCGACAATCATGTCGATGGCATGACTGCTTTGCGACTTGACCATTGTCTTGGAGACGTAGCTCCCGACAACATTGAACTGGGCCGGAGCTGCGAACGAGACCTTGTAGTGCGAGTCTTGGGGCGGCCGAGGCTCGGGAAAGGGCACGACCAGACCATGTTTCTTTTCGAGGCTCTTGGAGGCCTGGTGTATCTGCAAAGAGAAGAAGGTCAGTCGTAGGCCATGAGGCCGGACGGCCGGGGGGGGGGGGGCTCACAGGAGTAGGGTCATGAGCCTTGGTAGCTTCTAGGGTGGACTTGATGCGGTGCAGGAGCTCGTCGGCACCGGCAAAGGTCTTGTTGTAGTCCAGTCGGACCTCGCGCAGGAGCTCTTGTGTCTGCAGGACGAAGGTGCTTGATCGGGGGGTGCCAGCCTGGGCGACGGCATCCAGAGCGGCGCTGCCATCTGCGACAGGACCGCGGGACTCGTGGTGGTCTACTTTTCTTCGTTTCGCAGGATTTGTCTCCATATTGATCATGTAGGACCGGGTGGTCTTGTTGTAGCCACTCGCCCACACAGACTCGAAGCCCCGAGGAGGAACAGCGTGGAGAAATTCGCGTTGGGCGTGGCAACGCTGGAGAAGACGAAGCGAGGCAAGACAAGGCGAGTCAAGTTGCGAATAGTACTGCTCGGGCACCGCTTGGAAATTTATTCCTTATCGATTAGATAGTGGTTGTCTAGATTGGCGCCGGTGTGGTGGATGTACCCCTCCGTTTATTAGCTTCGCAGGCACTTAGGCACTGAGGACCTGGACAGGCTAGCAGTCAAACAGACCCCACAATCCTAGGCGGCACCGTTTACCAAGTAAACCACAGGGCCTGTCTGACCCCAACGTCATTGAATTGGTGTCCCTTTTACAGCAGCGTGTGCTTAGTACGTGTGGCCTGCTGTGGCTGGCATGGCACGCAGCAATTGCAAACATTGAAGTTGTGCAGCAGCAACACAATTGCAAGCACTTTGCTTTTCTAACACTGTCATCTCGACTTTTGACTCCCGGGCCAGGTGACGCAGGTGTGTTGCATCTGGAGATAATGATACCGGATCCGACCTTGACTCTGCCTCTGTCATTTCGCTGTCACTCACTGCCGCTGTCACTGCGAGACGTCAGCCCAACACCCTCCTCGCGTCTCCGGCCATGTCGTCCTCCAAGGCGGCCCTGAAGGCCATCGCTGATGCCGTAAAACAGCACAAGTACGATGATGCTCTCCAACAGGCTCGGGATTTCACACAGAGGGAGCCTAGGAACTACCAAGCGTAAGGCCACCCCACATCCTATACCCGCCATCCCGTCGCATCGCGTCACATCACGCCGCCCTGCGTGGCTGCTCACGCTCACGCTTATGCTCCTTCTTACACCTCACTCACTGACAACGCTCCAGTCTCGTTCTGCTGGCCCTCGCGCTGGATAAGACCAACAGGTTGGATGAGGCAGAGACAACCTACGACGCGGCCACAAGGCTGAAGCCCAATGATGCTCAGGCATGGCAGGGTCTCGTCAAGCTCTGTGAAAAGCAGGGCTCAAAGAAACTGTCTGCTTTCCAGACGGCCACTGTCCGCCTGGCTGAGATCTTCCAGGCCTCCGAGCAGACCTACAAGTGCCACAAGGCTGTCGACGATTTCATCGACTTTGCTCGTGCTCATGGGACAGTTCAGCAGCAAGTCGACGCCCTGGGCCTCAACCTCCCCGACAGCCCTATCTACTCGGCAGTCGAGGGCCGTACCCGCCCTGCCGAGACGTACGAGACCATTGCCAAGCTCCTGGAGGCAGACGAGAAGAAGCAGATTAATACTCTGATCGGCGAGCGGAGGACCAGGCTGGGCGCAAAGGTCAGCGAAGTCACCATCGAGGTCAAGCGGGAGGTTCTCGGCCGCAGTCGCCTGGGCCACATCTATCGCGAACTCATCAATTGGTCCAACGATGATGAAGTTCGTCGCAATTATGAGGAGAAGCTGCTGCAACACTGCCATGACCGCCTCCTCGCTTTCCCACATGGCCAAGAGAAGACCCAGGAGCTTCGGGTTGTCCTCAAGCTGGCCAATGACATGGTCATCATCAAGCATCCATACAGACTCGCTTGGGAGATAAGTATCGACTGGAAGGATGCCCAAGAGACAGGAGCTTGGGACCCCACCGTTCTTCGTGACTACTGCACCTTTTTCCCGGACAGCGACCTGTGCAGAGCCATCACGGGCTACCTCAGCAGCGATATCTCGCCATTCCCCAAGCTTGAGCCACAGCCTGAAACTCCCGACGGTGGTGGACATTCCAGTGACGAGAGTGAGGATGACGACGATGGTGGCGCCCCCACAACCATCATCCCATTGACTGACGAGGACCGTTTGCTCATGATGTCGGAAGCGATTTTGACAACTAAATCCCTCTTCGCCCACCGTTTGGTGGCCGAGTACTATGAGTCACTTCAGGAGCACGAGAGCAATGTTGAGTTGACGCGCAAAGCTCTGCGTCTGCTAAGAGACGAACGAGAAAAGACAGGCATGGCGTTCCAGAACACCAGTGACATGTTCAACTTACACCTCGCCACGGCGCTGGTCTTCTACCAGTCTCCACGTCATCACGAAGAAGCGAAGGCATTATTCGACGACGTCTTAAGCCGGGACCCTGTTTCAACACCCGCCCTGATCGGAGTGGGCTTAATCTTTGAGGAGGAGGAAGAATATAGCGAAGCCGTTGACTTCCTGGACCGAGCTCTGCAGAGGGATCCCGAAAACCTCCGCGTCAAATCCGAGGCAGCCTGGGTGAAGGCCCTCAAGGGTGACTACTCGACCAGCGCAGCAGAACTGGAGAAGTGCATACCTTTGATAGCAGCCAAGGGTGACGCTACCCATGATCTCTTGGCGCAGACGTTACACCGACTGGGTAGCTGCATATGGGCATTGGACCCCTCAAAGGCTGCCAGAAAAAATCGTGGACCTGGCAGCGCTTACTCGTGTTTCTTGAGCTCCTTGAAGAGTAATCTGAATTTCGCACCGGCGTATACTAGCCTGGGGGTGTACTATGCCGACTACGCCAAGGACAAGAAGAGGGCCAGGAAATGCTTCCAGAAGGCAGTCGAGCTGTCTCCATCCGAGATCGTCTCGGCAGAGAGACTCGCACGCTCTTTCGCAGATGAGGCTGACTGGGATCGAGTTGAACTTGTCGCGCAGCGGATTGTCGACTCGGGCAAAGTCAAGCCGCCTCCAGGCTCCAAACGAAAGGGGATCAGCTGGCCTTTTGCCGCCCTTGGTGTCGCGGAACTACACAAGCAAGACTTCTACAAAGCAATTGTATCCTTTCAAGCCGCTCTAAGGATATCTCCCGAAGATTATCATTCCTGGGTGGGCCTTGGGGAAAGCTATTACAGCTCTGGCCGCTACATTTCGGCCATCAAGGCCATCCAGAATGCACAGAGGTTAGAGGCAACGTTGAGTGATACCGGTTCTGCGGAGACTTGGTTCACCAAGTTCATGCTTGCTAATATCAAGCGCCAACTTGGTGATTTTGACGAGTCTATCGAGCTGTACCAGGATGTTATGCTTCACAGGGCGAGTGAAGAGGGCGTGGCCATCGCCCTGATGCAGACGCTTACCGACAATGCGGCGGACTGTCTTGGAAAGGGCCTCTTTGGAAAATCTGTTGCACTGGCAAAGAGTGCCCTGGAATTCGCCACCAAGGCCCCGGGGGGAATCAAGGATACATTCAACTTCTGGAAGACGGTGGCAGACTCTTGCTCGATCTTTACCAGCATCCAAGGACATGTTCAAGAATTCCCCGTTGACGTCATCCGGAGCCTGCTCGGGGGTGATGATGACAGTCCGGAACTCGAAGCCTTGAGGGACGTTGACGGGGTCGGAACCAGTGTCGTCTTCGCCAAAGGCATTTTCCCCGACGACGAGAAACTTGGCGTCGACCTCACCCGTGCTCTCCACGCTACAATCCTTGCCCACAAGCGTGCCGTCCACGCTTCAGCCCACGATACACATGCACAGAGCGTAGCATATTACAATCTAGGCTGGGCGGAGCAACGCGCGCACGTCAACCTTCCTGAAGATTTCAAGAGGAGGTCTAGCCGATACTTGAAAGCCGCCATCAAATGCTTCAAACGGGCCATAGAGTTGGAAGCTGGCAACCCGGAGTTCTGGAACGCACTTGGTGTGGTGACAAGCCAGGTCAACGCAGCTGTTTCGCAACATGCCTTTGTCCGCAGTTTGTACTTGAACGAGCGAAACGTTCAGGCATGGACAAACCTGGGCACTCTTGGGCTTCTGCAGAACGACCTGGAGCTAGCGAACGAGGCATTCATAAGAGCACAATCCACCGATCCCGACTACGCCCATGCATGGCTCGGCCAAGGCATCGTTGCCTTGATCTATGGCGATGTCAAGGAAGCGCGCAGTCTATTTGCTCATGCCATGGAAATTGCCGAGGCCTCTTCGTCCATTTCAAGGCAGCAGTTCTCCACATCAGTATTTGACCAGACCTTGACGGCCACGGCGGATACTACTATGACGTCTCTTATCCAGTCCATATTTGCACTGGGCCAGCTTCGGGGGCTGCGGCCGCAGAATCATGCTCTGGGGCATTTGCGCGCCTTGCTGCAAGAGCGAACCCACGAGCATCGGCCGTCGGCAAATGTCCTAGAAGAGATGTGCTCGGTACTAGAAGCAGACTACGAGGTGACCGAGTCTGCACAGTCCCTTAAGAGATTTGCACTTGCAAAAACAGATCTCGCCAGGGCCTATCTCGCCATTGGGTCATACGACCAGGCTGTTGATTGCGGCGAGACGGCGCTGCAGCTCAGCAGTGATGAGTCGGACAACGAGCTGACTGCAGAGGAGCGAAAGAAGGCGAGGCTGTCTGCACACCTGACAGTGGGCCTCGCCCATTACCACCAAAACAACCTAACCGAGGCCGTTTCGTACTTTGACTTTGCCCTGCAGGAATCGGATAACAATCCCGACGCCGTTTGTCTGCTTGCCCAGGTACTGTGGGCAACGGGGACCGAGTCTGCCCGGGAGAAGGCACGCAGCTCGCTGTTCGATGTCATCGGCGACAGACCCGACCATGTGCAGTCAGTCGTCCTGCTGGGCATCGTGGGGATTCTAGATGAGGACGAGGAAAGTCTTGATGCGGTACGCATTGAGTTGGAGAGGCTCCGGACAAGCGAGAACACCACCTCGGCGGAACAGTTTGACATAGGAGAGGTTCTACAAGCGGCTGCAGCCGTGGCGGACGCGGGCACGGGACAGGGACTGCTGGCCCAAGCGCAGACGGATGTGCTTCTGTACCCTCAGCTGCCACACGGCTGGTCGAGTCTCGGGGACCTGGCAGGCAACGGTGAGGAGTTCCCAAGAGAGATGGCGGTCCGGGTGGCGTCACAGGGCATACCGCCCAAAGGCGAGCTTGGCGCAGAGGATCTGGCCAAGACGTACGGCTCGACTGGGAAAGCCCTCAACTCGCAGGTCTCGATTGTGCTGGCGCCGTGGATGAAGGAGGGCTGGCAAGATCTTGTCGGTGTCTTGCGCAAGCAGTAAAGTACTCTATAGAGACAATAGTTCCACATAGGAGCGAACAAGTGGAGATACACCAGCTACGAGCGCGTAGTGCATTTGTAGACTCTGATGCGCGTCCCTCATCAGCAGACGACAGTCTCGTGACATTTGACGTTGGGCTGAAAAGCCTTCTCCTCAGCCTTGCTGAACCAGTGTGATCGTTTCCCTCAACCTGGTGAGTCGAGTGGTCACCCAAGCTTTCTGCCTTGGATAGTGTCAGTTGATGCTTGGACGCTCTTTCCGAGAGAAGTGGCGGCGTGGGTGTCTTGTCTCGGTTGCTGGTGGAAAGGAATCGGTATGAGGGTACTTACCACGCATCGATCTTGCCGCCCAAGATATGGCAAGTCGCGGGCTCCAGTAGAACGGCTCCTCTGGCGACAACAGTTCCCTTTTTGAGCATGATCTTCTCCCCGATGTTGAGTGTCCCGATAGCTATCCTGGGTATCCGCGTCAGCTCGATACCATACACCGTGTGGCCCTTGCAGTCCTGCAAGACCAGGCGATGGGTGGCCTTGTTGGAGGCGCCCGTGGCAGGACCAGGCTGGGCTGCTCCCCCTCTTGGCCCCGTCGCTCGTGGCTCTGGTCCGTCGCCTGTTTCATTCTGGGCTTCTTCCGCATCAACGCCATTGGTGGGGAGGCGGATGATCTCCCGGCCGCGAGTCTGCTCGCCTCTCTCGATGGCCTCGAGCTCCTCGACCTGCTCCCACCTGCTCTTGGCCAGGTCTTCAATGTCGACGACCTGCACGTAGACATGGCGGCTCAGCCTGGTTTCCTTGACGGCTGGGTTGGTGACGTCGCCCGGCAGGGAGATGGTTGGGACCGAGTCAGGGTCCAGCAGGCCCGAAGTGGTGAGATCCGAGGCCAGCAGGCGTGTCTTGGCCGTCATGACCAGCGAAGGGAGAGGAGGCGGCGGGTCGCGGGCAGAGATGAGAGCCTGCAGCCATGGTTGAGAGGGCGGGGGGAGGTTTAGGCTCTGCAGCTGGGTGTTGATCTGGGCTGAGAGGCTCATCATGAGATGGGTAGCTGAGACTGCTCCTCATCGTACTCGGGAGGCTGAGATCTACGGGGTATTTGCGGTGTGGCCTTTGGTCATCGTAAGCTGTGTGTGTGTCCGCATATATGTGTGTGCATCTGTATGTCTGCCTTGACGAGGATCAAGACCACCGAGACCAGGCACAGAGACAGCAACACTCTGGACGGCTCGCGGCTCACGGCCCCACTACCGACTTGCCCAGCCTGCCAGTTAGGACGGTTAAATAAAGAATCACGACTGTGGGAGACAGAGGGAGGAAAAGTTGACGAGCAGATGAGTTGATGATTGTTGACGTCCGGGGGGTCTAGTTCCAAACGAGGCGGCAATCAGAGCCCCACCCAGAGGTATCTCTGCTCCCCTGCAGGTACCTACATGGGTACGTACCCACGGCAGTACATGTTGGAGAAACCCCGTCATCTAACAAGTGACATGTGTTGGCAACTCAGTCGTGGACCTCGTCTCTTACTAGATGCTGCAGGTACATCATCATCCATTCTTTTCATTATCCAGCCCACGCCAGCGCCAGCCTCTGCCCTCGACCTTTTGGAGACAGGAGCCTACGTGCTGCCGCCGAAAATGTCCACCATAGCTTCGCCCAGGGACCCCCATTCCTCCTTTCGGCGAACACCCTCCTCCCAGGCCATTGTAACTCCCACCTCGTCCACACGCCCCAGCCTCGACATGCCCCGGTCCGCAACCAGCTCTCCCAACCCGTCCGCACCCGCCTCTGCGACCGCCCCCAACAAGCGCAACAACCGTGCCGCCCTCCGCGAGTACTACAACCTCAAGAAGACACCCGCTGCCGCCACGCCTCCACTGCTCGAAGTCACCGACACCGACTCCGTGGCCGACGCCGCCGACTTCCCCCACTCAGACGTCCCAACATCCGAGATCGATGCCGATGGCTTCGACGCCGACGCCTACGTCAAGTCCAAGCTCAAGGATAGCAGCCTCGAGGAGCTGCTCAAGACCTACACGCGGGTCCTGGGCGAGATACGGGCGCTCGATGCTGAGAAGAAAGCATTGGTCTACGACAACTACAGCAAGCTCATCACCGCCACCGAGACAATACGCAAGGTACTACTACAGTCACCAGGTCTCGAAGCAATCCGGGTTTCTCTGCAACCGTGTAACTGACCGTCTCTTCCTGCCAGATGCGCTCCAACATGGACCCCCTGAACCCCATGGCCGCCACCCTTGACCCAGCCATCGCCCACATCTACTCACAAGCATCCTCCATCAGGGACGCGCTGAGGGAGTCCGCCCCGAAACCGGAAGACACCAAGGGCCAGCAGGAGGCGCAGGCGAGGAAGAAGAGGGCCAGGGAGCTCGTCGCGGGGGTGTTGGACACGCCGGATAGGATACGGGCACTGGCGCAGGAGGGCAGGATCGAAGAAGCCAGGGAGGCGTGGGTGCAGCCCAGGCAGCTGCTCCTGGCCTGGAAGCAGAAGGGGATCGGGGGTGCTGATGTTGATGCATGTCTGGCGGAGGGGGACGCAGCCGTCAAGGGCGCGGATTCGCCCGTCGTAGGAGCGTAGGTTGGACGATGCTTTTGAAATGATACCCCGGGCCTCAGCCCGATAGTCTAGATCTCCCCGAGGTTCATGGAAAACCCACTCACTCATCCACCGAGTCCTCCCGGCGCCCGACTCGGCGGTTGCGCTCCCGGACTAGCCCTTGTGCGTTTACGCGTACATGTCCCAAAACGCATCCTCGGTGCGCCGTATGCTAGATGAGCTGGTCGGGCGAAAGGGTCTGCGGTGGCCGGTCACGACGCGGGCCCGGCACCGAGGCGCTCCACGTCCCAGACCTCAAATGGATCCCTGTCTGCCTCGCTCACCAAGATCTGTGCCTCGGCGCCGATCCTGCGGAGCTCCGCCTCCAGGGCCGGCTGCATCCTTTGCCGGAGATATGCCCTCTCAGAGTTGCTGTGAAACACGGTGATGACCAGCTTGCCCTCCATCGTGGCCCTGAGTGCGTTGTGGTGACTCATCTCGCCCGTCACCAGGACGTCGACGGGACAGCTCTTGAGGACGTCCCAGCCCGAGCCCGCACATACGGCGGCGGACTGGACCGTCGTTGCGGCGGCGTCAAAGTGCCTGGGTGCCGCGACCATGACATGCTTCAGGCCACCTAGGCCGGCAGCGAGGCGACGGACCAGGTCGCCCACCACGACCGGCTGGGCAAACTCGACCTTTCTGCCGTAGCCGGCGCCTTCAAAGCCGGCCGGGGGAGGTGCCGAGGTGGGCTGGACGGCGGAACGGCTCTGGGGCTGTTGCGAGCCGCAGATGACATCGACGAGCCAGTCATTCAGGCCACCAGGGACGGCGTCGACGGCGGTGTGGGGGCAGTAAACAGCGATGTTCTTCTGAGCCAACTGGAGCAGGATCCTTTGCTGGGGGTCGGCGAGGTCGACCGACTTGAGCCCTCTGAAGATGAAGGGGTCTTAGCAGCCGGGTGCAACTGGTCAGTGAAGGATGCACGAGGAGCGTGAGAGTGCGGAAATGCGGACGTACGGTAGCTCACAACCAGGGAAGCCTTCTTGTCGACGGCCTCCTGCGCGACGGATGGGCTCAGGTCGTTGGTGAGGAGGACGGTCTTGTGCTCCGGGGTGGACTCCAGACCGAGACGCTGTTGGCTGGGAGCGTCGAAGTTGCCCAGGAGCAGGCCGACATTGTCCCAAGCCCTGTCGGCGACCTCTTCCGGGTACCTGGAGTGGGGGTGTCAGCTCGACACGTCCGGATGGCAGGCAGCGCGGGCGGGTGGGGAGTTAAGTTGAGGTTGGGGTCGGTAGTATGTACAGAGATCTCAGAGCTTGCACCACCGCCTGGGTGAACGGGGTGTTCTGCGGTGGTGTTGGCGGTGATAGTGCAGCGAGTGATGCCATCCTTCTTGCCGGTGACAGTGTGGTTGGAGCAGAAACAGCGACGGGGAAAGGCCTTGAGGAACAAGCTCTGGCAGAGGTGGGGGCGCCTTTGGTCCTTGGCCAGTTGCGGATGGTGACGGCAGGAGAGCGGCTGCTTGGTGGCGACGAGGCAGGGCCTGCAATTGCTAGACGAAGGGGAGGGGAGGGCGGTACACCAAGGCGGAGCCGTGTCATGAGGGAAGTCATTGCATCTGCGTGGAAAGTAAACAAGACTGACGTCGACAGCTCAGGCAGAGCTTATAGGCACACCTTGGTGGTAGTACCTATTAAGTTTGACCCACCGGTAGCCGCCGTTGGTACCTTGATCTCGGCCCCGTTCATTACATGGTGCATGTGTACCTGCCACGCTTGCGTACTAACACTACGATAAGTTGCCGACAGCCCTTCTTCTCCACTTCGCATCTTTTGTCATTCATACCTAGGTAGACCGACTACCTACCTAGAGCTATCAGAACAACAAAGTCGAGGCCCCTAAACACACACAAGCACATGCCGTCGACGTCAAATCACCCATCATCAACCATGGAGAACACTGCAGTGTCAGAGGCCGCGCTCAAGGCCTCCATCATAGAGCGGCTCAACGCCATCCATGTCGACATCACCGACATGTCTGGTTTGTCCCCCAACAACGCCTCTGAGAGACCCGGTCCCAGTCACCCAAATACACTGATGCTAACACTCTTGCAGGCGGCTGTGGCCAGGCCTTCTCGACCTTGATTGTCTCGCCCGACTTTGCCGGCAAGAACTCACTCAAGAGACACCGCCTGGGTTAGTGACCGGCCTGTCCACGCCCTCGCACCTCTCGTACTCGCTAACACGTGGCCGTCACAGTCAATTCCGCCCTGAAGGACGAGATTGCCGCTATCCACGCGTAGGTTGAATCCTGTCCGGTCCGGCCCGGGAGCACACCACCGCTTTTCTCATCTCTGCCCCGGTGCTTTGGTTTCGCCGTCGTAATCCACTGCTGACCCGTCATGACCGGCAGATGGACTGCAAAATGCCAGACACCCGAGGAGTGGGAGAGGGCAAAGGCTGCCGCTGGTGGCGATGCGCCCCGCCTTGACGGTACTGTTGATGGGAAAGTTCAGGGCAGTGCTGCCTGAGAGCCATCTTTCTCTGGCACTTGAGCCGGCCACCTTGAGGACACGGCTCACTCCCAGATCCGGCCGCTTTCCTCCCGCGTCGCATGCTTTCCCAAGGCAGCCAGGGCAACAGAGCACGTGGGATCATGGCTCAGAGCCCCTTCAAGCAGGCGGGCTGTTGGTCATTTCAGCACAAGCAATACGCAACACGTGCTGGGGAGAGCCCACTCCGGCCGCAGAGCCCACGAACAGCCGGGGCAATCACATGGGAGGATGTCTGGGGTGATGTCTAGACATTACACGGCTTGCGGCCGGCAAGTTCGCCAAGTCTCCGGTGGTATTGATGGCAGCATGGACTCTGCTGTGTAGCGCAGTGTGATGGTGGACGACAGGTACTGCCGCATGGGCGGGCTTGAGCCGTCTAGGCAGGGGCATCGCGGTGTGTTGCATGTGTCAGGAGAAGACCTCTTACGGGCATACTTGAGCATTTGTCCTTTATGTAACTAGACTTGATTGTATTTGGTCTCAGTGGGTCCGTTGCTCTCCCCGCGGTGCATCGCCCCGAGCAGCTCTGGCTGGGTTGACAGCCCTCCTCGCCTCTGATATAGACGGCCCACGACGAATGCACCACGCCTTATCTTCGGGATGGCAGATCAGATCGAGCCTGGGTTTGCATACCGTGGACTTTGACCGGACTTGTGTGGTTCATAACTGCCAGCTAAGTCCAGATCATTTCTTTCTGCCGGGCATGGGGCTGATATACAGCGCACTCAGATGGTGGGTCTTTGTCAATGATCACTCAGTCATGTCTTCCGATGCTGTGTTTCAAAGACTTCATATAGCCTGCCTGAAGACCATCCGACATGATATGTCGGCCCTGTCTTCGAGGGGTAGGAGACTGGGCACGCAGCCAACAGGCCGTCGCTTGTGGTCTGGGTCGGTCATGCAGTTGCCTCCACACGGCTTGGGTCAACACCGAGACACGTGCAGGCACGAAACCTCAGCTCGAGAGCTCCGAGCAAGCCTACCCGTTCCGGCGAATACGGGAGGCATTTCTCGCGCTGATCCAGAGCTGGAGCTGCCCAGACTGCTCGGTTCGGCCTCGAACATGAGCACTCATACGCCGTCTAGCGTTACTCCATCCTGATGGTGCAACTGCCGGGTACCTGCCCATAGCATTATCGCAAGACATGTCGCCGCTCTCTGTCTTGGTCCCTAATTTCGCCCTCGCTCTGTACCACCGCCCCCCCCCCCCCCTGAACCTGGTCTTGCCGTCTGCATGCAACTGCCGCGTGGCTTCAACGCTGTGGCACCTGTCTGCCCGTTTTGACAGCCCGTTGATGGCTCGTGTCATGCCATGAACCCTCCGCCCCGGCATGTTCTCGACCTCCAGGCGCTAGTATGCTTCCAATCGTCAGAAAAAGCCACCTCCGGGTCGGGCCCGTGGAGGTTGGTCTGTCAGCGCGGTGCGCCGTGCATGGCCACCTCCACTCCACGGTGGTGTCCGAGAGCGAAGCACATCCGTCTGGACTTTCAACGCGATCTTAACAACCCATAGCTGCTGCTCTGCAGTCACATGCTAATTCAGTATCCGGCCCGTTCATCTGGGGTCCGCACCCCAGACGGTCTTGCTCTGGCTGAACGGTGCCCTCGGGCACTCGATGCTGGCTCTTCCGCGCCTCTGCAGTCCCAAGACGCGCGCGAGACCAGGCTGCTTCAGCCTCTGGAACGCTCATTCCGCTGATTCACTCAGTATGACTCTTGTCTCCCGTCAGCTTGATTCTTCGCAATCAAAACCTGAGTCCTCTCTGCTCATGGCGGGGTGTCCTCGACGCCACGCAACGTTGTTCGGCGAGCGGTGCTGTCTATGGCGCAGCGAGTGCTGGGAGCCAGACTCGTGTTGCCCGAGACATGTGATGTTGCGATCTCGCCTCCTCGTGGGTTGCCCAATATAAAGTAAGTTGGGTCGTCTCTGAGCGACTCTCCAAGTAATATCACTTGTTCTGAATATCATCCAACTTGTGTCTCTCTTTCTCCTGACCTGTCTCTACCTCTGGATTACTGCGATATTATCGTCTTCAATTGCCTAATTTCCCAGATATCATTAGCGGTCATGCGATTCGGCTCGGTGGCCGGGCTGGCTTCGGCCGGGCTGGCGAGCATTGTCGCGGCCGAGGACCTCCTCTTCTACAGCACCATGACTGACACCCAGGAGTACATACAAGCGACGACTGTTCTTGGCCTGACAGGTATGGCAGCACCGGGGCGGGCTATTGTGTGTTGCATGCTGACGACTCGGCCACCTCAGCCCATGTTGCGACCCCTGAAGAGTGGGCCAGCTATACCACAGCTGATTTCGAAAAGTACAAGGCCATCGTGATCCCGGATCCCATGTGTGGTACTGTCGACACGATCGATTTCTTCGACTCGACAAAGGCGACCTGGGGCCCTGCCGTGCAAGGGAACATTATCCTCATCGGCACTGACCCTACTTTCCACTCTTCAAGTCAGCCTGGCGCGCTGACTCTCATTAACAACGCTCTTGGGTTTTCCGCCTCTGGCAACGGAACCGGCTTGTACTTTGCGCTGTCCTGCTACTACGGCTCTGTCGACTCGGCGGCCGTCGATTCCCTGTCCTACTTCGGCACCATCACCGTTCGCGGGAATCTGGCTTGCTACAATGACGCGCACCTGGTCGCCGACTCGACGGCTCTGGGCACGCTCGACGATGCCGCCCTGAGTGACTGGTCCTGTAGTGTCCATGAGGTCTTCTCGTCCTACCCCACCACGGGTCAGTATGGGTTTGTGCCACTTGCTATTGCACAGGACGCCATTGGGGATGGACAGAAGGACTTCGCGGATGGGTCAAACGGAATTCCCTACATCATTGTCAAAGGGGCAACTCCGGATGGCTGTGGCGATGGTGTCTGGGACCCCACTCTGGAGGAGGAGTGTGACGCCGGGCCCTTGAATGGATCGCCCGCGAGCTCCTGCTCGTCGTCCTGCAAATGTCTCAACGGGGCTATTAATCCGGGTGTGTGTCGACCACCGGGCTCGAATTCGACCTCCAGCTCTTCTCTGCCCACTCCGTCCTCTACATCACTGCCTGCCCTCACAAACTCAAGGTATGCCACGAGATGCGCAACGCACGGCGTCCCGACTAACAAGAAGCAGCTCAGTGGTGCCGTCGTCAACCTTCTCACCCATATCTGCGAACTCCAGGTGAGACTTGCCACCAGAACTGCCTTCACCAGGGAGAGCTAACGAGTTGAATTCAAGTGTGCCAGCATCGGCCACCAGCTCACTATCTACGGGGACCGCCTCGTCATCAGCGCCCATTTCGCCCTCAGGTCCATTCACGAACTCGAGGTTTGTGTCTGTTCCCCCAGGATATGTTCGGCTCTTTGGCTGATACAATGGCAGCTCTGCACCAATTTCCACCACGGCAGTGCTTCCATCGCTTTCAAGCGCTGCTTCGTCCTCAGCTGTCCTTTCCAGCGAGGCTTCATCTCTGTCTCCAACAGCCGTGACAACTGAAACGTAAGAGCTACTCTGTCCTCTGTTCGGTTCTGCGGTACAAATTTGACACAGGTGTAGTCCTGTCGTCCCCGTCCCGACAGGCTCTGCTCCCACAGTAACGGGCAGCACGAGGTGAGTTTTCCTCCCGCACACGTTCATAGCTCGGGGGCTGACCACCGACGTAGCGTTCCACCGGTCTCGTCACCGACGCCGATTATGCCAGGCCTGAATAGCTCATCACCTGCTCTTTCGAGCAGCACGGGGCCACCCGGCCTGTCCTCTTCCTTCGCGCTGAGCAACTCGACGTAAGCTCCGTGGGCGCCCCGGCTTAATGTCCTTGTGCTAATTGCGACAGCAGCGTGCCGCCTACCGGAACAGTGCCGCCAACAGAAGCAAGCCCGAGGTGACAAGGTCAACTAGCTACTTATTTTGCCTGCTGCTGACTCGATTATAGTCTTTCCGCCCCCGGGACGCCACCTGTCTCTTCCTCAAATGGGTTGACTTCTTCTACCACCGAGGGGAGCACTGGCTCCAGTCCGACTCCTCCCTTCGTCGTGTCTTCGGAGAGTTCGGTCCCGCCGGTGACATCGACACCACCTGCATCGCCGCTCCCCAGTTCGTCTGCTGGAGCGTCCGGTAGCAGTAGTGTAGCGATAAATGGCACCTCTTCCCTGGAACCGCCGACATCCTCGTCAGTGCCGTACACAAATTCCAGGTGGGTGTAACTCGGACTTTGGAATAGAGGACTACGTACTGATCCTAGAGAGCAGTTCCACCGAAACTCTCAGCCCACCATCGTCAACGCCCTTGCCGAGCACGGTTGAAAGCAGCGGCACTGTAACCAGCGGAACAGGTCTTCCATCATCAAGTGTGGGGTTGTCGTCTCTAGATACGTCGAGGTAAGAGAGAATTTGAGAAACGAGTTCATCGACCCAGATGCTCATGCAAGACCTAGCATCGTTGCCACAACATCGGAACTCCCACCAGGATTCCCTACCGTCTCAGTGCCTACAGGAACGACCTCACTGGGACTGAACTCGTCAACATCCACCGAAACAGGCGCTACCACGGCAGTAACAACGCTATCATCCCCTGTCCTAATCTCAAGTTCTGTTCCGGTGTCGACTATTTCCACTGGTGTTCCCTCTGAAGCCTCAAGGTTCGTAGACCAGCCATCTTCCCGTTCGATATCCTTTTGACCGTCGATCCAATTAGCTCTGCCCCTCTCTCGTCGGCTTCTACTTTCCCAGGATCTTCTCCAATCGGTAGCTCAAGCAGCAACCCACCGTTGACTGCTCCCTCGTCCTCATTGAATGTATCCTCCGTGCCAATTCCTGCTCCTACGTCCAGCACCCAGGAGTCGTTGACCACGGCAGTCCTAACGCCGCTGCCTTCCAGGTAAGCCTTTATATGAGCTGATCCCCGACAATTAACGACCTCGTGCTCAAAATTCCCATCACAGCTCCGGACCAGCGGTACCAAGCGGAAGTGCTTCCACTGAAGTATCTTCTGTCGCCACAACTTCATCGTCCGTGAGCTCTAGGTAGGAAATGCTCCCAGTCCCGTGTGTTTTCTCGAGGCTGGAACTGACAATTCAAAGCGGTGCCACTGAGTCGGTGACTGTACCAGCCTCGTCTGTTCCTTCATCTTTGCTACCGCCAAGCAGCCTTGGGTAAGTGTTCGAGAGGGCTCTCTGGCTCTGAGATCAAAGACTAAAAGTCTGTACAGGACTGGGCCCACAACGCTTTCCAGCGTGCCAAGCACAGGAGCACCGCCAGCATCGAGTGCTAGCAGCCTTGAGTAAGTGCCTGAGATTTTGATCTTTCTTTCTTTTTCAAAAAATAAAAGAGGAAGAATTAATGATGTACAAGGTCACCCTCGGTCTCCACAACGGCGCCATCGGCTTCCGTATCAGCGCCAGTGATCTCGACGACAATAACGAGCAGCTTTGTCACTACTATCGCTACGAACTCTTCCACCTCACAAATTACTGACTTAGTCACCACTGAGTCTACGACTTTGTATGTATACACAGAAGTAAATGGGTGCTTTGGCACCGGAGCCGGTCTCTTTCCAATCCCCTTGAGCGGCCATGATCAATCATGAGTGCAAAGACACGGCGCTGACTTGCCAAGGACATTCCCGCCGCCCTCTACATCACTGATCACTTCAGTGTCAAGTCTCAGGTCAGAATGAATGCTAGCCCTTTCACATAAGATGATGCTGACACTACTTGCCATAGTTCGAACGGGGCTTCCACCTCGGCGGCGCCGTCTTCAGGAACCGCGTTGTCAAGTGGCCCATCGTCGTCAGAGCTGACTCCTTCAACTCTTGCGAGCTCAGCGTCGCTTTCGTCTTTGAACCCGAGTTCGGCACTACC
The DNA here is from genome assembly GCA_013364905.1 of Diaporthe capsici. NCBI lineage: Eukaryota > Fungi > Ascomycota > Sordariomycetes > Diaporthales > Diaporthaceae > Diaporthe > Diaporthe capsici. The sequence continues at coordinate 27,317 of WNXA01000017.1, forward strand.
CTCATCCTCTGGCCCAAGCTCGCCACTGCCTGTCGAAAGCTCGAGCACGGCAAGTCTCGCCCCGAGCCTGCCCACGACAATCACCACGAGCGTTGTCGCCACAATAGCCACAAATTTGTCAACCTCCCAGATCACGGATCTTACCACCACCAGGGTGGAGACCTGGACAATCAGTTCATCGCCCCCGGTGTCGAGTATATCAATCACAGGCACTGCACCAGGTGCCAGTCCATCTTCAGCCGAAATATCCTCGACTGGAGGGCCATACACGGAGTCTTCGTCTGCGAGCGGTCCCGTTTCGAGTGCTATCGTGTCAGGCGCTTCATCTTCAAGCGCAGGGCCCTCTTCATCAACCCCAACTGATGTCTCTGCACCGCTCTCATCTTCAACTTCGAGCCCAACATCCGGTGGCATATCTTCCGAGCCCTCAGGATCGGCCAGCAGCATCGCCAGCTCTGCCGTCGAGACAAGCCCTACGAGTCGGGAGAGTAACACTTTGTCTCCATCTTCCATCACTGATACTTTATCGACCTCCCCGAGTCTAAGCACACTTCCAAGCACAGGGGAGAGCACCGCTGCGTCGATTACCTCATCTGGAAGCCCAAGTTCTGGCACTGCTACCCCAGGCTTGCCGACGTCAACCGGTGGGACCGAGTCTGCTCCATCAACTGGAGCTTCTACTCCGTCCGAGTCACTCGGAGTTCCTAGCCCGAGTAGCAGCGAAAGCCTGAGCATCTCCCTGACGGAACTGCCGAGCTCGGCACCAAACACTGCCATCTCTAGTCTGCCAACAAGCTCCGCGTCGAGCGGAGGGAGTGAGGGGCCTTCGAGTTCCGTCGCCGCCTCCACGTCCTCGGAGAGCTTGTCCGAGAGTGTTCCGTCGCCATCTGCTGGTCGTCCTGGTCCTTCATCGCCACCATCGTCCGGTACACCGACTGAGCCTGGGCTTTCAACTGGGGCATCGAGCACGTCAAACACAGCCTCGGCTCCTTTCTCTGAGCTGACCTCAGTATCTGTAGGTTTTCTGGGCGAAGATCGATAAATATCTTGTTTAAGACTGACACACAAGGCACAGCCAACCATTACGAGTCTGCTGTCTTCAGGCACGAGTCTTCCTAGTTCAGCACTGGATACTTCATCGGAGGTAGCCGGCTCTTCCGTGGCAAGTTCAATTAGCTCAGAGCCACCGAGCAGCGCGACGATCCCACCGGCCTTGAGCTCTGTAACGTCGGCCGGCGAAGGCCCAAGTAGCTCGGCGGAGGCGTCGAGCCCGGCTTCGAGCGGCACCTCAGGGCCCAGCACAACCTCGCCTTCCGGGGCGGTCTCGAGTGGCCCCACGGGGACGCCATCACTACCCGTGACTGAAAGCTTCAGTGTACCTTCAGCCAGCGGAGGGAGCAGCTTGTCGGCATCGACACCAGGGGGACTGTCCTCTGTGATATTCCCCACCTACGGCGCTCCTCCACCGAGCAGCCCCTTGCCTCCGGGGTCAACGAGCCCGTCTGGTAGCACTCTGCTCTCCTGGTCTCCCACGAGCCTGGAGTCATCTGGTGTTCCGTCGCCATCAGCCGGCTCGGGCACCCTGTCGACCCAGACTTCATCAGCTCCAGGCAGTACCGAACCGTCGAGCCTAGCAACATCTGTATCCTATTCAACGGTGACTAGCGAGACCATCTCTGTAAGTACGGTATCCACAAGCACGATCTCTGTGACGGCGGGCACAGAGTCTCTGCCCGGTGGGTACAGTTGGCCAGGGTCCCTCACAGCACCGACGTCCAACACCTTGGTTCCGTCTTATCCTGGCGGCCCGGCGCCCACAGACAGTTGCGGCAAATGGGTCGGTGTCGAGGTCATCGTCATGGTCGACGTTGTGGAAATCTGCCCTGACGGACAGACCTGTGAGTGACGCAAGAATCCTACGTGACGGTGGCATCCATACACTGACACAGCACACGCATAGCGACGACGACGTCCACGGAGACGTACGAGGTTATGACCCGATCCATCTGCCACACATCCATGCCGAGTCAGCCCTGCTATGTGTGCGAGTTTGGGCTGCCGACCGGCGCGCACCTGATGACCGTCTCAACGGTAAGCAAGCACACGGCACCCGGCACCCGGCACCCGGGCCGATGCCACGGACAAGATTGTCTATATACTGATACAAAGACAGACGTCCAACACGGCGACCCCGGACCCGACACCCGCCGTCACTGTTCAGGCATGTTCTACCTGCGAGACGTCCGTATTCAAGACCTCGGTCCTCGGATTCACCCCCGGCGCGCGGTGCTACGGCTGCCAGCCCTCGGGGACGGATGACCCGGTTGCCAGCATGACCCTGGAGAACCACGAGCTCGAGACGATATCTCTGGTGGGAGGGTCTTCGCTGGAAGAGGTGGCGCCGGACGATGGTGCTGCCTCGGCCCCGTCGGGGAACATCCCGTTGCCTCCGCCGTCTGCCTCGCCGACGTATGTCACTGCGGGAGCGGCCCGGAACACCGTACATGCCGGGTTGATCGGACTCGTCGTCGGACTCATCCTGGTTACGTGATGGGCGGTGGCATGCTCTCCTTCTTGCGCAAACTAACTTGGTCAAGTTTAGATGGCGGTCCGGTCGGGTTTCTTGGTTCGAGCATGAATTGTCTATTTCATAGCCGTCCTATAATACTGTTGCTCATTTAGTTCTCATTGCCCATTCAGCGAGACTAGCTGTATTAAATCATCAATTTCATTCATATCATCCTGTTCCCACAAAAAAAAAAATCGTACAGGCTATTCTACAATGCAGGGGTTTCACAAGGTTATCCCAAGGTTGTTCGATGATGAGCTACGCCACTAGATTTTATCAGTCCCACTAGAGGTTATCTCTCTGGAGTTGATTTTGATGTACAGACAACGAGACTAGACCGGCTAGGCCCAAAGTGAATTAATGGGCGGCCTCCAGCCCCAACTGTGGCGAAGAGGAACCATACTATGAAGTCCACCGCAGTTGAACGATTGCCCGATGAGGAGATGCCTGAGCTCGACAAGACGCTGCCATTGGCCTTTTGACGCGTGCTTGGCGTGAAACAGTTCCCGTCAAGCCGTCCTGTGGCTTGACAGGGCCGTGTTTGTACGCCCCGGGCTGCCGTTGGTCAAGCATCCTGGCGTGTGGCGAAGAGGGAAATGCTCTTGCGTGGCAACGCGTATCTGCACGACCCGCAACGCAAGCCCTCTCAAAACCCGGCGTCTCGTGGCACGTCGAATGCCCATCCTGAGTGCGCATGGGCGGCATGGACAGCTGAAACATGCAGCATGGCGGCTTTGGCTGCATGGCTGGCAGCCGCACATGCAACAGCAGCAGCACCAGCAGCAGCACCAGCAGCAGCCGCGGGTCCGTCATAAGCCAGGGCAGCTAGGTACACGAGGGTTTATTGCTGTACGGAGTACCTAGGCTGGCTAGACTAGACAGCCCTAGTACGGACGATCCTGAGGAGACAAAGCTGTGGCTAGTGACGCCAAGACGTCGTCCCACATCGAAGCTGTCTCCAGCGTGCCAGCGTGCACAAGCTGCTGCACCGTACCGTTCGCGCAAGGCTGGGGGGCCGGTACAAGGGATTCAAGTACCTCACCTGTGGCTCAGCAGGCACCACAGGCAGTTCCATATATCCATCTCCTTGGCGGCTGGGGCCTTCTCGGTGTGGCGGCGGCCTCGGTCTGCTTGCTGCCCTCCATCGGCTCGATCCATTCCATTGCAGCCAGCAATGTTCCGAGTGTGAGCCCACGGGGGTTGGATAAAGCAACATCCACCCTCTGTGCTGCAGCGAAACACGCGGGCCAGCCCCCCCTCGATGGGGATCGTCGAGACCACCACAGGCCGCACATGTGATCGGCAGACGGCTATCCGCATCTGGAGGGCATCATCTAGAACATGACCACCCCGGGCCTGACGGGAGCCAGAGAGAGACAAGCGTGGCCAGCCAGCGTGCCATCTACCCGAGCAGCCGCCAATCTGCTACCGTAGCCTCTCGTTGTGTGGTTCGAGAGCGATCCTGTCGATTCACTGCGTTCGCACCTCTCGCCATGCCCCTGCCCTACACGCCCCCTCCACCCCTTCAATCTCTCTCGTGGGGAGGGGACGCAAGCCACTGGTGGTCCAGAGCAAGTGTGGCGAGTGTTGAACGACCCAGGCCCTCGGCCTGCATCCGTCCCCTGCGGCGCTGGACCACGAACCACTGTACCTTAGGTAGGTAGCCTGTACAGCGGCAGGGCAGGGCAGGTACCGTACTCGCTGCCTTGATCCGAAGCATCGTCGCACCGCAGCGCACGCCACCCTCGAGATGCGAGCCTCTCCCAAAGTCACGACCGCGTCTGGGCCATCACACGGGTCCCGCCGTCGAAATGGCGTCGGCCCGTGTCGTTTCCTGTCTCACTTTGATCACCTCGTCGCTCGAGCCGCGGGTCTGGCGCCCAAGCCCAAGCCCAAGGGCAATTGGATATGCGCCTCGCACGTACGATGCGCTCCGGCCACGGTGATTCGCCGGGCCAGCAACAGCACAAAGGCCATCCATCCATCCATCCATCCATCACCCGAGCATATGCACGCAGATAAACAACCCGGCCACAACATCATCTTCTGACGCGCAACCTTCGCCACAGCTGAGGTGTGGCTTTTTGGGGGATGGGGGGGACAGAGTGTCGATCACTGTGGCTTGACGGCCATCCGACGTCACCCCGTCATGGGCCGTCATACTGCAGGCACTCGAGCCTATCTCGAGTCGTTCGTCGAGTGATCCTCCCCACGATTCGTCCAGGCTAGAGACCTAGAGACGCCGGTGCTCGCTTTTGCATCCGTAGTGCCGTGTGCTGTGTGCTGTGTGCTGTACCGATGGAGGACGACCGGCGGCCTCAATCCGCGGTGCAGAAAGAAACGAAGGTGTTTCTTGTCGCCTTGGGCGAGATTCCGGGGCAGATGCACCCACCAGGGTACATGGCAGTCGGCACTGGGGCCGCTGCCCTGGGCTCCCCAATGCTACTCTGTGCCGACGAACCGAGAGACACCACACCGCTGCGTGCATCTTCAGCCCTCAGCTGCGACACGGCATCATGTCCCGGTAGAATAGGGCGGGTGGCGGTTTGAGTGAGCGAGCCTCAACGGCCGGGTTGGCTGGGTGTGGCCGCTCGGTCATATCATCTCATATCTAATAAACCCAAACACAAACCCAAACCCAAACCTAAACCTTTGGCAAGGATCCCCAAGACGAGCCGGCCACAGCAACCAGCAGGTACCTCACAGTATGGCAAAACCGTCAGCGACGTGGCCTCCCTTGGCGCGGGACTTTGCCCAAAAGCGTCTCCTTGGACAGGCTGTTCTGCAGTAAGTAGCAGTGTATGGATAGTAGCTTATTCTATAGGACGGACGGCTTTCGAACCAACACCGAGCACAAATATCGTCGGGGCGGGCATGCCCACCCACGGGTTGGCTCCTTTGTTCCCCGTTCCCCCGTCCCATGTCCCCGGTTCCTTTGGCCTGGTGTCTGTCCTCGTGTCTGCCTCAGGCAGGCGAGAGCATCACACCGGGCCCGGGTCAGAGTAATCACCCACAGTCAGTCAAGTGACACTCGAGCTGGCGGGGCGTGGAGGGACTGGGCTATCTTGTGTGGAACACGCCCATGTTGCACAGTAAAACCCAGGGGTGCAGTCACCTACCATGAAACTCTTCATGCTGCTGCTCTGTTGTTGTTGTTGTTGTTGATGTTGCTGCTGCTGCTGCGCCTGCGGTACCCGCCCGAGCTAAGCGTATTTTGTTTCATGCCGCGCGCCGACGACATCAGTCAGTCAGTCACTAAACACCACACTAAAATTGAAATAAGGAGAGTGACAGGCGAAATTACCCGTGCCTAGCGCCTCGTGGCTTCCCTCCCAATCACCGCTCGCCCACGGCCCAGAGCAGGCATCTTGGCTAGGCTGGTTCGCCCGAGTCTCATCAAACTTCAAATAGTCCGTCCGGCGTGGAATCTCCGAGCCAGAACGGCAACCCCGCCCGGGAAGCTCTGAGCTGATTCTCTCGCGCTCTCTCTGTTCACTCTTCCTCTGCGCACAGCCTGTCACCTTGCAAGGTGATGACTTCACACTAGAACAGTCTGTCCTTCTCCATTTTTTCGCGGTCCATCCCTTCTTTGGGCCGTGGTGGCCGTTGAGGGCGCCACCCAACGCGGGAGCGAGTAGTGCGCATGTGCCTGAGTAGTACGTCGTAGTGGCAGAGTGGCAGCGAGGGCAGAGTGGTAGTGCTAAGATGGCGTGCCCTGTCTCGGCGCCGCGCTTGTCTACTGGCGGCTGTGAAGTGGGCAATTGGGGCCGTTGAATCAGCACATGGTCAGCACCAGGCCTGCTGCAACCGAGCTGCATGGACTGCAGCGGCGCCAGACCTGTCCCCGATGGTGGTTGAACTACTACGAGTCTACACAACAGTACACGGGAAAATGGGCGCACCAACCACCCCTGAAGTGCACGTCGACTTATATAGCCAGGGACAACAGTTGCAGGTGACGAGAGGACGTTCCTCGGAGATGAGCATACCCTTTGGGCGTCTTTATTTCTCACCTTGTCTCGCAATCAACAAGTGAACAGCTGAGCATCGTCACGTCGTCTCATCCCTCCCCGAGCAGGTCCCGGGGCACTGGGGGAAGAGGGGAAAGGCAGCTAGAGAGGTAGAGAAAGAGGAAGGCTCGATGCGTCTGGTGTTCGACACTCAGTATGCGCGACATGGGGATGGACACATTTCACTGCCCTGAATGAACTCGGCTCGAATCGTGACGCCAACATCGTCGCTCTGGTATTGTCTGGTCCTGCTTGTCCAGAACCTTGTCAACCTATGTGTCCTCATGGCCCACCACGCACAATGCACATCCAGGTCCGGCCCACGCATGCCTTCCGTCCTTGCCCCGGCCCCTTAACTCCCCCTAGATGGCTCCCACCCGCGAGCTGCAACTCCGGTATGCCGCATGCGTCTTCGAAGCCGCACGTCTTCTCCTTCGACGTAAATGATGTAGTAAATGTTCGCGCCAGATTACTGGGCCAGGGAAGGCGTATCCCAAAAAGAACAACAAAAAACTGCCCCCCCGACGAGGGACTTGGTATCTCGAGAAGTGTTTTTGCCAACGCCGTAAAAACACATATTCACCCAACCCGTGTATAGTTAGTTGTGGCCGTGTTCGTGTTTGCTGATGAACTCTTTTTGAGGAGCCGACCTGCTAATGATTACAAGGCCCAAGAGTTTAGGTAACTCTTGGTCCGATGAACACCACAAAGAAACCCCTCGGTCCCCGTCCCCCCCCCCTTTGCTCTTCTCTTCCAGATATTGTGCTTCAAAAGGCAAGCCGGAGCTCGTAATTACTTTGTTGTAGCGTTTGCGTCCCCGAAGCGTCGTCCTCTTCTCCGGGTGCGTCATCCAGTGACATTTCCCACTCACGCTTCGCTGGCTGCTTTTGCTCGACGATGTCCAGGACCATATCCTGCCCCTCGGAGAGCTCTTTGATTACGTCGTCATCCATTTCGACCTCCAGCCCGCTCTGCAAGGTATGCAAAACCCGGGACACTCGCTTGACGTCGATGTTCCATTTTGACGCGATGCGTGCAACAAACTCGGGCAATGTGCGCTGCATGAGATAGATGGCCCTGTGGTACTCGCGCGCCTCGTTCTCTGCCCCGTTCTTCTTGAGCACGTAGAAGCACGCGATCGGCTTAGCAGATCGCTCGGGCGGTGGCCGGTAGGACGGATCAACACCCAACGCCTCGATCCAGCCGCTAAGCCCGCCTGCATCTGAGGCCTTCGGGACGCGAGTTGGCTGTAGGGAGCCCTGTCGCGACGACGGGTCGGACCCCACAGCCGCGCGTTCTTGCCACGGCACACCCGGTACGGCGACGGATGCGGCTGAGTGCAGCGACAGCGAGCTGGGAGACGGAGACACGAGCGAACCAGTCACAGAGCTGTGCGTGCTGCGGTCTCTCCAGGCGGTGCTGTCCCGGGACTCGACCTTGACCAGGTCGAGAGACGAATCGCCGGGCAGCGAGACCGGGTGCGCGTCTGGGTCGTCGAGATCGTCACCCTTCAGATAAAGTACGCTGACTGGCCGGGTGCTGGTGAACATGTCCTGTAGGGTCTGCAGCTTGAAATGAAGGTCGTCCTCGAGTGCGTTTCGGGCGCCGCCGCTCCCGCCACCTGCCGAGCTGGCAGACGACATGGACCACGTGCGCTTGTGTTTCTGGACCTTGCCAGGCCTCTGGCTGCCGTCGGTACCCTTCATTTGTGACCCACCGGCCCGCTTGCGCTTGCCAAAATCCTTTAGGCCGCTCTCGGCTTGCGCGATTTGTTGCTTGAGCTTGTCGATCGTCTTCTTGACGTGTGCGACATCGTTGGACAGTTTCCGCTCGGCGCCATGGTCGCGGAAGAGTTTGACCTTGCAGTAGCAGATCTCGGGCGTGGTGTCCGTGGCAGAAGGCCCCTCGGAGTCCAAAGCACTCGTTTTGGCGCAAAGACGCACGGGAATTCCCTTGACACCCTTGGAGTGGCTGAAGTCGGTAGAGAGGAAGTTGAAGCGGACGGCGACGTTACACTCGACGGCACCGTTGACGCCGGGGGTCCATATGACAGAAAAACCATCGAACGAAGCGCTTTCCAGCTCCACCCTTGTCCGCTTGTCGTCTCCCTCCGCGGGCTGGCCGGCCTCGACGTATTCCACGGCCTGTAGCTTGCCACCCCGCTGATGTGCCTCGTTCGTGCCCCGGCCCTCCTTCCACAGGCTCCAGCATACTCCAGGCTTCTGACGTTGCTGTTCATCCTCGAACGAGACGCGGACGAAAGTCCTAAGGCGGGTTCCTGGCGCAATAGGGATGGCGGGCCGCGTGTCCACTATGGACAGCGAATACGCTTGGCCCTTGTTGAGGTAGGTGACTGGGATCTCATCTGCGTGCTTAATCATGGCAGTCGGCGCGTTGAGTGTAACATGGAAACGGTACTTCTCGGCTGAGGGATGCATCGGGAGTGGCATGGCCATCCCATACTGCTGCCTGGGCTGGAAGCCCATCATGGGAGACTGGCCATGGAAGGCGCTATCAATGGAACCCATGCGCTCGTCGCCCTGATCAGAACCCATCGGAGAGCCATCCTGATCCATGGTCTCGTAGCCGGTATCCTGGTGGACAAAGGTGGAGGGGGCGAAGGACTGCTGCTGTGGATGGGGCTGGACGAATGGGTTGAATTGCGGCTGCTGATGGAACTGGGCGGGATGCAGGTTCGGGGGGCCGTGGTGGAAGCCAGCGAGATCCATCATAGCAGGGCCTGGGGTAGGACCTGGGACAGGGCCGGAGCCGGGGCCAGACTGCAAGGCAGCTTCTGTCGTGGGCATCGACAGCGGCGTGCCCAAGCCCATGCCAAACAGGCCAGGGGTGTGCAGGTCGCCAGCCTGGGGATGATACAAAGTGTTCGTGCCGCCAGGCGTTGGGGTATAGTAGCCGGGCGGGGCATTGGCGAAGTTGGTGAAGGAGAAGGAGTTGGGATCCATCAGGGACGGAGTGAACCTCCAGGGCTCATTGGAAGCCCTGGGAGTGGGATCCTGGTCATGGAAGGCATCATGACCTAAGCCGTGCGCTCTGTGTAGTAAGAGTGGCAGTCAGTAAGTGGATATCGGTTTCATGGAGCTACTCGCGGAGGTGTTCGCGGCCCTCCAGACAATAGAAAAAGAACACGAGGCTGAGGCCGTGACAAAACCAAAAAAGGCTGGGCGCGCGTGCCCCAACATTGCCCCTCGGGGCAAGACTCGAGCTCCCAGTTCCCCCAAAATCCCCAAGAGCCACCGGAGGCTGGAAAGGTGAGAGGTGCTGCGCCTGCCTGTACCCCGCGTTCTACTTCCCAGTCTCGCGGCAGCAGTAGGAGATTTGGAGAAATCTTGCCAAGCCGGGCCCGGCGCGACATGAGATGATCGCTGAGGAGTCAGGAATCAAATGCTTCCTGCCTTGTGGGCCGGCACCGAGTATTTCATACAGCCTGACGCGATGCTCTCTTTCTCTCTTTTCCTCGGGCGCACGCGCAACCGCACACGGCGCAAGTAGCGCACAAAGCACACAAAACACGCAGACCACCAGAACAACACACGTACCTGTCTTGCGCATTATGTGCGGCCCCCGGAACTCCGGCGGTAGTCGTCTGAGACGACGAGGGGGCGGCAGACGAGCCTGCTGCGACCTCAGGGAAGTGTTGCCTGAAGTTCGCGATCAGGTCGTCGCCCGGCTTTTGCGAGCTTGTCCTGTGGGTGCGAAGACCAATCGTTAGCGTCCACGGCCTGGACTGATCTCAACGGGCAACGCCAGCTCGTATCCAGTCTCGTCCTCGGCTCGCACAGGCGCTGACCATCGGGCACGAGGGAGCGCTTGTTCGCGCTAGGTACTTATGCCCACAACACAGAAATCGTGCGAGGGGCGGGCACATAGGGACGGATAGGGAGGTGAACTGGCTTAAGGTGTTGTTTGATACTCACCGTTGACGGAACATTTGGCTTGTGACCACGGTCGGCGCGTTGCCCGGGGAAGAATTCCCTGCTAAAGCGTAGACAGACTATCTCGGATTTGGATCGTGGGGCAAGAACTGTGATGGCAGGACCAGCGGGACCGCTAGACGGGCTGCAGAGTCAGACCAAGGAGGCTGGGAGGATGGCGGCCAGGCGGTCGTGGTGGCGGTGACGGCAGTGTCTCGGATTCGTGTGGGGAAGGCTGCCTGGAGAAATGGCGAGGCTGCGACTTCATAGAGCACGCGGGACCGCGCGTTAAGCAGGTTCGAGTGAAGTGTGAGGTATGATGAATGGTCATGCGCCTCCGAGGTTGGGACGAGTCGAACCGAGTCGCATTCGAGCCTGGCCGGATTGGCTTGATCGCAGTGGGTCAACCTCCAGTGAGACACCCTCAGTGGCGGTGCGCAGTGATGGGAGTGCGCGGTGCTGCGTCTTCAGTTAATTGCCTTGTTTTCCCGCCTCTTTTACGACCTAAGCTGCGGGTGTGCCTGATGTCACAGTCCGCTCTGCACTGAGTCGAAATAAATCTAGAAACAATCGCGTGTTGGGAGCGAATGAAGCGGTTGGCGATCGAGACCCCGGTGAGATAGTTTTTTTCTTCCTCTTTTTTCTTCTGAGCGAGATTCTTTCTCGGATATGTTCCTTCCTTTAAGTTTGTCTTTGCCTGAGGGTCGCGGGGGTGCGAAAAACGAGAGACAGCGCCCGTAAGCTTAGGGTGGGTGGGTGAGCAGGCGAGCGAGCGAGTTGGTGATTGAACGAGCGAGCGAGTGGTGAGAGGCAGGTAGAGCCCCAGGTTCGAAGTCCTCAATCCAGGAAACAAAGTAGCCGCAAGGTTGGGTCCCGAACGACAGCACACAAATGCGCGTAAATGTAGCCGTAAATGCGGAAAGAGGCAAATGCAAAGGCAGATGGGTCCAGGTGCAGGTGCAGAGGTAGAAGAGGTAGAGGAGGCAGACAGACGCGGAGAGAAAATGCGCCAGATGATCAAGGTCAGGGCCGGTGCAGAGCAGGGTAGGGCTCCGGGTTGAGCGCAGGCCGGGCAAGGGTAGGTAGATCAGGAGAAGAAGTCGAGCAGGCACTTAAACAAAAAGGCCCGAGAAGGTCAAGACGAATAAGTATAAGTCAGAGTGGGAGCCAGAACGGGCGAGGGCAGGCGGCGGGAAGCAAGGCACCATATGTACTGCGCGCGCGCTTGTGTGCGTGTGCGTGCGTGCGTGCGAGCGTGTGTGGGTGAGTGGTAGTAGGTATATAAGGCCCAGCCAGGAAGGTCGAGCCAGCCAAGTCGGGTCCAAGTGGAATCGCAAGGTGGACGAGGCGTGGCGCGAAATATAGGATAGAATGGCTGGCCAATGCCGACAGGCGGGAGGTGGAGCCGTGCTTCCTCAGATATAGGTGGCCAGGTAGACAGAGTGCCAGACACAGATAGACAGAACGAGTCGGGCCCAAGCAGGGCGGGCGGGCGGGCGGCCGAGGAGAGGTAGAAGTAGAGAAGAGAGGGCGATGCAGGTGTAAGCAGCACAGTTGTGCGGTGGTGACGGCTTTGACGACCGACTACTGCGTCGACTGGTGCTGCACGAGTGACTGCGGTCGATGTCGAGAGAGGGAGGCACGAACTTATCCTGACTGACTGACGTTGTCCGGGAGCGGTCTGTTGTATTCAATCCTGAAGAGGTGACAGCAGAACAGACATAAAAAGAACAGTGTGCGCAGTGATCGACATCGACATAGGCCTTGGGACTTGAACCTGACCTTGGGTCCTTCCTTGACCCTTGAGCACGGGAGCGGCAAGCGGTAGCAGAGTACCAGTTACCCAGAGGCAGGGGAACCAAGGAGGAGGGAGGAGCAGCAGCAGGAGGGGCCAGCACGCAGTAGCAGTGAAAGGGCAACGGCTGTCCTGGGTCCACCTGCTGGCTGCGTGGGTGCTGGCTACCAGGCAGGTACTCGGTACCGTGTACGGAGGCAGAGGTCAGCGGGGAGGGGGAGTGCGGGTATTGTGTGCAGGATCTGTCGCCCGGCGAGGGGAGGGGGTGGGGCTATCGGGCCGGTCACAGGTACGCCGGGCCCACCTGCACCACACCACGCTCGCACTGCACTCTCCCACACGGCTGGATGACGGAAGGTCGAGGACAGCAGCCAGGAGACAGGCGCGGTGTCTTGACCAAGCGAGCGTCAATAGTGGCCAGACAGACACTCGGAGACTGACACCAGAAGGGGGTGGACGGGGGGTACAAACCCACCATGTCACCGCAATCATAATCTGCTTTGCAGGGCTCCTCCAGCCTGACCCATCCATGCATCCATCCATCCAACCCACTCGCCCTGCCACCCACACCCGTCTGATGCCAGTCTACCGCGGCCAAGTACCAAGTATCTGATCCCGCGGGTGGTACTGTGTACAGCCAACAGTCCACGGTCCATGTCGACACATGGACCAGGGCCCCACCGGCGTCCTGTACCACAGCTTCGGGGCGCGGGAGGCTTCCCGACTCATCATCATTCATCAATCACTCTTTCATCCATCAGTCATTTCCTGGTGGCGACCAGGAGCCAGCACCAGCACCAGCACCGGCACCGGCAGCGGCAGCGGCAGCGGCAGCGATATCTTCAATCCGCTGAGGAGTGGGCGGCAGCGACGGCAGCTACGGCAGCGACGGCAACAGAAACACACAGTCCACATCATCCTACCTGTCCGAAAAAGGCCTGGACACAACGTGCAGCTTGGGGCGCGAAAGGCCACCCCGAGGCTTGAGCACTTCCGGCTTTTCATGTGGCTGAGCAGATATTGTGCATCAAGATCGCTGCCCTCGCTTCGAGACATGGTGGGGTCCTGTGTGCCTGTGGAAGCCCACCGTGCCGGCCCTTGGCAATGTGGGACTTTTTGCACCAGACTATCCAGACTGCCCGTGCTTGCCCTCATCCTCTCGAGGTGTTGCTGCGCGGAGGGCTGGCTAGGCTGGCTAGGCTGGCTGACTTGAGATGCTGTACCGCAGTGGACCTCCACTAGGTCTTGTTGTTTACATTGCAAGCATACTCGGTCGGCTCTCTTGGCCATGTCGACAAGGTCTGCTGCCAAGGACCGACGCACGTGAACCCCACGAAGTGTCAATATATGGTTTAGAGTCCCAACTATGCAGAGGCTAAAACCTTCATTCGGAGCATTATACCACGCTCATGCCGGAAACACTGCCTATCCAGGCCCCAGGCCAATTCTCGGGGACACGCTGGGTGCAGGACCTCCTTGCCTCTTCTGGCCGAGCCCGTCCCATATTGTGCTTTTCTCTCCCTCATGCAGGGTCTCCCAGCCTGCGCTATCCCAGGCCGCATTACTACCACACAACATCGTACAATATCACTGGTTCTGATATCGACATGCACGCCACTGAAGATAAGACAGGCGCCTCAGCTCCTGCTGCCCATCGACGTTTGCCCTCTCCCTTTTTCCCCATCCCCCATCCCCCATCCCGATCGCATTCCCTGCCCGCCCCTGCCACGCTATGCCTTGGCTCTGTTCGTCCGGGTTCATCTCGGCGAAGACGAGGCCGTAACATTGCAGAAGAAAAGTGACGACAGTCTGACCCCTGGGCACGACCGGCGCCGTTACATCGCGCCGTCGAAATCTTTGGACAGTCCCGATTGCATCTTCACCCGAGCCAGAGGACCCTTGCCTAATTAGGGGCGCCGTGAGGCGGTGCAGCTACCGCTTTCGCCACAAGCCCTTGTGTCACCGCGGTACGCCGCTCCCCTGTATCTGCTCTTCGCTAATTAGCCAGGCGACGGGCACCAGAATTGCGGCCATGTCTCCGGCAGTGAGCGAGCGATAAAAGGGCGAATCAGGACTGTGGGCTCCCAGACGCAGTAGTGTGTGCCGACTGACAGCTGCTATGTAGTGTGTGCTATGCGCGATTGGCCCCCCCCCCCCACACCCCTCCGTTTGGCCGTAGGCGGCTGCTGCTGAACTTTGTCTCAGAGCGGTCTGGGTGGCATTAGGCCATTCGCTGGTGCGCATCCTCCGTCGGTCGCAGGCTGGGGCCAAAAGCCGAGCATTTGCGCTACACTACAGCATCAGGGCTGTCTGGGCTGTGCGCTGTGGGTGGGTGTGACAAGGGAGCACGTGGCAGAGCATCTGCTGTATTCATGAGGTTTGGACAGCCCAGTGGTGCGTACATAGTACGGCTCGTGGGTGAGTGCGCCCCCCTTCCCCCGAGCTGGCGGGTCACCATAGACTAGACCACATAGTCATAGTCTGCATATACTTTTGCTGAGAAACCAACCTTCAGCCACCTGCGCGCGGTTGACACTATTAGGTTTCGGCAAGGGCAGAGGACACATGCGGAATGACAGAGCCCACAAGGCTTGATCGGCAGCACCTTACCCTGCCAAGTTAGCAGATCGCCGTGCAGATAAACTTAAACAGATCGCTAAGCCGACTTTGAATGTCCTCATCGAATAAAAAGGTTGGAGGCCTGTGGCTTGCGTGGCTGGTGCTGCGTAGACGTCGCCACAATGGTATGCTCGCGGCCTATTGTCATCTTGGGCTCGGATTGCACTTGCTGCCTCGCCTACGCGGCGTGCCGTGTAGGATCCATGGGGGCACACATGCCAGACATGTAGATGTGCCGACCCTTCACAGAGTATGCACACCCGCACATCGCACGCACGCACAGGTAGACAAGCTAAGCCGAGGCTCCTCGCCCCTACAGCGCAAAACCCGTAATGTCGGAGCAGGTGACTTCCTCACGCCAGGCCCCTCCCCCAAGGCTGTACCACCATTGCGGCCCGAGATTTGGCTGACAACGGCCGCCGGCGTATTTTCTGAGGAACGTACCTTGCTTTGGGACTCAGGTGACCCCCCCCCCCTGGGGCGTTGCACCATGCACAGGTACTTCTGGAAGGTTTCCAAATAGCCACACTAGGCCCTAAGCAAAGCGGACGGCATCACCACCGCACTTGTGTGTCTGTCGGCCCTAGTCCCCGTGCCTGTTTGGACACCGCACAGGTGGATTGGTTTACCACCACGATGGCGAAAGCCCGTTTTCCGTCCCAAGCCCGTTGTGTGGAGCACACACGCGAGAATGGCTTCCACGGACCTTCTAGAAATATCATCCTGGGCATTGGCTTGTACACGACCACACCCACAAACATAATGCTGCTGTCTGGATGCATTGACTTCAATGCTTGCCAATTTCGGTGAACCAGACTTCCAGATCAGTCCGCGTGTCGGGCATTTCCATCTGGTCTACAGCAAACGCCCAGATGTCAGGGTCGACTGCTATAGGCATCGCCATCCCTGGGAGCCTGGTCGGGCGCATTACGGCCCTGGGAAGACGTTGAGACTAGCGGAAGGGGTCAGACAATGCACGGCAGGGTCCCAAAGTCTGGTCCGATGCTTTCTTTGTGACGATGGTGGAAACACGGCTTAGTGCCACAGACGACTTTCCGCTAACCCCAAGTATGGGCTGCACCTGATATAGCAACAGCGTACTGTAGGGCTGATTACCCAGAATAACCCAACCCCAACATGGTGCGCCGTTGAACCTAGGGAGCCGACGTCAAGGTTGAATGCTGATTGTTGTCCGCCCGGCGTCAAGGCTCCCAGGTCGGCCCGCCATCTACGTACGGCTGGGATATCTTGTCGGGCCCACCTTGATATGCCGCCGGGAGAAACACCTTCTCACTGCGTATGTAATATGCCGCCAGGGACAGCAATGGTCGTGGGTCTGGGGTTGGTCTCGTTCACTGGGCGCACACCACCGGCTGAGCGGTGGGGGTTGCTGTGCTGGGTACCAGTACCGGGTACATTCTGTTTGCGATGGCTGCAGGTGGGGGAAAAGTCTGGTGAGGAAAAGAGAAGTCGCGCAATGATACAGATTGACAGCAACGGGAGTCCCTGGACCCTGGGCTGTGCTGAGGATGGAAAAATGCCATGATGGATGAATCTTCACCACGATCGCGGAGGCATTGACGTCACAGCAGCCCCGGTCTCGAGTCAAGCCGACACACAAGCCGGCGTCCGTGGGACGGCAGAAGGTTCCGGTGGGCATGTCTGCATGCTTGAAATGCCAGGCCCCATCGACAGTATTCAACGCTGGGCCCCGGGGAAGGCTCGGCGTGAGTGTGAGGGGAGCTCGAGGCCCACAGGGGCGACCCACGCGGTCTGATCCTGAGCATGAGCCTGAGCCTGCCTGATCATACACCTGACTGACTGACTGACTGACTGACTGACTGACTGACTGGCTGGCTGGCTGGCTGACTTACTGACTGAATGGTTGACTGGAGCACACACCACAGGCAGATGGGCAGATGGGCAGATGGGCACACAGAAGGTGCACCTCTCGTCTGGCACGGAAATGCAGAATGCCATTCCCCATCGACCGGCCGTCCAATCAGGGGTCAGAGGCTGGCTCCCACCAAGCCGTGCCCATCTCCGCATCCATGTCTCCATGTCTCCAGTCCCCACCGCCTGGGCATCCAATCCAGCCAGAACCCACCACAACTGCCACACCGACCTCCACCTGTGCAGCGAAAGTCGAGCTCCAGCTTCCCTGCCCGGCAATCTGAACTGTCTGACCCCCACTGGCTGTGCTCCCCTGCTCCCCTGCTCTCCCCTGCAGAGCCTGACTTGCGAATTGGCTTTCGGCTGTGACGTCACCGCGACCTGGCGCAACGAGGGTGATGGCCCAAAACCCAAAACCTCCGACTGGCAGCGCCCCAGCAGACGACCGCTCACCCGCGCCCACTACGCGGTCCACTGCACAGCACGGCACAAGAACTGAGAGCCAATCCCCATGACAAGTTCCCAGAGCTGTGTGTAATGCGCCCACGCGTGTCGGGCCGTATCTACAGTAGATGCCTTCTCACCCATTGAGCGCGACTTGCCTCGGCTGCACCACAGCAATGACCGACCGGACCACACTTGCATCCTCTGGCATGGCAATTGCTAATTACCGTCCAGTGAAAAAGCCTCGGAATACCCTCCCTTTCACCAGCAGGATGGGGACCCCGTTGCATCCCCTTGCGTCACAATTCACACGGCCGACGCACATCTGCGGCGCGAGTCCCTCCTGGCGAAGCAGTCGGCTCAGGGAAGTTGACTCATGGCTTTCGCTCTCGGAGACAGGCCCCGCCCGCAACCTTCCGCACGCCGCTGTCTTATTCTGTGTGTCCATGTGCGGACGTATCAGGGCCCCCCGGGACCTGCTGTATGTACCGAAATACATATGCCGTACCTAGGTATCGTGGGATAAAAGACCTGCCGAGGGTAGGTGGTGGGAGCGCACACCATTATTGTTGCTCCCTGCATCGCGTACTTTTCCCTCGAGACAGGGAAATATGTGTATGCCCCTCTCTGTCCGATTAGACGGGCCCTGTGCACGTCCGCCCGGCCCATCGGCTGTCGCAGTACACTGTGCAAACAAGGACCCCAGCAACGGAGTTCCCAAAAAACCATAAGAATGTCGTCATTGTGGGGACGTGACAGCTCGCTTCTTCCGCCCTAACTCTTTTCGTCCAGCGACGCGAGATGTCATCGAAACCTCCCGAGCGGCGCCCCGACAAGGGGACTGACTGCATGCAAGGACGGGGCCCTTTTGGTTCTTTCGTCTTTCGGCGTGCGTCTTGTGTCCTGCATCCTGACCATGTGGCCACCATGCTTTGTCACTGATTACAATTACAAAGGGGGTTTGCGAACCAAGGCGGATTCCACACCGTCACCAACATTGTACTCGGTCTGCGGTACCAATCATGGCAATGAGAGGCAAAATCCCACCGCTGGCTGTCCGGCCTCCCCCTGTGTGCGAAAACGCCACCCTATTAGACTACCACCTCGTCGGCGGAAGAATTGACCTATAATAAAAATATCCAAGATCAAATAGTTATCCCTTGGCCCGACATCCTACGTGATTGGGCTGCGCATAACACGTCGTCTGGGCTTCACTGAATGGATGAACACTTTTGGGATTGCATGTCTTCAACAACTGAGGCGCTCACCATACCCCCAACCGGTCTGCTCAACCAATTCCCGGTAAGAAGGGGGGGGAAAAAATACTGTCTCGTTAGATGCGATGCAGTCAGCATCTCAGAGCAGGTTTCACACAAGCGTTTTGTGTACCCAAAGTGTGTGCACGCGCATGTGTGTGCACACACACCCCACCTACCGAGTGGTGGCCGCCCCAACTTGGCCCGTCAGCCCGTCAGCCCCAACATGCTGATCCAGGGTCCAAGAAACCATGCAACAATGCCGAAGAGCTAGAGCCAGGATTTTTTTCTAGAAGCACCTTGGGGATGCCGATCATCAAACGATTTCCTCCCACACATATAACCCAACACGTTTGGATGCCGAGATACGAGCTCGTGTGCTCACCTCCGCGTCCCACTCCGGCAAGGACCACCGATCGCACAAAGATGGGGTCGGCCGCGCAACCTGTGTTGGCGATGACGGGAGGGATGACAGGTAGGTACCCTTGTTGACCGTGGTTCCCACGGCTCCCGTCCCGGATGTGTCCTGGCTGTGTAAGCGGGCTGGCGGGCGGGCTGTCGATTTTGAGCTGGTGGCCGGAGATGGGTCGACGATCATTTCTCGACGCGGCACACGCAAACTTGGCCGCGGCGTCAATAATGCAACGGCTCGCGCATGGGCCCTGCGTCTCATCCTCGTACCCAGATAACCATAGATATGTTTCCATGAGTGCATCACTTATTTTTGGCATGACGATCGGGCTCTCTGGGCTCAAGCTGACCTGTCAACTCGATCGGTGACGGCTGTACGTACCCCTTGTGTCCAAGCTTTGCCCTCCGGGCTACCCAGCCAGCCTGCGGCTTGTTGGACCCTGAACATCACGGCGGTCATCTCTGGGTCGTGTTGGGTCCTCCCTCGGGCGCACTAACCAACCGAGATGGTACCGCCAGCCTGTACGGTGAACTGTGTAAAGTGGGATGGATGACAAGCTCAGGGGTTCGTCGAGCCAACGGTCGGTAGGTATGGGACCGGCCGCTGGCGCAAACCTTCTCTCCGGCCCCAGAGCCCGCCCCCGGTTGCCACGGACGTGGGTGAGCCAGATGAAGAGACCTCGTGTTCAACGATGTGTTGTCCGGATACGACGTCTCGGGACGGGGGACCTTCGGCAGTGGGTGCCCGTCCCGGGGCTTCGGCGTTGGTGGGCCGGGGTCCCCAAGAGTAGGATGGGAATAAGAAATAAAATTATACTGTGTGTGTGTGTGTGTGTGTGTGTTCCTGGCTTTCCCGTCGGCTAAAGAAGTCCATCCAATATCGCAGCATACTCGGTTCAATTGCAGGCATGTAGTCTATACCTCTGCTTGTCTCGTGACATCGTCTGTGTGCAAATGATCTACACTCCTGCCTGTGCGATCACGAGCCCCTCAAAGGCGAATCCTGGACCTATTGCTTCATCTTGGGCGGCGGTGATCGCTTGGGGAAAGGCATCCCTGGTTCACGAGATATCGCCACAATGACTCTGTGACAGGCTTGAATCGCATCAGCCATGTCTGCGCGCGTATCTGACGGTAGATGGTCATCAAAGCGCTGCGGGCGTCTCGAATGATACACACACCCTCGAGCCCAGCGGCGTGGAAAGAGCAGAGTATGCGATTTGACGTCAGGGGCCGAGTCAGTTTTTGAGTTCGTACCGAACAACTTGGTTGCATTTGTGAGCAGGAACCTCCTGTCACCGTTCCCAAACTCCCATGGGCGCATGGCCGGGCGATGACGCCGGGTGGAAAACATTGCGTACAACATTGGGTACAAGATTGGGCACAAACACGATGTGCTTGAAACCGCCCAGAAAGCGTGCAATGGTCTGCCAGTTGGGCTGATTAAAAAGAACAAAGCGTCTCTCCGTCCATGTTCCATTGGGAGATGCGTAGATGAACCCTCATCTCCAAACGGACATATTTATCTCCATATGGACAGCCTTCCCGATCCGGCCAACTGACCCTGGGACGGACTCGAGGCCCCGAAGAGCTTGTGGTCCGCCATTTGCTGACCTCATCCCGGCCGTGGAGAGATTCACAGTCTGGGACGACGGCAACGTGCCGAGGCATGCACCATGCTGCCGGGCGGCCTGGCATGGTGGCATGCTGACATAGCAAGCAACCCCACGGACATCTTACTCTGTGTCCTACGATGTCCAGGATTGCGATGGCTGAATCTTCACCCATACTTGAACCCTGAATAATTGCCCAATCACACAAGGAGGGGAGGCGGATACGAGTGGTGTTCTGTGAGGTGAGGTTGTCGACGGGTAGGAGGGTGGAGAGTATGCTCGTGGCTGGATGATTGGCCGCGGGGCACCTTTGCGTTTCCTTGTGTCTCGCCCCGTCATGTGCAGCGGGCGAGGCTGCGATAGCGAGCCGCAGCAGGCTCAGCTGCCCCTCCATCTTGCCCAGCCTGCGGTCTCAGACTGCCGCAGCGAAGGCACCTGGACCGCCTAGACCGTCCAGACTGCTATTGTGGTAGGCTACCAACCTACCGACCTAGGTAATAGTCTAGTCAGATGTTCGGGAGAGGAGGTGGAATGGCCTACTGACCTCGTGGGTGAGACGGGATGCTATTCAGGCCCAAGCTGCTTATCTTATCGGAAACCCCCGATTGCGCATTCTGCTACGCTGCGGTCTGGCCTCGCCTCGCCTCGCCGTGCGCAGTCCCCCCCTTCCATCACATATTCTTCCTGCTCCGACCGACGACTCGCGGATCCGTCTGCATCACCGCCATTCCCTAACCCCTACCAAGGTCTAGACACCTTTCACGAAGCCAGAAGGTGCTTCTTACCCCCTTTTCCCTTCGCACTCTTGACCTGATCGTGTCTGTCGCCTCGGAACACGCAGCCGTGATCATAGGAGACGCTTCGTCCTCGCAAGCCGGGCCTCTGCCCCTTTGTCCCGCTGTCTCGCCGCCCCCCTGCCGTCCAAGATGTCAGCAACGAATGCCCCTCCGACGATAGCCCCTCCCCCGGAGGAAAACCACAGCGACAGCTCCAAGCTACGCATCTTCATCGGTATCCTGAAGAAGTGAGTGTCTGTCTCGAACCGCTCTGTCCCACCGCCCGCCCACCGCCTCCCGTTCAATCTCGCTCGGTGCCGCCGTTCCACCCTGGCCCATAACGTGTTTGGCATGGGTTGCGACAACTCGAAACACCAGACCAGGTCCACGACCCCGGCCAGACTTGGGGCTGCCTTGACGAGCCCCAGCTGTCCGATGATGGGCAGCGGTGCAGCTGCGATGCTGCGTTGCTGCGCGGACGCGGTGGAGTGGTGTTGACGACGCTGACATGCAACTGCGCAGGTTCATTGGTGTTGCCGACCTCGCCTCCGTCCGCTTCTCTCTGCCCTCCCAACTCCTGGAGCCCACGCCTAACCTTGAGTACTGGAACTACCTCGATGCGCCCAATGCGTTCATAGCCATCGGCACCTCCGACGACCCTGTCGACCGCATGCTGGAGGCTCTGCGCTTCTGGTTTACAAAGGATCTGAAATATGCAAAGGGAAAGCCATGCAAGCCTTACAATTCTTGCCTCGGAGAGTTTTTCAGGGTATGTCCCGCCCGCTTGCCTTTCGTGGCGCGCCGCTGATTGTATCACGTTGTGTAGTGCAATTGGGAGGCCGAGGATAATGCCCCGAGGATCAAGACCAAGGACGCCACCGCCGGCGGCAGTGTCCCTGGCAGTGGTGCCTCCAGCCTCAAGTCTGGCAAGCTAGCTGGACTGGGCTCCGGTGGCTCGCGAGCAGCCTCTACCGTATCAGTCCCGCAGACGGCCAAGGACCCAACAGCCCCGGTCGTGCGCATCTCATATCTGACTGAGCAGACCTCCCACCATCCTCCAGTTAGTGCCTTTTATGTCGACTGCCCTGATAAGGGCCTGCATGCCTGCGGGTTCGATCAGATCAGCGCCAAGTTCACCGGCACCTCGATCAAGGTCAGCCCAGGAGAGCACAATTTGGGCATTTTCATCACGTTGGAAAGGAGGAACAATGAGACATACCAGTTGAAGCACCCGGCAGCTCATCTGGGCGGTCTCCTCCGTGGGGCCCTCAGCGTGAGCGTGGGAGACATGGCCTATATTACTTGCCCGCAGACGAAGCTGAAGGCAATCCTCAACTACTACGACGAGGGATGGCTGCGGGGTTCGACCAACAAAATGGACGGGGTTGTCTTCAGGTACGACCCTGACAACGACGACAAGACGAAGATCAAGGACGTTCCTGAGGAGGACGTTGTGATAAGGTTGCACGGCGCATGGAAGGAAAAGATCCAATTTACCACAGGACCCAAGCCCTTTGTACGTCTTGGGATTCTCTGCTCTGCTTGCCGACTGTGCGTGCTGACCGCCTTCTTGCAGGACTCCCACCCGCCAGAGGCAAGAACAACTATTATAGATATCGAGCCCCTCAGTGTGGCCCCCAAGTCTCTCCCGCCCATGGACCAGCAGCTCCCCCACGAGTCGTTGAAACTCTGGAGCGGGGTGACAGATGCCATTGTGAGCAAACAGTTCTCCAAGGCCACAACAATCAAGCAGGACCTGGAGGAAGCACAACGCGAGAAGGCCAGGGAAAGGGAAAAGTCGGGTGAGGAGTTCAAGCCAGTCTTCTTCAAACAGGTCACAGGCAACGGCGGACAACCCGAGTTGACTGAGAAGGGCCGGGAGGTACTGAGGCGAGCGCAGAAGGCGGAGTGGGATCTGGGTGGCGTTGTGCCTTGAGTGAGCAGCCGTGCGACACAACTCTTTTTAATCTGGTTATTCCTTCCTTCTTTATAATCGTTTAAGGCAAGTCTCGGCCGCTTGAGCGCGGGCTGTCTGGAAGTGAGCGGGGGCTCTAACCCTCACTTCATCTGAGGTTGCATGGCTCTCTGGATCGGGGGCGGCGTTGCTCTCTTGTACACCCGTCACTTCTCGGGTTCATGTTTCGCGCAAGAACTGGCGATACAAGGTCGGGCACAGACACACACGCGTGACCACACATACATACACACACATACACATATACTTACAGCTTATACACATGCGCGCACTCGCCGCTCGGTATCTGAAATTGGGCGTTTAGGATAGAACCAGGCTGCATTTCCAATGTCAAACAAGCTACCGGCTCTCGTGTTAATTGTGATTTAATCACATGACTATTTCGTAAGTCCATAACTGTATCAGTTGTGTGCTGTGGCTCGCAGGTCTCTCAAGGGTTTCCACTGTCGTTGTGTACTTCGGAAAACCGTACAGGGACGAACTGATTCTATCTAAAGTCGGGAGTTATTCTGCGGGATATTGTCGTGCGGAAGAGTTTGCGTTACTTAGGGAGGTTATACCTAGGACCCGCCTTGAGAGCCATATTGCCGTATTGTGTGTTGCCTTGGGTCCCAAGTCGAGGTTGTACCTGGTTGGACCGAATGCGACGCCATCGCTCCTGACCGGTGTTTTATACTGCAAAGTGAAAAACAGAAGGGTATTCAGTATTCAGAGCACCATGCCATGTGTTGAGCTTTGAGGATGCAACAGACCAATGCTGTACTCGATAGTATGTAGTTAAAGAATGGAACTGGCCGGTACGCTTCGGGCTGAGGAGACATGTCGGTCGACTATAATCTTGCAATGGCGAGCGTTCCCCTCTTGCCAAGAGATACCGAGTGATCAGCAGAGCGCGTTTCGTATTTACTGTAAGCGTGTGGATGATATAGGACGGGTTGCCTATGCTCGAGTGATGATCAGAAACGGTGTGCTTCTCCCTAGAGGTGGGAAGTAGATGTTCCGGCCTAATACTTGTATTTGATCATCAGCCCGCACTTCCGAAGCACGCGATGGGCTTTTGTCTACCAGAATTGGAACTTGTTAGCCGGACTGCTTGGATAATCTTCGAGAAAGGGGCTCCTTGGCTGGTACTCGAACCCAGCATTTATGGACAGCTCAGGGCACTCGTGTCTGTCAATCTCTCTTATAGCCATCTAGTCACCATGCCACAACTATATTACATGTTCGCTGGTCGGCTAGATTTTCCTGCATTCAGTAGAATTACCAGCGTCACAGGAGTACCAAGATTGGCCATGGTGAGTCCTGGTGGTCGCAGGAGCATGTCGAGAGGCAGAAAAATGGTAGAAACCATGGTCAATTTCGTAACTCAGGTAAACCATTCTTTCCAGGGCGAAGCAAAGGTTAGGAGGCGGAAGCGTCCGAATTGAAATTGTTCATGGAAGACACAATGGATTCTCCCATGTGGGCGGCTTTGTAGTGGAAGCGGCATCTTCCTCTCGTGGTAAAATATTTATAGTCCGACGCGACCGGGGCGAAGCCACGAAATTGGAAGAGTGCTTCCCACAAAGTGCGCATTGGGTTTTCGAAAGCCCGGGATATACCAGGAGGCAGGAGCCCTATTTTATGGCCCAGGAGCTCCAAAAGTGGAAAAAAAAACCAACCACAGATGAGCCAAATAGAACACCGTTTGCCGCGAAACTTTGCACAGGGGCTCAGGCTACAGGTTTCTGGCTCCAGAGTATCGGCAAGGATTCCAGAGGAGGCATAAATCGACCGAGTATCACTACTATAAGTCTTCGGGTATCGTTGAAGACATTCTGACGTTTTCTCCTCATGATGACAAAGAAAATTGCAGCGTTCGTTGGAAGCGGCGTCTTCCACGTAAAGGAAATTTCACCGCACGAGCTGGATGACCAAAGCTGCAGTTCACCGCGACGTATCCTGTATCACCGGAATGTAGTCCCTCATATCGAAACATGCGGACATTTATCTGCCGCAGGAGCATTGTTGTAATACTGTGCGTGCTTGATGGTAGCTACTGTAATGAGCGGAATTGCTGAGTCGGCTTTTCCTCCGTAGTTGTGTGGGCAAAAGGACAGTGAGACACTGGACGGACTGAATTGGAGAGACGGGGCCACCTCAAAGGAGCTCAAGTATAGAAACAGGACTGAGATTTTGCATAAGAATATGTATCGTACCCGGGGTTGATTGACAACATTCTGTAGCCAGTCACCTACAAACCATAAAATTCAGCCGGCTCCGTAGGTGGAGAGGAGTTCCCCAGAGACTACAAGTATCGAATAATCGTCCTCGAGAGCCTGAAGTGGTTCACATCAACACGTTGCTTGCTTGAGGGAGTAGTGAGGACATTTGAGCGGCACCGATTGACGGGATGCGTATTGAGGCCGTCCGGGGAACATAGCAGAATCCTGGCCACCAGTGAGAGTGGATTTACAAAGCAGATATCCGTGCCATTTTTTTTTGGAGGAGCGGAATATAGAGCCAACCAGGGTTGTTTGTGATTGATAGAACATTTACTCAGCCACCGTGAGGGTGGCGGTCAGAAGAAGCATTTGTAACTTGGGCAAGCAGACGGACAGGCTTGCACTCCGGCGCATCAGGACACACACACTTATATACAGCACTTCGCTAGCCTGCTACCTGATCTCGGAGTCAGGCTCAGGTAGCTGAGGCATTGCCGTCTCTAGTTAATATATTTCCGAAGGACACGTGGGCGGCTTGTCGAGCCTGAAACGAGCAGTCCAGCATAACCATTCTCAGTGAACCAACGGGAGAATAAAGTCTAAGTGATGGTTGACATATTGCTCCCGCCTGGGGGTTCTCTCAGTCTACATGATAAATAGGGCAGAGAGCTGTTGATGTCAGACTGGGGCAGGCTTGTTGGCCCTGAGCGTTGGGCCAACGGAGCAAGCAGAGCCCTGGGATGCTGGAACCAGGCAGTTGGGTAGCCATCGGGGCACGGAATGCCTCAGTCAAGTCGCGCAAGTGTGCAAGTCAAAGTAAGATGGAGATGACGGGCCAAGATGTCTCGGTGAGGAACGCTATGCTGCTGTAGCAATGATGCACGGGTTTTGGTTGGCCTTATGGGCCGGATCTTCGACTCGGCCGAGTGGCGGTGGTGTGGAAGACTGTGGATCTCCGCCCTATCAGCTATAGCTAGCCCACAGGTCGACGAGTTGGAGAGGAAGGCAATAAACTTTGCCAGATAGCAAGGGGCGGTGATGACTTAATTTGACAATCTGATTCGACTATGTGATGTTAAACACCTGGCAGGTAGTTACTATGTAGGTAAGGTATTATTTTTGCTTGGGGGGTCAGGTACCTAGGTACCGAGGTATGCACCTTTTCACGGCAATTCATGCGGGAGCTATGCCCATCTGAGAATAGCTCCGAGTCGTCCCTGACGCTGCTCCCAAATATCGACCTTTTTCCTGAAGACGGAAAAGGCACTAGGTGCTTGCCTGGTGAGTGTTAGTGCAGAGAGACACAACTCAGCTCACGACTAACAGGCGATATCACCTGCCCATGACCTGACCCGGTGCCCAGGCCCAAGGCCCAAGGCCTAGGCTGTGCTGACTGAGGTGCACAGGCGCGCAGGTGGTCCCTACACAAGCAGCCCGGCCCTGCCATCCAGGTACCTGTCCACGGGCGCCATAGGGCCCGTGGCAGAGAAATAGGGAGAAAAAATAGAAAAAACTTGGCGAGTCAAAACAACACCCACGGGCACGGCTGCAACTCTGCATCTGCCTCGCCTGCTCTGCCTCGCGTCTTCCTGTCCTCCCTCTCCTCCCGTCCCCTTCCCTCCCCTTCCCTTCCTCAGCCCAAGCAAGGTCCAAGACGTTCGCCCACCGCACCCTGCCGCGCTGCCAATTGTTCCCTCCGCGGGTGCTTTCCCTAGCATTTTCTCTTTCACCTGGTTTTCATTCTTCCCTGTCCTCCTCCGTGCGGTCCAGGTCAGCCATTGCCCAGGTAGGTAGCCTCCTTCTCTTCTTTGTCCCGAGACCCGTCACCTCAACCCTTCCCGCCTCGCCTCGCCGCCGTTGTCTTGTCATCGTGCCCTGCGCTGCTCTTGTCCGCCCGACAGTGCCTTTCCTCTTCGATGCCCGGCAAGTCCTGCCAGGCGAGAACGTTGCTTGCGTGAGAGGCCCGTCGCTGGAGCCGTATCTTTGGCACCAGGCTGACTGTGTGCACAACTCGTGCCTGGCTTGGCTCGAGCACTCCCATCCTTACTCTGTCGTCAACCTGTCACTAACGCTCCTCGTCTGGGCTCCTCAGTCATCAGCGCAGCCCCCGCCAACAAGTCACCGAGAAAGATACACGACGGGTCAGAGTCAAAGCACTGCCAACCGCTCCCACACCACCCGCCCCACTCCATCTCTGTTCCACGCGCCGTGGACTCTGCTGCGTCTGTCTGCACCTTGTCCAAGCAGGTGTCTCTTCCGCCGACCAGCCGCGCTTCTCGACAAGCCAAGCTTGACCTACGCGAAGAAAGACAGCGATCCGACGGGAATCCTGCCCGTACCGCACACGAAAACCAGCCGAACAGTGCCAGACCGACCGTTCTTCACCCATCCATCCACTCTGCATCACGATCACCTGTGGCTTTAACTAGTCATGGCCAATCCACTGCAGTTTGCCTACCGGACCCAGAAGGCCATCGGCGTCTTTGACGCCGCGCCTGTCTACGCTTCTTTGCCTGGGTTTATCAAGCCGGAAGGGAACCTACGCTGCTGCATATACTCTCCATGTGGCCGATACTTCGCTTGGGCCTCTAACGAAGGCGTGAGCGTTGTTGATGCCTCCACCGGCCAGGTCTTGGCCTCTCTTCCCCTGCCCTCGGTCTATGAGCTCGGCTTCTCCCCCCGGGGCACCTTCATCGCCACCTGGGAACGGCCCTCCAAGGACGAGGCTGGCGATGCCATCAAGAACCTCAAGATCTGGCGCACCATCGAGCCGTCCACCGATGAGGCGGCCAAGCTACCGCTCGGCCAGTTTGTGCAGAAGTCGCAAAACGGCTGGAACCTGCAGTACACAGCCGACGAGCAGTATTGCGCCCGCCTCGTCACAAATGAGGTCCAGTTCTACGACAGCAACGACCTCAAGACCGTCTGGAACAAGTTGAGGGTCGAGGGCGTGACAGACTTCGCTCTCGCTCCTGGGTCCACCCACAACCTGGCAGTCTTTGTGCCGGAGAGAAAGGTAAGCGAGCCTTGCCCCGTTGACTGTTCCTTTTTGTGATCATTTTGTAGTGTTGTGTCTTGGCTGACCCACGGCAATAGGGCCAACCCGCCGCCGTCAAAGTATTCAATGTGCCCCAGTTTGCGAGCCCCATCTCGCAGAAGACCTTTTTCAAGGGTGACAAGGTTCAGCTCAAGTGGAACCAGCAGGGTTCCAGCTTGATCGTGCTGGCCCAGACAGACGTTGACAAGTCGAACAAGAGCTACTACGGAGAGACCACGATGTACTTGCTGAGTGCGAACGGCGCCTTTGACGCTCGCGTGACTTTGGACAAGGAGGGCCCAATCCACGATGTGGCTTGGTCTCCCAATGGCAGGGAGTTCGGGGTGATCTACGGCTACATGCCCGCCAAGACCACCATTTTCAACCATCGAGGTGTTGCGACCCATTCCTTCCCCATGGGCCCCAGGAACACCATCATCTTTTCGCCCACCGGCCGTTTCGTCTTGGTTGCCGGATTTGGTAACCTGGCCGGTCAGATCGACGTGTACGACCTCGAAAAGGACCACCGCAAGGTCTGCACCATCGAGAGCGGGAACCCCAGTGTGTGCCAGTGGAGCCCCGACAGCGTCTACATCATGACGGCGACGACCTCGCCGCGCTTGCGTGTGGACAACGGTGTGAAGCTCTGGCACGTCGGCGGAGCCATCATGTACACCGAGGAGATGGTCGAGCTTTACAACGTCATGTGGCGGCCTCTGCCGGCTGACCAGCTGCCCAAGAATCTGGACCCCCTCAACCCGGTTCCGACACCGCACGAGTCTGCGGTCGCCTATCTCGGCACGGTCAAGACACCATCCAAGCCTGTTGGTGCCTACCGGCCACCAGGTGCTCGGGGCACTTCGACGCCGTTACATTTCAAGCGTGAGGACGAAGGTGGCGCTGCTCATGTGATGGGCAACGGTGCCCCCTCCGCCAGCTTGAACGGATTTGGGCGAGCTCGCCGACAGGTCCCTGGCGCCGAGTTTGCTGAACAGAACCAGGTCCCGGGCGCAGCACATGCTCGGCCTTCTGTCCCCGGCGCTGAGGTCGTCGGGGGTGATGACAACTTGTCCAAGACGGCTCTGAAGAACAAGAAAAAGCGTGGGAACAAGAAGGCGAAAGACACCGAGGGAAAGCCTGCAGGTGGCAATGAGGGTGGGTTAGCACCTCCGTCGCAGGATTACGGCAGTGGATCGGGAGGTGATACCCGAAGGAGCGATCGCCGTGGAGGCCAACAGCATGGCAACTCGCGGAGCCGCTCGCGCCACCCCCAGAACGGTCAAGGCCGTAGCCGCAGCAACACGCAACGTAACAACGAGCATGGCCGCGGCAACGGCATCCGAGACCATACTCCGTCCGGGCGAGAGCAGCCGCAAGAGACGGCCGAACAAGCCCCGGTGCAAGGGAATGACTCTGGCGCGAATCAGGCCCAGAACCCCAACGCCAAGAAGATGAGGGGCCTGCAAAAGAAGATCCGGGCGATAGAGGATCTCGAGATGCGTCTGGCCGGGGGTGAGAAGTTGGAGGACACACAGATGAAGAAGATTGGGACCAAGGTGTCCGTCCTCAAGGAGCTGGAGGCGTTGGAAAAGGACTCGGCATGAGGGCTCGCCATTTATGAAATGACTGGGCACACCCTGTAGCCCACTCCTCCCACGAGGCGTTCTGCTGCACCTCTCCCCGGCGGTTGTCTGCACCCACCGACCAAGAGCGTGCAATTCCAGGCAAGTTAAGGACAAAGCAATACAGAATAGAAGGCAGGGTGCTCACGAGCTCGCAGAGACCCCCGTGGTCTACGCGAGCCAGGAGACCAGCCACCTTTTGGACAAACCACCTAGAAAATCGTATCTGCAGAGGAACCGGGGGCATAGAAGGGCTAGGGCAGAACGCTCAGCGTAGAGTTAACAGATAAATGATTAAAATATGTATCAAACATTTCTGTCGTCTCTTGGTATTTGTGTTCAAATTTAGGCCATGTGAAAGATCACAGAAATATGCTAAACATGATTCCGCCTGAGAAGATGGGTAACTACAATGTATATGCGCTGGGCTCGAGACCAAGACCTGACAAGGCACGGCGAGTGCGGACAGTCAAGTAATCCAGCAGCCGCCTCCAACCCATCAAGGTGCGAAGAAGCTGATCCAGGCAGAGGCGTCGTCCTTATGCAAGATATTTGCTTGACCATATAATGGATTTGTTAGCTAAACTAGCGCGCTGAGAGTTGCGTTGCCTTTTGGATACTATTCTACTTCTGTCTGGCTTGTGACAGATGCTTATAGTTAGAAAGTATTATATGAGAGATAGAGTTTTGAATACGAAGCTCGAATAACTCGGTAAGGAGGAGCATCATATGGAAGATGATTCGGGACTCAGAGTCCGTACTTGCAATTGGTAGAGCAGTGGTGAGAACGGTACTTTTTGTGTCTCAGTCATGTCACCATTTGCCCGAAAGATAGCAAAGCTGTATCGCATAAATTGAACCTCGCAGATATTTGACTAACGCCGCTTCCAATTCATTTTTTGGGGGTATGTAGTGCTGCGAATGTGAAGTGAGATCCCTGCCCCCAACCGTTGCCTATAATACATCATCTCATGATTTGGAGTGGAAAATTCATTCAAAAGACAACCCGGGGTCGTCCGCCCGTCGCCGATCCAGGTCGGGCGCTCAAGTGGCGCCGCATCCAACTCCGAGCGAGTCCTTACGCATCCACGAAACCCTTGACATTGTTCAACCAGGCCAGGTACTCCCGCTGCTCCTTCACGTCCATGTAGTCAGGCACAAAGACGGCCAGGGTGGAGTTGATGCCACGCTCATCCAGGTAACTCTCCATCAGGAGCTGCAGGTCCTCGTCCAGGGTACCGAACGGCGGGCCCGGGTAGATGTCGCGGCCCTTGTGCTCGGCCTCGGGGCTCGCAGCGTGGGCGACAGCGGGGTCGTTGTAGTAGTACAGGTTCTCGACGATGATGCTGGCGTCCTGGGCGATGGCGTCGATGTTCACAGCGCCCTTGCCGGGCTTCTCGACGACAATGTTGAGGCGGCACGTCACGTTGGGCTCGTTGCCCGTGTCGGCGTCGTCGATCTCCTCGTTCTCCTGGGAGCGGGCGCCCTCCTCGTCGCCGAGGGCAGAGTCCTCGTCGAACATCTCGTTCTCCATGTTGGCGATGTCGGCAATTGAGAAGGTCACGGTGATCCTGCAGGCCCCGCGTGTTAGCATCGGTGGCAGACAGCCCCGCGTGCGCGGAGGGGCAGGCGCAGCTTACTTCTCGTTCTTGTATGTGCGTGTGAGCACGACGTTCTGCGCGCCGGGGGTGTCCTGGATCTCGAATGGGCTGTTGTCCAGGAAGTCCTTGATGCTGACTGGTTGCGGCTCGTTCTCCTTCATCTCGGCCTCGAACGAGATCTCGCTGCTCAGCTTCGCGCTCAGCTCACTGTCGACCCCAGAAGCGGCCCGCCGGAGCAGAGAGGTTGAGAAGGCCGAGACCTGCGGTCGCAGCGTTCTGCATTGGTCGCGCAGAAGAGCGCTGTGTCTGGCTGAGGCAGGTCTGGCAACTGAAGAAAGGCGTGCGACGGCCCGGGGCGCAGTGCGCGCCAGATTTCGTGCAGAGAACATGCTGTGTGGTGTTGAGGAAGGACTTTGTGGTGATAGAAGAGAAAGTTACTGTGAGCAGACGGCGCGACCGAAAATTTAGATCACGCGTGACAGGGCTTGGTTGAACAAGTTAAATTTTCGTTGGAAGAGCTAGATTGAGGGCCGAGACGAGCTTCTGATGATGATGCTAGGTGGGTGGAGCTGGGCCGGGAGCTTTTTTTTTCGATAAGCCAAGCATGACCGACCTATCGTTCCGGTGATGACTAAGCAGGCGACAAGATGCAATATCAACACACATGGGCTTGTATCCAGCACATTCTCAAGGCAATTGCATGTTCCCACCTCTGGTAGTCTACTTCGCGAACTTCTTTGGCCCTTCCGCAGGCCAGTCGCTACCCACATTGGCTTGGATCATGTTCGTCAGCCTCCACCACAAGTACCTCGAACTTTCACTGAAGCAGGACCGAGCAGTCCGACAGACGGTCGCCACAACATTACGAGTGACGTTCGTCCAAAATTGATACGTGATGCTGGAACCTCGAGACCGGAATCGTAGGAGAGGAAACCATTTTGTATTTGAGGGAAGCCTCTCATAATCCAAGGAAGCTGATAGCGTTTGTTCGCTGCCGCCTTCAATTCATGTCTCGTCTCCCTGTACGAGTGCCATTCATCATAGACCATACGCATCAAACAATAGCCACAAAGTAACTGGCATAACCACAAGAGATATGCTGATCTCAGACATCGCCCTGGTCTCGGGTGTGAATCATCTGGCTAGAAGCCACGCAAGTAGGCCCTATCATTAATGCAAGACCGAGCCACTGTAATTGACTCTTGGAGCTTGCACCTAGTCCTGAATATCTCCGGACATGGGACGCAGGCCGGGGCTGAAATCTAGACGACAGGGGAAAGTGGCGCGAAGGACGATGACAATGTGGTCGTGTGATGTTGTCTCACTCGCAATAATTCCCACGGGTGCCGGGTATCGGGTACAAGGCGGTGTTCCGGGGCAACGTGCGACCACCCTCGCCTCAGACGAGGGTTTCAAGCCCAACCCGAGGTTTACTTGAAGGTTTCGTGGCTGATATTCGGATGACCATAGATCTCATGTAGATAGACTGTGACAGATCAATGCTGAAGCCCTGGAGTGTCTTGGACCAGCAACGCTCTGAGCAAGAGTGCATTAGCTCTGGAGCACCGCAGTCCGTGGCAGTCCCTGGGATGCGATGAGATGAGGCTTTTTGGCGTGTTCGTGTGCGGATTGGCGTGCTTTTCATCTTTGGAAAGCCCCTTCGGCTGTTCTCTTAACACGGCCGCAACACTGAAAGCAGTCGTAATCGGCCCAGGTGCCTATGATTCCCTCAGGGCATTCTCCTGTGGCCAGGTAGCTTTGTCAATAGAAGCCAACTGAGCCCGAGTAGTGACTTCATGGCGTTGCGGTCCAGACGGCGCAGGGCTGATGTCCCTCATCAGAGGCAGTCTCTCATCGTTACCTTTGAGAGATGGCTGGCAGCTGGGCAGGGCAGCAGACAGAGCCAAATTGTTGGAAAGAGGCGCCCCAGGTGGCGCCGGAGGGGCCAGGATCGATGGGCCAGGAGCTGGCCATCACTGGCTGCTAGGTGGAAAGCTAGATGGTTTGACATTGCCAGCCTCGGTTATACGGACGTATGACATTGCGGCCAGGAAAGACCATGCCCCTTCCCATCTGTTGAGCAGATCAAGATTGTTTTGCTTTGTAAGATCCGGGAGGACTAGAGCCGCTTCGATTAGTGCTTGTTCTGGAGATGGAGTCTGTGGTTGTATCGCAACCTACAAAATCCGTTCTGCTGCTCCTTGCGCAGAGTCTCGACCTTCAAGCTGAGCAGGTCCTCTTTGACGCTTGCCGGCCTGCCTGGGCGGCGCGATTTCTTGAGTTCCTCAAACTCTTGGTCATGCTGATGCACATATCTGTGTGGTGATCAGTGAGTAACTAGCAAGATGACATGGGGCATAACGACTCACTGGTTGATGAGGTCCTGTATCTTGGCCAGATCGAAAGGTTTGCTCTCATTCTCCTGGGCAGCCTTCTGAAAGAAAGTGATCCTGTGGACTGAGTGGGCATGGTTGTCAGTAAGGAATCCTTGTGGGAACGGCAGGGAAGGACAGGGGCGTTGCGGACTCAGGGGTTGATCGTGCCTCTTCCTGGCGGCGGCAAGCTTCTCAAGGCGCTCGTCGCGGACTTGGGCCTTGTGAAGCTTCTTCGTGTCGCGAGAGAACTCATGAAGAACGACGTTGCCATTGCGCTTTTTGGCAATGCGCTTTCTCGTCTTCTCCAGGGATTTGGGCATTGTGAGGAGTGTGTTGTGTGGGCAAGGGTGCTGGTGTATCGATGCCAATGTCGATGCTGGTGTATTGCAGTACGTTCGGCGTCGAATGGCGGATTTCAGATTGAGATGTCGGTCATATGCTATCGGCCTTTTTTTTTTTTCTTCGGCCTCCCAGGGCGGGCTTATCGGGACTCGGCAGGGCCACTCATGAGCAGGGACTGCCCCTGCAGACCCGTTGCTGGGGAAGGTCTTGGCCTGGCCAGAACAGGGAAGTGCTGTAAGCCCACGGCCCACCAAAACGCGACCAACAGACGCGCCTTCCCAGTGCCCACTGTATGATGTGGGCTACCTAGTAGTGGTTTAGCAATTATCCATCTCCTCAGGATTCCTCTTGCGTGCCCTTGGTAACAGAGCCCTCTTCAATCTCGTGCATGTCCCATCTGTCACGGCCACGAGAGCCGCACTCTGTCCAGCCATTGCCGGGTCGTCTTGCTCACTTACACCAGCACCTGTCTACTGTGTGGCCTGACCTGTGCCGCGCCCGCTGCAAAGTAAACATCAACAACATACACACGCACACACACACACAACCTCGCTCCGACCGCGTCCGGCTGCGGCTTGGACTGGACTGGACCCAACGCTCAAGAAACTCCATTTAGAGTAGATCCAACGCATGGCCTCCTGATGATCTGGCTACGATAGTCCTGCCCTTTATCCACTCATATACCCACCGGCAGATACATTCACGCAGAAAATGGGCATCCAAGGTACACATTAAACATCGCTCTCCTGACCATCGAGACCGAGACCAACATTGCTGACTCCTGCCAAAAGGGCTCCTCCCTTTGCTTAAATCCATCCAGAAGCCCACCGAGCTGAAGAAGTTTCCCGGTGAGGTCCTCGGTGTCGATGCTTATGGATGGCTCCACCGGGGCGCTGTTAGCTGTGCCATAGAGCTAGCCCAGGGAAAGCCGACCAGCAGGTGAGTTAAAGTCACTCTCACCCCCCTGTATTGCTTTGTGTCTGACCGGCCAGTAGATATGTCGACTTCGCCATGCACCGCGTCAGGATGGCCAAACATTTTGGTGTCACCCCCTATCTGGTCTTTGATGGCGACTTCCTTCCCAGCAAGGCCCACACCGAGGCAGCTCGAGCCAAGCGTCGCGAGGAGAGCCGAAAGGCTGGCCTCGAGCTCCTCAAGGCTGGCAAGCCGTCGCAGGCTCAGCTCGAGCTCCAAAAGTCCATCGACGTCACCCCGGAAATGGCCAGGCACCTCATCGAGGAGCTGAAGAAAGCAGACGTCCCGTATGTGGTCGCTCCATACGAGGCTGACTCCCAGCTTGTATACCTAGAGCGGCATGGCTTCATCAACGGGATAATCTCAGAAGACTCTGACCTGTTGGTCTTCGGAGCCAAGCGACTGCTCACCAAGATGGACCAGCACGGCCAATGTATCGAGATCAACCGGAGAGACTTCTGCGCTGTGCGCGAAATATCGCTCACAGGCTGGACCGACGACCAGTTCCGTCAGATGACCATCTTCAGCGGCTGCGATTACCTCGAAGGCATCAACAACATGGGCTTGAAGACAGCATACCGGATGATGCGCAAGTACAAGACGCCAGAGCGCGTGATTCGGATGCTGCAGTTTGACGGCAAGTTCCGCATCTCGGAGAACTATCTTGCCCAGTACAAGCAAGCAGAGTTGACTTTCATGTATCAACGTGTCTTCTGTCCCAAGAAAAAGGACATTGTCCTCTTGACTGAGCCACCTGCCTCATCGCCTTTGGACGTCGAGGAGATGCCGTACATTGGTGCGAGAGTCGGCCGAGAACTTGCTAGGGCTATCGCCGTGGGAGATGTGGACCCGATTTCTAAGCTGCCCATTGTCATCGCTCCACTTGCAGGAAATCGCAGGGCGACTGGCGCTGCAAGGACGTCGGCGGTGACAGCGACAGTGGCCCAGCAGAACAGACCATCTCTGGGCAAGCCTATTGATGCGTACTTCCAAGACAACAGACGCATCGCCATGGCAGAGATGGATCGCAACTGTTTCTCTATTGATGCAGAGAGAGTGGCTGCTCTCACGCAGAATGGGCTGACACCGCGTGTCTTTCCCCTTCCGAGGCCATATATTGATGGGAGCACCCGCTCTCCGGTGGCTCGGCCATACACTTCGATCCAACGCCGGCGAACGGAGCCGATCTCTCAGACACTCTCAGATCTCGACCCATCAATGAATCTATCAACGACCCGACGACGGACAGCTGGCTCGACCAGACGTATTTCGCTGACCGAAGGGAGACCGCTGAAAAAGGCACGACTTTGCGAGGACGACAAAGCAAGTGAGACGGCAGATCAGTCGCCTCGGAAAAGCAGGTTCTTCCCCTGTGAGCAGTCGGCTAAGCATCGTCAGACCTCTGATGATGCCACTCTCTTGTCGGACGACTCGATCGAGGAGGCTCTCGCGAGCTTGCCTGATATTAGCGGGCAATGGAGCGAACCAAGAGCATCGAGAGACCAAGAAGAGCTGCAGATCTTCCAGGACGGAACCTCTCCAGAACCATCTGCCATTCCGGAGGCTCATGACGCCAACGAAGAGGGTGTTGTCAGAGACAGCCCAGCCAAGCCCCGAAAGATATCCGACGGCATTGGAGACAAGGTGGGAGCTGAAGCAAATGCCAGTGAAAAGGGGGGGCCCGCGGACTCCTTGCACGGCTTGATCAAAGAATTCTCGTGCACACCAGATTTGCCGAAGACTGCAAACAAGACACGCATGGCTTTTGGACTTCCCACGCCGGCGTCCAGCGCCCAGGGCTCAGAGTCGAGGTCGTGTGGTCGTTCACCAGCGGATACTCCGATTCAAACACCTTTGCAACGTATGGGAGCTCAGGCCCTACAGCGAGGCAAGGGCAACCATTCGCCTTTCCTCAAGGCGAAGCCGTCAGCCGGAACACCTAAGAGACGGCAGAGTCTGAAGGATGCCATAGATTCCCTGCCGCTCAATCCAGCTTTTGTGCCATTGCCCAAGGTCGATCTAGCAGAGGTTGAGGCTCTGAATAGGCCGGGCGGCAGCGAGGATCAAATCATCCTAGATAGTGACGAGGAGAACGATCCACCGCTTGGACTTATCGAGGAATTCCACCATTCGAGCAGCCGACTGGACCTCTCGAGATTTGTGTACGGCTGAGACGATTCCGCTTGGCAAACGAGGAGCCTGATGTGTATGAATGTAAGGCTACGAATGAGAGGGCATGGGAAACCAATGGAGAGAGAGAGAGATGTCAATCGGGCGCTCAAAGAAGGACACCGATGGTGTGGTGCGTGCTACAGCATAGCGTTAGGAGTTTTGCGGGTATTGCTTGGTTGAAACTGGTGGTTGGCAACATAGCATCATGCTTACGAGTCAACGTTGGGACTCCCGGAGTTAACCGTAAAGAGAGGGGAGGGGGATGGGGGACGGAAACAAGAGACACTTTTCTTATTGTGTACTTACACCCCGGCAGAAAAAGGCCGACGCATGTTCATATCTTCTGTGTAGTGGCCTTCCTCATTC
This sequence comes from Diaporthe capsici, assembly GCA_013364905.1. Taxonomy (NCBI): domain Eukaryota; kingdom Fungi; phylum Ascomycota; class Sordariomycetes; order Diaporthales; family Diaporthaceae; genus Diaporthe; species Diaporthe capsici. The sequence goes on from WNXA01000017.1 coordinate 65,304, forward strand.
TGCACAATGTCACTATCCAGGCTGATGCGATGCCACAGCCGCGAATAAAAATTGCGTCCAACTTGCAGGTCAACCGCAAGATCTGCTGCTGGATCAGTCGTGATGATATGCCCCTGAATACTCGTCCATCAAAGTGTGCGGCTTGGGTGATAATTGGACGTTCGATTTCCTGCAAGTACATGTCCATTTCAACGTGCAAGCCATGACAGAAGCTTGTGGTGTACATAGTAGGAGCGCCTATCTCAGCACAGACCTCTAGCACTGTTCCGCGGTGGGTCTGGTCCCTGGGCCCGAGCTATACCCATGTCAGACTGGGGCACAGGTACTAGGGTACATCGATCTTACACTGGTTAGATAAGAGCAGTAACCTGAGATAAGGCAGCGCCAAGATTTCGAATCCCCACCCAAAAAATATTCCAACCACCATGGGTCGAATGTGCCCTTAGAGAAGGCGACATCAAGTGGAACAGCCACTCGAACGAATTGCCGTCAACTGCGCTTTCCCCAACTGCAGACACCTCCCTCTCTCGAAATGGCGGACTCATCATTAAAGGTTCGGCTACTTCACCACTCCCGCAGCTGAGGGCACAAGCACAGGGCGACTGACGCGCACGTGTTACAGGATCGCTTGCGCGACCATTCCGAGGCTTTCGACAGCCTGCTGTCCCTGATACCAGCCAAGCTTTACTACGGTGAAGACACAAGTGTATGTCATTCCTCAGTCTGCCCTGCCCCTACCAGGCCACGCGCTCCCTCTGTGTTTCAGCCAGCTCACACAACACCCCGGCACTGCAGGACCAATGGCAGAGAAAGAAGCAGACGAAGGAGCAAGCCAGAGCTGCCAAGCGGAGCAAGCTGGATCCAGACAGCGCGCTGAACCGAAATGCCAAGGAGGTTCTGGACGAACGGGTTCGGAATAAGCGCAAGGCACAGGAGCTTGAGCCAAGTGAGGACGGAAGTGTCCAGGATGAAGATGATGCCCAGGAGCTCCAGCTGCGGGGTATCAGCAAGGAGGCGCCAGGAGAAGGCCTCAAGAAACGAAAAGTGGACGATGACGAAGCAAACGAGAAATCCAAGGCAGCCCAGCCTAAGGCAGACGACGAAGCGAAGGCAGAGAAGCTATCAACGCACCAGGAGAAAAAGTCACTGAAGAAGCAGAAAAAGGCAGAAAAGAGCGCCGAGAAAAAGAAGAAGACAAAGACGGCGAAAGCGGCGGGCAAGGACGACACGGTTGAAGAAGACGATGCTGGAACAGGAAACGAAGATGACCCGACGATGCCAGACGATGTCAGACAGTCGAAGGAAACAGCGGAGGTGGAGGAGACCAAACCACACAGGGACATGAGGCCCATCGACGTGTCGGGTCTGGCGGACGGGGACACAAATAACACATCGTCCTCCCAGGCCTCCACACCTTCATCCCCCACCTTCGACACGGCTGAAACCGGCGAGCCATCCGCTGAGCCCGCCAGCACCACAACGTCAATAGCCAGCGAGAACACACCCGCAGACAAGTCCAGAAAGATCAAAGTCCCGTCCGACACCACAGAGCTCCGCGCCCGCCTGGCGGCCAAGATCGCGGCCTTGCGCGCGGCCCGCAAGGCTGATGGACCCGACGGCAAGCCGATCCGCACACGGGAGGAACTCATCGAATCGCGGCGCAAGAAGCTCGCCGAGCGCAAGGCCCATAAGAAGGAGCTCCGACAGCAGGCCAAGGAGGCCGAGGACAAGAAGCGCGAGGAGGCGCTGGCCAGCGCGCGGAACTCGCCCATGCTCAGCTTCGGCTCGCCGGAGCATGACCTGAACTTCTCGTTCGGGCGGGTGGCATTCGCGGACGGCACGCAAATGTCGCACGACCTGAGCTATACGAAGGACAAGAGTGGCAAGAAGAAGGGCCCGATGGACCCCAAAGGCGCCCTTGCGAAGGTGGAGGCTCAAAAGAAGCGTCTGGCAGGCCTGGACGACGGCAAGCGGAAGGAAGTCCTGGAGAAGGAGACGTGGCTCGCAGCAAGACGGAAGGCCGAGGGCGAGAAGGTCCACAATGACGAGTCTCTGCTCAAGAAGGCTGTCAAGCGCAAGGAAAAGGCCAAGAAGAAGAGCGAGAAGGAGTGGAGCGATCGTGTACAAGGCGTGCAGAAGGCACAGAAACAACGCCAGCAGAAGCGCGAAGACAACATCCGCAAGCGCAAGGAGACCAAGCAGGCGGGCAAGGGAGGCAAGAAGAAGGGCGGCAAGTCGCCGGCCAAGAAGAGTCGCCCCGGCTTCGAGGGCAGCGGGTTTGGCAGGAAAAAGTAAACAAAAAGACAAAATCAAAAGGGAACAAGAGATCCGGGGGGGGGGGGCAAGCGACCGAAATCTTGGGTGGTTCTCAAACTAAACTTGAATCACGGGCAAGAGTAGGCTCGGAAGGGAACTGTACATATCTTGCTTCTACAACCACGGCGTCATATGAGCGGTCACCAGCATAGCTGCGGAAAAGTGATAGTGGAACACCGGCGTTAGTTGGTAATCGGATACTTCAATCACGAGAGCTTTCATGTCCAGTACCCAGTTGCAGGCGAGTGCCGGCCAAGGCGTCAAGTGAAGTGATTGAAAATTATGCCAGTGTTTTGAGAAAATATGGCCTGCAGAAACTCCTGGTTTTTATCCACCCGCGAAGTGGGAAAAATTTGGGTTTTGTTTTGTGGTCATAACGACAATGCCATTCTCGTTCGTTTTGCGTCCCTATAGCCCCCCTTTACCGTTTGTTCATCCAGGCCCCCCATGCCGCTGAGTGAGTTGAAAGGACGCCCGGCCGTTCGCATTGAATAACACCCGTACACCCGTCCTTCTCCTGCCGTCGTTCCTCGGGGCTTTCAATGCTCCGTGAAGTCTCTCCCGGGTGCCAGCCCAGTCGCATCGACGCCTTCGAATCGTCTGGAGCTTGGGGGCCTCGTTCCTGTCGGATCAGAGCAAGACTGTCATTATGGGTTGTACTGATACATTGTGCCCGCAAAACTTCGCCCATTACAGCAAGGAGTCGAGGCGGGTGAAGACGTTGAGGCAGGCAGCCACAACCTCGAGTTGAAGCTCCTTGTCTTTGGCCTTGTTGACCTCCTGGGAGATGGTTAGTGCCGGATTCGGTCACGGGCCAAGGGCGACGGGAGACCAACCTCAGAGATGACTTGTGGCAAGTTGGCGCCAATTCCGTTCCCAGTAGCCTTCTTTCCGAAAGGGAACTGGCTGTATTCGGCCAGCAGCTCATCCGTTTGCGCGAACGCGCGCTCCCTGGCCTCGTGGCCCAGGGTGGAAAGCGCATTCTCGAGGACATTAGCCGCGTAGGCCGCGCATACCATTGCGATTGTTCGTGTGTACCGGAACTCGAGGTTTTCGGGGAGCCACTGCGTCGCTGGAAGGACGACTGTCCTCTGGGTGAGAACGTTCCTGACGCGCCGCCGAATCTCTTCCTTGGCGCCGCCGTCGGCGACCGGGTGCGTTGCCATGTCGAAGAGCAGAAAGTTGCGCTTCTCGGTGCGCAAGATTCCCTTGTCGACAAGCCCTTTCGCCAGCCGTTCACGGACTTGCTTTAGCTGGTAGCCAATCTTCATAAGGTTCCACGTCTCGCCTGCAACGACCAAAACACACAAGTCAGCGGCCCGACAGCAAGGAAAGAAACCCCGGCTGGGGTCTGGATCTGGGCCTCGTGCCCAATGGCTTACGCACCGCTCATTAGGTCAATCCACGAGCTGACGCTCATCTTTTCGCTCGCCTTCATCATCTTGAGAGCCTCGTCGAGCAGCACCTCTCCCGTCAATGTATCATCAACGACCTCGATGACACGGTCTGGCAAGGGGAAGCGCCTCCTCGAGGGGTCCTTCTGCATGCTGATCCTGCCGCGAAGGGCAAGCTCCAAGACGATGCAGCCTCGAAGGGCGTACGATATGTTGTCATTCCAAAAAGAGAGGTATCCCTGCCCGTCCGAGACATTAGCAACACGGTAGATACAGACACAGAGGCAGATATGAATGCAGCGCGGTCGCGGTCGCGGCGGGTCCAGCCATTGCGCCAGCATTCCCATCAAGAGAGGGAATAGAACGAACCTGCTTATCCTTGAGCCCCAGCAAAAGAACTTCCTCCATCAGAGTCAACTTGGGCTGCTTGCTACGCTCTGTGCTCTCGCTGATGTCTCGTGGGTCGAATGCGATCTTGTGGCCATTTTCGTTGCTCTCGTAGCTCGTCTCCGGGGTATTATCGAAGTTGCTCGAGGAGTTGTTTCGCTGGATGCCACCATTGCTGCTCTCGCCCTCGGCGGCGGCGCCTCCGCCACCGCCCCTGCGTCTGGTCAATCCCGAAGATGATGACATTGCGGTGTGGAAGTGGGTAGTGTGCGTGTGTTGGGCGGGTAGGATAGGGCCAGAATTCGTCGTCGGCCGGAATGACTCGATCGCGAACCGTCAGGCCGTGGAATGCAGCGAGGTGGCCAAGGCGACGAGTGGCCAAGCTCGGGGCGGGTTCTCGGGGGCCGTGGACGAGGTGTTGGGCTCGGTGGCTGAGCCGAGTTGCGGAAGGTGTCGCGATCGGAGGTCTGAAGCGGGACGAAGGGACCAGTATAGCCCGTAACGGTATGGCAGGCCAAGTACGTAACGGAGGCTAGAGAGTCTAATTGCTCCAAGGACAATGGCGCTGTGCTGCCTGGTGGGAAAAGGCCAGGCCCGGTGATGAATTGCACGAGAGTATGGACGACGAAATGGAGATGGCCCGTATTTCGCAGTGCAGCCCCACGGACGGAGATTGGCTTGGTGGCAGGCAGGCAGGCAGGCAGGCAGGCGGCTGAAGTGCAGTAGAGTAGAGAGGCAGGTAGAGAGGTAGAGGTAGAGACCCCTACACTAGATGAAGGTGTCGTCGCCCTTGTGACAGGGTGCAGTGCCAGGGCCTAGAGGAGTTGTTGAGCATGAACTGGAAGAGACCACGTCGATTGACATACCTGTTGAGGGAAGACAGCCTCGAGGGAAGGGAGGTTCGTGGTTCACAGGTCTCAAGCCGAGAGGAAAGGGAGTATGGTCGTGTGCTCCTGCTCCCTGTGGCTACGCAGTGCCAGTCCCAGTGTGGTGCAGTGCTTTGCTGTGTGCTGTTCTCTTTTCTGTCCAGGCTGTGCTGTGCTGCAGTCCACTGCGAAGTGAGAGGTCGCACAGGCCCGGCTGGCTGACTGACTGGGCTGCCTGTTGGCTGCCTGAGAGGTGGCCCAGCGCGGAGGTAGGCTGGACAAAGCTCACCCTTCGAGCAGCTTGCTGCCCTTGCCGTCTTGCCGCACGGGCCGCCTTCTCAGGGATCCCTAATGCCTGTGCAGTCTCCAGTGGGGCAATTTCATTGGGACAGCTTCCGCAGGACAACCATTCCTTACCTCGAATTGCAATTCCCGCCTAATAACACTTTGGGTTCATTCAAGCTCGAGCAGCAGACATACATGCAAAAAGACATCGCTCATATGCAGCAGTCATCACATCTTTATTCCTCTCTCGCCCCTGTCAGCCGGGCCTTGCAGTAACCCTTCCCTTTCACACCGCTCAAAGCAACCATCCCGGCCAGTCGCAGTGTCATTCGAACTGGCTGCAGTTTGCAGTTTGCGCAAGAGCTCGGCCCACACACCTACAACATTTCGAACATCTTCCGCGGCCGTCGGTCCCAGCCCACTACCGACTATTTACTAAGATGGGCTCTGGAAGGATCTACGATGAGGATGACTCGCGCCGGACGAAGCATCGAACCGACGAGGTGGACGACGAGCACAGAGACTATGATCGGCCGAGGAAGCGAAGCCATCGGGACCGCGACTCGCCAGAACGCCATGATCGACGCGATAGGTCCACAGAGAGATATTCGGACCGACATCGTCACAGGAGGCGTTCCAGGAGCCCCCAGCCCACGAGGCAGAGGTCGAGAGACCGAGATCGCGACAGCAAGCGAACGAGGCGGGACTCACGATCGCCCGAAGGCACAGAGTCACGTAGGCGACGGCGGAGACGTTCACGCTCTGCGGGAGATGACATTGGTGACGAGGCGCGACACAAAGTGACCAGCCGTTATCGTCATTCGAGCCCGGACAAGGGCGACCGCGAGAACAGCCAGCCAGCTGCCAAGCGATCTGGCCCTTTGCCATCGCAAGCGGATTCCTTCGCGGTCAGCAACGGCGAAGAACCCGAGAAACCCAAGGAGAAACCCAACTTCGGCAACACAGGTGCTCTAGCTGCTGCATCCAACTCGGTCACCCAAGCAGACGGGACGACGATCACGCTAAAGTACCACGAGCCACCCGAAGCGAGAAAACCCCCTGCGCGGGATCAATGGAAGCTCTTCGTGTTCAAGGGAAACGACGTCGTTGACACGATCGAGCTGGGTAGCCGGAGCTGTTGGCTCGTTGGGAGGGAGGCCACAGTTGTGGACATGGTCGCCGAGCACCCCAGCATCTCCAAGCAGCACGCTGTGGTCCAGTTCCGGTACACGGAGAAGAGGAACGAGTTTGGCGATAAGATCGGGAGGGTCAAGCCGTACCTGATCGACCTGGAGAGTGCAAACGGCACCGAGTTGAACGGTGAAAAAGTGCCAGACCGGCGCTATCTGGAGTTGAGGCCCAAGGATGTGGTCAAGTTCGGGCTGAGCACCAGGGAGTACGTCGTTATGCTCGCGAGAGACTGATGGGTTGGTATCATGGCCTGCCCAGTATTCCTATCCATCACCGATGTCGGCAACCCGGCACAGTGGCACAGATGTTGCATGACGCCCACGATGGGCAAGATGTTGCCTTGCAAGCGTCGCCCTGCCCACGTGGGTCTGTAGGGAAGCCTAGATCCCATGGCGCACAGTATTCGTCCAACCGTGACACCAACAGGCGAGGCTGACTGTCGCAAAGCGAGAAATAACGGCTTGGTTAGGCGCTGGTGCGCTGGTGCGCTCGCCGACATCCCACAGCCCCTTTCAAGGACAGGCCGTACCTCGCACGAGCCTCTTCAGGTGAGGTTGATCGAGCAACTGGCGCAAGGTTGACAGGCGCGAGTAAATAGCATCAAGGTTCCATTGTACGACATGCCCTGTAGCCCAGCGTCTCATACGGGCGGCCTCTCTTCGCTTGTGACAGAGTCTTGTTGTGGGAGGCAAGACGAACACACTGTGCCCATGACATGCAACCGAGGCAAACCTGGACATTGACCTACAGCAGGGCGAAATCAGATGGCGTCACATCGCCGGGCAGGAGGATGGGTTGGCCCGTCTGAGTCATGGAACATCAAGTGCACTCAGAGGCGGTCGGTCTGGCGCATCTTGGGGAGGGTATCACCAAGCTTATATATCACTTCCAGGGTATTCAGGACGGGAGGAGGTGTCTATGGTGGTGGAGGGAGCCGTATCGAGCGGTGCGTCACACGAAACGGCCTTTCCAGTGTAACCGCCACTGCGATGGACGACGAATCTCAGTCATGGGACGGAGCTTGATCCTTTGTTCCTACCCTCCATCAACCGGCCCTCCGAGAGGATGATTATGCTTTTGATCTGCTGAGCCCCCGAGATCCACCTGGCGCTGGTGATCCGATCTGTCCAGTACGCAAACCAGCCGGACCTCTCACACAGCCTAAATGCACTAGCATACTGGTGTCCGGGGACGGCTGACAGCCGGGAGCAGGGGTATGGGCACCCGTTGACAGCAGCACGTGAATGGGTGGCGTCCGCGAACTGCTGCTGCTGCTGCTGCTGCTACTGCTACTGCTACTGCTACTCTGCAGACGAAGCGGGATGCAGGACCCCCTGAATCGCTGCATCTCACTCGAACATGGTCAGAGTGTGCAGGTGTGTTGCCCGTTGTGTTCTCAACCAACCACGAGGCCTCGTCCTGGACGGCCCTCTGCACAGTTACACACAACCCCTTTCGGCTCTTTGCCCAGCGCCTTTCCCTTTGGCTACATCGTTTTTTCTCTGTTTTTGTCACAAGGCCGAAGTTATCTACTACCACGCAGCCCTTTCTCTGGCAGGCCGCCCAGTAAGTAAGTCAGCCTGCCGGCCATGGCTTGGCCATTATGTATTGTATATGTACTTTCACACAGGACAAGCTCTTGCAGGACAATGCCCTGTGGGATAGATAAATTGTCGTGGAACAACAGCGCGTGGGATAAGTCGCTGTAGAGTTAACCTCCTATATCTCGCGGGAATGCACATAGGTGTGCTTTCATGCCTCTCCCTCTACCTGAGTATTGTGGCAAAGCTGCCAATACTCTCGAGTACCTCGCAGCCTTTTGGGACCCCTGCAGTCGTACCCATGCTGCAGCCATGCCAGGCAGATGCTACGATCTGATCTATCTTGGGCCGCCACCCCTGGCCTGGTTTCCGTCTGCAGTGGGTGTCTTCGGCTTATATCCTCGCACATGCGCCTCTCCCGTGGGCGCGTGGCTGCACTGTCTCAGACTCTTGACTGCACTGGAGCTCCTGAGCTCATGGTCACATGGACAGCCGGGCACATCGCCGGTTCAGCCATTATAACCGCCAACCTTCCCAATCTGCCTAGTCTTTGTACCTGACAGCATCCTACGTGGCGCCAAGGACCACTTTTCACCGGACGGGGAAGTTTTCCTGCTTGTTGTCTCCGTCTTGGTTCGGTCCACCATCGTCGTCCACACACATCACTGCGACAGAGAAGCTCTGGCTCCTCGTCGCAGCCTCACATACTGCGAATATGGTGAGCCTTCCTGTTTATTCACAGTGCTTCTATGCGTGCTGCCTGCGGTCTTGGCCAGGCAAGCTTGTGTTAAGCTTCGACACGGATTTACTCATGCCTGGCCACCCTGCATCATCCTCCGAGTCTATGACCCGGGGCCGAGTCCCGCAAGATCGCATATCCGACGGAGCGGGCCGCTCATGCTGCCATCGAATCGTTTACTCGTCAGCAATGACTTCCGCGCCGCTGGCCACTCCACGTCAGCACTTGATACGGCCCGCATTTGCTCTTACTGCATGATTCGAGCTGTTTCGGGGCGCTCATATCTGACTTCGTGCTATTTTAGGGGACCATCAACAGGAAGATCTCCAGGTTCGACATCACAGCTGTCTACAGCCACCCAAGCGCCAAGGTAGATATCGTCCTGGTCCACGGTCTCAATGGCGACCCACAAAGGACCTGGACGGCCAAGAGCCCGAATGGGAACGGCGCTTTCTGGCCAGTCGACCTCCTTCCCAAGTCTCTGGAGGCAGAGAACGCGCATGCAAACGTCCTTGTGTATGGGTACAATGCCGATGTGTCATCCAAGAAGCACGGCACCGGCCCCAGCAGCAACTACATCCACCAGCATGCCCAGACCCTGGTCACCTTTCTCACGACCTATCGAAAGAGTAAGAAGACAACGCGCAACCCAATCATATGGGTGGCCCACAGTCTCGGGGGCATCCTCGTCAAGCGGGCCCTGGAGCATTCGGACAGCGTGCGTGTTGCCGACCACGAAGACTACCGCTCCATCTACGTGTCCACATACGGCATCATCTTCCTGGGCACACCGCACGATGGTTCTGAACTCGCCTCCTGGGGTTCAGCCCTGCAGGGCATGGCCGGTCATGTCCCAAGGAAGTTCTTCGACAGCGAGCCCGTTCTGATCGAGACACTGAGAAAGGACAACGAGACACTGGATAACATCAACATCAACTTCCTCAACATCTATCAGAGATTCAAGATTCACATGGTTCACGAGAACCAGAAGACCGACCTGAAGGGGACGAAATCACTCATCGTGGACGCGAAGTCCGCGGCACCTCGCTTACCAGGCGTCACATCTTATGGCGTGGAGGCAGATGTGAGTAATCACTGAATTCTTATCACTGAATTCTTCACGGTCTGAAACACTTCAGACGATAACTTCTTCGTCTCTTGCTTGTCTCTCGCATGTGCCTCTTAAATTGGAGCTCATGGGAGACTCACTAGCGATCTTGCTGACCTTGGCTATTGTAGCATTCGACTATGTGTAAATTCGCCGGGTTTGATGCGCCTGGATATCGGACAATCTCCACGGCCATCGCGGAATGGGTCCAAGCAGCGCCTGATGTCACCAGCGTTCGCTGGAGCGTCGAGGACGACGGGCGCCGTGTCCGAGCACAACTAGAGATGAATGAACGAGCGAGACCATTTGTAAGAGACGCCGAAATACCGATACATATGAGTTCACATATATGCAAATGACCCGCGCCCTCGCCCCCTCCCGAGAAGGGCACGAGCCAGTGGCTTCGATAGACACACTTGCTAACTTCTGTCAATAGCTTGCACAGTCCGGGAGCTCCTCACAGGTGGCTGGTATGTTCCAGGTGTCAGAGACCCCAACGATTTCGTCGCCTAGTATTGGCGCCGCCCCGTTCAGCATTGAGCCGGCGGAGTCACATGACGCGGAGTCGCCAGGTGGTCGAGGTAATCGCTAAAGCCGCAGGATATATGGGCTGATGTTTCCGTTTGTAGATCAACAAAATGAGACTACTTCGAGCTTACCAGCTCCACAGGAGCCACCCGCTCCTCCTTCCCCATTGCCTCTTTTAGCCCAGCCAGCACAATTTGAGCCAGGCACACAGAGCTCGCAGAAGCAAAATGTTTCGCAAGAGGCCCTTTTCATCCATCCCGAGGCGTTCCGCCCCAACTCCTACTTCGTCGGCAGGAAAGAGGAGCTTGACGACCTCCACAGAATGCTCCAGGATAAGCGGCGGAGGTCGGAAGGTACCTCTACTGTACTGATTTCCTGTCTCCCAGGAGGAGGGAAAACACACATGGCCAGGCAATACGTATTCGCGCACAAAAATGACTATCCAGGAGGGATTTTCTGGCTGCGTGCAACGTCGGTCCAGGAGCTAGAGGGCGAGTTCTGGCGTGTTGCAAGGACCGCTGCCCTGAAGGATCTCATGGACAAGAAGAATTACGGCGAGCTGAGAGACAACACCAAGATCATAGATATTGTTCGAGAATGGTTCAATGGCTTCGAGGGATGGCTCATGATCCTGGACGGGATCATGTTCGACTCGCCAGGCATAGAACGCTTCGTCCCAGACGTGGCCAATTCGAGCATAATATTGACATCCACGGACCCGGCAGCCACCGGCAATCACCACTTCAACAACCCCCAACTCCTGCCACTACCACTCCTCCCGGCGCAAGAGGCTCAGGAGCTGTTGCTCCTGGAGACGGAGAAAAGGAAGCCATGGAACCAAGAAGACCTCAGCCAGGCGACCGAATTGGTGCAGATCCTGGGACGGCTTCCTCTGATGATCCACTTCATTTCTCAGCAGATAAAGGCCAACCAAGAGCCCCTGGCCACCTTTCTCAAGAGATACCGCACCCGGCCAAAGGTGGGGAAAGTCCCGGCCTATGAGTACGTGCTGGAGCAGCTGCAATCGAGGGGCGCCACTGCCGCTCTGAACGTCATGTCGATACTGGTTTTCTTTGACCAAAACATACCCGTGGAGATGATGGCGCTAGGTAAGTCACAACCTCAACCTCGTCCTTCTACAGCTTGCAGGGACCCCAGAGGCTTGCGAGGTGCTTGGTATCATGGACTTTGTGAGTGAGCTGACCGGAGGCGCATGCAGGCCTCCATGCCCTCGGCAAAGAAATACCTTACAAGACGCGTGACGCCTCCACCCATGGCAAGGGGAGTCTTAGTAATACCCTGAGAGTATTGATAGCCTTCGCGCTGGTTGAGAGGACGGAGACACAGGATGTGTCACCAACCAGCTCGAGAAGCTCCAGGCAGAGCTTTCCCATCCACTCCGAGAGCTTGGACACTCTGCGGATACACAGTGTCATCCAGCGATACTTCATCGAGTCACTCGCAGGAAAGGGCCAGCATGCATATTGGCTCGAGCGAACCGTCGAGGTTTTCTCAAAGTCCTATGAAGAGGCAGACCGGCGCATATCAGAGCAACCCAGAGTCGGCCTTCCGGACGATTACCGGAGATTCTACATCCACGGGAAGAAGCTTGCAGAGCACCTCAAACGGTACGAGCGGAGGCATTCGGTGCTCCAGCCGCTGAGGAAAGAGATCGAGACGAAACTTGAGGAGATGCACGACAAAATCCACGGCCTATCGAGCAAGATACAGGCCATGATCGTTGATCAATCCGATGAGATAGCACAGACCTCGATCTTCGACAGGACAAACAGCCTATCAGAGTCGGACTCGGCCACCTCCAGCTCCCAGAGCCAGAGCCAGCAGGACAGCTGGGCCCGGATGGATGAAGACGACCCTCGGGTGTACCACTCACCAGTCGCATTCGCGCCTGGCCACGAGTACGACGCGTACGGAATGCCGTTTCCATACCCAGACGGGAGCACCATCCCGGCCGAGCCCTATCATTACGAGGATGAGCACGAGCGGACACCACAGATTACGCCCAAGGTCGGCCAGCTCTCGCCGGACCCTGACCAAAACGGCTGGACGACAGTTGTCCGTGCGCATCACAACAACCAGAGGCCCAGGACCGATTCTCTGATCAACCAAAGGGGCCACCACAAGAGCGACTCGGAGATTGGCGTCACCCACGACTTCGCCAGGTCGCCCTTTTTCCACACCTCATCGCCGCGCGGTGGATCTAGGTCATCCAGCAAGGGACGCTTGAGCGTGCATAGCGAAGCCGAGCTGGCTCTTCAGAAAGTGCGCAAGGTCTCGCCACCGGGCCCTCGCGGTGGCAGAGCCGTCCAGGACAAGGGGAGGAGCCTGAGCTCCGGCACGACCACCAGGCCACGGGATATCATGACCCGCGGGGAGAATAACTACGCGAGAGTTGCATCCGGCCTCACGCCCACCGACAGGCCATCGCCAGCCGAGTTCTACCGTGGCTCTGGCGGTAAGCCCCTGTCCGGGTCGTCTTGGACTGCCGAGACTGTCAAGAGATTCAAGGAGGGCCTCAAGCCGACCGGCAGGAAGTCATCGACCGGGAGCTCAAACAGCAGGACGGCACCAACCCCTGGGAGTGTACACACCTCGCCCGGAGCAGAAGAAGTGGCAACAATGCCGCCTTTCCCGCAGGTGACAGGTACGCGGACTGCTAGGTCCAGTCCCGGCGGAGTCACTCCCTTCTATCCCCCCAGCCTTCCCGTTGAGAGAATGACCACCGATGGGCGCCGCAACCCTCCACCCAACTTCCACCAGTGGAATACCAGCTCTTACACCCCAGGGCTGGGACGCCTTGAAGCCTTGAACCTCCCACGTGGGCAGCAGGGCCTTGACCATGACCCCAACGCATTGCCATACCCCTTCCCACCGAACGTCTGGTTCCCGGCCCCGGAGGCAGTGTCGGCGCCCATGTCGAGGAACTCGAGCCAGCAGTCAAGCAACCAATCGTCCGCCGGCAGGAGGCGCGGCGGGGGCAACCTCGCACTCGCGACCTCGGCCACGGCGCTCAGGGGCCGGAGGCACTCGAGCCCCCTGTCCAGTCCCATAAGCTCGGCCCCGCCGCCAGGTGGCTCCCGCTTTCCGGCACGCGGCCACAGCAGGCCGCCCTCGGTGGTCACGGAGCCAAGCCCGCGCCTCCGACCAAGGTACGAGGTGCCCGAGCTGCCTGCCGGCCAGGCCCGGGTCTACCTCCCCGAGCCCCTCCCGCGGCCGAGGGCGGGGTCCAGCACGCCCGGCACCGGCACCGGCACCGGCAACAGCGGAAGCGGCAGCGGTAACGGCACTCCTCCCGTGCGCCCGAGGTGGTACAAGCGGGCCTCCGGGCGGCTGCGCGGGCGGGCCCAGTCGCAGAGCCCCAGCGCGGGGCTGCGGGTGTCGCGCGGCGGCGGGAGCCCGGACCCCGGGTCCGCGGGTGATGGGGCCGGCGGCGAGGCCATGGCCCGCTCCGGTTCTGGTGGGATCGTCGTCGGAGATGGGAAGATAATCGGGTTTGGGGAGTTGCCTGTCAACGTGGACCTCGCCAGGGAGGCCGTGAGGGCGCCGCCCATGAGCAGGAGTAGCTCTGGCGGTGTTGGGTTGGGTATTATGCATGAGACGGAGTGATTGTACTATCGAAGGGACCGTGGATGTTTGCATATTTACTGTCTGTGACAGTGGTTTCATGGTGCCTACGTACAGGCAAGAATAGCTTATCCAGTGAGACACAAAAGCTCATCATATGTGGTGACGCCGCTGTCGATAGACCGCTGGAATTCATACCCGTGGAAGGAGTGCCAGGGTGGTCTCCTGGTCAATGGTGCGCCGAGGATTTAGGACAGGCGCATTTGTGCAGCACGGAACGTACGGACGATATCCTGGCACATGTAATGAGAGAAGTGTACAATTATAACTACGCGTAACAGGCGGGCTGACGCTTTCAAGCCGACCTGTTACCTACTGATATTCACCGGTGAGCTTGTCTCGTAATTCGTCTGCACTTTAGTGATACGCTAGCATCAAAGAAGAGCCTGCCGGATCTGCTGCTGCTGCTGCCGGAGCTTCCGTCTCTTTTTCAACCGTGATTCTACCTACCCTGAAGGAGAAAGCCATGGGGTCATCATGCCAGACCGAAGTCTGCGATCTCGCCCATCTCCGTCTTCAGCTCCGCCCCGACCTTGTATGCCGCCCTCCACCTCAGCTTGATGGACTCGACCTTCTTAGCCTTGTTTCCTGCGTGCCAGACCTCGATAGACTGCGTTATCCCGCGGCTCTGTTTTGGCTCCAACGAACGCCCCGTCTGGGGCTTGAGTTGAGACTCGTATCCCTGGACGGCTATTGTCAGTTACGCAACTCCTGGGGGTTACCAGGCGCCGGGCCAAGGGGGAACTCACTTTTGTCACTGCCAGCTGGAAATGCAATTCTGAAATTGGCTGCGCTGTGTTGTTACTGAAGGCAAATAAGAGGTTGATGCTGTTGGAGGAGCCCGTCGTCCGATTTGCAAGCATGTCGATCTTGAGGGCGGTGTTGTTGACCACAGCCCTGTGTTCTCGGGGCAGCGCCGGTGTCTCTGTGGGCAAGGCGGACGCGAAGTTCCACTCGTCATCATCGTTGGCCTGGGACACCGGTGCCGCCGATGCAGGTGGTGCCGCCGATGCAGGTGGTGCCGCCGGGGCCGGTGCTGCCGCCGGTGCTGGGGCCGGAGTGGCCGGTTTCGATGTGTTGGAAAAGCCGGTGCCAAAATTTGAAGAGGAAAGGGCGGCAAAGGGATCTGCAGCTTGTGCAGGGGCGGCAAACGCTGATTGCTGGTAGTTGGGGGGTTGCGGCGTGTTGTTCTTTGATGTCGATGGAGCCGAGTTGAAGGCATTGAATGACGAAAACGGATCAGGTGTGGATGTGGATGGCCCTCCACCTTGGGCGGTGCTGTTTTGTGTCACTGAGGAGAGCAATGACGGTCCCGGAACATCTGTTGGGTTTGGTGAGCGAAGGCCCTGTGCGTGGACGTTGGCCATGAACTTACTGCCGTTGTTCCCGAATCCCAGCGATATCCCGCCGGTCTGGCCAAAGGTACCGCCACCTCCCGCATCATCGCCGATAGACAGCCCCAGCAAGTCGTCTTCGAGACCCCCGGGCTGGGACTGGCTGGCTGCTGCACTCGGACCCGCGGACCCGTTGCCCGACGGTCCGTTGGCCTCCGCCTCCCCATCGAAATCAATGAGGTTGAGCTCCTGCGCGGCACTCTTGACGGCGGCCTGTGAGGCGACATGCTCCCCGCGCGCGATCTTGGACGCCCCCTCGAGGTCGCCCTTCTTCATCAGCTTGTACCTCTCCACCGTCCGGTGTATGCTGTCATTAATCTCCAATAGCCTTGCGACGGCCTCGTGGTCATCGGACTCTTCCTCGCACATCTTCTGGATCTTGGGCTGCGCGCTTTGCAGAGCAGACGCCAACTCCTCGAAGACATCGCCGTCTGTCATGCTGTCGCCCGCCTTGAAACCCTCCAGCCTTTCCTCGAGCAGTTTCGCCTTGGCTTGGATCTTGGAGACGTCCTCGGCGGCCTTTGCGCGGTAGTCAACCTTGGACCTTGTGTCGTAGCCGGCCATGATCTTCATAAGTCGATTTGCCTCCTGCAGGTCCTCGGGGGCGCCTCGCCGGATGAGCTCCTGAAGCTTGGCTGATTGCGCCTCGCGTTCCTCCTCCTCCATCTCCTCGGCCGACTTGAGGTTCTGCGCGGCGCACCTGTTAGACGGTGTTGCTAGGGGGTTGGGGGATGACAAGACGGCACACTCACGTCGCTCGGGTTCAGGACGGCGGCGTCGTCCCTCCTGACCTCGGGGAAGGTGTAGCCCTTGTAACTCAGCAGCCTGTGCATGTCCCTGATGAAGCCCATGTCCTCCTTGTAGCGGCTGGTCTCGCAGATGGTGCTGCGCCACTCCTCGATGGCCTCGAGGATCTTCATCTGGACCCTGCTGTAGCGCATGGGCGGGCGCTCGGGGAACCTGCGGACGAGCTCATTGAGGAACTCCTTTGTGCCGATCTGGAGGTGGAAGGGGTAGCCGCAGTTCTTGACGCAGATGTCGAGCAGGCTGAGGGCCAGCAGGGAGACATTTGGGTTGCGGTGGTTGATGTAGTTGACGATGGCGACGGCAGCCTCGCGCGGGGCGGTGCCCTTCTTGGAGTTGACGAGGTCTGAGATCTCGAGGTTGAGGGCGAGGTTGGGCTCGTAGTTCTCGGGGCTGCAGGCGGCCTGGATGAAGCGCTGGAGCTGCGAGGGGGCATGGCCGCCGTATCCCCCCCACTGGTCTCGAGCGGCGGCCCTGGCGCTCGCCGCCTCCATCGTGGGTGGTGCGTGGTGAGAAGCGCAGTGGCCTGTCTGGAGTCGTGCTCGGTTCGGTACGTCTTCGCGCCCTGCTGGCCTCTCGCCCCGTCTTCTGCTGCTGCTGTCTCGTGGCGGTGCGGTGGTATGGGTATGGCTCTGGCTCGGGCTCGGGCTCTGGCTCTGGCTCCAATGGTAGGATGCAGTCACAGCCGGGGGCTCCGGGGCCAGGTCGCAATGGCCAGTGCCGGTCGCAGAGGTGGTGCTGGCTTGGGTGGTTGTCTTGTTGAAGCTTCGCCGTGCACTCTGGCCGTACGCTGAGGGGAGAGCTGGGGAAGGCCAACGGCTGAGCCTCCCTGCCGCCGGATGAACACAGTTGGACGTCAGCTAAAACGGCGGGGATCAGCACAGGCGTACATGTACCCAGCTGGTGCCTTGGATTGGCGTCCGACGAGGTACAGGTACTTGGAGCTCGGCCTTTCCGCTAGCTACCGCGTAGCTCTGGGCAGTGGGCACTTCTAACCCGATTAATACTATGCCGAGCAATCGCCCCTCCAAAAAGATGTCGCCGTTCCTGACTGCAAGTTCAATATCAAAACCACCAAAACACACAAAGAAGCATAAACACAGCCCACTTTACGCACTCCCGTCACAGTCACCATGGTCCGCCACAAGAAAGACCCCCGAAGCAAGAAAACATTTACCGTCCACCCCAGGCGCGGAGGCGGCAACGCGCAACAGGGTAATCATGCCGAAAACCAGCAAGACGACGACCCCACCACCGGCGCTTCCTCGTCAACTGGCCGGCCGCGCCCGTCCTTCAAGGCCGCCTGCTGGGACCTGGGCCACTGCGACCCAAAGCGCTGCAGCGGCAAACGCCTCATGAAGGTCGGGCTCATGCGCGGCCTCCACCTCGGCCAGCGCTTCAACGGCGTCATCATCACCCCCAACGGCAAACACGTCGTCTCGCCCGCCGACAAGGAGCTGCTCGAGACCTACGGCGCCGCAGTCGTCGAGTGCTCCTGGGCTAGGACGAAGGAGGTCCAGTGGAACAAGGTCGGCGGCAAGTGCGAGAGGCTGCTGCCGTACCTCGTCGCCGCCAACACCGTCAACTACGGCAAGCCATGGAGGCTGAACTGTGCCGAGGCCCTCGCCGCTGCCTTTGCCATCTGTGGCCACCTGGACTGGGCCACCCAGGTGCTGGAGCCCTTCTCATACGGGGAGGCCTTCTTGAAGATCAATGCTCAACTGCTGAGGAGGTATGCCGAATGCGAGGATGAGAAGGCCATCAAGAGGACCGAGGAGGAGTGGATAGAGCGGCTCGAGAAGGAGTATGCCGACAATCGCGACGGGGGCTCCGATGATGACATGTGGAAGAGCGGCAACGTGAACCGACGGGCGGTACCAGACTCGGACGAGGAGGAGGAGGAGGAGGACTCGGACGAGGAGGGGAGTGGTGAGGATGAAGAAGATGGCGACGGTTCCGTGGACGGCATTTATCTCGGCAAGAGGCCGGACCCCGCGCCAAAGGAGGCTATCGACGAAAAAGACCCATTTGACATATCAGATGACAGCGAAGAAGAAGATGCCGCCATGGAAGAGATCAGGAGGAAAGTCCTGGCGTCGAAGCCCTTCGCCAACCCCGAGGACTCGGATCAGAAGAAGCGGCCAGAGACGATATCAAGACCGCAGCAACCAAGTGGGAAGACAAGGGTTGACTCGGATGCGGAGCCAGATTCCGACAACGGCGAGGAGGATGACGAGTTTGACAATATTATCTCAGCGACCCCCATGACCGACAGGATAGGGCTCAGCAAGTTGGAGAGGGAGAGGTCACAGGCGACAGTCACGAGTAGGACGTTCATGTCGAATAGCATATCGGCGCCAAAGCGGTGGTAGGACCCGACTGTGCGGTATAGCTCCTCGGCCAGCACTTCCGTTCTAATCTTATACCCTTCCTTCAGCCAATGGTGAAGCCCAGATCTATGTATATATATCTATACATCTCATGTGCATTTTGCAGCATATCCTTACATGGCTCGGCACTCGAGCAGCGAACATACTTGCCTCTCAGGTCTGCATGTAATTCACACTGCCAATGTGTCTGATCGCTCACAGGTACCTCTTCTGCTGTACCTCTTCGAAGAGCTGGATGACGTCGCCCGCCTCGAACTCGTCCCAGGACTCAAACGAGACACCGCACTCGGTGCCCCTCCTCATCTCCTTCACATCCTTCTTGCCCTGCTTCAGAGCATCGAGTTTGCCTGTGCAAGTGGGTCAGTCGGTCAGTGCAAATGTCATAACGTGTAACACGCAAAGTGAACAGGGTATCGCACCTTCAAAGATTTTCTCGCCGTCCCGCATCAGCCTGTACATCCCGCCCCGCGTCAGTGTGCCCGTCTTCACCTTGACACCGGCAATGTTCCTGTATTTCCGCTTCACAATGTTGATCGAGAACACCTGCAGCACTTCAGCCTCGGCCAGGACCTTTTG
The DNA here is from genome assembly GCA_013364905.1 of Diaporthe capsici. Classification (NCBI taxonomy): domain Eukaryota; kingdom Fungi; phylum Ascomycota; class Sordariomycetes; order Diaporthales; family Diaporthaceae; genus Diaporthe; species Diaporthe capsici. The sequence goes on from WNXA01000017.1 coordinate 84,468, forward strand.
GCTAATGATTGGCGCCAGCTGCTCTGACATCATCTCCTTGACGTCCTCGACAAGGTGGTAGATGATGGTGTGGTCGAGGATCCTGACGCCCTTTTCCTCCGCCTTGCTCTTGATGTAACTCGGTATGGGGGCGTTGAAGTTGATGATGCAGCCCTTGGCCACAGCCATGAGGTCGATATCCGACTCATTGATCTGACCTGGAGAGGATCTTAGGACCCGGGCGTGCACCTCGTTGTTGCCGATCTCCATGACTGCTGTGCAGACCGCCTCGACGGATCCCATCACGTCGCCTCTGATAATGGTGTTTATCGTCTTGGGCCCTGATTCCTCCGCCTCTGCTGAGACAGCGTCCTCGCCTTCTTCCTCCATCATCTTTTCCAACGCTTCCTGCTCGGCCTTCTCACGATTCTTCAGCTCCTCCTCTCCCTTCTGCGCAGCAGCCTTTGCCCGATCTGCGAGTTCCTCCCGGTAGTTAACTGCAAGCTGGGCCCTGTCCTCGTCCTCCGCCTGGAGGACCAGGTCCCCGGCGACTGGGGGATCTCTCCATCCAAGGACCTCGACAGGCGTTCCTGGCCCGGCCTCCTGGACGTTAACACCGGCCTCGTTGCGCATCATCCTGATTTTGGCGTACGTGGTCCCGGCGACGATCATGTCGCCCACGCGCATCGTGCCGCGCTTGACAAGCACCGTTGCCGCCTTGCCATCGACCTTGACGCTCGCCTCGAGAATCCAGCCCTCGGCCATGCCGTCCGTCTCGGCGCGGACGTCCAGAATTTCGGACAAGGTCAAGATACTCTCTTCCAAATCATCCATTCCCTTGCCCGTCTTCCCGCTCACGCCGACCACCTGCACGTCACCGCCAAAATCCTCGATCTCCACGCCGTTTGCTGCCAGGTCCTGTTTGACTTGGTCGATACGTCTTTCATCCACGTCTATCTTGTTGATGGCCACAATGATGGGGACCTTTGCGTTTTGGGCGTGTTTGAGCGCCTCAAGGGTCTGTGGCTTGACACTATCGTCAACGGCCACAACGAGGACCACAATGTCGGTCACGTTGGCACCACGCTGCCGCATACTTAAGAACGCGGCGTGTCCAGGCGTGTCCAGGAAGGTAATGACCTTGCCGGAGGAGAGACGGACTGAGAAAGCACCGATATGTTGCGTGATGCCGCCATGCTCCTGTGCCGCAACAGATGACTTCCGCAACCAGTCTAACATGGTGGTCTTGCCGTGGTCGACGTGTCCCATAATGGTAACAATTGGTGGGCGGGGCGGCAACGTTGATGGGTCCTCTGGTGGAGGCCGTGGCTTCAAGTCTATTTTGTCGCCTGTGTCGAGGACAGGATCGAGACCGTATTCCGCAGCGACTAGCGCAGCAGTCTCGCCCGTCATAATACTGTCGTGAAGAATGTTCTCGAATCCAAGTTCTCCAAGGTCGCTAAGGAATTGTTGTGGTTTGACGCCCAGAGCCTGTGCCAGATCAAAGACGGTAATATACTCGGGCAGCATGATAGTCTTTGGGGCCTCAGCTTCCTTAGCAGCCCTTTTCTCCTCCTTGCGCCGTCTGGCCGCTTGCTTTCGAGCTTTATGCTCTTCGTAGTCGAATCCAGGGTCATGGTCGTCGTCTTCATCCTCGTCGTAGTCTCGAGCTCGGTGGTTATGCCTTTTCTTCGGTCGGTCTTCAAATCGCTCGACATCTCTGCCCCTGCCGCGTCGTTGCACATCCCTGTCAGGCTCTCTCTCTCTACCCGCAGAGCGAGCTCCCCTTTCCTGCGCTCGACTTTCTGCTTGGTTTAGAGCATTTTGACGTCGTCTCTGTGCTTGTCGCTCTTCAGGGGTAGCCATGTCGCTTTCATCAAGACCCTGGTCCCTCTCGCGACCCCTCGGTGCATATCGCTCTTCGGAGGGGGCAAGGTCGCTCTCTGAAAGACCCCAATCACTCTCCTCGCGCCTGCTCACAGGAGCAGCTCGTGATGGCGCAGCTACCTTCCGCATTATCGAAAACTGGTCGACTGGACCTCGGGACTGTGGAGTTTGACGGCTCTCCGTACTGCTCAAACTCTGGGCAGTCTTCAGTTGGCTAAGCGGAACCTCCTCAAGGCTCGGGCTCCTGTCCATCCCGGAACTCGCGATGCTATCAACTGGAGCTGGAGCGGATCCGCCAACAGCTGATGACTTGTCCCAACTTGAAACTCCAGCTGGTCTGTTGAAGCCGGATGGCGAACTGCGTGGCAGCTCTTGGTAGGAAGGCGATGATGGGCCTTCCAGAGGGGGAGTTCTTGGTAGTGGCGTGGAGGACTTACCTTCACCAGGTAGGTTGAAGGGGCTCAGAGTCTCGAACTCATTCATGCTTGGCGATCTCCGGCGAAGATGACCGTACTCAGCCCCAGGAGGCGGCTTGAATACTTGTCTTCTCACAGTGAAGCCCTGAGAGCCCTGGCTCTGATCAGGGGGCTCAGGCTGCTGCGCCATATGGCGAGCCCCCGAGGCCGAGTGCGAAGACTCTGGCGCAGTTTCCTGCGTGCCTCTTACCGCTGGTATGTTTTCAGGGAGCGGACTTGATTCGGACTTGGACTTGCCCATCGTACTAGTGTCCCTCGCGGGCCGAATTGGGCTTCTATTTGCAAATGCAGGTCTTGGCAAGAAAGGCTTATGGTCCGTCGGCTGCCATGCTCTGTCCTGGGCGATGTTGTCGCTTGGTGTTGCGGTCGCTGCACTCGGTTGACCCGAAGAACTGACCGAAGGCGCCTCTTGGGCAGCGGCAGGTTGGGTGTCTGGTATGGATGTGGACGTGGGTTTGGCCGGTGTTATGGACGTAGACTTGGCCGGTGGTATCTTGCCGGCTTGGAATCCCCCTGGTTTTCTTCCTCCCCAGGCCGGCGGGGAGACTGCTCTCGCCCAGTCCGTGTTTGTCTGGCCGGGTAAGGTGCCTGACCCGAACTTTCCATATGAGCTGTACCCTCGGACGCCCGTTCGTTCCGCCACGCTGGGGAACTCGTGATGTGTCTGTGGGGTTGCATCTCGAGGATTTCGCCGTACATGACGGTAGAGAGGTGTGAGCGCGGGAGCCGATGATAGAAGTCGCGAGGCGGAGGACGGTGCGCGGCCTGGCGTCGTGGCCCTAGAGCGCAGTTGGGTCAAGCTGTCGAGGTTTTGCCGGCGACATGATGGGCAGACATAGAAGCCACCCTGCTTCTGGAATTTTGCGCCCGTCAGTCTCCCCGTTCCATAAAATGTGCAACATGATTGTAGACGTACCTGAACCTGACTTCTCAACATGCTGATGCCCAGGCTTGCAATTGGTTGTTACCACGCAATGCCAGGTGGGTGATTTCCTGTCGTCAACGAGACAAGACGATGCGCGCAGCCGGGACCGCGCCGGGAATTTTAATGGAGCTTCACAGGCTGGAACCGAATCGGCGGGTCGGGGTACGCACCGGGGGTAAGCTAGCTGTCTCGGTACCCAGGTACCCGCCCGCCCATGGGCAGGCAAGCTCCGGCCAGCTCAAGCTTAAGCTCCTTACTTCAGATTCTGTAGTCTAGCCTGTCTACTGTACGTACTCAATGCTACCCGTCCTCAGGGGTCATCAACCTGCACGCGACACAAGTTCCAAAGAATAGAACGGCTGAATAGACAGACATCCGCCTCATCGCGACGCCCTCTCTGCCTCTGTGGTCACAAGCCATTGGGCCCCAATTTCACCCGGCCATTCCGAGCTCTTATTCCGCTGCATTTCTCCCACCAGGAAATTCATTCTCAGCCACATCTATTCGGAAGCCGCCAGTATGCCGCCCAAGAAGGTGCTCTCAAGGAAGCCGCCCAAGTCTTCGCCAGCAAGCTCTTCCGAGCCCCCAGCACCCTTCAAGCGCGCCCCGGGAGACTTGGCGCCCTTCTATACCTCCCTGTCACCAGCTCATGTCTACATAGCGCACGTCGACTCCAAGCCCGCAGACTTCAAGCGCAAAATCTTCCTGGTCCCCGTTGCCATCAACATCGCCATTGCCCTGATATTCGCCTGGCGCGTCTACTATGTGAGCCCCTGGTACTTCGCCCTCCTCGCCTCGGGCCTCGGCCACAGCAACGAGACCACCGTTGCCCCCTCCGAGTCCTCCTGGGGCGTGATCGCCCGGGTCATCGCACGCCGCGCATTCACCTTCCTGCTGGATTTCCTCCTCTTTGTCTTTGTCTGGCCCTGGCCCGTCGAGTTCTGTTTCGGCAGGACCCACGGTAGTCCCGCGCAGTGGCGGTGGAACGCCGGCTTCCGCGACAAGGAGATCTACGTGCGCCGCAGCAGGCCGACGTGGGATGGGAAGGTCCGCGAGGCCGTGAAGGGGACCGACTTCGAGGCGAGGAGCCAGCTCATGACCAACATCGGGGTGGCGGTGAACCCGATGCTGTTGAACGAGAAGACGGGCTACTTGACCATGAACAACGAGTGGGATCTCGACTGGGCTGCTATGGTCCACGCCACGAGGCTGGTCGACAAGAAGGACGTGGAGCTGGATGCGTTCAAGCTGATGGTTCTGGTGCACCACGAGGGTCATGGGTGGCTGTCTTTGGACCTGAAGGAGACAAGAGCGGACGCTGCGCCGGATGATGCGCCGTTCGATGAGCGAAGGACACAGGTCTTTGCATTCCGGGATGCCCTTGCTGCTGCGGGCAAGGAGGATCTGTTCTACCGCTGGATTGAGATTGTCCAGTTCGAGTCCTCGCAGCCGGGCGGGTTTGGTCCAGAAAAGCAAGTGGAGGTGGCACAGAAGATCAGAGAACTGTTTCAAGAGCAGGGTATCGATTTTGATGAGTTTTGGAAAGAAAGTGTTGGCTCAGACGGGCTCACGAACATGTAGAAGCGTGGGGCCAAGCGCGCGATGCATCATCACCAATCAAGAAAACATCACAACTCTTGACAATGCGAGGGTCAAGGAACCGGGCGATTAAGTTTCTCGGTTGGACAGGCCGTCGTATGCTGTGATACCCAAATGTGAAAGAAACCAGGGTGCTGCTGTTTATGGACCCACAACCGCTTGCCGTCTATGCGTGGCCCGCGTTAACTCTAAGGAGGGTCTTTTCTTCCATGCAGCCGTCTCGTGATCGCTATCGAAGACAGAGCCCTACTTTGACTTCTTACCCGACTTCTTGCCTGATGCGCCCTTGCCGAGGGCCGCCTCTCGCTTCTTTGCCTCCTTAGCCTCAATCTCAGCCCGCTTAGCCTTCTCCTGCTCCTCTCTCTCCTGACGCTCGGCCTGGCAAATCGAGAATGGTCAGCGGGTACCAAGATGGAAGGTACTGTAGTGGTGGGGGACATACATCTTTCCGGGCCTTGTCGGCCTCCCTCTTCTCACGGATGGCCGCCAGCCGTTCCAGGTCGGCCTTGGCCTGGTCAGTCTTGCCTTCCTCATGCATCTTCCTGTAGCGAGCCTGAGCCTGGGCAGCCTCGAGAGCCTCCCGCTCGCGCCGGCTCTGTGGCTGCTTGACGCTCAGCCCGGACACGGCCTCGGCCGCCTCGTCAACGCTGACGGGCTCAAGCTGCTTGCGCGCAGCCTTAGAGTGGTTCGGGTTGGCGGGCATGTCGTCGTCGTCGTCATCGTCAGAGTCGCCGTCGCTTGGGGGCAGGTCGCCGACCTGAACGGCGGCGGCCTTCGCCCTTGCAATGGCAGCGTCCTTGCGGGCCTTCTTCTCCTTCTTGCGGTCTTCACGGCTCAGTTCCTGGGCGGCGGCATTGGATGGGCCGGCCTCGTCGTCGGACTCTTCTTCAGACTCCTCCTCAGACTCCTCGTCAGAGTCAGACTCGTCCTTCTTTTTGGCATCGGTGCTCCACATGGAGATCTCATTGCCGTCGGCATCCAGGGGTCGAAGGTCGCGCGAGAAGTGCTTGCCGCCTGTAGAGTTCTGTGTAAGCTGTTGCGAACGGCATCTTCAGGCAGGATGCACGGAGCCAGTGTCAGGAAACATACCTCCACGTGTGGGTTTCTTGAACTTGCCGCCTCGGCCGCGCGAGTTACCTCCAGGACCGCCTGCCATTATGGATGGGAAGGTAGATGGGTAGTGGGGTGTGAGTGAGTCTGGAGCAGACAAGTCGCACAAAGCTGTCAAATTTGACCGGGAGGAATATGGGCAGGTTGCTGGCACTGGCTGTGTGTGGTAATGTATTGTGGGCGCACTCGAGTATTGCAGTCGGCCGGGGATGGGCGAGTCGAGACGGTCAGGAAAGCAACAAAAGAAGAGAGGGGCACAAGAAATGATTCACATTCGGTCGAGCCAGTAGATCCAAGTGACAGCGCTGCCCCTCCCTGCTGACGTTTTCTGCCTGCTGCCCAGGTACCTAGACACCTAGTGTAGCAGCCAGGCAGCCAGTCAGGCATAGGTAATAGGTACCGATAACATGGACTGTATCCGTACATTGCCCTGGACCGCCAGGCCAGGAACACAGGGTCGTGCTGACACCAAAGGTTCATCTCCACCTTGATTGGCTTGCCGCTTCGAGGGGCTTAGGTAAGGGCTTGCGGGAGTGGCCCACACGGGACTGGTCTGCATTGAAAACCTCTGCAGTGCTGTCCGCCCTCTCCTCCCTTCCTCTCTTCTCTTCTTCATCAACATAAAACTAAAAGACCCCCGTATTCACTCTGACTTTTGGCCTGTTTTTCTCCGTGGCAGCTGGAGGGGAAACCGGGGGTCAGATTAAACATCGTTTGCTTACCTTCTGGCCTGTAATCAGCTCCGGCTTAAGTTGGGTACCAGATAAATTATTTTAACGAAACAATCCGTGCTTGTTGTTGCTCGGTCGTCGCTGCGGTGCTGCGGTGCTGCGGTGCTGCTCTCCCTGACCTGACGGCTATCATCTACCTAGATATTTCCTGAGACTTCTTCCTGCGTAGTTGCGACCTAGCCTGGCAGTTGCCAGGCTGCTTGTGGTTGGCACGTCTGTGTGAAAGGGATAAACTGAAATGAAATGCACACACGTCAAAAAGCCTCGGCGGCAGGCTTGTTGAATGAGACCCTGCCCTGAACTCTGTTCTCGTGCCACAGCGCGACAAACAGTCTTCTACACCATAACGGCATTGGAAGCAACGCATTCAAGCAGTCTGTGGACAGCGCAGCCACTACATTCGTGATGGATCCTTTCGTGGCCAGAGAATGGTCAGCACCCGCGACTGGCAGTGCTGACATCGGTTGGGACCGCAGACCAAAGCCGCACCGTAGCCAGCCACCACCACCACCACGGCACCGGGCACGCGTGCCAGGACGCGACCGTCCACAGCATCGCCGACCTCGAATGCCTGCCTCACTGGCCGACCAGGCAGCCAGAGTTGCCGCGGCTAATATCCAAGACATTGACCCTTCGCACCTCCATGGTCTTTCCCCGAGAGCCTTGCAGCTCCTCTTGAAGCACTTGGACCTCGAGTAGGCCTGCCTTCCATCCAGAAGCCATCCGCCCCATTACTGTCGACAGCAATCATGTACCCACTTCTCGCCGCCAAAACAGACCTTCTATTTTTGAATTCGCCTACCGCGTTTTCTTGCCCGTCTGGTATCCGCAAGAACATCCCATGAGTGCAGATTCTGACCATAATTCAGGTCCATCTCTTTGAGCACCTGGAAGGCCTTACAGGGGCTTGGCCGTGCCGGCCACCTCGACACCAAGAAGAGACTGGCATTGCACCAGTTCCTCCACCAGGTCAAAGAGCCGACAGCTGACCTTTCTATCTATCTGGCCCCCCTCCAGTCCCCAGACTTTACGTTCATATCGCACCTACGACTTGCCGGCTCATGCCTGATCAAGGCTGAGGAGTTGCTCTACCTTCCACGATGGTCCAAGAACCTCGGCTTACTGGAGCTCTTGGAGCCTTCCGACGATGAAACTCCTTTCCCTCGGCTGAATGACCGTGTGTTCAGGGCTTGGAGCCTGCATGATGAGCCATTCCCCAGGTTGAAAGGAATCGGACTCTCCACCCACAGCTCGATTACAGAGCAGTCCCTTCAGTATCTCACTCAGTTTCCGGCACTGATAATGCTCGACATTACGGCTGGAAAGCAGGACTGGAGACGTCCGAAATTCCTCGCAAATGCCCTCGGCTGGATATACTGCAACAGGGCCGAAGCTCAACGCTGGTATGACGATGATGATGATGAGGGGGATCCTGACGCTGTGCCCGAGGTTAGGGTGACATCTCACAAGAGTTGGATGCGGTTGTCTCTGGGGCTCGACACGCCTGACATCGGACCACCGCCGGTGATCGCACAGAACAGTTCCGGAAATTCTGGATGCCACGGCTTCAAGCTACATAATCTGCTCGAGATGCCAGCTTCAAAAATGTTGCAACAGGGAGACCTCATTCGTGAACTCCCCTGGTCCAGCGCCTTGGCGTCGTTGACCCTAGGTCGAGACCAAAAATTCATCCGCAGTCATCGAAGCTCTTCGAGTGAGGAGAGGATGTTCTTCTGGCGATACTGGCAGGGCGGGGTCAGACACCCGGCACCCGAGAAGAAGGCCCAGGGAGCATCTCAAAAGACACCTTCGACAGGCCGCTCTGACAAATCTTCTCCTGCGGTCATACGATCCAGTAAGAAGCGCTCGGCCAGCTCCATCAGCGACGCGCTGTCTCAATTTGAAGGGAGATGACTCCTCGAACAACCCAGAGGCTTCAATATCGCGGAAATCTCTCCTCAGACGGAGAGACAGTGCTCATCTCCGATCAAAGCGCCTTTTGGCAGGCTTCTCACTTGGGTCATATTCATTTCAGCTGGCAAAGCTTCTCCTGCCTGTATTCATTCAAAAGAGCATTCGCCAGGCTCGCGCAGATTTGAAGGGTGCCCAAGCGTCAACTGTCCCAAGTCGTTCGCACGCATGCTCTGTCGATGCAGCTGCGTTGTGGAGCCATTCGATGTCCAGTCAATGGGTACTACTCAAAGAGGAATCACAAGGCTTCAGCTGCTCGCCTCATTTTGCAAGATCTCATCCTGTAATATGCATCTAATCTCACCGGCAAGTAGCAGCTTGCAAAGATGCTCGGAGGAGCAGAGGTATCAGGCCGGCTGCTGAGGTAGACATGCTTGTTGACTGAGTGTCAAAGTGGTTGTGAAAGTAGAATATGAACTTCGCAGATTCCAAGTGCAATTTATCTGAATGTCATCTCGCAGGACACGTACTGCTTGCAGGAATCTCAGAGGATCGCCAGCAACTAGGAACTATGCAGAGACCAAGATCATACTGCCCAAAATGCGATCTTGCACATTGTCCTGGAAGCGGTCATTAAGGAGGATCTTTGCGCGTCTGAATACTCCTACAAGACGGAAGTCATTTTCATCACCATCTTTTTGCAACAAATTGATTTCAGATTTTTTTGTAAATATTGACGGAGTGTATCAGATGTCCACTCGTCTTTTGTCTTGAGTTCCATCACATACCGGTTGATACCTTACATTTTCGTTACTGCGGTCGGAAGGATGATCGCTTGCCCTCCCGTCTGACCGCACTCTTGCCATCGCTGCGAGGCAATACGTTCCCTCTACTGCTGCACCGTAGACAGCTGATGCACCGAAAAAACCATGCCATACCTAAGATTACAGCATAGGCTTCAGGTCATCGGCCACGCGGAATGGTGCCTCGGTCTTGGACTTGATCTCGTCCACCGTCACGCCGTCGGCAATCTCGATGAGCGTAAGCCCGTGGGAGAAGTCGACATCGAAAACACCCTGTTGTCACGTTAGCTTCTCCTCGTCCAGACTCGACATGGAGATAGTCCGAGGACGACTTACCAGCTCCGTGATGATCCTAGACACGCAGGCCCGACCGGTCAGGGGGAAGGCACACTGCTTCATGATCTTGGGGCGGCCCTTCTTGTCGGTGTGCTCCATTGTGACGACGACCTTTGTGGCGCTCGGGTTGCTGACGAGGTCCATGGCGCCGCCGAAGCCCTTGACCTTGCCGGGCAGCATCCAGTTGGCCAGGTCGCCGGTGGCGCTGACCTGCATGGCGCCCAGGATGGTGAGGTTGATGCGGCCGGAGCGGATCATGCCGAAGCTCTCCTCGCTGCCGAAGACGGCGGCGCCGGGCTTGAGCGTGACCGTCTCCTTGCCGGCGTTGATCAGGTCGGCGTCCTCGCCGCCCTTGCGCGGGTAAGGGCCCAGCCCCAGGATGCCGTTCTCGCTCTGCAGCTGCACCTCGACCTCGGGCCCCACGAACCCCGGAGCAAGCATCGGCATGCCGATGCCCAGGTTGGCGTACATGCCGTTCTTGAACTCCTTGGCCGCCCGCCTCACGATGCGCTCCCGCTTGGCCGCCGTGTCGCCCGTGCCCAGCGCCGCCGCGCCCTCCTCCTCGCCCGGCTCCTTGGAGAAGGTGAACTTCTCGATGTTCTTCTCCGCCGTGCTCTGGATGACGCGCTTGACGTAGATGCCCGGCAGGTGGACGGCCTCGGGCGGGATCTCGCCCGGCTCGACAATGTGCTCGGCCTCGACGATGGTCATCTTGGCGTTGCGGCCCATGGCGCCGTTGAAGTTGTTGGCGGCCAGGCGGAACTGGCAGTTGCCCAGCTTGTCGGCCTTGTAGGCCTTGACGAAGGCGTAGTCGCCGTCGATGCTGTGCTCGAGCAGGTAGCTCTTGCCGTTGAACACCTTGACGTCCTTGGGGTAGCTGTACTGGTCCGGCGTCCCGTCGGCCTTGTTCTTGAGCGGCAGGTCGCCCGTCTGCACCACCGTGCCGAACGCCGCCGGCGTATAGAAGGCCGGGATGCCCTTCCCGCCCGACGCGCACCGCTCGGCCAGCGTGCCCTGCGGCGTCAGCTCCAGCTCCACCTCGCCCGTCAGGTACATCTGCTCGAACGTCTTGTTCTCGCCAATGTAGCTGGCGATCATCTTGCTGATCTGTTTCGTCTTGAGCAGCTTGCCCAGCCCGCTGTTGTCCGTCCCGGCGTTGTTGGACACGGCCGTCAGGCCCTTGATGGCCGGCTTCTGGAGGATCTCGTCGATGAGCGTGTCGGGGACACCACACAGCCCGAACCCTCCGCAGAGGAGGGTCGTGTTGGGCTTCATGTCCTCGAGAGCCTTGGCGGCAGACGGGTAGACCTTGTTGATCTCGGATCGCCGCGAGGTCGCTGAGAAGGCGCGGGCGAAGAGGAGGGCATGCTGTTCCGGGCCAACGCAGTCAGCTCTACCACTTTACACATCAACGGGAAAGCCGCTCGTTCTGAAAGCAACACCAGGGCACGCACATTTGAGCCATACTTGGAATATGCCCTGAGGGTCCGCATACACACACCCGCGGACGGCATCGTTGCGTTGCCTGGCCGGTCTTTAGGATTGTTCGAGGGCTACGAGGGAGGTAATGACCTTCCAATCCGTATATGGAGTATATGGAAGCAGCACGAGATAGGAAGACAGCAAGACAAGAAGACGACGACGAAGACGCCTTCCAGGGGATGTTGGCGAGTGCAGTGCGGTAACCGACGACAGCGGGTGTGTCTGAGCAAGGCGGGTCCACACAGTCACAGAGTCTCCAAGATCTAGAAGATTGAGAAAGGGAAAGGGAGTCAATTGGCCTGAGTCGAAGTTGAAGACAAGAAACGAGGTGTTCTCCGGTCCGGTAGACCACCCAGGCTCACTTAGCCGACGATCCAAGAGTTCCCGATGTCGCCAAGCAGCTTTACCATGATCCTGTCCGGAAAGCAGCGGCCGACTTGTTCCCCAGGTTCCAGCTCGACTTCTCCCCCACCTCGGGTGCCATCAGTCGGAGTCGGGAGCCTTCCTCGGCACTACTGCAGCCCGGGGTAAGCATTGACCCGCCACTTTCCGCGGAACCAAACGATGGCTTTGGCTTCACCCGAGGGTCGGCAGCGGGCAGCTTCCGCCTCGTCGGATGAATGTTTTCGCAACATACTGTTGACACAACTGCTTTGCGAGGCCGTCAATGACTTTTGGCCGTACAAGTAGGCACATACAGGACGACTGACAACTGACAATCGACACTGCACACCTACCATCTCTGTCCTTGGGCTGAAAAACGCTGTGAAAGATGCGGCGCCTGTCACCAGAAGCACGGCTTGTGACTATACACCTCAAAGCGAAATGAGGACAAATACAGATCTAATGGTTCGTTGCCTCAGCAAGATACCCGCCGTTTCCAGCCCTGGTAATGCAATGCCACGTACAAGCTATGACTCCGGATGATCCCGACGTCTGCGTAAAAAAAGTTGTAAAACATCCATGTCCCTTCTAATTATCATGACGGTCCAAATCCCGTGTGATGCGTTTCTGTCTGTACATTTGCACGCTGCCGCCCATTGACCATTCGCCATAACCGTCAACGCCCTCACCGGCACGCTGGGCCCGGCCTGGAGAAGTACAGTGCACTTGCTCTGCTCTGCCCAGACTTTCCTGCAATTGCCAGTCCATAGTTGGTTCTTCGATGCCATAATGTCACGATGCTAGGTCAATATCCTCTGTCATTCGCGAGTTTGCTCCGAACCCTCCCTCTTAGTCTGTCACTGTCAAGGGTTTCGAGGGAGGAAGCGATCTAATCATCCGCTCCGTGAGATTCTCACCGCAAAGCCTGAGTCTATCGTTGACCGCTGTTGCTGGCTGCTGCGGGTCCGGGGGCGTGAAGGTCGACGTTGAACTTCCACTTGCCTATAGGGATGGTCAGCGCCATGTTCTATCGACTACACAAGTCGGCAACGGGGTGACTTACCGTTCGCAAGGTTCTCCGCGGTGTCGTCTAGGAGAATGACTCGTCTCTTGTTACAATATGCAGTCTTATCCATGATCTCGACCTTGAGTTTCGGGTCGGACAGCTCTGGGATAGGCTTCTCAAACATCTCCGACAACGCCTCGACTGCCATCTCCAGGTCCTTCTGGTTGTCTTCGAAAATCTCAGTAAGATTGTTGCGGGCGAGGTAGAAGGCAAAGGCATAGGTCCACTTGAGTGTTTGCCGGCAGGTCTGAAGAGCCTGTGACGCCGAGTTCAGGTATTGCACCTCGATCCAGGACATGCCTGACGCCGTTTGTAGCTGGATCATCTTCTTCTCCGTTTTTTGATAGATGTCCTTGTCCAGGCGAGCAGATTGCTCGTGGTTGGCATACCGGTTGTAGTAGTGGAGGTACCGCTCAAGAGACACACGGGATTTGGCCTGAGCATCGCGAGCATCGGTGCCGCTCTTCTCCTCGAACCGATTGCAGTTGTACCAGCTGGTACCGTGCTCCGACCACAGCCCCATGCACATCCAGCAGAACTCATACTTGCACTTCCTACACGTCATGTGGTTGCAACCGCCGTTCTTTTCAATGGTGGAGTTGCATTTGGGGCACTCCTTGGTGTTTGCGGAAATCCAATTAGCGGTCTCGCTATCGTCAGCACACTTCTTGAGCCACCGCTTGACCAACTCGCAAGGCGCAGGTTGGTGGTCGTTGAGGATGCAGCCAAAGCAGAAGCGGTGGCCACAAGAGCAGGCAACAGTGGGCACGACCTTGTCCAGATCCTTCTTCTTGATGCCACAATTTATGGCGTTTTCGCAATCAGGGGCAGGACACCACTTCAGCGTGCTGCTGTCCTCCACGTACGTCCTGTTCAGGAGCTGTCGGTATCGGTTCTGCAGGTCCTGGGCAACTAGGAGGTCCAGGGAACGAGCGTCGAGGATGCGATGGCAACCATCCGATGGACACTGTATCCGTGCAGCCTCGCCCTCCTCACGGATCTTCTGTGTCAGGTAGTGTTGATAGCAATCCACACAGTAGCGGTGGCCACATCTCATGGCAAACGTTTGAAGGTCGTCGTCGTCCTCGCAGCATATCTCGCACATGAAGCCCGGCCTGGCCTCGAGCAGCGGGCCTGCACTGGAGCCTGGCCCAAGCCCAGCAGCCTCGAGGACCTTCCTGGGCTTGTCCATGTAGTCGTCGATCAGTCTCTCCTTGTTCCAGCGGAAGTAACGAAGCAGTATGGCTGCATCCTCCTTGGACAGCTCGAGGATCATGTTAACCTCGTCGATCAGCTCGTCCTGCTGCCTCTGGATGTCTTGTGGCTCGTAGACCTTGTACGTCAAGTCATACGAGACTTTCTTCTTTGGGCTGAAGTCGCTCTGGCCGGGCAGTTCGGTGTCGGGCTCCTCCTCGAAATCGAAACCTGTGGGCGAGTATGGTTAGTCAGCTGCTCTTAGTCGGGATGTGAGGTCAGACGAGGAAGGGGCTGGTGTTCGAGCGTACCATCATCAGCAGAGTTGTCGCTCTCATCCTGCAGGACGTCGTCGTCGCTGGAGAGGTTGGAGAGCATGTCATCGTCCGAGTCCATGTTCGTGGAGGCGGTGGTGACTGGAGTTGGGGGAGAGCCTTGTGTCGGGTGGGCAGCTGCGGCAGAAGTCCTCTTGTTGGGATGGAGGTCCTTGTTTGTCGAGGATAACTTCGCCTCAGCCGCCTTTCTCTTGCGAGATTTAGGAGGAATGGTGACGGGCGACTCGGAGGCAAAGACCCGAGTCTTGCTGCTCCGACGCTGGGTTATTGTGGGGTCCTGACGGGAGAGGATGGGACGAGATGGGTTGGGCTAGGTTGCGAGGGAGGTCGGTGGGGGTCGAAGCAGCCTGAGCAGTATCGCGTAGGAGAGGTATGCAGGCAGGCGGGCAGGCGGGGAGGCAGGCAGGAGGGAGGGTGAGGTGTGGATGGGATCGACACGAAGCGATGGTTGTGATGGCGGTCGTGGGTGGTCACTGTGGTGGTCACAGCGGTGGTCTGGACAGAATCGGTTGGAGATGGGATGGGCCAGCTGGGTGCAGGCGGCCTATGTGACCAGTCAAGACCCGTGTCATACGCCTGATAGACCAGAATGGCCTAATGAGGGGCAAAGTTACCGTACCAAACGAGCAAACGGGAAATGGGAATAGGGAGACGGAGACGGACCAGTGAACAGTCATTTGACGGCCCGGAGTTGGAAGTGGTAGTCTAGTAAGTAAGCAGGGTGTGTAACAGAGGTGGGCGATAGCGAGGGACCGAGAGCCAGGCTGCCAGGCGCCGATAATGGTGCCGGTTGTGACTGCACTCCTGCTGCGCAGCCGCAGCCGCAGCCCCAGAGACGTTGGAAGCTGAGCAGGGATACAATTCGGTACCTACCTACCTAGGTACCTGACCTGCATTGCATACGCAGAAGAGTGTCTAAGTTTAGGGCCATCGTTGGTACTGTACAGACCAGCAACAGGCACAGCTGCTGGACCGAGGTCAAGAACACAAGAGCTGTTGGGCGGGAGGGAGCCTCGAGCCTCGAGAGCAGGCCAGAACTGAGTGCGTGCCACCCTAGCAAAACCGTTTCGACTTTTTCTAGTATGCATCCTCCTGAGGCCCCAAGTCCCATCCATCCGCCTTACGCCTATGTAGAAAGTATACAACTACCTACCTAGCATTCGCTTCCTCTGTGACCTGACGTGCGGACGGTATGTACAACACCAGGTGGATCACTCCAGCAGGCAGACACCGCGAGAAGACGTGGCCAGAACAGGAATCAGTATGACCTCTTAGCCAACCTACACCTGCTACCTCCATGCCTACCTACTCCTGTCGGGCATTTTGGCAGGCACGGATGAAGGAGTGAGCGAGTGCAAGAGACTTGCTCCTGGACGGGCATTCCGTCCGAGTCTCTGGCCTTTGGCTGCAGGGGTGACGCAGTGATGTCATCAGAACGACAGGCTAGGAAGGCCCGACCCGTCCATCAATTGCTCCGGGTCCAAACAAGCTGAGAGGCTGCCCATCCCTATGGATGTCTTGAGCTCACATCACGCCCAATCCTCGGCCTTGTGACCATTGACCCATCCATCAGCAGACGGACAAACACCAAAACAGACGACCACCTGACCACACTGCAACTGTCTACAATGGCATTCAGAGCGTCTCTTCGTCCCATAGCCCTAGCGGCCCGCTCCGGCATCGCCTCCACCGTCAGGACCAACAGGGCCTTCCACTCAACACCCGCTGCACTGATCAAGGTCGGCGACAAAGTCCCCTACCTGGACGTCCTCAGAGAGGGCTCTCCCGCAAATACCGTCAACTTGGCTGAGGAGCTCTCCGCCGAGGATGGCATCATAATCGGCGTTCCGGGAGCATTCAGTATGTTTGTTTCCGTCCTGGCCTCGCAGCCGTGCCATGCTCATGTAGACTGACGGTACTGCACAGGCCCCGGGTGCTCTCAGAAGCATATCCCCAGCTACCTCACCCACCCAAACCTCAAGGAGGCCGGAAAGACCTTCATAATTTCAGTCAACGATCCGTTTGTGATGAGTGCTTGGGGTGAGGCTCTGGATCCCAGCGGCACTCAGGGTGTACGTTGAATCCGCCCAGACGCTCGTTACCGGCCAACCGCCCAGTATGATTAACTGATTTCACTGTTTGTAGATCCGCTTTATTGCCGACCCGTCAGGCGAGTTCACAAAGGCACTTGAACTTGACTTTGATGCCACCAAGATCTTTGGAAACCACAGGAGCAAGCGCTACGCATTGGTCATCCAGAACGGCAAGGTGAAGTAAGTGTGGTCTCTCCTCTTATTGAAAACCCCTCCTGAAAACCTTCCTGATACTGACGTAAACTCCAGGTCTACTCATATCGAGCCAGATGGGACTGGCACTGATGAGTCTATGGCCGACAAAGTCCTCGGCGCCTCTTCTAAGATCGACTGGAGCGCTTAAGATATTGAGTCGCGGAAGCCAGGCTGGCTAGGCTAGCAAGGCATTTGTATGATGAATTGACCATCTATGCGGATTTTCAAGATTCGACACGCAGCCCACAATTTCTGCTCGTAATGATGATGTAGTGGCTCATGAATATTTCAGCAGTCTGTCCCTAAGCACCAGGCGGGCATAGCATGAGCTTTTGTCGAACGTTGGCTCGTCAACATTGCCGTAAATGCTTTGAGGTCGTGTATGTGGCGTATGCTGCCCACAAACGCGTGGAGACTCGAATGCGCGTCTTTAATCATTGCTCCTGTTATGCGGATCATTCCATAGCTTCCCGTTAAATCTCTGAATATAACCCTCGTTGCTTCGCTGCCAGGAACCGAGACCAGTTTTCCTTGTAACTGGTTTTGCCGTTAAACAGGCAGCCTGTCCCATTGGAAGAGAACGGGTATTTAAACCCGCAAAGACGGAGGGTACACCCATACATCACTCGCGCCATAGCTGCAGCTGTTCATACACACCCAGCACCTACACACCCAACACCTACACACCCAGCACCCACACACCTAACACCTATACATCTAACACCTATCGCCTAACACCCAACACCTGTATACCCAACACCTGTGTACCCAGCACCTATATACCTAATTATATATCCAATTGGTATACTTAATTAATTCTAAGCATTTAAACTAGATATAGGAATATAAATGAGATATGCAAATAAGGCGCATAGGTATTAGGTATATAGGTGTTTGAATTAGTCTAGTGCTGCCGATGTGGCAGTACCCTCCGTTTCTGCGGGTGCAAATATCCTTTCTCCAATGGAATACAGCACCCCCGAGGTCAGCTCATGGCTATGAGCAATTCTGTCTCAGGGTCCATATGATCAGATCATGGTTTTATGGTCTGGACCGAGCCCTTGTCAAGAGCCATCCGACTCGATGGCGTCGTCAAGTCGTTTCAATAGCCGATCGACGCACTCCGTGTCGCTGTCCTGAACGGCCTTGCCGGCGAGAGCGATAACTTTGTCTCTGGACTTGGCACCTCGGGTGATTTGCAGATCTGACTTTGGGACGCCGAGTGCCTGAGTCCAGTATCAGCTTCCCTGCTGTGGGTGACAAGTTCAACCGATAAGGCTCGCGCAGAAACCACAGATTGGGCGTGACCCCGAATCTGGGCAGGACGGCGGAGAGCAGGGTTGAGTGTGGAAGACTCGCTTACCTCGCTCAGGATGGCCAGCACAGCCTTGTTGGACTCGCCGTCTTTGGGCACGGCAGATACGCAGAGCTCGATTGTGCTGTCAGTTAATGCAGTGATGCCCTCCCGTACTTTGCTTGCGCCTGGCTTGACGTGACACCGCAGGTACACCGTCGGGGGCTTTTTCTTTGCTCCAGCAACATACTGTAGGACCCGTTGGGAAGCCATGTGAACGTTGAATCCAAACTAAGCGAGACTGGCAACAGGTGGCGTTGAAATCACTGAACAGCTCCACCTTCTAGTTCAGGTTGATATTGACATTGACGCGCAGGCGACGGAATGAGAAGGCTGATGAGGGTACCATGTTGAAGGAATGGGGATGTGGGTCTCGTTCGGCGGCCCGGCGCGGAAGCTGGGAGCGTGTTCCGGGATGGAGTCGACCGGGCACACCGCGTGACCAAGGCGAGCTGGGCGCATAGAATTCAGCAACAAGGACATATAGATACAGCGCGTCTATCACTAGTCTCCAACGGCTATGCTTCTTAATCGTCTAAATCTGCCAAGGCTGATGAACTGAACGCCTTTGGTCCGAAACAAACACATTTGTTGAACCTTCTGACCAGCGTCTAAGTGAATATCAGTCCTCGTACTCGGCGCGGCACGCAGCTGCCGGATGCGGACGGAATACGCCACGGGCGAGGCTGCTAGCATCCATAAATGCTTCTCCGGTCCGAGACGCTTCATCCACAACTGCCTGTGCCTCTTTGGTGGACATCACCAGGGCCCACGGGATCATTACAGATCACACTGTAGTGAGTCACCCGCGGTTTGCCATCGCAAATTGCTCTCCAACGCTAGCGAGTCCTTCATCTAATGCCTCTAGCCCTCGGTGCCGCAAGCCTACTAGGCCGCGTGCCACGCGTGCCACCGCGGCCTCCTCGGGTCTGGCTGCCGCCACGGGTAGACGGCGCAGGTACCCGTGATGTCCTCGTCTTTGGGGCTGGGGTTTGGAACTTGGGGGCGGCCGTCCTTGTCGAAGACGGGTTGTCAACGAAGGACGTATCTGTGGTCCTAGAAGCACGATCATTCAGCAAACTGTGTGGTTAAGTCATGCGCGGGTCAGGCCAATTACATAAATGTGGTCTCGCCCTCGGGGTCCCCTGCAGGCTTTGTGTCAGGTACCTGTGTTGTCGCCTGCTCCTCTTGTTGCTTTGCCCTGCGGAACGACTCTGATATGGGGCCCTGCCTGATGTGTTAACGAGCTGCACCCATAGGACAACGAAACGGCTGACCGAGATCGAGGCATATGAATACATGGTACGCACCTCAGGGTAATCAACGCAGAAGGCATTCATGTTGAGACCGTACATGAAGCTGGCGAAGCTCTCGCTGAAACGGGCCAGGCTCTCATGCATTAGCTGGAAATGCATCATGTTGGCCTCGAGGTCGGACATGGCGTCAGACAGCTCAGCAAAGGCGGGCTCGAAGGCGTTGAGAGGGAATGAGGGCCCGCCGCTGGTGCTTCCCTTGGCTGATTCGCGAAAGGAGGAGCGAGATGAGGGCCGCAGCGGCGTTGTTGGGCGCGAGACCCTTGTCCGCGACGTTGACCGCTTTCGCTCCTGTGACATGGTTTTTTGCCTTTGTGGTCGTGGGATACTAAAGAGGTCGTGTCGCATTCCTCAGGGTCGTTATGATTGAGGTGGACGGCCTTAGCTTGGATGAGTGCGGTGTCCCTGGGCGGCTCCGACGCGTTGTTGTCGCGACTCACGACTGACCTACTGAAGCTGTTTTGGGGTCGTTGGAGGGGCAGCTATCGACAACAACTACAGGCCCCCAATTTGGAGCCTTGGCACGTGCTCCCCGGTGCTGGAGGGGTCCCTGTTCCAGGGGCCAGCTTGTTCAGCCCCAGCTGCCGAACAGTCCCGGGCCACCCAGCTGCTCTTCCCCCCGCCTTGGAATCACAGGACTTGGCAGCCGGTGACATCTGGAGCGGCGACCCCAAGGACGGGCGCATTGAAGTGCCCGCGTTGCAGGACGGACTACGGAAACCCAGTCCCTGGAGTGGCGCTCTGTTCCAGTTAGTCCCGCAGTTCGGCCTACCTGCGCGAGGCATGGAACGCACATCTCATTCTGGATTTCGATGATCATTCCAAGGCCGAATGCGATGTGGGCTTGCGGGTTCCAGTCTTGGCCGACCCCGCCGGCCCTGGAGACTCAGGCCCAGGCACGGGACCAATTTCTCTCACTCCCTCCTACACTACTCCAGATGTCCCTCATCAAGTGCCCCAGGTCCCAGCTCCATCACTCTCAACGGGCCGCGCTGTTCTCTCTCTCCCTGCTCCCGCCCTTCACCTCGTCACGGAGCGCTCGGGGGCTAGTTCCACTGCCCTGTCCCGCCCCTCGTGCCTCCTCCTTCGTCCCTCCTCTGCCATTGTCGCTCTGTATACGAAAACTATACGAGTACGGACGGGCATATGCTCCAGTAGACGGCTCTTGGATTCTTCGGACCGAGACCTGGGGGCTCAGCCTTGATCGCTTGCCCACCCAGCCTATTCGTTACCCTCGACGTGGTGCAATCGCAATTTCCGGATCCTCTTAAGCTGGCCCCGAGCTGTCTTGTCCATCGACTTGACCTGACTGTACAGTTCCTGTACGTCCACGCATAAGCATACACCCGCGCCTACATCTACATCTCCGCCCCAGTCCCATCATCCCCGTCCCCATCACCGTTCCCGGCTTCCTCTTCACTCCCGTCTGCTCGGACGTCTCAGCCCGCGCCTCTGCGATTGTCATCTGAGCTCCTCGTTGGCCCTGCAGACTGCCTTGTGCTGACGCCCGTCTGACATAGGTAGCTTCTTTGATCCTCCGAGCTGCGCCTCGTACGCCGTTTCGGACAGTATATCTTACCCTGTATCGCAATTGTTCCCATGCGAGCACCTTTCTCCCGAATAGACAGATTTCCGCAGTCAGCGTGTCGCGCAGCGCGCCTCTTTGCGCGACCTCTCCACCGACAGCATCCCATCGTTATACCTTTGCCTTACAAGCGCCCGGGAACTTCGTACACGAACTTGTCCTGCACACCACTGTTCTATCGCAACAGCAGTCCTGCGCACTGCTCCTCCAACAGCTATCCAGGTCCTTTCGGAGGGCCTCTTGAATCAGGCATCTCCCCTACGTTTCTGTCATTAGCAGCACTTGTCGCTGTCGCCGTGCTCTACGTCGGTGTTCGACCTGCACCCCAGACGTCCCAGGAGACCGAGGCGCAAGATTTTAGCGAAATGGCGCAAGAGATCACAACCGAGTTGTTGCCCGGGCGCGTTGGAAATCTGACCCCTGAGCAAGAGGAGAAGGTGCGAAAGCTCTGGGCCGCCATCTTCCAGGTGTGCGCGGTCGGTGAGCAGGACGATGCCGCCTCAGTAGAGTCGCCAGCAACTCTGTCAGACAAGACAAACCCCAAAGACAAGGGAGACAAAGGAAAGAAGAAAAAGATTGGATTGTTCTCCAGGAAAAATAAGGACAAGACCGACACGGACTCGAACTCGACCGCGAGTGGTGTGAGCTCCTCGATCAAAGCCGACGATGCCGACGACAAGTACGGGCAAAACAAGCAGTTCCTGGATACACTGGCGACCACGTCGCCCGAGGTCATCCGCGCTACGCTCTGGGCCATGATCAAGCACGACCACCCCGATGCCCTGGTGCTGCGCTTCCTTCGAGCAAGGAAATGGGACGTCGACAATGCGCTTGTTATGCTGGTGTCTACCATGAACTGGCGCGCCACTGAGGTCCACGTCGATGATGACATCATGAAAAACGGCGAGGCCGCGATGGTCGAGAAGTCACAGTCAAGCGACCCGAAGGCCAAGCAGCTAGGAGAGGACTTCATGGCGCAAATTCGCATGGGCAAGAGTTTCCTCCATGGTGTTGACGACAAGGGACGCCCGATATGTGTCGTAAGGGTGCGGCTGCATCACCAAGGGGAACAGTGTGAGGAGTCTCTTGAGAGGTACACCGTGTATCTAATCGAAACGGCGCGCATGGTTTTACGGCCACCTGTTGATACGGCCACCATCTTGTTCGATATGACTGGGTTCTCAATGGCCAATATGGTAAGCCAGTGCTTTGACCCCAGAAATGAAAGCCCCTTACTGACGGTCGCCTAGGACTACACGCCGGTGAAGTTCATGATTAAGTGTTTTGAGGCTAATTATCCCGAGTCACTGGGCTCGGTGCTCGTACACAAGTCACCATGGATTTTCCAAGGTATGTACCGTACCGCCACAAATGCGTTGACCACTGATGATAAGTGACTCGGGCTGACACAAACAACAGGAATTTGGAAGATCATAAAGGGCTGGCTGGATCCAGTGGTAGCTAGCAAAGTGCATTTCACCAACAACATCAAGGACGTCGAGCAGTTTATTCACTCCAGCCGGGTGCTTAAGGAGCTCGACGGGCAGGAGGATTGGAACTACACATACGTGGAGCCCACACCTGGTGAAAATGACAAGATGAAGGATGAAGCTACGAGGGATGGCCTGTTGGCCGCCCGTGAGCAACTGTACAAGGACTACGAGGAGGCGACTCTGAAATGGATTCAGAAACCCGATGACGCGCCAGTCAAGGTGCAGAGAGACAGCATCGCGGCCAAGCTCAGGGCTGACTACTGGAAGCTGGACCCGTACGTGAGGGCGAGGTCGCTCTATGACCGGACGGGATGGTTGCAAGGAGAGAAAGTCGACCCATACCCCAAGAAGGCGAATGCCGAGCCGGCAACGACGGCGGATGACGTGGATTAATGATCACGCCCATAGACGTATATATCACGCGGTAACAAAAAATAGAGGCTCCGGCGGCTGACACTGCTGTAAGACAACAAGGTCGGTCTCTGGCTGCTCTGGTGCTTGTTTTGAGAATGCGGAGATTCCAAGCGCAGTGAGTAGTCTATGGGCAGTGGGGTGTTGGATGAATCTCGCAGCTGCGTTCCGCAGGCCAACTTCTTACACCTTGCTCTTGATCTGCTCGGCAAGAGCCTTGAGCTCATCCATCTCCAGCTTCTGCATCGGCCAGCCAATGCCTAGACCTTCGGTCTCGTTTGGCTTGGGGATCTGAACGCGGTGGGCACCATGTTAGCAAATCTCGCTCTGTCAACCGCCCTTCTCAACCACAGAGGGCACTGATGACCGCTTGGCCCCAGGGAGGAGAGCAGGGTCGGCTTCTTCGATTCCAGGAAAACTCACAATGTGAACATGAACCTAATAGCATCAACGTTAGTCATCTTGGTAGCTCATGGCTTGTCAGGGAAGGGACTTACGTGGCCAACCTCCTGGTGAGCAATCTTGCCGTTGTTCTGCAGGATGTTGTAGTCCTTTGCGCCGGACGCGATTGCGATCTTCTTCGCGACGGGCTGCGTACGTGTTGTAAGTTTACTGAGACCGTAAAACCGAGAGCAAGAGGATGGGTGGGTTTCACATACCAGGAGCTCGGTCAGGTGCTCATCTGGAATGTCGGCCAGCTTCTCGCCGTGGTATTTGGGGATGACGAGCTGTTGCGAGTGAGTGAGCAGGTTAGAAGATACGTGGTGTAGAGGCGGTTCGAGTGGGGGCAGTCCAGGGCGGACTAGCCAGACGTACGGCATGACCCTTGCTTAGGGGCTGGATGTCCATGAAGGCCAGCGTCTTCTCACTCTCGAAGAGCTTGAAGGAGGGGATCTCGCCTGCGTTGAGCCGTGGTGTGAGCCATCAAGGTTCCTAGGGGCAGTTTAAGAGCCGTGCCCATGCAATGTCATGTCACTTTGGGCCGCGGGGACGTCACACACCCTTGATGATCTTGCAGAAGATACAGGCTGCCATTCTGCTGGACATGAGCGGGCACTTGCGGGCGAATTGGTGGGTGAGAGACAATTGGGTTTATGAGAGGTAGTTTAGAGTCGTAGAATCATGGAATGTAGGACAGATCCCAACGGAGATGTGTCGGCGAGGTTGCGGTTAGGATGTGAGGTGAGGGGTCTGACATCAAGACGAACGGCGGGGTGATTGTTTGTGGGTATATAATACCCCCGAATGTGACCCAAGTCGGAATGGGATCTCCCCAGCGAACTCACCTCTTGCCTTTTACCAGATGTGACCGTGGGATGACCCAACAAATTCCATTCTACCAATCTTTGGCACTTTCTCATCTGGAGACTCCAGATTCGATTCTTATTTTGCTATTGATTTTACACTTTTGATCTTCTTTGCTGGATTTTCCTATTTGAAAATTGTAACTTTGAGGCCTGCACGACAGGGTTCTGCCATTTTTGTTGCCCTGTTCTGTAGGTGTCTAACATGGGTAGTAGGTTGCACACTGAGCCAAGGCCGGACGGACAACGGCACCTGGGGTTCTTACATCATCGCCAGCCCCGCTGTCTCGGAGGGGCTGAGCTGCCTTGCCTGGCCTTGAAACCTCTTTGCGCCTGCCTGAATACTTCTTGCTCAACAGTCCGCGAGACTCTGTCGGATTCCACATAACTGATGATAAGGCCACCTGGATCTAGACATATTTCCCAATAGCCCAAACCCCACAAAATTGCTCGCCCAGCACGCCGACATCCACCAAGTCAACATGGCCGAGACTGTCTACAAGCGCACCAAGCTGTTTGGCGGGGCTCTGGAATGCGACCTACCCGAGCAGTTCGCAGATGTCAGGTATGAGCGAGTTCGTCGCATGACTGCGACTCAGGCGGGGCAGAACTGCCCTCGCTTTCAGATCCAACACGGCTCTGCACCCGAATGCGTTGATAGTGCCAACTAGCTGACAACAAAAACAGTACGCTTCGTCAGGTCCCCGACGCCCAAGAGGTCTTTATCGACAAGGATGGTTTCACAAGCATCATCTTCGACATAACTGAGCGCGTTGGAGGGGCCGGCAGCTCCCCAGAGATCGACGGCAAGGCCCTGACCACACATCTGGAGGAGCTGGTCGGCACCGACGTCGACACCGTCAAGGTGTGGAACTCGACAGAGACGGTCTTCTCCAAGCTTGAGTATGCCTGCCTGAACGCACTACGTCTGGGGCTTCCCAGCCCTAGCCCATGCGACCGTTGACTAACGCTCTTCTTCTCTTTGATTTTGCGCAGCGTCCAGATCCCCGCCTACACGCTTATCGCGACACAGACCCCGCCGCCCGACCCGTCCAGCAGATCCGGCGCCCCGGACTTCACGGCCATCATCCTGACGCTCTTGCGCCTCGAGAAGGAGCTGACCGACATACTCATCACGGTCAACGTGCCGCACATCAAGGGCGAGTACGACGACGAGGAGGTCGACCTGCAGCTTGGAAAGCAGGGCAAACTGATCGGCGCCGCGGTCGAAGACGCGGCCAGGATCTGGGAGACGTTCAGGGTGAACGACTGGAACCTGTTTAATGAGATCTAAGAGGACCCCGGAAGCCAGAGAAAGAGAGCAGATATTTGGAATGAGAGTGAGAGTGATACCCCCTACTGCATGAGCTGGGATATGCGCGTGGAAACTGTTATGCAACGAATATCATGAAATCACGAATGAACTTTGCCACCGAATACATGTCACCTGGCGCATCATCGCACCAATACTATCACAGTGCGGAAGGATTGATGGCTCAGATGTTAGTAGAAACGGATATCATTGAATGTTGGTGCACGCTGGAACTATGGATAGGGCAGTCGAGAAGATGCTCGGCCATGCTGATAAACAAATCGACGATTTCAGACTCCTTCTGTGCGGCCAGGCTAGATCTTCATGTCAAATCTACCAGTGCCAGCTGGTCCAAAGCCCGTGCAACCCCCTCGACCCTGTGAGGTCTGCTGCTGCTATCGTCATTACTACATTGTGAGGATGAGGTCGGCTTCTCCTTCTGAGACCACCGCGTCGCAACCATCTTCATGATGTCCTTTTGGGGGCTCGCCGGGTTCTCCTGCTTGATCAGCTTCATCTGCTCCTTCATGAACCTCTGGTACTCGGACTCCTTGCCGGGCTTCCCCCTGGGGACGGGCTTGGTCTGGCGCAGCTCGCTCTTGCAGGCGCCGCAGCGGTGCCGGTCGGTGTGGATGCTCTTGGAGTGGCGCTTGAACTCGAGCCCGCACGCGGTGCACTCCCACACGTACTTGAAGTCGATGTCGTAGCTGTGCTTGGTGGTGACCTCGATGCCGCGGCCGCCAAACCGCCGGGTGACCTTGGCCGCCCAGGCCTTGAACTCCTTGCCGTGCGGGTTCGTGGTGACGCCGCTGACCATGAAGTTGGCCAGGTGACAGAACTCGTGCGCGATCACGTTGAGCAACCGGCCCTCGTCGTCGATGACCTTCTCCGCCAGCTCGATCGACGCGTGGTGCTTGAACCGTACCGACGTGACGGCCCCCGTGTCGCCGTCCTTGCGCTTGATCGTCTCGCGCTTCCAGTTGGCCCGCCCGGCCGTCGTGTTCAGCTTGTTGGTCCAGTCGATGCGGATCCCGCCCGTCGCGGCCGACAGCTCCGAGATCTTGCCGTCGGTGATGTGTGTGTCCAGCTCGTGCAGGAACTTGTCGGCGAGCTCGTGCTTGGATTGCTCGAACGCCTTCTTCGCGGCCTTGGCTACCGCCGCCGCGCTGGGTGCGCCCTTCTTGCTGGGGCTGCTCTGCTTCTTTGACGGGCTGCCACCGACGGACGGGAGGAAGAGCTGCTTCTTGGGCGAGTGCTCGTCGTTCCAATCATCGATGAAGTCTTGGTCCCAAAAGGTTTCCACGTTCGGGTTATGGGGCGTTGCTGGTATGCGTGGTATCTTCTTGCTTGGAGATACCAGGCCCGATATCTTGGGCTGTGGAGGCGGAGATGTTGGTGTCTTTGGTCGCTCGATACTTGATGAGGATTCTTGAGAGCTCAGTGGTATCAAGTCATGTCTACAGGGCCTCATCAGTAACCCAACATGCCAAAGGAAAGTGACGAAACTCACATGTTCAGTTTCGAGAGCGGTCTTGCGAGGTCTGATGGCGTGATGTCCCTTGACTTGCTTGCCTTCTTGGAACTCGTCTTGCTGTTGACTCTATCGCCCTCACTGCCAGACTGCCGCAGATCGTTCCGCTGCTGTGCCTCAATCGCTTCCGACAATAACTGTGCACTCGGACTGGGGCTCCGCTTCGATTGCCCAGACCTGTCCCTCCCTTTTGTTTCGGTGCCTAGTCTCTTCGACTTTGATGGAGACCTTTGTAAAAATTCATCGTCTGAGAAGTCGCTCTCATCTGACCCTGAGATCCTACTAGCCTCAAAGTCGGACCCGTCATCGTCACAGAAGTCTTCGATGATCGTCTCCTCATGCATCGACTCGGCATCTGAACATCGATCAATCTCAACACTTTTCACCACCGGCCTCGGCTTGGTGATCCGGAGCTCAGTCCGCCGAGGTCTGGCGAAGTCATCTCCGTCGTCGTCAAAGATCGTCCGCGAGGAGCTTCTGTCCATCTTGGGCCGGAGCAACGTCTTGTCAGACAGCGCTCCGAGCTTGCGCCGCCTGACCGTGCCTTTTCCGGTGGCATCATCTGTCTGTGACGCTGATAGGCCGCTGAGATTTCTGCTCTCCTGATTCCTGTTCCTGCCCAAATCCTGCAGTTCGGGGAAGTCGTCGTCGTCGTCGTCGTCCGAGTCGACCACAATGCGCCTGCCTCTAGCCATTGCTGCGAATCCTTCTAAGCCCGAAGAAGTCAACGAAGACAAATGCTTTAAGAATGAGATATTGGATGCAGTTTGCCCATGTGAGCGCAAAATGTGTGTGCATTCTCATGTCAGATGGTCCTTGCTGGACAAAATAAAGAGGTCTGTCCGTGGGTGCAGTAAACATGTTTCCAGGGCAACGGCCTGCCGCAACCGGGTGCCGCCGAAATTGTATCCGCGAAGGCCGTTCCCTGCTGAAGACGTTCGTTACCGTCTGCCAATGATTGTGAATCTTATTGTGTAGTATTAGAGACGACGTGTGTGTTTAGTCTCTTGGTGGCTGATTGCCCCGACTGGCTACCCATGAGCTGATCCTGTTGAACTGTCACCTTCAGGTCTACCTATAATTACGCACACACGATCTCCGCGCACACCTAGGCACGCATTAGTTCTGGCTTGACGATACTACAGTATGTATGTGACCTTAGAATCTTGGAAGCTCCGCACCCGATTCAGCCTGTTCCACGACCGTTGCTTCTGGCCACGAAACTGTATTACTTGAACTATGTTGCGTCTACTTGAGGCGCAGGCTCTGTCTGAGACGACAGCGCAAGATACGAAGCATCGTCGGGCATGCGTCAGGTTTGGCGCCAAATCGTGTGTTGCAGCACCTCTGGCTAGGATTGATGCTGTACAGCCGTACGACACCTGTCTTGCATTGCCATATGAGTGGCCGGCTGGACTATGCTATCATACACACATACACAGCAGCCTCTGCACACACACAGAAGAGTGTTGAGAAGGCAATGCGTATGAGACGTGAAACTGTAGTGATCATATGACCAGAAGGAATGCCTAAGCCCGATCAGAGGACATCCGCCTGTGGTACTGCTAAGCTGGCATGCCTCATTGTCGGATCCGTATGTTTGTCAATCGCGTGTCGATCTCGTGGTCTGGCACGGATGGTGACAATTGCGGCGTTGAACCGTGAAGAGTCCAGCAGTTTGTGGCGCCGCGGCGCTGCCCGGTCGGACTGCAGCAAGACCCCGCGGAATAGGCACCCGGCCATCTATGTCTGTCCCTCCTTGCTTGACCGTGGTGACGACGACAGGCATCATGTGCTTTCATTAATCGGCAAAAGAAGTGCTGGGTCGCAGGACACAAGCACAGCATATGAGGGCGTGGCGCCCGGCGCAACACTGTGGCTGCTGGCGACACGCAGAGCAGAGCACATCGATTATCGACGACGGGCGAGGCTGCCACATGTCTGAACATGTGCGCGGATTTCAGTGGGTGCTCCAGCGCGCTGGGCGAGTCGTCGATTACCTGGGAGGCCGTTGGGGAGGCGTCGCCAGCACCCGCGCCAGCGCCAGCGAGCCGTGCAGGAGGGACGGAAGTGCCGGGAATTACATGGACAGGGAACACAGTGCCAGCGCGAGGGGCAATAACGCCGCGCGGTATCCCTGCATCCCTGGCTGATCTAAAATAGGCCCATGGGACGGTCGCTCCTTAACATGGAGACCCACCGCGAGAAGATGGCGGGCCACCCAGCGCATCCAAATTTCTGGGAGACGTGCCCGGCTCAATGGGAAGGCCAGACCTGGGATTGGTAAGCTGATACCGACGCGGTCTGCGGGCCTTCGTATTGGAAAATGCACGTCTGCAGAGCACAGCACTATCTGTACCGTACCCAGTCTACCCTCCTGCATGAACTTTATCAGTGGTGTGGTGACAGTTGAGGAATACGACAAGACTATGGAATGGAGCCGTCTACTGCGTGTTTTGGAGGATCATGAGTAGGATCCCAAGGCTTGTCGCCGTGCGGGCAGCCAGCTTCTGCCAGTCTCCCACCAGCGTCCAAATCTTCTGTCCTTGGCCCAACAGCACGGACGGGCCCGTTCATTGGCCTCGGGGAGATGATTTGCGGTCTTTTGTGGTGTTTATGCGGCCACCTGGCCACCGCAATTTGTTGATCATAAGCTCGATATGCCGTGCATGCTTCTCATGATGACGTCCAGGGTGGCAGACAGGTGATAGAGATCCCCGACTGTTTTTTTTAAATCTATTTTTTATCCGGGACTCGTAGGCCCAGAGCAAAGCAGGCCCAGCGGCGCGATCCACGGCCCACTATTGCGCGTAGAGCTTTTGCAGGCTGCAGCACGGAAGCACGGTCGGTTGTGGCTGCGTGTCCCTCGCATTCCCATTACGAGCTCGCCTGCATTGGGGGGTGTGTCTAGCCTATTCAGGCTAGCCCGGCTCGGTCAGTTGGAGGTGGGTGTCCCGACGTGCAGGCGTCAGGGGTAAATGGGCAGCTCCTTTGTGGCGAAACACGATCAACAGGACGCGATTCGAGCAGCCAATTCTGGCCAATCTGCCTGTCTGCCAGGTCTCCCAGCCATTGGTATCAACTGGCGGGACACGCAGACACGCCAGCAACGCCTGGAGGGATTCATCATGTCCTGATCAGCACTCAAGCACGTCAAGGTCATCTACATCTTGAATGCGTCCATTACACAGTACAGTACATGGACTAGTCTGCACACACATCCTGACAGTCGGCATCGGCGGGTGGCGGCCGGCCAACTGAGGCTCATTAACCCATCGATCTGCGAGTTTCCTACACAGTAGCGTACATGTAGAGAAGAAGCCTTGGGTGGCAAATTAAGAGCGCCGACTGGCGCAATCGCCGCCTGTACGCAATAGTCTAGCACGCCTAGTCTGGTAGTCTACCGTTACAGCCCGACCAGCACCCATCGCTGGAATGAGGGACGCCCACACAGTCTGGAGTCCAGGCCGGACACAGGATTCGATGATGGCGGCTGGGAGCCAAGTGATGGTCGACGGGCCGCTCGCACGTGTGCATGGTGGTCCCAGCGGTCATTCTCTGCTGTCCCATGTAGCGTTGGTCGCCATTCCGTCGTCGGATCGGAGTCCGTGGCCCGGGCGGGTTGGCGAGCCGAGAGGGATCGTCTGCTTCTCGGCTGTGTCTGTCGATCGTGAGCCTGGCAGGGCAGCAAGGATACGATACAGCCCTTTACATTGACTACCATCAAGGGTGGATGAAATGATTGCTTCAATGCTTCTTGCCGGGGGTCCCAGACGGCAGACGGCAGGCGAGCGTGTTTCATCGTCACGAGGGCGTGTTCGCTCGTGACAAACCACTCCCCATTATTGTCCATCAGAGTTAACAGCCAGCCAGCAAGCATTCTCATCAGTTCATCCGTTCCAACACTGCATGTCCTATTTGTCCCATGAACGGCACATCGCTGCACAGCCAACCGCAGGACAAGGCTGGCCTGCTGTGCAGTACATCGTAGATATCCATCGGTTGGATGTGTGATAAATGACAGCCGGGTCCTCATCAAACCTTGCCAGGAGTAGAACATGTGCCACACAGTCATGGAAGCAGAGAACGGGACATGGAAAGAATGGAGCCCGAGTTTGAACTCCGTGCTGCCATTGCAAGCCCACCCGGCCGCAAGAGTAGATTACAGTACGTGGAGGAAGATGAATGAACTGCGCACAGCCACTCCCCACCAGCTACGGACTCGATGTTCCAGGTTGTATGCAGTCGTCGGCCAATCCTCCTCTGCTCATCTCCCAGCCGGTCGCTTTCAATCAAGGCCGCTCAGGAGGACAGGCACGGCGGGCAGGGCAGTCCCTAGAAGCACCCAGGACAGCCAGCACCGCGAGGGCAGAGATAAGATACTGTACCTAGGTGTAGCGCCCGGGTGCGTAACGAGCCAGCGATCGGAGGGGGAGGAGGGGTGTGGGTGTCCTTGCGTTTCCTTTCACAAGAGGACGATAGTGGCCGAACTTCTTCCACGGTACGAGCAAGCACTGTGAGGCACTGTAGGTGTGGGTGCGGCCCTGATTGGGAGTGATGGGAGGAAGAGCAAGGTGTGGCCCCTGCCGCCCTGGCCACCCCCCTGCCACCGAAGTCACTCCTGGCACCTGCAGCCTCCTTTTCCCCCTTTCCAAGTTCCCGCTGCCCACCACAGGACAGGCCTCACACCAACCACGCACCCTCCTCCTAGCCTGGCAGCACTCCGTCTCTCTCCCCAGCTCGGTTTTTTCTCCATGACCAAGAAAACCGGTCTGCCAGCTTTCTTGGACCGTACTTTTCCTGAAATCTCGACTCTCTCACCTTCCCTTCCTCACCACCCTTCTCCTTCTACACTCGCTCTTTCCCGACCTCCCCCCTTCTTCCTCCTTTCAGCATCTGCTGTGCTTTCTCCCTTGCCGGCACCGCCTACCTAGCGCGTCGCCGACTTGCCGTTCGCTGATTCACTTAGTGCCGATTAACCAACCCAATCGCTCTGGGTGCCTTCGACCTGGGAGAACCTCAATCCGACCGACCATCTCGGCCGTCCCAGGCTCCTGCAGTGGTTGTGGGATCGTGCAACAGGAACAGCTGCGGATTAGGATAAACCCCGTGGAAGAGAAGGAGACCAGAGAAGGAGAAAGCGATCTCGTACCAGGATTCTTGCCAACTCGCCTTTTTTCAACCTCTCCAGTCCATCGCTCGGCACCTCCTGTTTTGGAATTCGGATTGCTCAGCCTCCGCAACGGAACATTCACACTCACGTCGCGACCGCGCGAGGTTAATTATACCGACTGCTCTTCAGCACCTGCGTACCATTCACTTTCGCCGAGCACCCTCATCGAGTCTCTGGCCAGCCACTTTTGATTTTAATCATCCGAGGCTTACTGCACAGCACGGCACAGCACGGACTATACTTAATAAATCGACTCCAAAGTCGGTCTTTTTCGGTTGTTCCCCCATTCCAGGCCACATGAGTCTGTGATTGGTGAGTTTCACTTCCTTTTGTTCCCCAGCAACTTCAAACGCGGGCCAGCCAAGGAACCACGTCGCGCCCCCCTGCTGGTCCTGTCCTGCTCTTGCACCCTGAATGCTGCGCCAACAACAATTGACGCAACGGTCCCATCCTGTCGACATCACAAGCCGCATCCTTTTCCCAGATGGTTGGTCTACTCGCTAACATTGATTTCCCCCGGTCCAGACATCTAATTCAATATGTCGGGCTATCCGGCCAACCGCGACTATGATGATGGCTACGGCCATCATCAGCAAGGAAATACTGATTCCTATTACGACAATGACCAGGGTCAATACTATGACAACGGCTATGATGCCCACGGCGCCGGCGGCGCCGGCGGCGGCCATGGCGCCGCGCAGGAGGGCTACTACGACGAGTCGTAAGTTTATCGCGTCTGACCTTGCCAGTCCCAAGTGAATCTGACAGGCTCTCCTAGGGGTTACTACAATTCCGACCCGAACAACCCCTACCACCAAGATGGCGGCTACTACGAAGGCCACGACCAGTACAACGACGGGTACGACAACGGCTACTACGACCAAGGCTACGACCAAGGCGGCTACGGCGGCCATGGCCAGCGCCGTGGAGGCTCGGAGGAAGACTCCGAGACTTTCAGTGACTTCACGATGAGGTCTGACATGGCCCGAGCCGCCGACATGGACTATTATGGTCGAGGCGACGAGAACTACGGCGGCTACCAAGACGGACAGGGCCGTGGCTACCGCCCGCCGTCTTCGCAAATATCGTACGGCGGCAACCGTTCGTCGGGCGCCTCCACGCCCAACTATGCCATGGATTACGGCAATGTTCTCCCGGCTGGCCAACGCTCCCGAGAGCCGTATCCCGCGTGGACGTCAGAAGCTCAGATCCCTCTTTCCAAAGAGGAGATTGAGGACATTTTTATCGATCTTTCCAACAAGTTCGGTTTCCAGAGAGACAGCATGCGCAACATGTACGATCACCTGATGACACTGCTGGACTCGCGGGCCTCGCGCATGACTCCCAACCAAGCGCTTCTCTCCCTCCACGCCGACTACATTGGCGGAGACAACGCCAACTTCCGCAAGTGGTACTTCGCTGCACATCTTGATCTCGACGATGCCGTCGGCTTTTCCAACATGAAGGGCTCCAAGTCAAAGAAGAAGCAAAAGAAGAAGAAGAGCAAGGGCGAGGCCGAGGAGCAGACCCTTGAAGATCTCGAAGGCGACAACTCGCTCGAGGCTGCCGAGTTTCGTTGGAAGACTCGCATGAACCGCATGTCCCAGCACGATCGTGTGCGGCAGCTCGGTCTTTACCTGCTCTGCTGGGGTGAAGCCAACCAAGTTCGTTTCATGCCCGAGTGTCTATGCTTTGTCTTCAAGTGTGCCGACGACTACTTGAACTCGCCAGCATGTCAAAACTCCGTTGAGCCCGTGCCAGAGTTCACCTTCCTGAACAACGTCATCACACCTCTGTACCAGTACTGCAGAGACCAGGGTTACGAGATTACGAACGGTGTCTACGTTCGACGTGAGCGTGACCACAACAGGATTATTGGCTACGATGACTGCAACCAGCTGTTCTGGTACCCCGAGGGTATCGAGCGTATCGTCCTCGAGGACAAGTCGAAGTTGGTCGACGTGCCTCCCGCAGAGCGGTACCTGAAGCTGAACCAGGTCAACTGGAAGAAGTGCTTTTTCAAGACGTACAAGGAGACTCGGTCTTGGATGCATCTGATTGTCAATTTCAACCGCATCTGGGTCATCCACTTGACGGTCTTCTGGATGTTCACGGCCAACAACGCTCCGTCTCTGCTTGTTCCTAACTACGAGCAGCAGGTGAACCAGCAACCCGCCCGATCTGCCTCATGGTCTATTGTCGGTTTTGGTGGAGGCATAGCATCTCTCATCCAGATCCTGGCAACGCTTGCAGAATGGGCCTACGTTCCCAGGAGATGGGCCGGTGCCCAACATCTTACCAAGCGGCTGCTTTTCCTCATCCTGGTCTTCGTCATCAACGTTGCTCCTGGCGTGTATGTGTTCTTGCCCCAGGCTTCGATTTCGGCGTACAATGAACACCAAAACGGCACCATTGCCCTGGCTCTTGGCGTCGCGCAGTTCTTCATTGCCCTCATCACCTTGCTCTTCTTTGCCATCATGCCTCTTGGTGGGCTTTTTGGCAGCTATCTGGTGAGCAAGAAGTCTCGACGCTATGTGGCCAGCCAAACCTTTACCGCAAGTTGGCCTCGACTCAAGGGTAATGACATGGCTATGTCTTACGGCATGTGGGCAGTCATTTTTGGTTGCAAGTTTGGTGAATCCTACGGTTTCCTGACTTTGTCCTTCCGAGACACCATTCGCTATCTGGCCATAATGGACACCAGCAGCTGTTTGGGTGATACTATCATCGGGAACACTCTCTGCAAGTATCAGCCGACGATTCTCCTTATCTTGATGACATTCACGGATCTGGTCTTCTTCTTCCTCGACACTTACCTGTTTTACGTCATCTTAAACGCCGTGGTCTCTATCGCCAGATCGTTCTATCTTGGCTCCTCCATCATGACACCCTGGAGGAACGTTTTCTCGCGTCTTCCGAAGCGAATTTACTCCAAGGTCCTGGCCACGACCGACATGGAGATCAAGTACAAGCCGAAGGTGCTCATTTCCCAGATCTGGAACGCCATCGTCATCTCCATGTACCGAGAGCATCTTCTCGCCATCGACCATGTGCAGAAGCTCCTCTACCATCAGGTGCCGTCCGAACAGGAGGGGAAGCGGACATTGCGTGCTCCAACCTTTTTCGTCTCGCAGGAAGATCACTCCTTCAAGACGGAATTTTTCCCGAGTCACAGCGAAGCAGAGCGTCGAATCTCTTTCTTCGCGCAGTCCTTGTCCACCCCAATCCCTGAGCCGCTTCCCGTGGACAACATGCCAACGTTTACGGTTCTCATTCCCCACTACAGCGAGAAGATCCTGCTGTCTCTCCGAGAAATTATCCGTGAGGATGAGCCGTACTCGCGTGTCACCCTGCTGGAGTACTTGAAGCAACTGCACCCCCACGAGTGGGACTGCTTCGTCAAGGATACCAAGATTCTGTCAGATGAAACTGCGCAGTACAACGGTGACGAGGAGAAGCCTGAGAAGGACACCGCAAAGAGCAAGATTGATGACCTCCCCTTCTACTGCATCGGTTTCAAGTCCTCCGCACCGGAGTATACGCTTCGCACCCGGATTTGGGCCTCACTTCGCTTCCAGACTCTTTACCGTACCATCTCTGGTTTCATGAACTACAGTCGTGCTATCAAGCTGCTTTATCGCGTTGAGAACCCCGAGGTCGTGCAGATGTTCGGCGGCAACTCTGACAAGCTCGAACGTGAGCTCGAGCGCATGGCTCGCCGCAAGTTCAAGATCTGTGTCTCCATGCAACGGTATGCCAAGTTTAAGAAGGAGGAGATGGAGAATGCCGAGTTCCTGCTCCGCGCGTATCCCGACTTGCAGATCGCTTACCTGGATGAGGAGCCGCCCGCGAACGAGGGCGAGGAGCCACGTTTGTACTCTGCTCTCATCGACGGTCACTGCGAGCTCATGGAGAACGGCATGCGAAAGCCCAAGTTCCGAATTCAACTCTCTGGTAACCCCATCCTGGGAGACGGCAAGTCTGACAACCAGAACCACTCGATCATCTTCTACCGCGGCGAATACATCCAGCTTATCGACGCCAACCAGGACAACTATCTCGAGGAGTGCTTGAAGATCCGAAGCGTACTCGCCGAGTTCGAGGAGATGAAGACCGAAAACGTCTCTCCTTACACTCCCGGGGTCAAGAACAACTCTCCCGCTCCTGTTGCTATCCTTGGTGCACGTGAATACATTTTCTCCGAGAACATCGGTATTCTTGGTGACGTCGCCGCCGGAAAGGAGCAAACGTTCGGTACTCTCTTCGCTCGTACGCTGGCCCAGATCGGCGGCAAGCTCCATTACGGTCATCCTGATTTCCTCAACGGTATTTACATGACCACGAGAGGTGGTGTCTCCAAGGCGCAGAAGGGTCTTCATTTGAACGAAGATATTTATGCCGGTATGAACGCCGTCCTACGTGGTGGTCGCATCAAGCACTGTGAATACTTCCAGTGTGGTAAAGGTCGTGATCTGGGTTTTGGCTCCATTCTCAACTTCACGACCAAGATCGGAACGGGTATGGGTGAACAGATGCTGTCTCGAGAGTACTACTACCTTGGTACCCAACTGCCTCTGGACCGATTCCTCTCGTTCTACTACGCGCATCCCGGATTCCACGTCAACAACATGTTCATCATGCTCTCAGTGCACATGTTCATGCTCTGTCTGATCAACCTTGGTGCCCTCCGACATGAGACCATTGCCTGCAGCTACAACCGGGACGTCCCTATTACGGATCCTATGTACCCGACGGGTTGCAACAACACCGCTGCGCTGATGGACTGGGTCTACCGCAGTGTCATCTCCATTATCTTCGTCATCTTCCTCGCCTTCGTGCCTCTGGTTGTGCAGGAGCTGACTGAGCGTGGAGTCCTGCGTGCCTCGACCCGTCTGGCCAAGCAGATCTGCTCTCTATCACCCTTCTTTGAGGTGTTCGTCTGTCAGATCTACGCCAATGCAGTGCAACAGAACTTGTCGTTCGGAGGTGCCAGATATATCGGTACGGGCCGTGGCTTCGCCACCGCTCGTATACCCTTCGGGATCTTGTTCTCGCGTTTTGCCGGGCCGTCTATCTACTTTGGAGCTCGCATGCTGTTGATGCTGCTGTTTGCAACCTTGACAGTCTGGCAGGCCGCCCTGATCTACTTCTGGATGTCTCTGCTCGCCCTCTGCATCTCGCCGTTCCTCTACAACCCCCATCAATTCGCATGGAACGACTTCTTCATCGACTACCGCGAGTTCCTCCGCTGGCTCTCCCGTGGTAACTCGGTGTCTCACGCGTCATCTTGGATCGCCTACTGCCGTCTTTCTCGTACCCGGCTCACTGGATACAAGCGCAAGGTTGTGGGCGAGCCTTCGGGCAAGCTGTCGGCTGACGTGAATCGTGCTCACGTAACTAACGTCTTCTTTGCCGAGATCGTCGCCCCGCTGCTTCTCGCCGTTGTTACCTTGATTCCTTACCTGTTCATTAACGCGCAGACTGGAGTCCACGACACCGGT
Organism: Diaporthe capsici; assembly: GCA_013364905.1. Taxonomy (NCBI): domain Eukaryota; kingdom Fungi; phylum Ascomycota; class Sordariomycetes; order Diaporthales; family Diaporthaceae; genus Diaporthe; species Diaporthe capsici. Next base: position 121,951 of record WNXA01000017.1, read on the forward strand.
GGCATCCTGAAGGACAACGATTCGAGCGCCAAGCCCACGGCCGCACTCATGCGTGTCGGTATCGTCGCCCTCGGTCCCGTTGCCGTCAACGCTGGCGTGTGCGCGATCTTTTTCGCCATGGCTTGCTGCATGGGGCCGTTGTTCAGCATGTGCTGCAAGAAGTTTGGCAGCGTACTCGCCGCTATCGCGCACGCTATTGCTGTCATCATGCTCCTCGTGTTCTTCGAGGTGATGTACGTCCTCGAGGGTTTTAACTTCACCCGGACGATCAGCGGCATGATCGCAGTCATCGCCGTACAGCGCTGGGTGATGAAGTTAATCATCACCTTCGCCCTGACGAGAGAAATGAAGACTGACCAGGCCAACATCGCCTTCTGGACTGGTAAATGGTACTCGATGGGTTGGCACTCGGTCTCGCAGCCTGCACGAGAGTTCCTCTGCAAGATCACCGAACTGAGCTTCTTCGCTGGCGACTTCATCCTGGGGCACGCACTGCTGTTCATAATGTGCCCGGTGATCCTGATCCCTCAGGTGGACAAGCTGCATTCCATCATGCTCTTCTGGCTCCGCCCTAGGTACGTCTCAAACCCTCTTTGATCAAGAGGGAAACGCTAACATGACTTTCACAGTCGGCAAATTCGGCCACCCATCTACTCGCTCAAGCAGTCCAAGCTCAGGAGGAAGCGTGTCTTCCGCTATGCGCTGCTCTACTTCATTCTGCTGATCCTGTTCCTGGTGCTGATGGTGGGCCCGAGCCTCGCGGGCAAGTACGTGCCGTCGTCGATATTCTCTATGCTTGACAGCACGAACCTGGTTCAACCCACGGACCAGGATAAGAACAACACCATCGGTGAAACGGAGACAGGCACAGGTGCAGCATCCTACACGGGAGCGCTGCTGACGATGACTGGTGCGTCGGCTTCGGCGTCAAGCACCGATGCCGCCAAGATCCGTCTCTTCTAAAGTGCTGGGATCTGTATCATAAAAAGGAAAGAGGGGACAGAGATTTCTTTTTCGAGGGGAGAGCGGGAAGGCCTTTGCACATGGCACGGTGTTTTTATTGCTCTTTGCTTTACCTTTGGGGGCCAGGGGGAGTACATTGTATTGATTTTGTGCGTCCTTTCGACAAGTACACGAAAGGATCATGGGCATGGTAAATGGTTGTCTAGACTCGCCTGTTCGGCACGCACGCACGCTCGCAAACTCACACGGCATGCATTCTATACTTCTCTGGATGCGTTTTCTTGATGACCGGAGGCGGCATCACGAATGGCATAATTAATTCAAGTCTGGAAGCTACACTCAAGGATCTGCTTTATGGCATGGGTTGTTCAGTCGCTCGACAGTTGATTTCGTTGGGCATGGTCGGTGCCGCAGAGATGGGGCCTGCTTTGTCATCTCTTGCTGCGCGTGGGATGGCATCGCAGGCTCAAGGCATATTGTAATGTGTGGAGCCAGGGCGTGTATTCAGACGAATATATATGGGTTGCAATGCTATGAGAGATGACCTTTGAAACTGCGCGTCGACCGCTACTCCACGAGACTGGAATCAATCCGTAAATGTACGAGGACTAGGAGCATGTGGCCGGGCTGTCATGTAAGCCCACGGTGGAAGGGTGGTTGACTCGGTACTCGCTCGGTACGTATCTACGCTGACATTTGTGGGTGGGTTTCATCGGCCCACGCCAATGCAGTGAGTGGGTTGCCGCTTGTTACTACCTAGGTACTAGTGCAGTTAGCCCCTGATCGATCCTCTGATCCTGCCCCCGTCATGGCAGCGACAACGCGCTTCAATTTATCACCGTCATCCTGCCTTGGAGACTTTTTTTCCTTCCCCCGTTATCATCGAAGTCCTGTTCCCAGACCAGGTCCCCCTCTACACCCCTTCGATACTGTCCGCGTGCAACCATCAGTGTCTTCTCCGTCGCAGCAAGCAGCATCGGCGAGGCACCATCAACATGGATCTGCACGAGATCCAGGCGCAGGTGGCCGTCCTGCTGCGCGAGGCTTCGCAGACCTTCCAGAAGGTCCCCGGGTCTGCCGTGCTCATCCGTTACGTCCAGGCCAGCTACCAGAACGACCCCATCCGCTCCATCTTCGAACTGTTCCTGCTCATCTTCTTCATCCGTTACCTATTAAGCCCGTCCTACGCGACAAACGACTCCAACTACGTCAAGCTCAGCGAGGACGAGATCGAGGAGCTGGTCGAAGAGTGGCAGCCCGAGCCTCTGGTCGGCAAGCAGAATACTACCGAAGAGTTGGAGATGGAGAGGCTTCCTGTCATAGTCGGGTATGTCCCCCTGCATTTGGGGGGTGCTCATCAACGAGAGCAAAGCTAACAAGAGGGGCGGCCACCTGCAGGGCAACTGGTCCCAAGGTTAGACTGGCCAATGGCCGGACTGTCACGAACCTGGCCTCATACAACGTGTACAACTTCAATGCCAACGAGCAGATCAAGGAGAAAGCCATCAATACCCTTCGCACCTATGGTGTCGGTCCCTGCGGACCTCCGCAGTTTTACGGAACACAGGACGTGCACATGAAGACTGAATCCGACGTTGCCGCCTACCTGGGGACCGAGGCATGCATCTTGTATGCTCAAGGCTTTTCGACCAGCTCCAGTGTCATCCCGGCGTTCTGCAAGAGGGGCGACGTCATCGTTACCGACCGCGCAACCAACTATCCCGTCCGCAAGGGCATCGAGCTGTCGAGGTGTACCATCAAGTGGTATAACCCGGGCGACTGGGACGACCTGGAAAATGTCATGAGACAGGTCGCCCAGGACCAGAAGAAGCAGAGGAAGCTGACGAGGCGTTTCCTCGTGGCCGAGGGTCTTTCCGAGACTACGGGCGGCTCGATTAACCTGCCACGCATGGTAAGGACAGGAAATTGCGCCAAGATGGTCCTCACCGGACGCTGACACTTGCCTTTACCGCACAGATTGAACTGAAAGAGAAGTACAAGTTCCGCATGATTCTCGATGAGACCTGGTCCTTCGGTGTCCTGGGTCGAACAGGCCGCGGCGTCACCGAGGCGCAAAACGTCGACCCTGCTCAGGTCGACATGATCATCGGTTCGCTGGCTGGCCCCTTGTGCGCTGGCGGTGGCTTCTGTGCAGGCGACAAGAACGTCGTGGCCCACCAGAGGATCGCTTCGATGGCATATACCTTCTCTGCGGCCTTGCCCGCCATGCTCGCCGTCACAGCAAGCGAGACCCTCAACATGCTGCAGACTAATCCCGAAATCCTTGCCTCTTCGCGGGAGAACATACGTGCGGCGCGGGCGCAACTGGACCCACGGAGCGACTGGGTCATGTGCACGAGTGCTCCGGAAAACCCAATTCTCATGCTCGTCATCAAGCCAAATGTTGTCCAGTCGAGGCGATTGTCCCTTGAGGACCAGGACCGAGTGCTGCAGGAATGCGTTGATGAGGTGAGCCCTGTTCCTGCGAGCGCAAATCCCCTCCCATGTTTCGCTGTGGCTAAATGCAGAACTGCCAGGCCCTCGCAAACGGTGTCATGATCACGCGGCTGAAAACCGCCCTAATCAACAAGAGCGTTGGCGGCGGCCACACTCAGCCTGCTCTGAAAGTGTGCGTTACGAATGGCCTCTCCAAGAAGGAGATCGAGAAGGCAGCAATCACCATAAGGCATGCGATCACCAAGGTTATGACGAGGAAGACCAGCAGCAAGCTGGCGTTGCCTGGCTCATGACCACTTGGGTATTCAAATTCTTAAACCCCAGCCGTTTATGTATTATGACACTATGCATCCTCATATATCGCAGATTTGGCAGCCCCGGAGAGACGGGCCAAGCGCCTCCGGTAATCGCGGCAATTGAGGTCTCAGCAGCTTGGGTTGATTTCTCTTCAATACACCCAAGCACGGCGGTGCGACAACAATGCATGAGGAATTAGACTTATTTAATGATTTAGAAATGGTGCCTAGCGCCCTTGCTTGGGCATCTGACCAGCTTGTGTCTGTCTTGTCTCACTTGGTGCGTCACTTGCGTGCTCGGGCGAGACAAGTGGTGAAATTGGAAATAGCACACCCCATTTCCTCCCGTTCCTATCGAAATGCCCAGGCAACCAGTCAGGCCAGCCCAGTGTGATCTGCGAGGCCAAGCTGACCCGGAATGAGGCATTCGGATAGTCAGTCAAGATGGAAGCAAAGGACGATCAAGGCGATGCAGCCGTGTTTGAGCGAAAGGCCACACGACGGGGTGGCTGCTCTGCCATCGTACCGCGAAGAAGGCACAAAACAGCCATCAGGAGGTGCGATGGAGCCAAGAAGGTCGCTCGTTCCCGTGTTTTGTGGACGGGTTGTGGACGCCCGGAGTGAGGCGCGACCGCCTTGTCATCTCCTGGAATGCATAATATCAACAGTCGGCAAGCACAATGGACAGAGGAGCACCGTCCATCCCTACTTGACCATGATCATGTTCTCAACGAACACTCTTCACCAGCTGACCATTCCCATCCTGCAACCCCCCAAGGAAACTCAACGGCACTTGCTCGCGTCTCGACGACTTGATCAGTCACACGCTCGTTTAACCCTGACACCCTCGTAGCCTCCCTTGACACAACCAGACTGGTTCCCAAGATGCGACTCAACACTACAGCAGTTGCCGGCCTTGCTGCGCTCTCCCTAGCCGCTGCAGAGCACCAACCCCATCACCACCACCACCACCACCGCAGGGTCCATGACCATGCCCAAGCCAACAACCTCGCCGCCAGGTCGCTTAACCTAGCGGGCCAGACGGTCACAATCGTAGACCATACACGCACCAAAGCCACCTCGCTTCCCGAGATTGTCGTCTTTGTCGACAAGCATGGCACGCCCGTGACCACCGCGGAGGCCATGGTCGTCCTCGTCCCGCCCACTAGCAGTGCGTCGGCGGCGGGCCTGGCAGCGCACCAGGCCTCGGGAACCCGTACGGTGACCGGAGTGCCGGCAGCTCCCACAGGTGGCGCGCCGCCCCAAGGTCCCGGATCGCCCGTCAATAATGCCACGGGCTCTGGCCTCTTCGGAGTCGCGTACGCGCCATACAACGCAGACGGGGGTTGCAAGTCGGCCACGCAGATCATGCAGGACTTTGGCGTCATCGGCAAGACGTACGGGTTCGTGCGTGTGTATGGTATGGACTGCAACCAGATCCCCAACGTCTACGCCGCCGCCAAGGCCAACAACCTCAAGGTGTTCTTCGGCATCTTCAGCCTCGACAACCTGGGCGACCAGGTGGCCACGCTGGTGCAGGGCATCCAGAAGGACTGGTCCATCGTCGACACGGTCAGCATCGGCAACGAGCTGGTCAACAACGGGCAGGCGTCCCCGCAGCAGATCCTGGACGCGCTCAAGAGCGGCAAGGCGCTGCTGCAGCAGTCCGGGTGGACGGGCCCCGTGGTGACGGTGGACACGTTCGTGGCCGTGCTGGCGCACCCGGAGCTGTGCAAGGCTAGCGACTACTGCGCGTGCAACATCCACCCCTTCTTCGACCCCAACACGGCCCCCGGCCAGGCGGGCGTGTTCGTGGCCAACCAGGTGCAGAACATCCGCAACAAGCTCGGCGACCCGTCGGCGCGGGTGCGCGTGACCGAGTCGGGCTGGCCGTGGCAGGGCTCGGCCAACGGGCAGGCGGTCCCCGGCGTCGACCAGCAGGCGGCGGCTATCAGCAGCATCCGGGCGGCCTTCGCCAGCAACCCGCAGGACATGGTGCTCTTCTCGGCCTTCAACGACCTGTGGAAGAAGGCGGACCCGCCGACGTTCTATGCGGAGCAGTACTGGGGGATAGGAACTGCCAATGCTCCTTCTGCGTGAGCTGGCATCGTGATGGAGGACATCTCATTCTCCCGATACTTTATGAGAACTGTACGGTCGATGGCTCCACGAATTTTCTTTTCTCCGGTGTTCCGGACGGGGTGCTACTTTTTTCTTCTTCTTTTCGTTGGCCCTCCCTTGCTCCTCTACGATTCTGTGCCATCGACATTTCGTGTTCATATTGGGTTAGCTGGGCGGGGAGCTTCATTTCTTTCAGTTCTTTCAACCTTTTCATTTTCAAATTTTTTTTTTTTTTGGGATGCATGCATGTACTCAAGTGTTGGGCCTGGCTCAGGGGGTCGAGCTTGGAGGTGTGTGATGCTTGATGCCTGCCTGTTATTCGCCTAATATATGGCATACGTTGGTAGCTTGAGGCAATATTACGACGTTTTAATCCTGAAGGCGTTTTCTCGCAGGCTCGACATGTTCCCTGTAGACTCCTCACTTTCTTGTCTATTGGGACACACTCACTCGCGCAGCACTTAAGGCGAGCGGGATACAACAGCCTGGGGCCAAGTATCGATCAAGCAACGGCCAAGTCGATGCTGCGAAGCTTGGCCGGAAAAGGGCTGCAGGACCAAGACCTTACTTACCCAACAAGGTTACAAGATATGCTATGGCCTGACGACCTGCCCTCTTTGTATGTTCTTGAACTCTGCATGGCACGCCTCAATGAACAGCAGCAGATAATGAAATGGATTGCCACCACCAAGCCGGCGTGAAAGGTTGAGAATGTCATCTTATCTGCCCTGTTCATAGAGTGCGGTTTATGCTGCGGCGCGGCGGCATTCTCGCCCGGCGCGGATAGCTGGCCCGGCAGTTTCCTCCCCTGCCACCTGAGTCTGCTATCAGTGGCTACTGACTGGCAACAGGGCCTTTTCTCTTTGACGTCTAGCTGTTTTCAGGCAGGAATCATCTCTTGTCGTCGAGCTTGTGTTATTTCCACTCTGTCGTCTGTCTGTCTGTCGGATGGACGGGTGGATGGATGGCTCGTCCTTATCTCTGGGCCCCCGGGGTCCCATGGAGCTTGCGTTGCAATCGTCCCCCTTCTCATTGGCCACGAGTGGTGCCAGATACGACCTCACTCTCGAGAGTCGAACGGAGCAGATGTGGACCGGTGTCTCGATTGCCGCGTGTGCTTGATGTGACAATGATCACGGGAACATCGTCGCCTCCGGCTCGCCCTCACACGGTCTGAGCGTGCAAGTCGTGGGTTGCGCAATGCCGCCGTCGCGTGGAACAGGCGTGGCTTCACCGCCCGCTAGGAACATCGTCAGAATATTCGACGAAGCTTCTCTACAAAGATGGCTGGGTGGATAATGGCAAGTGTGAAGACATTGACTGCCCTCTGCCCGTGCTGCCCTTGCAGTCGGCCCCCACAAGGCCCCCATCTCGGACCGCCGTCCTCGCCTGGATTGCTTCCAGAAGCTTTGCGTCCCACCCTTGTGTGCGTTCGCCATGGCTCACCCATGCTCCGTTGGGTCCTGTTCCTGTCGTCTCCGCTGAAAGACTCGAGAACCCGTTGTCGTGGCCATGATTGCTGATAACGAAGTAGAGACCTTGGGACATGGTTCCACCAACCATCTTTGGGGCTCGAGAGGCGAAAAGTGTTGGTTTCTCGATCTGGCCGTGATGGTGTGAGCCTGGCTCGCCCCTCGTGCAAACATGCGCGAGCAATGCGTGCTATACCATTCAACCGGGACGATACGCGCTGTAACCTTGCATCTGCGATGATCCCTCCACTGCTGAAAGAGGAAGCTACCGAAGGCACTGGGGGTCCTAGAGCCATGTGGCGGGAGATAACGAGCATGTCGCATCACCACCTCGACTCCCACGTCCACATCGATGGGTCCCCCGCTCTCTGCAGGACGTGTGTCGGGAAGTCGATACCTCTGCCGAATGCGACGGCGAGGCGTGGATGCTACTTGCCAGAGCATTATCGCCCATGTGCAGCATAGCATGTTGTTACTGATTCACCCGCATCTCGGCCGCTGGGTATAAAGCCTGCGCCAAGCCCATCCTCTCCTACAGCACAGTCCTCTCCGAGAAGCAGTGACAGGCTTGTGACCCAGGGCAGTCTCTATCCTTCCGACTGAACACAAATTGCTATCCGTCATGGCCGTCGTTCCTGAAGGTGGGCCGGAAGGCACTGTACCCTCCGACATCACACCGCACCACGAACCACCGAGGGACAGAACCACTCCATCGCCCCGGCCTTACGACGAGAAGAACCCGGATGTCGAGGTGGTGTCCACCGGTCCCGATTCTGACTACGATGATGCTGCCAAGATATATGTGCCAGAGGACAATGAAGAGTTCATCGACCCTCGTCTGAAGGACTGTACGTATGGAATCAGTCGTCCTGTGGATCACACACCCCTCCCGCCCAAAGCCTTTGGCGGGAAGACGAATGTGACCACAATTAATGACAGTGTATTGACTCGTATCAGACCCGGTCCCTCTGGTCGCCAAGACGGTCGACTTGCACAATGACTTCAAGTGAGTAGACCCTGTTGGACCCTGCCTTGAGAGTCGCCTGTCTAACATGACCGCAGCGAGCCTATTCTCACGTTCCGTTTCTGGTTCCTGTCCACCTTTTGGGTAGTTGTTGGTTGCGCCATCTCGGCTATGTACTACTTCAAACCATACTATCAGACTCTCAGCTCCTATGCGGTCCAGTTGCTGTCGTGGGGCATGGGAGATGCGAGTAAGTGAACTTGAGACAAAGTCTTAGAGGGCCCCGTTCTGTTCCCACATGGACCAAGGGAAGCCACTAAAGACGGTACAGTGGCCAGATACCTCCCCAAAAGGACATTTACAATTTTTGGAAAATCATTCAGTCTGAACCCGGGACCATGGAACGCAAAGGAACATGCCTTGATTGTAGTTGCGTACTGGGGTTCTTGTTATGCTGCCTATGGTGGGTGACCATGATGCCTGGATGCCATGCTCAAGGAGACGGGCTGACTGTCCATCAGGTCTTGGACCACTGTCAGCGCTGGAACTGTACTACGGTCGCAAGATCAACCCTGGCTGGGGCATTTGCTTCTTACTGACCTCCCAGATGATCGGGTACGCATTCACTGGGATATATCGTGATATCCTGGTCCGCCCGCCCAAAATCTACTACCCCGGAGGTAAGAAGCGCTCTTCACCCCGCCAGAATCTTGACACTTCGAGTTTGGAGCTGACACGGGCGCAGTTCTTCCCAACGTGGCCTTGTTTAACGCTATGCACAAGAATCCATCCGTCACCAAGAAATCCCTGAGGTTCTTCGCCATAGTCGCCTGTGCTACCTTTTGCTACCAGTGGATTCCTGGCTTCATATTCCCCCTCCTTTCGTCTCTTCCCTTGCTATGTTACTTTGGACATGGCCAGTGGAAGGCTTATTTGATGGGCTCGGGCTACTGTAAGTATGGTTTAGAAACCGACCCCAGCGCCCCTCAGGCATCTTGCTTCAAATCACCCTAGTTCATTCAAGAGGCAGCTGACATGTACAAGATGGCTTCGGTATGCTCGACTTGACACTGGATTGGAACTATGCCAGCTTCCTCTCCCCTCTGTACACGCCGCTGTGGGCCAATGCGCACCAGATCGCTGGAGCCATCTTCTGCTGCTGGCTCCTATACCCCATCATGTACTTCACCAACACAATCAACTCGCAGAACTACCCCCCAATGTCGTCTGGCACGTTTGATCTCACAGGGCAGACTTACAACATCACTCGCATCCTCACGCCTGATTACACCCTGAACCAGACGGCCATGGACGCTTACTCCCCTCCTCGCTGGTCCACATCATACGCCATGTACTTCTTCTTTGGCTTCGCCGCGTCCACGGGCGCCTTGACTTACTCGATCCTCTGGTACGGCAAGGACTCGTACAAGGCCTTCCGCGATGCGCTCAAGAACGTCCGAGACGACTACAACGATCCCTACCTGAAGCTCATGAGCCGTACCGAGCGGGTCCCTCACTGGTGGTACATTGCACTCTTGGTGCCCTGCCTGGCCTTGTCCCTGGGTTGTATCTATGGTGCAGATATGGGTCTGCCATGGTGGGGGTTCATCGTCATCACGCTCGTCTCGGTCATTTGCACTTTTCCGAACGGTATTCTCTGGGGTGTTGCTAATGTGCAAGTCGGCATGGCCTTCCTTTCCGAGCTCATGGCTGGCGCCATGTTCCCGGGAAACCCGACGGCTGTCCTCACGTGCATGACCTATGGGAGGCAAATTCTAGAGCAGAACTTGAACCTAACTTCCGACTACAAGTTTGGCTTTTACATGAAGATTCCGGAGAAGGAGATGTTCTGGGGCCAAGTTTACGGAACCCTCCTTGGACCATTCGTCAACTATGGTATCATGCGGCTTGTGATAGATCACAGTGAGTAATACTTTGAAGATGTAGTGTTTTTGGTGGCTGAAGTAGGAAGAGTCGCTGACAAAACCCCAGTTGGGAAGGAGACCCTCACTGGGAAGATGGACTCGAACGCGTGGCTCGCCCTGAAGACGAAGAGCTACTATTCGCTCTCGGTGCTCTGGGGTGTCCTGGGCCCCAAGGTGCTCTTCGATAAAGGCTCCCCTTACAGCTGGATCTACTACTCCTTCCTCATCGGCCCTGCCCTGGTGGCCATCACCTATGTCGTTCACAAGTACAAGCCGGGCTGGAACATCGAGACACGTTGCAACATGACAATGATTCTCTACGGCGGCACCATCTTTCCTGTTTACGAGACCACGAACCTCATGACATCGGCTCTTCTTTCTCTGGTGTTCATGGGTTACATCCTTCGTGTGCACCCTGTGTGGTTCCGCAAGTACAACTACCTGCTGGGGACTGGTCTCGACTGCGGAACGCAGGTCTGCGCCACCATTATCATGTTCGCTATCAACTTGCCAGGCATCACGATGCCAGCTTGGTGGGGCAATAACGTGAGTTCCCGAATCTTGGGGGGAAAGCGACGTGTTGGCTTTGGCTAACTTGATCATTTTTACAGGCCGATTACACTGATCTTTGCTACCCGCCGTCGAGCCTACCGCCCAATGCAATGAACTAGCTGCAGAATTATGAGCCATTGTCTGCTGTATGAGCGACGCTTAACGGGATCCGGGCTCTAGCATTGGTGAATGTGGCAATGATGACTGTACACAAAAGCACAGTGTGCGTGTTGTGACGACCAAGTCAAGCAAGGGGGTTTTAAATAAGAACGCGTGCTGTAGCTTCGGAGTCAATGAAGCAATGGCATGCGTATCAGGGATTAGAATATCTTCTCTACCGTCCTGAATTATGTTGACCTGCCATGCTCAAAATCTGGGTTGTAAACCATTGTATATGATCAGTACTACCAGAGGCTCTCTGGGCATTCTCGCTCTTGTTATTATAGGGGGTCGTAGCATACTTTGGCACCTCAGTGAGAACGGGTGATACAATCCCGGAGAAATGCTGCAGCTCGCACCTGCAATTGGACGATATGCCATGTCTAGGTTTCATAGACTAGTAAATATGACGAAGGGAAACATTACAGGGAATGTGTCAGCATGTAATTGTTTAGTTTCGACCCCGCCCCATAGCTGTCGGTCTCGGTAGTTGTCCAGCTTATCCAACTTCGACTCATCTTGTGCCTTGTTGTTGCAAAACGTGTCGGAACAGATACAGACTGAATCAAGATGGCAGCTGAGAGCACTGAACGCTTCAACCCTGACAAGGAGTTCCCGATCATCACTCATGGGCTGCCTTATCCGGAAGCCTGCGCAAAGCACCTGACCACGACTCTCAACAGCCTCAGGCCGTTCCTGGTGATATCTGAGTCGCTCAGCAAGACAACAGACGTCGTCGAGAGGCTGAATTCGTCTCTGAACAGCGGTAATGTCAGGGTCGTGGGGACTCATATTGGCATGCGACCGCACACTTACTACTCCGAAGTCTTGCAGGTATTGCATGAGGTGAGGGACTCGGGGGCAGACGCCATAGTCACCGTCGGAGGCGGGAGCCTCATCGATGGAGCCAAGGCCGTCTCTTTTGTAAGTCGCCCGTGACCACAGTGAGTCCTGGTCTCACCAGTCCCAGGCTTTGGCGAACGGCGTCAACAACATTGATGGACTGGACCTTCTCTTCCGGACCAGCCTTGCACTCAGGTACAACAAACCCATGCCTGAGAATGCTCCAAAGACCGTCCATAATTCTGTCGTTCCCGTCGTGTCCGTCACTACGACCCTCAGCGCCGGCGAGTTCAACCCACCGGGTGGCGCGACCGACGATGCCACGCATCACAAGCAGATTTTCCAGAACCCGGGAAAGGTCGGCATATCTGTCATTGTCATGTAGGTATTTTCGGACCGATTTAGGAGGTACTAGAGGAGCATAGCACCACCCACTAACATCGTTCAAGGGACTCTGCCCTCACACAGACAACCCCGCAGAAAGTGTGGCTTTCCACCGGCCTGAGGGCCGTGGACCACTGCGTGGAGACAATCTGCAGCTCGAATCCCAGCCCTGAGGGTACAAAGCATTCGCTCAGGGGACTCAAGCTGCTACTCCCCGGCCTGCTGAGGACAAAGCAGGAGCCGAAGGACCTTGAGGCTCGGTTGAGATGCCAGCTGGGTGCGGCAGAGAGTATGCGCGCAGCGAACCTCTACGGGGTCAAAGTCGGTACGTCAGACCACTTCCAGGCTCGCACATGGCAGGCAAACCCTGGTCTCATACAAGATCTCCGTCGCCGTACCGAACGAGTGCGCTGATGGGAGAGAGAACAGGCGGCTCGCACGGGATCGGGCACCAGCTCGGCCCCATGGGCGTCCCGCACGCCGAGACGACGTGCATATGCCTCCCCGCCGTGCAGAAGTTCAACGCAAAGGTCAACGCGCAGCAGCAGGCCCTCGTGGCCGACGCGTTCTGGGACGAGCCGGATGTCGCAGCTGCGCTCACCAAGCACTCGCTTGTCAAGGGGCAGGCAGACCTGGGCGACGCCCTGGACGCGGTGATCCGCGAGCTGGGCTTCCCGAGGACCCTGAGGGAGTACGGCGTAGGGAGGGACAAGCTCGAGGCCATCGCCGAGAGCAGCCTCAGGGACCCCTGCTGCCAGTTCAACGCGATCCCTCTGGAGAAAAAGGAGCAGGTGCTGGAGATCCTGGAGATGTGCTTGGGCGACCAGTGAAATGTCTGCTTAGCCTGTGATGTCGTTCTGTTATCAAGGAATCAGATAAGCAAAAGCTCGTATGAGAGCATCGTGGATTTCTCCCGGGTTTCGAATTCGGCGTCGCCCGCGCCGCCCCTGACCCCGTTTACTGGCCAGTCCGCCCCGGGACAGGTTGTGTGGAATACAGCAAATTCTGCCCAGGCTTTCTTGATGCCTTGATAGGGCCACATCGGCCTTCGGCACCGTCCCGATGTCTGGACGGCCCATTCCGCGAGGGTTGTTACTTGTGGGATCGGTAATATGGAGAGGTTGTGAGAACTGATATAGTCCTGACCGCAGACGTGGGAGAAGCTGAATTCTGAGATGTGAATTATCACTTCCCCTTTTTGCTGTTATGGGTCGCGAACCGGACCCCATCAACTGCTGATGTCGGCGAAATTCTATTGGACTCAGAGTCCGACGCTTCTGTGCAGGAGGCATGCCACCGTGGGATGGGACCCCAGTCACGCCGTTGCCTGTCAACGTTTTCAGGTATAGGACAGGATTGACTCGTATCCGACGCTTAGATACCCTCTTAAGATGAACTCGCTGGAGACGCTGATCAGCGTAATCCCCGGAAGCAGAGATCAGGAGTGGTGGCGCGTGCAACACTTGGTTGTGGTGGTGTGGCGCCGCGCCAACTCGCACCTTGTAAATTCCGAGTACAGAAACAAGTATCGTTCCCTAATTTTGAAGTCCGAACGAATCAGGGAGTTGTCTCGCACAGCTTCTCGGCTATCGAGACATACTGCGCATGCACGCCACCCGATGACAGGCTTGTAGGGCTGAAACTGGGCGGGAGGCCATCAAAGCAGGCTATGAAGCGCCCCGGGCGCCTATACAACGCCCAGCTCGTGGAAAATTTTGCGGGCCGCCTTCTTGATCCATGGCTCTCGTGGGGGCCAGTCGTGGACCCCCCCCCCCACCCCCCATCACCACAAGCAAGGCATCGATCCTGCAGATCAGTACCTCTGGGTGGCAATTATGGTGTGTGTGGGGGCATCTTTTCTCTTGGTTCCCAGTAATGCCTCCAGATCTCGACCTCGTGGTTCCTAGGCGAAGATATGACAACCAAAATGCTCAAGGTAGAGATTCAAGAAGGCATGTTCGAAGGTGTCACAGGGCAATGAGCATTGGCCGCGAAGTTTGCATATGGAGACGACAACCGCGACATCTACCTACTCCGAACAAGATAACCGCAAAATGAAGACACGAGAGTCATAAATGAGAAGCCCGGCCAGGTCCGGGAGAGATGATCTCCCATGTTACTGATGTCTGTGTCTTCCATGTCCACCTCGGGAGTGTGGGATCGGTGGCAGCGGGAACTCAGGGGCCGAACTCAGTGGCAGCTGAAGTTCGATGCAGCGTCTAAGCTGTGTACCATTCCACAACATCTCAGGCCAAATTAATTCAACCCTTGTTGCAAGATATCCCATCGGCATTCGCCGCTGCAGCTCGGCAGCTTCAGGCGAGGAATTATTTGGCCAAACATCATAGGGTGGCTGACCTCGTTGAAGGATTCCCGGGCAGAATTGTGGGGGGAACGGCATAATTATGCGATGACTAAGACATGTGCGACATGAACAGTGATCTGAACTAAGTCTGCGAGATATACTCGTGTGGGAGTACAACAAGGTTCATTGATACAGGGGTGGACATAGCGTTAGGAAGGATGTGACCAGCCGTTGCTCGAGTATCCTTAGCCACCATATCACCAAACCCGAGGTCCGACGCGCTAGTTTCTTTTCTATGAATCCAGAGTTTTATCGGGACGAGAACTGTTCTGTTCGTTGCCATCCTGAGCAGGAGCAGGAGCAAAAGCTCGACCCTGGCCACTCGCCCGATCCCAGAGACGCTCTATGAAACTACCGATGCTTCCGGCTGTGTACATCCTCAACCGTTCATCTTGAAGCTGCTGTAGTTCTTCCGGCGTTAAATCTGGTCGGTGTTGGCAGCTAAAATGGTATTAGAACACGCTGGACCCCATCACCTTAGAGTGACATACCCGTCACACGCGCTGAGGTTGACGTCGAGTGAGGAGGAACGAGTCTCAGACATAATGACCTGCTGTCGGCTCAGGCATAAGGACTTTCTAAAAAAATAAAGGACTATGTTTGGTTTCTCATCTGATTGCCCCGGGTACAAGCTAGATTTCGCAGACTGTCCCATCCTTTATAAAAGAAGGCACGGCTTGACCATCCCACAGGGCAACCCAGGCCTACATGAGGGTATTGGGCTTGGCATGTTGGATGTGTGCTTTAATGGCGTCACGGTGCTGGCGCATTCATGATGCTGTCAGAAATATGCATTCTAAACTTGGCTGATAGCCTGAAAGCTGCCTGTCTACGGTAGTCTTCGGGAAGCAAAATGCCTGCCAAAGCTGAGGACTCCATAGACTTGGGCGCAGGGGCGTTAACCGGTGTACACACTGCGCTTTGCAGAAAATGCTCATGGCCGGGGCCGGTCCAAATTGGTGCATCTATTCGCGAGTCCGCTAGAGCAGGCCGGAGTCAGAGGATGAAGACCTGAACGGAAGCACCAGCTGTGCCCAACGACAGAGGCTTCGAGGTTGCCCAGTTTCTGTCGAGGCACCGGAGCTCACCGATGAGGTGGCTTAAGCGAGAGTTGCGGGTTTTGAGGAGCTGCAGGGGAGATGGGGATGGCTGGCCGCCTGTCATGCGGCCGCGCTTTCTTGGGAGACTTCACCGGTGCCACAATCCAACCTGCAGAAAGCGCCTCTTCTCAAGACTCAGCCCTTCGGCGTATATGGCCTAGCAGGTGTCGACACCATCCCAACCGCCCTCGTTATGGCAATATCAAATTGGTCGCATACTTTATTTTGAACTTCCGAGACAGCCACATGGGAGCACTGGCGTGCGATGTCCTCTGAATTGGGCCCAGTACTGTTGAAATTGGCTGAGAATACTGGAGTGGGATTTGTTGCCACGCAGGCAGGCGACAGGAGGCGTCAGAGGACTTCGACGTTGCAAGCGAAGTAAATGAAGACGCCCATGACTGCATATCGCCACAAAACTACTGTGATTTTCAAATACATATTTGTAGGACCCAATGCAGACAGATCTCCGGAATGGATGCGCATATATTTCAAGTGAGATGACTGATTGGTCGTGCCTGTGCATGATCGAGAAGGCGGTTTCAAGCCTCATGGGGGCGAAAGTGCGAGTCGACAACGGATTTGGCCAATCGTATAACACGGTTTCGCCCCACTCCGGCTGAGGACGACCGTGCCAAATTGTGTGCTGGCGCCCTCTAACTCGAGAATACACATCAAATCCGTAACCATTGTGCTCGCAGCTGATAATCAATTCTATCACGGCTGGCCATCCATATCTGTACAATAGTGCTATTTGTGGCGGTGAGGACCTACAAAGCTGCACATTCTAGGCCGAGGATTGCCACCGTGCCGTCTTTGTTCACAGCGCAATGTGGCTTCTCCCTCTTTGTTGCGCTCAGAGGCATCACCACAAGACTATTGTCCTACCATTACATTGTTGAGGAGTTTTATTTTTAAGACGATGATCTATATAAAAGCCATTGTTATATCTGAGGCTCTAAATCACACCGTAGTCGTCCAAGAAGCAGTCCCACAACACATCCAGCATTGCGATTACCATTCCGCCCTAGACGCTTTCTGGAAAAGAGTCGGGGAATCTCCTCAGAATATCCAACACAGCAATGATTTCTTCCATATGGGAGTCAATAACAACCGTATTTGCCACCCTCTTAAGGTTTCTCAACCGCTGGAAAACCCCCACCCGCGTCGTGAGCCAGGCACCGCCCAATCCATACCCATTCGGGACGAGAGAATGGAGCGAGTACGCGGCCGCTCAGGCCACAGACCATGAATTGATGGTCCTCAGGGTTGCAGACCTTGAGGCACAGGTGCAGCAAACCAGTGAGCTTGTGGAATCTCTTGAAGCCTTATCTTCTCACCAAGAGGCAACCATTCGAGATCTGAGGTTTCAAAATAAAACTCTTCGTGACGGTCCCGACCCTGAGGTGTTCGAGAGGATCTGGGAAGACCTCCACAAGCCCCTCAAGAAACCCACACATCCTGACGGACCCGAGCCAGACAACTCAGGGCGGAGCAGCGCTCCTGTGGCCTCGGTCACCGAGTCTGCCCGTCCCAGCGGTGGTGGCCCGGAGCCCCCTCCGGGGACGGCGAATGGTCAAAGGACAGTGATTCGTTCACGACCCTTGACCCTCGCTGAGGAGCTGGAGGGAAAATTGGACGAGGAAGAGGGTGATTCATAATATGATTTTGATGCAATTGTTTGAACGGAGTCGTCTGGGATTTAGGTCACCACAACACCCCTGAGTATGTACATGGTCCATAATAAAGGCAGTGTACTTCGAATATTTTGATCCGAACGCTACATTGATTCAGTAATTTCCCTCATTCGTGTGAATTTGTGTGCTTAATCTCGTACCAAGCCAATATCCAAAGCATATGTGTCAAGACAATCGAGTTTGATTTTCAAATTAGCCACCTGATGAATGATTCATGTGTCTATCCCTCGAAATGGGCAACAGATGGCAAGGCCGTCGGTGAGCCTAGATCCCGCGCAGCTAAAAAGCAGTGTCACAGCAATATGGAACAACACCGATCTAAGTCTAGTGACTCGCAATGTGTGGCAAATAACTGGAGGTGAGCGGTCACCCACGGCTGGAGAACACATAAAAGCATAAGTTCAAACCACCATTGCTGCCTTCCTTGATCGAGACTGCTTCACGCCTCATACTCAAACACACACAATTCATCTGCCCAAGATTCAAAAGACACTAAGCTCAAGAGTCAACAGAAAGGAAGTAACAGCGCAAAAGGGAGAAAATGGCAAAGTCATTATCCGACGGTGATATCCTATACTGGCTCAGCGTTTTCGTAGGGGTCCAGGCAATCTGCATGGCCAGCCTGGTCTGGGCCGTCGAGCACATGAAGTACCACAACATCAACCCGAGCAGTCCGACGGCGGACCTGGTGATCATGGCACTTTGTTGTACCACATGTTTTCTGATAGCAATCATGTTGAGCCCGGTTGTGTGGTATTATTCATTACGCAAGGCTGACAATCTGCACAGGACCGAAACACGGGATCAATTTTAAACGAGGAAGTGCTTCGTTGTGGCGCAGGCGTTAAGTAGCCAAGTGGAAGAATAGAAAATAGACCTGGATATCTCTAAGCCGTGCCGTCAAATAAATAAGCCTGAGCGCCTGGATTAGAAAAATTTGGACTTTAGTCCTCCCATCACCACATTCCTCTTCTGCTTGTTCATGAATTTGTTCACATCATCAGCCCAGCCCTGGCTCTGATCGTTGAGGCTCTCCATGTTGTCGCCCATCATATTCAGTTTCTCCGTTCTTTCGTTGAGCTGTCGCTGCAGATATTCCCCCCATCCTTCTTGATTCGCTGCTCCAGCCTGGGAGGAGCTCCCACCGGGGGCTCCCCTAGCCAGCCTCGCCTCCTCCGCCGCCGCCGCGATCATCCGTTTCGAGGCGGGCCTGTCGGGCCCACCAATCAGCAGGTCGAGGTCTGTGGGTGATACGTATTGCGTCCCGGACAACCACTGCACGTTGGAAATCGTTGGCCGCGGCGGTATCACAGCCTCAGGGTTGATGAGCTTGTCGTCATTGTTGAGAGCGTCCTTGCCCTTGCCAGTGCCCCATACGGGAATAATGACAAGCTCGGAAGGCCCAGCCCACCCGATAATGTCTCCGGTCGAGGCGACGATATTGCTAGTGCTCCTGGTGGGGTCGAGCATGGGGAGCGGGGCCTTGGCGAGCTCTTTCAAGCCTGGGAGAGAGAATGCGCGAGCGCTACCATCGCCGAAGGTCGCTACCAATGCGAAACCGTGCAGCTCGAATTCGGTGACAGCGGCTGCGTCGCAGAGAACATCGTCAAAGGACTTCGAGGCACCTTTGGAACTAGCAGGCTTGAAAATGCGGGCCTCATTTTGAGTCGCTGAGGCGTGTTAGTTAGTTTTCAATTCGCAGGATTGTTAGAAGGGAAGGCAGAAGACTTACCGACTACCAGTACACCGTTAACATGCTGGCCGTTCCTAAGGCCACCCATGACTTCTGGAGTAGCTGCAGCGGGCCGGCCAGTGTCCGCCTGGATCGGGCAGATGGCGATGACCTTGTCGCCCAGGTTTGCAACGCCGGCCAGTTTGGCTGAGTAGCTGTTACCAGAGGGCAGGAGCTTGAACGTGGCCACTTTACCCTGAGCGGTGCCCACAAAACATGCGATGCTGGAGTAGTTGTCATCGTCGAGCGTCATGATGCCGAATTCAATGACAACCGGGTAGTCCTTTGTCGCAGTGGCGCTTGAGTGTCCTCTGAGGAATGACGACCTCTTCTCCTTCTGCGCCAGCTCTCCCATGGACGCCTTAAAAATGACGGACGGGACACGCAGGTCGATGATGCTGATACCACCCCCCTCAGACCCTACAGCTACGAAACCAACGTCAGAAACACAAAGGGCGCTGATAGGCCCTTGCGCAGTCTCATACAAGACGAACGGCTGGAGACCTTCCTTCAACGAAGGCTCGGTCCTCGAGCTGATGTCAACGAGGCCGCCGGGGTTACCTTCGAGCTGCTTGTTGTCTTCCTGGCCGTAGCTATGATTTCCGCCCCAACGGTAGATGACAACGTCGCCGCTGGTAGTACCGGCAGCGAAATCACCACTGTTTGGTGCCAGGTGCATGGCAGACACGTCGACATTTTCAAATCGATCGAGAGCCCTAGAGAGATCGACCTGCAGCTGCATGGGGTTTTCCATCTCATCAGCATGCCCGAGGTCCCAGAGGCGGATGGTGCTGTCGGCATGGGCCACCTGGATGATGTTTCTGCCCTCATACCGCCTTCGTGGTTTTGGGGCCTCAGCGCCCCCCTTGAGCAGATCCTCTCCTTTGCTGCGCTTCTCCATCATCCCCAGCCACCGACCGCGGTCTAGAGTCGAGACTACAACCTTGGTAACGAAGGGATGCACGAAGGACAGCGAAGGGTGAAGTTGGTTGGTGGGGCTGATTGGGTAACCGGAGGGGAAACTCATGGTGATCAGCTCACCCGAGGACAGCGTGGCCAGGATCGCGATCGGATCCTGAGCACCGGCGAAGTGAGGTGTTGACCGTGGGAGCAAGCAGTAGTTGGTGACGTCGGTCCCTGGTGGGATGGGAAGGACTTGTTGGCGTTTGGCCTTGAAATGATCCCCCAGTGCCTGCCAGGATGAGGTTGCGTAGACCGGGGTCTGACCCAGCTCCAAGAAAGTCAGGCCTTTTTGTGGCTCATCTGCTGCCTGTCCCCCGGCGATGAGGAGAGCAGTATCGTCCGGATTCTCTTTGCAGCACCATGAGATCTTGGTGAATGGCTGGATGAGTCTCGGAGGCGGAGGACTCGAAGTCACCTGGTCGACACTCGTCTCGTACAAGGACCTCGCCATGATGACCCGGCCATCCTTGGGGTCCCAGAACACAAGACTCCCGTCGTCGTGAGCTGTCAAGATGAAAGTGCCGGTAGGGTGCCAGGCAGCATGTAGCAACCTCGGCCTGCGCAGGGAGTCGACGTTGTCCGAGTTGCCGCCTGGGGCCCCTGGTGGCAGGACGTACTCGAAGAACTTGGTGGCCTGGTTCTGTTTGAACGAGTAGATGACAGCGCCGTTGGTGTAGGCTATCAGCAACTTGCCGATGTCGCGAGGGTGTAGCTGAATGGAGACGAGGTGGGCCATGGTGGACTTGGGGTCCTTCTCCCGCCAGAAGTTGGGAGTGCGGAAGGGGGACAGCCTCTCGCGGTCCAAGTCGTAGGCGGACACTTCGCCGCTGGACTGGCCGATGAGGGCCCAGTCCAACATGGGATCAGTGACCACGCTGACAACGCCGCTGCCACACGGCCCCCCAGCAATTCTTTTGGCCGTGTCCAGGTCCCATATCGTCAGCTCGCCCCTGGTGTTGAGGCTGATGAGCCTGTTGGCGGAGAAGTGGAGGCTTCGGATGGAGCCGGGCTTGTTGTGCTGGAAGTACTTCTGTATTCTGCTCTGTCCAAAGACGTATATCTGGCCGTTGCCAAACTTGGACTCGTTGGTGCCGACGGCTAGGAGGGATTGGACGGGGTCGTATGCGAGGCAGCTGTCCGCACGGGTTAGCCTGGCCGTCTGCCAACATCACCATCCGCCCGTTGAATCCGAACAGCCTACCTGATCTGCGAGTTGATGCCGAAGCGAGCCTGCTCATCCGGGACGAAGAGGTGTGGGAGGATGGAGGCGGACAGGTCCTTCTGCATGCCCGCCTGCTTTCCACGGAGAAATGAGGCCATCGTGCCTGGGTGGGTCGGTCTGTCGGCGATGCGTTTCCCGTTGAAGAGGGGGGGGTTGCAGTTGCGAGATGCAACTTGGGAGTTCACGACATCAGATCAGAAGATTGGGAGTTTGGACGATGGACGGATTGCGGATTGCCATCCTGTGTCTGGTGGGGAAGGTGGGCTCTGGATCTACACACAGTAGAGGGGTCTCTGGAGCTCAGCCTCAGCCCCTGACCACTGCTACGTCAGTCCTGTCAGATGGAGCTATGCGGGAGCAGGGATCCCCAGACTGCGACCGCGCCCTGGACAGACATTGGCTGGGCTTGTTTCTCCTCCACATTTGCGAATTGCGAGTCTACATTAGATACCAGAACTTTTTACTGTACTACATATGTACAACAAACTCAATAGTCCATTTCCCCTACACAGCAGAAGAGATACAAGTAGGTAGGGTAGTCTGAAGTGCTGTACACCGGTGACATGAGACGGACACTAGCTGCCATTTGAGGCGCGGCTTGTTCTGCCCTGATCGAAGCCCTTTTCGCGCTCTGAGACCGTGTCGACAATACTGACAACGCTCCCGTCCTCTCCTGCAAGCTCCTCGAGCGTCTTCCTCGCCGACTCGGGCACCAGCCACGACGTGCAGAAGCCCAATGCCATGAAAGCAGCGAATATCTGCATGATGTGGGCAATGAAAGGCGCAGCCCAACGTGGGTCCGTCTTGGCCTTGGCGGCATCCGCTCCAATGCTCCTCAGAGGCCCAAAGACAACCTGTGCGATGATTGCGCCCAGCTTCCCAGACGCTGCCGAGATGCCGTGGGATGTCGACCGGTACCGCGTTGGGAAAACCTCGCCGGGGATGATGAAGGTCGTCGAGTTGGGCCCCGCGTTGAAGAAGAACTGGCTCAGCGTAAACAGCGCCATGAAGGCGCCGCCCGACAGCGTCCAGAACCCGAAGCCGATGACGCAGAACAGGACCGTCAGCATGAAGAAGCCGAACAGCTGGATCGGCTTGCGCCCGATCGTGTCGATCAACGCAGCAGACACCCAGTAGCCCGGCACCGCACCGGCAAGAACAAGAATCAGGTTGCCGATGGCTGTCCGGTAGTAGATCTCGTACACAGTGCTGCCTCCGGTGAAGCCGATAGTGCTCAGGATGATTGTGTTGTTGAGCCCAAGACCGTAAAAGGCAATGTCCTGCAGACATCTCAGTATTGGCCTCGGAATGTGGGTACCTGCTCGAGAGATGTCCCTCGGCAGCAAGCAACAAGGCAAGACTTACCAGAAAAAACCACGACAGGGCGCATCCGAGCAACACTTTCAGATGCCGCCACTCCCGATAATGCGAAACGAAGTCGGACCACGATGCCCTGGGCACATCAAGGTCCACCTTCGCCGACTTCTTGGCTTGGGCCCGCGCAAGCTCGTCTACCTCACCTTCGCCCCACTTGCCCTGGCGGTACGTGGTGACATCTTCCACGGCTTTTTGGACGTCCCGCTCGACATCGAATGTATAGCGAGGCGTCTCTGGAATTGTCAGGCGGAAGTAAAGCGCGAAGCACCCCGGCACCGCTCCAAATCTGCTCGAGTCTTTAGGTCAGCGATTTGCACACACGCATATTCTGGGGCGTCCCTGGGGCTTGGGCTGTCTTTTGCATGAGCTTTGCTGGAAATGCTGGGAGTCATCCATCCAAGAAAAGGCATACCCGACGATTATCCGCCACATCTTATCGACAGCACTGGCGCAGGCTCCGTTCTTGGAGCAGTCGGTGACGGTCTCAGACAGCTCGAGGGAGTTCTTGAAGCCTTGAGTAACAGTGAGAAGAACAATGCCAGCGCCCAGCTGGCCGAAGCCCTGCATGGCAAACACCGCATTCATCATGAATCCACGCCATCTAGTGGTCGCGAACTCGGATGTGATGATGGCCGAAAGCGGGTAGTCCCCACCGATTCCGACACCCATCAGCACCCTCCAGAACACAATCAGTCCGACTATTGACATGGCGGGCGAGCTCGATGACAAGCTCTGGGCGAGCGTGGAGAAGATGATGATCATGAGCTCCAGGCCGTACATCTTCTTCCTTCCCACGATATCCGCAAGTATGCCAAAGCCCACCTGGCCAGCAACGGTCCCGGCAGAGGTGGCAACCTTGATAGCTGTGTCGTCGGCATCTGGAATCTTGCCCCCGAAAAAGACTATTCCGAGAAGAGAGGTGACCAGGCCTATGGCGAAGATGTCGTAGCTGTCGGTGAAGAACCCGATCTGTGTATCGCTACTGATCAGCTATTGCTCCTCATATCAAGAGTTGTCATGGTCACCACCACCTACTCCTGCTACAGCAATGGCCCGAACATGGTACCAGCCAAAGGGGGCTTTATCAATCTCCGCCAGGGCCAGCCTGCGTCGCTCATTGGCATTGGAGATGTGGGCGAAATCGTTGTTAAAGTTGTGAAATGCAAGATTGCCACCAGAAGTCATGTTCTGCTTGATCGCTGTGGTGTTGGCGTACAGGCCGGTCTTGTCTTCGGCGGGTGAAGTCATCTCGGCGACAGTTCAGCAAACAGTAAAGGACAGACGACTGGCAACCTCGGCAGGTACCAAGAGAGGAAGAGGGTGATGTTGTTATGTCTGATCAGCAAATGCCAGATCTTCGGCTGAAGCTTGACTTATACTCTAGCCCGTCAGATACCCCTGTGGACCTCAGTAGCTCTCACGTCAACCCCAGGCACCAGGAACCCGGTTGTGAGGGTGAACCCATCGCTTAACAGGTTCTTCGCGAGGTTACTGCCCCTACCTGTTCGTTGCGAGGTATGGAGGTGGAATCCATGCGACCCCTGGTGGCATCATCGTACGGAGTTTTAGGTTTGCTCGAATCGCAAGCCTGTGAGCGGCAGGTAGGCGAAAGCATAACGTTCTGGATCAGGACGATCACAGCTCTGATACTTCCGATGTGATTGGAGACCGTTGAGGGCTTAACAGATGATAGGAGCTTATATTCCATATTTCCAAATCAAAGGCGTGTGCCAGGGGCAGGGCCGTCGTCGAATCGGCGTGGGACGTCAGGATTATGGCATGGATTGGAGGCTCTCTCTGGTCTCCCTCGATGGCGCTTCCGCTGGTGCGTCGCGGTTTCAACTCCGAGTCTAATTGCTCACATAGCTGCATGACATAAATCCGTTGCCTCCGGGTTTACCGCTGTAGGTTTCAGATCGCTTCGACGAGTCAAACCTCGCATCACAGTTTCCGAGGACCGGGTCACCCGGATTGGTCGGATTGAGCAAGCAGTCCGATATCAGTAGAGCCTGTCAGCAACACCTCAGAGACACGCTTCTTCGCAGTCGGAAGCCTTCTCAGAGCGATTATTGCACCTGTTTGAAGGGGCTCCTAACTCGAAGCTGGAGCACCAGCCTGCTTCTTTGAGGCAAGCACGTCGGAGGCATCCTCGGATCCTGGTCCTGTTCTTCGAGCGAGACCAATGCTTGCTGAACAGGGACAGATAAGCACAGCGACGAGAGCAGAGAGGCTGAGGCAGCCGTGCGGAAATGCCTATGTCGTTATGATTAGGACGCCTCGGCAGATGAATCAAAGCTAGCTCGACGGCACTCGAGATCGCGAAAAACAACCCTGCGATGTTGTGGCAGGCTTGCGATGATGAGGGTGCGAGAGAGAAACCTGGGCTTCTCCATCTCGGTCGCCCGTTCTGGAACGTGTGTGGCCCTCTCTTTTCAAATCCTCACCCCGAGCCAAGGCAAGGTACGGGCCGGTGCAGGGTTCCAGGGGCAAGTGCTAGTGCCACTCAGCGACCAGCGTCACTATGAGGGTGGCTCCAACTAGCGCAGGGGCTCAGCTGGCTTCAACGCCCTTCATCTGCTCATCAACTTCCCGCCTCCGGGTCTGTATCAACGGGTTGTAAGAACCCGATGGACCAGAGCGAGGCCACGGCAGGCGCACTAATGCTCTCCGGCTACACGGCGTTCTGCGACCCCTGGCGCAATGGCAACCACCTCCGCGCCTGGCGCGACAAGGTCGCTGGGTGAGGGAAACAGTGGTCCTAGCATCAATGATTGGAGCCGGCATAGGCCGACCATCAAACGTCTCTATATCAACGAGAGAAAGAAACTCAAAGAGGTCATGGATATCATGGCCACGGACTACAATTTCGTAGCGTCGTAAGTGCTGCTTAGATACCACATCATCGCCTCAGTTAACTGACATGCCCAGGTCTAAGATGTATAAGGTTCGGATCAAGCAGTGGGGATATTCTAAGAATATCAGGACTACGAGCGAGGACGTCGGGTCACTTATGAGCACCGTCAGTGAGACAAAACGCCCTGTCGTCCTGGCAACAGGACGCGTAGTGGACTCTCAACGGCTGGCGCTACATCTACGACGTAAGAGAGGGAGCGTCATGCAGACTACCCAGCCGACAGCGCAGGCTATTCGGCCTCCAGATGCCTTCTACATATCCGAAGCCGTGCTGACCCACACACGCGGATACATGTACGCTCAGATCATAGATGCGGATTTCGTTGCGGGCCGCACCGCCCACCCGGATTCGAAACAGGTAACTGACTCCATGCATCTCCTGAGGGATCTTATCCGCGGTGAGAAGATGGACGAGGCCGTTGCTCTCCTGAGGCAGGTTCCAGGTCAAATAAATGCCCTGCTTCGCAACGAGCCTCCTCAGATCCTCAACAGAATATTCCTCATGGTTGTCCACCTCTTGAGCGTCCCTGAGCAAAAAGAGCGAGTTGGGAGGATCATCAAGGCTCTTGTGAACTACGCTGCAGCCGCTGCTGCTGAGCCAAATTTGGTATGCGACCGTCCCCCCCCCCCTTTCTATTGGTGTCATCGTGCAGTGAACCCAGCCACTAATCCAAGGTCTCCCAAGGGCTGGTCTGAGCATCATCCCCTGCGCAAGGTCCTTCAAGGTTTGGCCGCTTTGAACGACCAAGACGCTCTCACCCTGCATAACCTCGCCTTGAGGGCCTGGACATGTCTGCTAGAGACGACAGACATCGCGCTAGGTGCGTCAGAATACGCCGTAAACTTCCCCAGGTGGCTGGACCTGGGCGAGTCGGCAGGTTATGACGCCTTGCCTGGTGCGTACCTCGCCGAGAGGCAGCGGGGGATATGCCGGCAAAAGGCAGCAGACTTCGGCGAGGGCTCACCCGAAGCCGTCGCCGAGCTGTTTTTCCTCACGGAGTTGGAGCGGCAGAGGGTCGACGCCCGCGGCGGATCCAAGGATTATCTGAAATCCCTCCTCATATCGACACTACAGCAGATACCGGAGGGAGAGTGCCAGATCGCAAAGCTGAACTGCGAACTGTACATGGCTAACATCGCCAAGGAGGAGGGCGACAGGGAGCTCGCCGAGGCTTATCTACGTGCTGCTATTGCCACGAGGGTCAAGCGTGGCGGTGCCAAGCCACTCCTGTTCCAGAAGCTCACAAAGCTTGAGGGTTGGCTTAGTGAATGGGGAGAGGAAGCAAAGGTTGCGGAGTTGCAGCCGTGGTATGTCGACATCTCCCATCGTCTCCAGTAGCTGTGCCATCTCAAAATCTCACTAAGATATGGGACAATCCTTGAGGCTCTTCTACTCAGATATTACTGACTATTTGTGTTATAGGAAAGAAAGTATCCGCGCTAGCATGAACGACGGCAGTACGGCGTGACAATGGCCAGAGCTGGGACTTTCCGGAAAGCTTATATTAATGTTGAGCTTCATTCCTCAACTATCACCCGATCAGCCACTCAAACGAGATTGTACTGTTACTGTCGCTGTCGTTCCGGACGGAAATCCCTCTGGGACTCCAAGATTCTCTTTGTACCTTTTGGTTCCAAGGCACCACGGGCCAGGATCTCGGGAACGGCAACCTACTCATCTCTCGAGCGGATGAAATCAACCCTCCAGCAATAAGGATGCAGCATGAAAATTGCTATGGAGGCCGAGTAATAATTGCTGGCCTCAAAGGAGCATGACGAGCTGGGAAACACACTTTACGGCACGCAAAGTCGCGCCCGGAGCGCTTTTCAAGTTCCAATGTAATTCACCGCTTCGAGATAGCTTGAATGGCGGAAGCGACCCACGGATAAATGAAATGAACGACAACATGCCAGAGAATTGATTCACCATGAGCAGGTGCCAACCATCGCAAGCTCAGGCCGACGAGCCAGGCGCACGAACCAGGCCAACAACCAACATGCATAAAACACTGGGGCTCTGCAAAACACTAACACGGGCGGGTTCTTTTGAGGGTCCCATTGATCCTAAGTATCTCTCGGCTGAGTCAAGGACACTAAAAGCCCAGTCGGCTGAGGAATCGCTGCGCTGAGCTGACACACAGTTGTGGGACTAACATACGGCTGTTGTCGTTATTAGCTGTTGTAGTTTGAGAGTACCAGGCTTGCCAGCTGTTGCTGCTGAGTGAGAGCGCATAGTGTTCTACGTGCAAACTCGTGGGTCCAGACGGGTGGGGGGAGAACGGTGCGGGTATGGGCGGTGTTGCCAGGGTCGTCAATGTCTGAGGTGGCATCACATCGCGAACCCAACTCTACGGTCGGGGCCCACTCTGACAACTTAGCAAGGCTTAGCGCAAAGTTGACAGCAAAGCCAGGGCTGATAGATAAAGGTTTCCGAACACGGCTGATGACCGACTTCCTCCGAGCTGACTATATGCTAGTCTGATACTGCCGACGTCCGCCGATCGTCAGCAGAGATCTTCAGAGGCATGCCGTCAGCCGCAGCAGCTCCAATGCCAGCACATGCAGCAGCGGATGCGGAACGGCATCATATGGATCGCAGGCAGGGTAGCAAGCTCTATTGCCTGACACCCCAAATGGCGGGCCCTGAACACCGTGTGTCCACCCACTCCTGTGGTTCCGCCCGCTCTTCAGAGTAAACAAAGAGGCCGTTGGCTCAAGATGAGTCCAAGTGACTGGGTCCTCAACACGGTACATCCACTCCTTTGCTTCCTTCCGCCGCCTCTTTAGAGCAATACAAGGTGCTGTTGGTTCGAGATGAGAGTAATCGACCTGGTCCAAAATATGGCACATCCACTCTTGTGCTTCTGCCTTCTCTTGGGTTTGAATCCTCAGCTCTGAGTCCCCAGTATTCTTCTCAGATTCCCCAGTATTCTCAGAGTCTCCAGTATTCTCAGAGTCTCCAGTATTCTCAGAGTCCCGGTGCCGGCATTCTTGTTCGAGTATCAACTACCATCGACAAGACGAGGCGCGGGCAATCTGACAGGGCTGATTTCTTTCGTATATAAGTTGGGGTTTGCACCTGCTCTCTGGTTTCGATTTTCAGCATCCTCCCATCAAGAACCCCATCAAGAGAACAAGACTTCAACTTCCTCAAAAGACTTGAACCACCTTGCCCACAATGCAATTCATGACATTCTTCGCTTTCGCTTCGGCATTCTCTGCTGCCATTGCCGCGCCCACTTCTTCCGAGGAGACGCTGCCCAGCCGCATTTTCAAGCGCAAGGACTGTCCTTCTGATTTCGACTCCACTGGAGTGAGTCGCTCCTGGTTTCACACCTGGCCTTTTCATTGCTAACTCGAAAATGAAGTCGTGCAATGGAGCTTCTTGCCAATGGGGCTTGGTCAACTACCCTTGCGATATTGGTTCGGTGAGTCACACGGTTTCCTCTCCACTAGAAATCCAAAACATTGACATGGGCCATTACAGTGCGTTGGTCCCGGTGGCGGTGATGGCTCATGCTGCGGTTGGGCACCTAATGGTGCTTCTAAGTGCCCCAACGGAGGTTGGTAAATAGACTTGACGAAGGACTGAGACATGTGGCACGTGAAACGAATTACTTGGTCGTGGGAGCTGATAATATGGAAAATTGGTATTTGCATTGAAAAGAGACAATAAAACGGAGACCGATTTCGCGAGAACAGATTGATATTCACAAGATTGCAGTCACGAGATCTTTGTTGGTTTTCTTTTTTGAATCTTGTTGTCACCTTTTCAATCTGACCATAAGCAACGTAATGCCTGTTGAACACGCAGGTGCCCGCTATCATACACACGCAGCTATGAATGAATGCCTATGCATACACACATATTTGTCGTGCATGGAATTCCCTAATCCAGGAAATGGACGAGTCCTTAGTTTTATGAGGCTTCGGCCACACTGTGTTTTTTTAAATCAACTGTTCATTGGTCTATCTGTGACCTCAGTCTTGAGTTGAATGCAGATGTCCAAGCCGGATTCTACGTAATGATTGGTGCCATAATTTTCATTGCGGGAAAGACTGAAGTAATTCTCCGCCGTGGGCCAGGTCTGATGTACTCGAGTAGGTGGCTGGTACAAACATTTCGAGCGCATGTTTCGAAACAGCCCCTAGGGTCGTGAATCGTGACTTGAGCACTTGTTATTGTGGCATAGCATCCTGACTGCCCAGGTGTGCACATGTAGATGGCTGCCCTCCATATCCTGATCACGAAGCAAAGACTGACCTCCATACCACAAACCACCTTCGTGTGTTGACCACAAATTGAGGAGAGGAAGTGAAGTGATACACTATCAAGAATTTACTAGAACAATCAAGTGCTAGTTAAAACTCTATGGCTTTAGTCGTGCCCGCAGGGGGTCAGCAATCTCCGGTGGCATATACTTTCGCCTAACGAGATTCAGCATCTTTCCCAAGCACTAGTTATCCGGCCAATTCCAATATTTAGAGTCTTGGACAAAGGCAGTACGATTTAGCCGTTCCGTCCGAACATAGCGGATATCGTGGAAGTGAGCACCGCGTCCACATCACCGCCAGTCCCGAGCGTTCCGAGCATGTGTAGAAACCTGTACCACTCACACCCAAGAGCTGCGCCGTGACGCAAGTACGGGAAACGACACACGAGACTTTACACTGCATGAAAGACAATCTCAGCCGCCAAGCCGGAGCACAACTGCCTATTGTCACACACCCTCCGGCTTGGCAGAAAAGCCAGGTGCCCTATCTCGAAATTCACATCAAATGCACTGAAATGGTGCAAGGCATTCGTTATTCATATTTCGTAATGCTTCTTCTTCTAGCGAGATGAGCCACAAAATCGTAAAGTGACATGCTCGTACAAGCCTCCAACCGAGAGCAATTTACAGTAAAAACTATTCGCTCGCGCGCAACCCAAATCATGTCTACCACGTGTACCGGAACCCGGGCTGGAAGTCCTCGTCGTTGGACTCGAGCTCCTTCTCGCCCCGGTCTGCGCGGCGGTTCTCGATCTTGAAGTAGACGGTGAGGATCCCGACCAGGATGAAGTTGAGCAGGGTGCAGGCGATGCAGGCATACAGGCCCGGGTGGTACGAGGGCTTGTCTTGGTTTCTGCGAGCACATCAGTTAGCATTAGATAGCCACTGGCCGCGTGGAGTCGCATCTTGTGTGAGGGGTAGGGTAGACTGAAGAGAAAGCTTACCGGAAGACCAGAGAACCAGCGATACCGCCAAGTCCGCCGAACCCGACCAGCGTAGCAGAACAGAACGCCCGCTTCCACTGACCGCGGATGTTGGTGGCCTGGTATGACATGGTCGCGGGCACGTTGGAGTTGGCGCCGGCGGTGACGAGGAAGACGCCAAAGTACCGGACGGAGGGGTTCGGGTGGAATCCCATGATGGGCAGGCCGATGATGCAGAAGGCCATGTTGATGAGGATTGGGACGCCGCGGACCCTATACTTGTCGCCGAGCCAGCCAGTGCCAAACATGACGAAGCCGGCAAAGGCGTAGGGCGGGGCGACGAGGCACTGGGCGGCGCCGACCTCGAACCCGAGGGACTCGTTCAGGATGACGGGCAGGAAGTAGGCGAGGGCGTAGGTGATGGTGGTGGTGTTGAAGAAGATGAGCGCGTACGCCCAGATCTTCCAGTCCATGCCGCCGCGCAAAAAGTTGGCCATGGAGAAGGCGTGGATCTTTGCGTCGCCGCGGTCGGCGTTGACCCGCGCCACGACCCACGCGCGCTCGCGGTCCGGGAGGAAGCGCCACGACTTCCTCTTGGAGTCCGGGAAGTCGACGAGGAGCCAGTAGCCGGCGATGCCAATCAAGCAGGTGAGGGTTCCCTCGATGATGAAGATCCAACGCCAGCCCGTCAGATCTGCGAGCCCGTTCATCTGCATGAGACCGTAGGCCAGGATGCCTGCGAAGGCGGATGCGACACATCCTAGGAGGTAGAAGACGGCGTAGCGCTTGCCCATCTCATCTGATGGAACTGTGAGTTTGCGCTCATCCTGAAGGCGGGACGGAGGCACGGTCTGACCGTTCACTTACATCGTGTGTACCATGTGCTGAGGAGGTATACGCAGCTGGGGAAGAAGCCGGCCTCGAGCAGCCCCAGGATAATCCTGAGCCCGGCCAGTTGATCCCATTTCTTGACGAAGCCCATGCCAATCATACACGCGCCCCAGAGAAGGGTGATTCCTGCAAGATGGAACCTCGGGCCGATAGAACGACAGATGACGGTCGAAGGTGGCTGGAATATGATGTAGGTCACGAAAAATAGGAGAGTGATGATGGACTGGCCAGACAGCGTTAGCCAGAGGTCTGGAGGTCTGAAATGGCAGCTTCACTTACGTAGCGGTCGCCAATGAGCATCAGCTCCGTCCCCATGCCGGCGATGACAGCAGCGCCCAGGTTGGTGCGGTCCATGAGGGACACGCAGTACATGAAGCCGACGGTGGTGACGAGGCGGCGGTCGATGCGCTGGATGATGCGCTTCTGCTCGGCGGGCGTGAACTCATGGTCGAGGATGTTGGAGTCGGTCTGGTACGCGGTGTTGTCGTCGATCTGGTCGACGCCCAGCTTCTCGCTGTTGCGGTCCATGTTGCCGCCTGTGGGTGAGTATCTTATGTCGCGCTGGGCAAGGGTATGGAGCGCGGGGAAAGAGAGAAGAAAAAATCTCGAGTTCTCGTCGTGAAGAACGAGAAGAGGATGTGGAATGCCCTTTATCTGCCGGCTGAATTAGCTTTGGGGACATAATGTGGAACCTCGAGCACAGTCCTTTGGATCGCCGGGGACAAGATTGACTTGGGTGGTATCGCCGTGACCCTTGGGCAACCGCACGGAGAGATTGAGCAGTCTAGATGATGATTGAGTTCTTACTTACAGACGACTATAGCCAGGCCAGGGCGGTCAGCGTTGGACGGATGTGACACTGATGCGTGGGTCCCGGATGAGCGACAGGAGGGAGGGCAGCATGGCGTTCATATACATTTTTTATTACTGCAGTGAGCATCTCGTCCGAGGCAGGCCCTCGAGACGTGTCTTGCCTGGCCGCAGAGCGTCCTCGTATCGTCACCGGTCTCCCAGAGCTGCCAGGTCCCTCCTCGCTGTTTCCTTGCCCAGAAGCCCGATATAATGGAGCCGAGGTCGTGTGGTCCAATCCGGGGCGAGTCTGGCCAAAGAGCCAAGACACACAGCGGTGGTGGTGCGCGGGGTAGAGAACGCCCCCTGAGGAGACGGGTAGCGCATCATATGGCCCGTGGACAAGAACTGAGTGCGCTGGCTGTCATGTCCTGCCTCGTCCCAGGTTGGCATCGTCAACGAAGGGGGGCCCACTGTGTTTGCGGGGTTTGGGGTAGGGCAGGCCGGGGCACAATCTGGGGCCGTCCCTCTGGGCGCAATGCAATTGAGCCGCTGCCCAGACCGGCCCAGGCTGGATGCGGTTACCATGCCCGAAGAAGGGCCCCGTCCCCACGCAAATGAGGCCCGCCCCCGGAATCTGGGGAAGTTGATGGGGGGGACGTGGCTTGTCCCCTGCCTCGGTACACCCGTCCCTAGCCTCTCTGCCATCCCTTCTCAGAGAGCTGATAGTATAATAAGTTGGATTGTGGTGTGTTGTGGTGTAGGTACGGCATTAGACACGCGTTCTCGATCCCTCGCGGCCATTTCCTCTTTCGTCGTGCGGCTGTCAAACTTAGACGGGCACCACACGGGATCATGGCTCCAGGCTAGCTGCCAGTGCCGGTCGGTGGACGGATGGATGGATGGATCGATCAATCAGCAGGTGACCATTGACGGAAGAGTCGTCTGAAGTTGTGGACCCCCGTTGACGATCCAGGTGGCAGCTGCACCGACTTCCGTCCGTCCAGCGCGGCACTCTGATGTTCATCCAGGTTTCTCCACTGCATTTCGATATCGTTTACCATCGCAGAAGCAAATCTGGTCCCTGTGAGACACAGAAAGAAGAGTCAGTCAAACAGCCAGACGTTCGAGAAGGTCTTGGCCCTGCCCTGCAATCCAACCACCCGCACTGCAGCGCAGATCGAGTCCAATCGCATCTGTTGGCTGGGCTTGGCTCCTGGAAAAGCTCCGATTGTTCCATCCAGCCAGCACATAATGAATATGAACACACGCGAGGCTCCCATCCTCCCTCGATAGTGTCGGGCTTGCACGCCTTGGTGCGACTTGGGACGCGGAGGCATTTCTTGGGCAAACATGTCTCAAGCCGAGGCAACTTTCCTGCCCTTCACTTTCAGCTTCGAACTTGCCCAGCTGCCCAGCCTCTGGTCGCTGATGTCGGATCCTTGCAAGTCTGATCACCATCGAAATACAGCCGTGAAACATCAGCTAGAGTCCGGCTTCTCCCACGTGCTCCAATAGCGCCGCAGCGGTCACAGAGGCGCCAAGCTCTACAGCACCAGCTTCCGCCACTGACCGCCGTCTAGAATAACCCAGTCTCAACAACACTATGTCAATCCCTAGGGACTGTTCGCGTTCCACAAACACCCGATAATCGAGGCTATACATGTCCGTTCAAGCCTGGTCTCAGGGGGGCAACATATCCCTCGGCTCCTCAACATTCTCGTGGTGGATACTGTGCCCAACCCCCATCAGACTGTTTCATAACTCTTGCTCCCGCCTTCAACTCCTCAGAATTCGCCTTTTCTTTTGAGCCTGGGGCTGTCCAGGTGTGACCACGCCGCCAGTCCTCGATATGCGTGGGTCTGGCCCGGGCTGCCCGCGCCCCCAGCCCTTTGACCATCACTCCGCCGCGGTGGGAGCTCCGCATCTCTCGTCCCATCACCCCTCTCCTGTCCCTGCGTTTCTGGATATGGCTATGGCTATGGTGGCCGTGGTGATGTTGACGATGCCAGTGTTGACTAGACTATAGTCTGTTCTGCCCGAGCGCCCGCAAAGCATGAACCTCTAAAAGTACACAGTGGCAAGGCCCGAGTCGACATGAGGATGCCTCCCTGTTGACTCCCTCTTTCGGTCATTGCGGCGCGATTGATTGGAGGAAGGCACAAAGAGGACGGTGGGTCGACATCGGAGTAGGAAGCTCGACTTTGACATATTGTAGATGAACGAGCCCGCAGATGATAACATATTTTCGGTCTCGGTCCAGACCGGGCCCACACATTCGAACTATGTAGGTGGTTGGCTAATTTGAAGTTTGGTGCTCGCCGATTCGTCGGCTTGATCTGAAGTGGCTTTCCAGGGCTTAAGCAGCTCGGCATATCCCTCGGTGCCCTCGTCCGACCTGTTGATGTTGATAGTCTCAGACAGCAGCTGGAAACCTTCGATGGCTCTCACATTGAGCGGCTGAAGACTCATGTTCTTGTGGTACACTTCCAGGGCGTACGCCTTTCTCTCAGGGGGGAGTTTATCAAAGACGGTGATGGGAGGGCCGTAGAGATTGGTGAAAACCTGCACGCCGCACGTCTTGCAGTGAACTACACTGCCCATCTTTAGCGCTCCAAGTTCGGCCTTCAGACCGCCATACTCCCACCCGTGTTCTCGGCCGTGGATTCGAACTTGGTCCCGGGTTGGGTACACTCCAATGTAAGCATCCTGCTCCGACAGATGTCAGCATTTGCAACGGAGGATGGACAACTTGACCAAAGAGCACGGCGGGACTGATTCACCCTGACGCAGCCGCTGCAGTTGTCTTCCTTGATTTCTTGGTCGCGTATGGGGACAAGAAGCTCAGCTTGGACGTCCCCACATTGGCAGGAGAACAGATGATGTGCCGCTGGCTCAGTTGCTGCAGGCCTTTGAATCTTCGGCTCCTCGTCTTCCGTCTCGACAGCCGTAATACTACAGGTGAAGGTTCAGCTACTTTGATGACCAGTACCAGAATGGCGTGAGTTATTCAGCAGTGGACCTACTGGATTTTAAACGGGTTGACCCCTTGAATGGTTCGTACGTTCACAGTGAAGTGGCCGCTCAATGGTCCCGCGGTGTGCTGTCCGACTACTCCTATACCGCATTGGTCACAGAACTGCCAGCCAAGGACATTAGCATGAAGACGCGAGCTCGAGCTTCTTTTTGGCCGCACCTTATGAGAGATTGACTTTGACAAGTGTTCCCGCAAGCAGCCATCATCTCTAATCACCTTGAAACTGCCCTCGGGCGGGGCAAGCCACAGGTAGCCCTTTTTGAGACAGACACTGCAGCTGCAAGAGGAAGCCGTCTGTAACACGCCAGGCAAGCATATCTCATAGCGGTACCGACCACAAACACAATTTCCGCGGTAGACAATGTCTTGTGAGTGAGCCATTTCGGGCTTCCGGCGAACGTTCTGCTTGGGCCGAGAAGGAGAGATGTGGGGGATTCTTTTGATCAGAGCGTTTGAATCTGGTGACTAGGTATGCGTTCTTCTCGCTGACTTGCTTCGGCCCTGCTGTTCTCTGACAAAGAAACTATATTCACAATGCGTATGGTGATATCCTGTCCAGAAGCTGTTGGTTTCATTTGGACGGCTCGAGAGATGAAGTTCACGTGCCCTCCAGCCAACACTTTACCAAGCAACCCCCGCAGAGTTGACCTGTTGGTTTCATTTAGCCGGATTTGAGAAATATCTGCGTGGAGGAAGCCCGCTACTGCACATTTGACAGTGTAATCTTGATTGGAAGGTCTGTCAGAGCTCTTATCATACGTCCTGGGTTCAGTTCCACTTCTCTACCTACCCGATTTGTGCTTGTGCAGGCCGAGGACGTGAGATTGGTAGCGTAGGATTCCGGGCCGACCAAAGTTCACACATGACATAGTCATTCTCCTCTTGCTGGGCCGTATTCGTGTTCAAGCGGCACAGAAACTTGTCACGGAGACTTTGAATTAGCAGCACCGTCCAATGAGACAGAGCAGGTTGTTTCCCTAGTGTCCCGGAGGATGATTCGGCAGGTGCCATTTCTATGCATATCTGCACGAGTATCAATCAATTGTCTCACCACATACAAGAGTGGAAAGACAGTCTTCTTCGTTGACTTTACCTGATTTGTGGAAATTGATCGGAAATTCGTGTGATATTTACCAGTCATAGCCTTAGAGTGTGCGAAACGGTCAGCGGCAGCATGCCCGGGCGGTTGGCTGAGGTACAGATATAGAATCTCGGGCAGCCCCCGCCCGTCGATGTTCAAGTACATCGAGGACCTCGTCGAACCAACCCTGGGTACCTTGATGGCCAAGATAAATCCAAATTTTAAGGGTAAACCAGCTGGAAATGATATCAAGGCGTGGACCTGCGCGACTCGCTGATGATACGGTGCGCCTTTGAGACCACGGAATCGAGGCAGTCTGGATACTCTTCACCACGGTGAACACTCAGCCTGGCCCAGATCCCAGGAGCTATCTGAAACCATCGGAGCAACATGTGCGGACCTTATACTGGGCTAACAGGGCGGGTCAGCGCTGGATGCGGTGCAGCCTCGACCGGTTTGGTAGCCGTCGGCCTGCGATTGCTCTCGCGTGGCTGGCTGGCTGGCAACGCTGTCCCGGATACCTACGCTATAGTCCAGGATCCTTAAAGTCCGTTTCAGAGCATCTTTGACTTCCTGAATGGTGTCATGGGCGCGCAGGCGATGGAGAGAGAAGCTGTGAGCCATGCAAAGACGGGGAGATTCGCAAGGACATGGTTCTGCCGAGATCGCAAAGTTGGGTGGCCACCAGCCTGAGACGGAGCTCACGCCCGGGAAGCCAGGAAGTTGCTGGGTTGGACGGTCTCCCCGGTCAGTGAGGCAAGTGGTCTGGGGACCACGAGATGAATAAGAAAATCCCAGCAAGAGCAGCAACCAGACAGAGACTGCCATACGGATCTACAGCTGCAAGCCGGACTGGGGAAAGGCCCACGGAAGAAGCTGGAGCGGTCAATGAGGGATGGAAGCACCTGCATCTCCCGCGATGCTCGAGTGCTACAGGCAGAGACGATATCATCCACAGCAGCACAATCATAAATCTGCATGTGAGTAACTATTGCCAACAATACTGGAAGAGAAAGCACGTGGCAGAATTCCAGGACGCTCCGCTCCCCGTAACACGCATCACAACTCGTTGCTTGCCCTAGGTTCTCTCTGGCCATCACATTTGCCCAGGTTTCCCTCCCCCGACTTCCAAACACACTGCTGCTCCTCTTACGAATAGAGCTAGCCCAATTTCCGTGCCAACAAGCCATCAACCGTCGCCAAACGCTGCCATATCCTCATCAGTCATCTATCTTCCTATTGACCCCCTTCCCCACTGACGCAATTACGAGATGTGCTCTGACAACTCTGCACGGGTCTTGCAGCTTTGTGGACCATCGGGACAATTCTGTCGGGTGGGAAAGACTATAAGGAGAACCAAACTACAATCGTCTCGATTCTCGAGAAGACATGTCACCTTTGCCAAGGATCAATCGAATTTCATAAATGCATCGCACTTGATTGGCACGTTATGTGTCGTGACTCTTCACCGTCGAGCCACAGAGACCGTGACCTATCTACCAAGATACCTTCCTCAATGGCGTGACGAAACTTCTCAAAGGATGGGAGCGCACATGCCGCCCACCAGAGCGTTCACCTTGTCGCTCATGTCTTTGCCGTCGTCTCGAAATCTCCATTCTCAAAAAACCAAACCATCACACCGAAGGCAAGTCAGAATGCTCTTTGCCAACTCAAATGTACCACATCGTGCCCTTGAAGAAGTCGATGCTCGTCTGCTTGGCCAAACCTTCCTCTCCACCAATCTTCATCAGAGGCTTAGCTTCCTCCTGGGGGTCCCTGGAAGATGGCTCCGTTCTCAATGCCAACTGAGGGTTGATCATGACGTTGACCCTCCTGACGTCGGGATCCTTCTTCGAGGACGCAATATCCTCGTGAGCCCGAGCGCGGGCAGCGGCCAGGTGGGCGTAGTAGATCGCCGGGTGGATCGACACGGGAGTGGTTGAGCGGATGTACTGGTAGCACTGCTGGTAAATCATTGCCTGCAGCTTGTCGACAGGGTACTGGATCTCGTCGTGAAGGACGTGGTAGTGCACTGGCCGAGCAGTGCCCTGGATTGCGACGTGAGAACAAAGGTAGAAATCAAAGTGGAACGGGTGGGTGACCTCGTGCTCAATGATCGTACCCGGCAAAGGGTTACCGTTCTTGTCGCCGGCGCCACTACCGGGGAAGAAGCGGATGTGGTGGCGCTTGGTAGCGACAATCACCGTGATCTTGGGCTTGTTGCGACCAACTTCCTCGAGGCACTTGCGGATCTCCTTGACTTCATTCTCCATGACATGGGCGAATTGGCCCTCAGCAACGCCGTCACGGAAGTAGAAGACGTGCTGGGGGGCACACTGGTTCTTCTGGCACCACCGGCGCACGGCGCTGGGGAATATGGACTTGATGTTGTCTGGTGTGAGAATTTCCACGCGGTGGCCGTTGGTCTCACATACGGCTTGGTATCTGATCGCCTCCCGATCCATGGACATGGTTATAGCAGCCATGGACGCCAATGGTCCAGACAGGCCGGCTGAACCCGCTCCGCCGTGCGAGACGTCGCAACCGATCATCATCGTGGGGACCTGGTAAAACTGCACCTTGGCGAGCCTCGAGGTGTAGCCACCAAGCTTGGCGTTGACCTTCATGGCCACGTTGGAGCAGTACTGCGGCTGGCACTTCTTGACATGCGCGGCCTGCACCATCTGGGAGAGTGTAGCAAAACGGATCTCCATATTCTTCTTCAGCCGCTCGTACGGGATGGCGATCTTGTCATACATGACGAAGAAGATCAGATCTGGGGTCCCCTGGCAGGCGTTGCCAGTCTGCATGTAGAGCTTTTGTATGTCATCAGCAGTGACTTTGCTGATCTGCATATTCAGCGGGAACACCTTGGGCTGCATCGTCTCGATTTTGCCGCCGTGCCTCTTGTAAGTCTCGGCAAATGCTGCGCCAAACCGCGAGGCCGTGGCGGCATCGCAACACCCGTCGACAACAATGACGGACCAGGACTTCAGAGGACGGGGGTTCGGCTCAGCGAAAACTTGGTCGCGCAAATCCCACCT
The DNA here is from genome assembly GCA_013364905.1 of Diaporthe capsici. Lineage (NCBI taxonomy): Eukaryota > Fungi > Ascomycota > Sordariomycetes > Diaporthales > Diaporthaceae > Diaporthe > Diaporthe capsici. Next base: position 161,495 of record WNXA01000017.1, read on the forward strand.
GCCGTTGGTCTTTGGATCGATCGTCTTCTTTCCGAACTGGACCACTGGGTTTTGGAGAACACGAGCAGGCACGGGCTGCATCTGAGGGTTGATCCTGACGCCAAATTCCTTCAGGTAAGGGTCGTCGACCCACCGCAGAGACTTGACGTTCTGCATGATCGCATTCTGGCGGACAGGGGGCCTCGTAACGGCGAACTTGATCATGGTGGCCGTCTGCTCACCATCCAGCTTGAAGTTGTACCGCTGCCATGGCTTCATGATGACGACTTCCATGGGGAAGACGCCGTCGCGGGTGGTCTCGATCAGAGGCCATTCCCAGTGCGTGAGCCTGACGCTGTACTGTCTCAAGAAGTGCTCAGCGACGGTCATGGTTGTGCCGTCCTTCTTCGTGAACTTGTAGTTGCGCGCATTGGCGCCCTCCATACCGAACCTCTTTGGCTCCCAAACAAACTGCTTGATGGTATACGTCTTCATGTCGTTCGACTTGCCGCGGTGCATCACGTTGAAGTGGCACTTGTGGAAGCGACGAAGCGCCTTGAACATCTCAGACATGCCTGGGATGTACTCCTTTGTGACTAGGTCCTGGTATTTGTCTGGCTTCAGTCCCTCGCAGATGCGTTCCTTGTCGAGGTACTGCCACTCTTTCTTTGCCATGGCAACGTAGTTCTCGGCCAGATCAATGAAGGGTTGACCTCCGCGCCAAAAGGCCGTGTTGGTCACGTCGACGTTGATACCGAGGCCAAGGCCGCCGCTCTTCATGGACGAGTTCATGCGGATCGCGGCGTAGATGCCTTTCACGGCATTGACGGTGCCTCGGCGGTTGAGCGGCTTGTACTCCGGCTGCTCGGTGTTGTAGAAGTTTCGCTTGATTGCCAGCATGTTCTCTGACGGGAACTGGCGCACCAGGTGGTCGAAGAAGTTGGCACAGGCCAGGACTGACTGGTCCCATTCTGACTGGCCCTCAAGGTAGGTCTTCAGCGAAGCAAGACGGATCTTGGTGCTGCGCCTGATGTAGAGGGTAAAGGTGTTGTCTCGTCCAGGCCGTGACATCTTGTTCTTTTCCGCGTCCATGTCAATTCTGATGCGCATTTCAGGAATGTTGTTCCGAGACCATGCTAGGGCACGGCCGTCGTGCAGCCACTTGAACTCGAATGGTCCATATTTCTCGTCGACTTTGAGCCTCCGCTGGACAGTCTTGGTGTTCCAGAGCTTCTTCAAGAATGAAGGCCTGATCTTGCCAGTGTCCGGGCTGAAGCTGACCTATCATAAGCTGTCAGAGAAGAAACACATTCATGAAGAGGTTGCCGTCACTTACATCGTACTGAATAATGTCATGAGCCGGCATTGCGGTAACGCGGAACTGGTTGATCTGCACGTTGATCTTCCTCCCGACGCTGCCCAGACCGGGGCGCTTGGTGAAGGGGGTATTGAGCTTGCCCTGAGAAGAGTGTCAGTGGACAACGCTGCAATGGCCTGTTTCGAAAAGCAAGGCTTACCTCAACATATGCCTCAGGTGGCAGATCGAGGTTCTTGTTGAAATCCTCGCCGAACTTCTTGGGCTCTCGAGCAGGGTCGAAGCCAAGAGGCTCGGGATAGCCCCGCGGCGGAGAGCGACCGCCCACGTTGCTAGATGGGCGGCTGCCCACAGGACCGGAGGGAGCGCCCACATTGCTAGGTGGGGCGGACCCCGGAGCTTGGGAGCCCGGGTGAGAGGCGGACACATGGGAGCCGCTGACCTGGGAGGTGCGGCGCGAGTGTGAACGCGAGCCACCGCCAGAGTGGTGAGAACCCTGGGAGCGGGTGTCGGACGGGCCATCGTAAGATGGGACCTGGAGGTAGCCACCTGGGTATCGAGACATGTTGTCTGGAGTGGTGAATGTCTGTGTGTGGGAGATCGTCAGATTCTGAGAGCGGTCTTGGAGGCAGAATTGGTGAAAGGCTCAGAGATAAGGTGGGTGGCTGGACCAGGATGGAGGACGGGGTTTAAGAAGAGACGAAACTGTATGAGGTGTGGATCTGGCGATGAAAGGGCACCAAGAGAGGAATGTTAGGGAAGGCGGAAGAGGAGGTTTGCGGACTTTTCAAATGCGAGAGGCCAAAAGAGGATTAAAGAGCAAACGCCCACTGAAGCAGATGCAGATGGAAAGCTGGAATTGTTCGTGCAGGGACTGTTTGTGATTTGGCTGGGCAGGGAATCGACCTTTCCTTGAGAAGGTACGCGTGGGCAAGCGGCTGGAGCAGCAGTTTGCGCCCAGGTCTGGCAAGTGGAGGGGAAGGTGCGTCTGACAATTGGAAGACCAAGTGGGGAGCGCGTGGAAGAGGGCAGTTGACTGTTGCCAGCACGTTCCGTGATATGAGAAACGGGATGCTGGCAGTTGCTCTTGAGGTGTGATGTTTGGGAAAGGCCAATTTACCGTGTCAAGAGACTGTGGTGTCTTGAAAGGAAATTAAGTTGGCTCGTGTCTGGAGAGTTCTCACCAGGAAAGCAGTCGTTGCAGTATTTCAAGGTGCAAAAGGACGAGGGAGAAATAGTTTGGAGAGAAGATCAATCTGTGTTGCTAGATGATGGCAAACACTTGTCTTGGGTGCTGCATGAGGAGAGGAAAAAAGGTGGAGGGCAAACGGGGAGTTGTTGATTGCGCGAGTGAGGTGAACGGCGAGAGAGATGGGGCAAAGTAGGGAAACGAAGCATCAGGCAAGTGTAGTACAATAGAGCTTACCTTGATTGACTTGAAGAGGTTTGTGGGCGTTGGATCTGTTGAACCTTTTGTCGACGAGAGTCTGGTGGACACAGTTAGTAACGAAGGAGAAGAGCGGTCTCTGCTGAAAGTGGTGAAGATTCGAGAAGGCAGCAAAGTGCTGGAGTGGGAAAAGGGATTGAAGCGTCAGAGTAAGGCAAGTCTTGAAGGATAAGTCCAGGCAGGATGGAGAGGGGAGAAAAATTTTACCAGTCAAGCTGCACGAAAGGGGACGAGTGATCGAGAAAGCCGCTAAAGGTGCTGTTGATTGGTGTGTCAACAAAGGTGGAAGGTTCAAGGCAGGGACCGGTGGCGAGGGGAAGTGGGCAGGTGTACCTGACAAGTGGAAGTTACGAAGGTAGAGGTTAGTGGCAGAAGAGGTGGGCACCAAAGCTGAAGGAGGGATATGAGTGATGGAAAGATGGTACGGCAGAAGAAGTTCCAAGGCAGGAGGGAAAATGAAACAGTCAAGGGGAGAACTCCTCGGTTGATTGAGGCAGACTGCTCGCTAGGCAACTGGAAGCGGCGTTGATCGTTGACGTATTTCTCAACCAGCAGGGCGGAGTGAGGCAGACTTTGGGGTCGATTTGGACGAGACTTCTCCAAGTTGCCAGGGAAACTAACTCACTGCGAGTGTATCCGTGGTTGTGCGCGTGCTGAGGTGAACCAGAAGATTGGTAGAGGCGAGTGTGATGTGTGATGGTGGAACGGTGGGGAGTTGATTTGGTAATGCTATGGGCAGACTGCGTGAGGCGAGAAGTCTGTTTCCTTACCCTGTTCGTGATGTAGACGGGTTGACCGGCGAAGTTTGGAAAGGTGATGGGCTTGACGCGAGGCTTGAAGACTGATGGGTCTCAGTGGCCGGGGTTGGTGGAGGAGAAGGGGAAACAAGAGAGGAAGTCAAGTCAAGTGGCAAGCTGCACTGGATTTGAGGAGGAAAGTGGTCGCTTACCTGAGTGCTGTCTGCTTTGAGGCAGGACGATTGGTGGTTGACTGATGGTACTGAGTTCCAGGCCAGGTTGGTGTTGAGGAAAGAAAAGGTTGCCAGATCTGAAATTGGGAAAGGGAGAGGGTTTAAGTATTTCTGGGCAGAGTGGGCAGAGACGGTCAGTGTTGTGATGTTCTGATGGGTTGGGATCGAAGAATGACTGACTTCGAAAAGAGAATGGAGCGGACAATAAAAGTGGTGGAGGGAAGAGGGTTTGGATGGAGAGTCAACGATTCTGGTTGGCGCTCAGCTCTCGCCGTCTGAACTCGATTGGGGAAACTTTAAGCAGCAGCCTGAATCCAGCCAGTCACGACCATGAGCAGATTGACAATGGCTAGCAGGCCTTTATTGTTCAGCATGTATCTCGAGGAACTCACCGGTGTTGGCAATGTCACTGAGAAGCTGGAGCAGGCTTCGATCACAAGGCTCAATGCAGAGGGCCACTATGGAGATGCGAAGCCCAAGCAGCCTCGCAAGAAGGCCTCACTTGCCCAGGTGAAGTCAAGTCAAGTCAAGGTGGAGCCCAAACTACCATAGACTTGAGCAGCATATGCCCATGTTCCGTCCTCTCTCATAAATCTGCTTGAAACAAGTCTATACATTTGAGGACTACTGCTCATGCTAGGTTAAAGGGAATCTTGGGAATTTTGTTTGATTGAACTGGACTAGAACCGCCCGGGCGTAATTGCCATCGAAAGGTTTCCTTGGAGAGTCTGGATTGGAAGTACTCCACAAACTGCAGCATGACGCCTTTGACAGGCCCGCAGTAATTTTGGAGGGTGTGCAAACTGGAAGCATTAAAATACAATAGCACACATACAACGTCGTCGGAAGTGTGCTGTTTGCCATGTAAACGATCGAAGTGGCTCAAACTGAAGACAAAATGCTCCGTCTAATGAGGGTTGGAGGAGACAATGGATGAAGCTTTCCACCACACTCAACGCACTTGGAGAGTGATGGAGCGATCGATTTGGTGAGAGCCGGAGACTGTGAGAGCAGGGACATTATCTCCCATTTTATCAGAGTGGAAAAGCAACATTGTGCAGAATTCAAGATCAGGCAATGGACTTCGAGAATGGTAAAGGGAAAGCCCACCAGCGGGTTGCAATGTGTGGGAGCAACACCATAAAAAAAAGGAACACTGTCGTCAGAAATGTCAATCGGTGGTGGCGAGGCGGATAAGTGCAAAAGAAGAGGCCCTCGGACATCGCAAGATCTGAGTTCAGATTTCGACAGTCTTGACAAAGGTACGCGGTGGGTCGAGAATCCTCGATTCAACTTTATGGAAAGAAGGCAGTGAAGGTGTCTCTCAACTGGCCAAAACCTGGTGACTAGCATCATCCGACGCATGAAACAAGGTCCCAAAGTGCACTCAGCAGCCATCTCAATCTTGCACGGCTCCGAATCGCCATTTGGAGCTGGGTGACAGTCTTGGAAGGACCGATAGTGACGGCAGATGGCTTTGCTCTCTTCTCACCAAACAAACTCCCATCAAGTGTAGAATGGGCACGAGAACCACTGAGCGCGAGGATTGGGAGAATATCAAGGGCAATGGAAGTATACGATATCCGACAGTGGCAGCCAGAGTGCCATGGACCACGGCGAAGGGACAAGAGCGTCGTCTACCGGAATGCAGAAGAAAAAAGTCTCGGCACAATTCAAATCACCAGTGGAAGGTCCCCCAGTAGTGTGCCCCGAGCCTCCATAAGGAACATGTGGCAGACGTCTTGAGAAAACTAGATGGATGTGTGTGTTGCTTCTTGCACACAGCTGAGACGGCTGACCTCTTGCGTGTTGTGAAGCCGTTGCAACTGAGAAGAGTCAAATCCTTCAAGTTTCTGTAGGGTCCGTGGCGGAAGGTAATGAAAGGCGGCGTGTCAGATGCCACTACGCAATATACCGTCCATGATTTTGACTTTTCAAGAGAGACGGTACAAGTCTGACGGCACTGCGGAAATGGTGGCAACGCTTTGTGCTTGGTCTGTGGCCGAATTCGCCGCCGCCGCCGCTCACCCCTTCCCCCGCCACTGGTGTCGATGTTATAGGAAGTGACTGCAAAGCTCTTGAGGATTGTGGAAGAGGATTAATTGTGGAGATAAATCAGGAAAGGTCTCGACAGCACTACTTGAACATGGTCACAAGATGGTAAGCCTCAGAGGTGCCCACTGTGACTTTCTCGAACATGCGCAGCAACAGACGGGTCAAAAGTTCCATGAGATGTTCTTCCATAATCTATCTCACTACCTCAGCATGATGTGGTTGCCCTGATCAAAGACTCAGTGCGTGCTAGTATTCGATAATCGTCATCGATATTTCGAAACCCAGCACATTCTGTACTGCAAGCAATCAAACCATACCATGGGGTTATTCGTTGACTTGCCATCTTCTATTCAAAGTATGACTGCCAGACCCGCCCACCCGATGCAATTTTGTCACCTGGAGACTCCTTTCCACCCATGAACTCCGGCCAAGAAAACAGTGCAGGCTACAACAGGCAGCTGAGCCCCCTTTCCTTGTTATTAGTACATGGCGCATTCGATCGGAATGCTTTTGTCCCACCGAATGCGACAACCCAGCCAAATGAAACCATGGAAATCAAACTCGGCCCAAGTCCAAGTATTGCGAGACCTTCCGTAAACTGCATAATACTGCCAGCTCCCTTCGATCCGTAGAACCAAATCTTGCTCGAAAGCAGTACCTGTTAGTGCCGATCAGAGTCGACTTTTGAAGGTGACTGACGAGGTCGAAGACTTTGTTGCCGCGCAAAACTCGGCCAGTACAGCAAGAAGTAGTCTTGGTCCAGGAACCACGTCCCCCCCCCGGGGAGCTTTTGCTCAGCCTAGTAATAGCGGCCATTGTATTGGTCGTGCTGCGGAGGACCTTGGCCAAATGGAGGGGTTGGAACAGTGTATTGAGCCTGGCCTGGAGGAGCGCCATATATTGGCGGTGGCCAGCTTCCGTCAGGAGTGGGGACCATTGATGGTGGAGGGCCGTATCCCATCGGCGGCGGTCCAGCCGGCGCAGTTTGCCCGTACACTGCAGCCGGAGGTGGTGGCTCGTAGCCCGAGCCACTAGATCCCGGACGGAGAGACGACTGTCTGTAGGTAGCAGCAGCAGACGCGATCTGTCCACGGCTCGCGCCAAAGGGGCTCTGCGGCCGGGGAGAGTTGCGGCCGTGGAATGGGTACTGGCTGACGTCGGAGGAAACCTGGCGAGCATGCGACGGTGGCATCCGCGCCCCGTTATCGCGGATACCCCGGTCTTGGTTGTTCTTCCAAGAGGCAAAATCTGGAACGGGGATCTCCCGGAGGAACCGTACCATGTTGCCCGAATCAAACCGAGGAAAATCATAGGCCGAGGATGGCGGGATTTGGCTCAGAAGGAAGGTGATGTCGCGAGAGATGGGCGCGGCTTGCATGCGATTCTGCTGATTGAGGCGTCTGCCAGCTGCACCCTTGAGCGGCGACTCGCCCCGCTGCATTTTGCGGGGAGGGTTCAACGAGTCGTCGAAATCCTCGACTGGCAGAGGTCGCTTTGGCGAGTTGACGAAATGTGGGCGAGGGCTATTCGGCTGTCGAACAGAGGGGCGGGGGCTGTTCAACACGGACCCTCGTTGCTCAATCGAGGGCATGATGTTCTTGGGGCGCAGCTGAGCAGACGGTGACACAATAATGCGAGCTGCGATTGGATCGAAGTTTGCTGTTGCAAAGCGTGCCTTGAAATGAGCCAGTTTAGGATCTTCAGGGAAAAGTTCGGCCATTCGCTGCTCCAGCTTGACGAACTGAGATCTGTCACCAAATTGCGACTCGTACTTGTGAAAATAGGCAAACAAGGCCTTCGCTTTTTCGACAGAGCCGGGTTTCTCTACCATCCTCTTCACACAATTCTCGAAGACAACTCTGGCATCTGTGTTTTCTATTAGTTTCTTTTCGCACACATGATTCCTAAATATCAACTCACTCGTGAAGTCATCCCTGGAATGAAGGAACTGGAGGTATTCGACCATAAAGAACTCGTCCTCGGGGAAGAGCCTCGCGCCTCGCTCGAAGATTTTGACACCAGCATTGTCCTTGTACACCTTCCACTCCATGAGAGCGATGGCGACGTAGACGTCGCTCGTGAGGCGGCCCCTCTGACGAGCATCTGTAAAAACCTGGCGCATACCGCCGATTGCGCTACCAACGACGCCTTTGCCTTGGACACGGCGCATCGCTCTTGCGAGAGCAATCCAAACAAAAGAAATGGTCCGAGACAACACATTCGTCCGAGCCGAGAATCCCTGCTCGATGGCCTTGATCTGGGCCTGTTTCGCGGCAATTCTAGCGTCTTTCTCTTCTGACGCGCCAGCGTCCTCTTCGTCATCTGCAGACCCTTGGGGCCCAGAATAAAACGCATTGTTCTCGTTTATCTTTTCGATGACCGCCTTCTCCTGGTCCTTGGCTTTCTTGACCAGGTCATACAGCGTATCCAAGACTTTGTTGTAAGGAGCCTTGACGGCATTGCCGCGGTTGGCCTTTGCTTCATCCCCCTCGACAACAGGATGAGTAGCCTCGATGCGGTCCGCATGCTTGAGAGCCAACAAGACACTCTCTGGATTAGCCTCAATCCCCTGCAGCAGGAACTCGAGGCCCGTGTCTCTTCCATCCGGGCCAACCATTTCGTTGTCGAAGCACCACTCGGCAGCATCAACCCACATGTCTGGCCAGAATCGAAGGGCCATCAAAGCCTGCTGGTACACGTAGTGAACCCTCTTCTTCCAAGCGATTGGGTCTTCTGTCTTCAAGTCAAGGGGATCCGATTGCTCATAGCTGATCCACTTCTTCCATAGCTCAATCTGCTCGGTGTAATCATCATCGCCTTCGAAGCCAGGCGCAGGCGGAAGCCGTGGAAGGTTGGTACGTTGTAGTCCTCGAGTGATGTTGTCCAAGGCCATGTTGGTGCTCTTCGCAGACATGTAATTCGGGGAATGTTGGGCGAGAAGCGCACGCCCGACCTTCTTGTCGATTCCCATTTCGAACTGGTCGTACTCGCGCCAAAGGGTGTTGAGGTTCCGAGTAGGAATGGCAATGGCTCGCTGATACGTCTTTCGAAGTTGGTCCATCTTCTGCCGACTCGCCCAGTCGGTCTCACCAACCTGGCCTGGCCCAGATTTGATGAATTGGATATAATCCGCCCAAATCGGTCCGGAATCCTTGTCCACGCCGACACTGCTGAGAACAAACTCAAAACACTGCGCGATAGTCTCCCGAGCCCGACCCGTCGTGTCGCTCAGATCGTTGCGTCGTCGAATGTAGTCAAGATACACTGTCCACAGCCTCACGTTCCGGATAGTTGGCAAGGTCCTCTTGAACAGCTCCTCCGCCCCACCGAAATTGTTCATGCTCAGCTCTAACTCCATGTACGCGGTCCATATATCCGCCTATGTCTCGTCAGCACAAATTCAAGCAGCTTGGGGAGGAACAGACTTACCGACTGTGGGAAGACAGCCAGGAATCGCTCGTACACAGACCGAATGCTCTCGATATTGTTTCGCGCCCTCAGTTCGGCCATGAGGTCCAGCCAGGCATCCATAGTCCCGCGAGGGTCCTCCTTGATGCGAGCCTCAAGTGTGGTGACAACATCCTGGGGAGGCTTGACACCGTTGTTGACGGGCTCGGACGGGGCAACAGCGCCACTGTTTGGTTCCTCGACCGACACAGCTGGGGCATTATTCGCCTGAGAAGTTGGGGGTACATTAGACACAGCTCCCTGGACTTCCTGGACAGGAGTGGAAGCATGAGGGGAAGAGTGAGGAACAGAGTGAGAAGCTTGGGTTGGTTCAGCAACGGCACCATTGGAAGCAGGAACAGGCGTTGAGGAGTCATCGTCCTCAGATTCGGAGTCTCCCACTAGGAAACCTCCGGCCGTCTTGCGCTTCTTGTTGGCCGGCTGAGGAGCAGGCTGGGGGGCAGGCTCCTGGGACACCTGCTGGCCGACGAGCGGCAGTGGAGTCACAGAGACCGACTCTGGGTCGTATTCACCCACATCTTCGGAAGCGCCATCAGGATTGGGTGCGGAATCACCAGATGCTTGAGGGGCTGCGGAAGCAGAAGCGGAAGCGGAACGATTCAAGTCTTGGTCTTGTGTGTTGTCACTAAGTTGTATATTCTCATTGCCACCCTCGACATCATTGTCGCCATCACTCTGAGCCCATGTGTTCTCCTCGACAGCTTCGCTCGCCATAATGGCGATGTGTGTGCTGGTCGTGGGGGATTCGCAGAAGGGTAGGTTCGACAGCGGACGAATGGTTACGAAGATCGGCACTCTCCAGTAACGGCTTGCGTCGCAGTCGCGCGCGCGAGAGGATTGGTCGCCGCAACGAGACAGGTGATCGCAGTACCTAAACGAAGCACATCGAAATGGGGTGGAGAGCGGTCAGTCGGTCTTTGACAAAGGACGGCCGTTTGGGGCTGCGGCAGCGGTGGGTGGTGGACAGTTGCTGGCCCTTCACAAAAGGACAAGCCTTGAGAAAGGGAAACAACTGGTTGGCAACGAGCAACAAGGGAGCGAGTCGAAGAAAAACGATAAACAGAACTAGAAGAAATGAAGGCAGAAATGATTAGACGCTGGCTTGGAGATGCGATCTTTCACTGATTGGAAGCCGAGCTTGCTGGGTGGAATGGGAAACGCAGCTGGACGAGGTAGGTCGTGCAGAATATGTCTGGTGGTTGACACCGGGCCTGGCAGCGTGTTTTTGCGACCAGCTTAACCTGGGCCTGGCCAGCTCCAGCGAAAGAGCTGGACTCCTTGAGGTGGGACCCATGGAGAGACTGCCTGCCGGAGTCGGCATATACTGTACAAGTGAGCTTCCCAGGCCACGCTAAGAACCCAGAATACTACCAATCACGCCAATTCACGTCAGTACTGATGCAAGTACCCAGGTACCTTGTCATGATGGATCAGGGACCCCAAGCCCCTGTCTCCCCCTCTGGCGCGACCTTCCGCGACCGCCCTCCATTAAACGCGGTCTTAGAGACACAAGAAGAGTGGAGGCGCGTCGTTGCTGCTCCGAGCCACCAACTTTGACTTGGACTTCAGCACTTATCTTTGCTTGAAGACTCGACCCTCTCCTCCCGTCCTTCTTCTCTACCTCCACCAGCCGACATACACAACTACATCAACAACAGTCGCAACGATACATTTGCCCTTTGTGGCTGTCGTGTCGTCCTACTCGTTCTAAACACTACAGTCGCATTGCCATCAAGCATTCTGTGCATCAAAAAGCAGCATTCGCAGCAACTTCACGCCGAAGCAAGCAACACAACAAAACACTGAACGCGAACATCATTTCCACTTTGTTCCCTCCTCACCGCCCACCATGTCTGTTGTGTCGCTTCTCGGGGTCAACATCCTCAACAACCCCGCCAGGTTCACCGACAACTACCAGTTTGAGATCACGTTCGAGTGTCTGGAACAGCTTGAGAAGGGTGAGAAACCCCCATCCAGCCGCCCCGCCCCCGCCCGCAATGCCTGGCCACTTCTGACTACCGTCTGCAGATCTCGAGTGGAAGCTGACCTACGTCGGCTCTGCTACCTCGTAAGCCTACATCACCTGACGCGACCCGTACTCGAAGGCCTCTGTACTGACACAACGGCCCCCCTAAGCGATCAATATGACCAGGAGCTGGACACACTGCTAGTGGGACCGATCCCTGTTGGCGTCAACAAGTTCATTTTCGAGGCGGACGCCCCTGATACTAAGCGCATCCCCGACGCCGAGGTCATGGGTGTGACGGTCGTGCTCCTGACTTGCGCCTACGACGGCCGAGAGTTTGTGCGCGTGGGATACTACGTCAACAACGAGTATGAGTCCGAGGAGCTCAACGCCGATCCTCCCGCCAAGCCCATCATCGAGAAGATCCGTCGCAACATCCTTGCTGAGAAGCCCCGTGTGACTCGCTTTGCCATCAAGTGGTATGTACTACACCGTATCTGGTCCTCTCGTAGTGTGGTAGAATTCTTCTAACGCCTATTTTCCACTCGCTCAGGGACAACGATGCGACTGCCCCTGCCGAATTCCCTCCTGAGCAACCCGAGGCCGACCTTGCTCCCGATGATGAGGACTACGGTGCAGACGAGGCCGAGGACGATGGCGAGGAGGCGGCCGGAGTCGCTCCTGCCAACGGTGAGCCTTCTGCCGCTGGCGGGGACGCCGCTATGGCCGGCATCACCGCTGAGAACGGTGAGCACGCACGTGAGGACGATGAGATGTCCGAGGACGGTAGCGTCGACATTGATGGCGAGAGTGAAGACGAGATTGAGGAGGAGGAGGAGGAGCTCGAAGGCCAGCCGGCCGACGGAGACGGAATGGATGTCGACATGGATGATGCCCCGGATTCTGGTTAGTACTCTAGGCTTTCTTTGGCTTGCTATGCAATGTTGGGGGTGGCTTTGCGATGGTTAAGAGACATTTCGCGGCCACTTACACCGCCTCGTTGTTGGAAGAAGTGGAAATAGTGTACTGACAGAGCAACTAGGTGCGCAACACCCGGAGGTCATGGCCCACTAACCGAACAGTTTTCTCATTTTGACCTCACTTGTCCGGCGTTACCTTATGTCATGATATCCCCTTACTTTGATCAGAGTTGGCAAAGCACTAGACTCAGGATGATGGATGGTTAATGCATTATGAAAAAAAATACATACAGTATGACTGTTGATGGGGTTACGGCAGGTCTATGGATTTGGCAGACGACAGGCAGGCTTCACTTGTCCTAGACTTCAGAACCAAGATATGGGGTGGCATTGCGCTGTCTTCAGACTAAACCCCGAGTCCAGAATTGTAATAGACCTCCCTTCTTCCGTGTAGTTTTCGGTGAAAGCTTCATTTCAAGCTTGGCAGAGTGATTGGTCTGTAGTCAAGCGCTGGACCACTAGAGCTATGATGAATCTGTCAGACTTTCAACCGACCTGCCTAGGATTTCTTTGGACGAACGAGACGTGACCTGCGTACTCGTTGTTCTTCTCACAGGCTGGCGTGTTGCGGTTGCGAGACCGGAGGTTGCCGTGGGCTTCCCACAGGCTATCTTTCTCTAGGCTGGTGACGTAGGCTCTGGGAGTCACGCCGCCCGTTGAAACGGGAGGCTCTGCAAAGTGATGGCGGAGTTGAGAGATTAGGGCGAACACCTCGGGCGAATCGGTAACATGGGGATCGCTTCCGTCCGACGCCAGCACGCCTCGCTGCTTACATACCCCCACGCCTGTGTGTGCTTCGTCTTGGCATCCCCCGGAGCCATGCCGCCTTGGGTTGGCTGGGCAAGCCAAACCGGGCTGGACAGCTGAACAAGGAACGGGCGTGCTCCTTCGACGCCCACGCCCTCATAGGACTTGGGCGTCTACGGCCTGGTCAAGTGACTGGAATGCTACTGCTGCTGTGTCTTGATCCTGTCCTGAATCGGCAGCCGATTCAAGGCATCCGCGGTGCCAGATTGCGGCTGAGCTCCAACACAACCCAATGACAGACATGACACCATCTGCCGTGCTCTGGGTTTGAAAAGGAGAGGAGCTCTGCGAGGGCTTGAGGGCCAGCCCGGCTTGTGATGGCCAGCTTACAGAGCTGCGCGGAGCTGGTAAATGATTAAAACCTCCTGTCCTCCGTTTGAAGCATCTGGATATATCTTTGCTCTCGTCTTGTTTCCTCGCACTCCTCTGTCTCTCACGAACCTTCGCACCGCAATGGCATCTACCCACCAGAGAAGTGTTGATGAGCTCTTCCGCTCCGTCGCGCTCTCCCAGGAGCAGTACCTGAAGGACCTCAAAGCCTTGCTCGAGACTAGGAACGGCCACCGTGGGCATGTCGCGCCCGGAAGTCAGCGCATGGAGAGGGCAGGAAGCAATGACAGATCACCCCAGTCGCCCAATCTGAGGGCGGCTCCCACCTCTGGAGACACGACACCCGTGGCGCTCTCAAGAGCGACGTTCCCCAGCGAGACAGCCTCGTTACAACTCAGTCCAGTCGACAGACGACCCCGACGGCTCACCAACGAGCTGGCAGACCGGAGGCGCTTTACCAATCTGACCAATGAGGTGTTGGACGGTGCAGGCTGGGAGAGTGACGATGATTCCTCCAGCTTCACGCCGCTGCCTCTGCTGCCGCAACAAGTGGCCCGGAGTTCGTCTCTCCCGGTGGAGTCGAGTTGGTGGCCGCGTGTCCAGAAGCCATTGACACGGAGATCATACACACGCCCTGACCTGGTTCACCACCTGAAGAGTATCACGGATGACAAGGAGGCGACCGTCGCCGTGCTTGGGGAGGTCATCCGTCAGTGTGAGGCATCAACGCTGTTTGGCAGTGACTCGGACTCCTTGGTCGCTGATAATGTGGCCTCTACTTACGAGGTCTATGATATCGACAGAAATGGACAGTCCACCACCATGCATGATGATCGAGGCACTGCCGAGGATGAAGTGCTCGATCCAGCTACCGTTTGGGAGACTATCAAGGTGTGTGCCGACGCCATGATCATTCACAGATATCTCAGCGCGCTGACCAGGCAGTAGGATGTCAACCTTGACGACAAGGCTGTAGGGCGTGTTACGTTAGTTATGCAAGCCATCCATCGTCTGCTCATGATACTGACTGTTGCTTCCAGAGTCTTCCAGGAGCCGTCACCTGCCATTCTTGCGGGCATCCACCTGGCAATGAGCAAGCATTTCGACATGGACGAGTTGTTTTCCCACCTCGTGTCCCCACATGGAAACCAGGGCAAGACCACTGCATATATGCACAGAGCAGGTGAAGCGAATCCTGTACATCAGAGCACCTTCTTCATTGTTTTCAAGTACTACACTGTGGTAGGCGAGGGCCTCACACCAGCCCCCTGGCAGCAGTACGACCACCGCCCAGCAGATAAGAAAGCTCCAGACCACATCAATATCACGGAGTGCAGCTCAATCCTAGCCCTCGCGTTGGAGGGAGACCCTGTCAGCAAGGTCCCGCTTCGAAGGGGCCGAAGAAAGGGGTCGAGGCTGGGAGCAGTCTACGATACGTTCGCCCCGTATCACCTGCTAAATATTCAGTGCTTCCCAGATCATATCCACGCGGAGAACGAGTCTATCAGAAAGCCATGCTACTACAATGGGCCATACGTATTCCTGAATCGTCTTGTTGCGGAGTACAAGGACGCGACGAAAAGGTACCTTCAGCTCAACGATCGAATCGAGAAACTAATCACTCCTCCGGTACGATTTTCTCCTTCATTCTAGGCGGCAGCCCGCAATTGCTTCCTGTATATGACTGCTGCTGACATCGGGCCATCACACAGAACCAGTTCATGTTCGACGTCAAGCTCCGAGACAAGTTGCTGTTCGAGGATGCGGACTTCACCTTCAGCCGGCGGTACTTCTGGGCCTACAACTCCCTCGGCGTCATCAACGACGGCATAAAGTCCATGATCAACGCCTACACGGACACCTTCACGCCCGAGTTCTGGGCCGGCCGCGACCGGACGCTGTGGCCGCACCCGGACCCGGACAGCGCCGAGGGCAGGAACTACCTGTCGCAGCTGGGCACGCTGCGCCAGGAGCTGGAGCAGGTCATCGAGGACCTGAAGCAGGTCTTCAAGGCGAACGAGCTAGTCAGGCAGGAGATCGTCAGCCTGCGGGAGCAGCTCTTCAGCGGGAGCTCGGTCAAGGAGAGCCGCAGGGCCATCGAGCAGGGCGACAACATCAAGATCCTCACCGGCGTGTCGATGCTGTTCCTGCCTTTGACTTTTGTCACGGTGAGTAAGCCCCTGGCAGACATACTCCTTGGGTTATTTGATGACAGAAAAATTTCCGAATGGTCTGTCTAACTACTGGTAGTCTGTCTTCGGAATCACCGAGTTCACGTTCTCAGCCAATGACTGGCGGTTTCCTGTTACTAGTAAGCAATTTTCAAGCATTCTTCCTTCTTCTGGTGTACCTGACCACCTCCGGCTGTGTTGGATTACAAATCGCGATATCCATGATGGGTGGACGTCGTCTTCTCTCACATGCGACACTCCTACTCGGGTTTCTTCGGTAGCTGACTTCATGAATCTAGTGGTCGGAGTCTGCGTCCCCTTCTTCTTACTAATATTCGTCCTGCAAACGCGCGCCGGAATGCGCGCAGTCCGGCGAATCGGCGACTTCATCGAGGGCAACATGGGCCGGTGGAGTGACCGCTCGCGCAGCCGCCACGAGAGACGGCTCCAGCTCCAGCAGCAGCTCCAGCAGGCGGCCGAGTCCCAGGCCGCGGTCGTCGGCGGGAGAAGGCGGATGAGCCTGAGGAGGGGTGCGAAGCGGCGCAAAGCCAGCGTCGCCGGCCTGTCGACGAATGGGGTGGTGAATGGCGCTTTTGTGCCGGCTCAGCAGAAGGGGAAGTGGTGGGTGCGGCTGAGGAGGAAGGAGGAGACCTCCGTTGGTCAAAACGACCTGATTGTGTAGGGATTTGATAGAGGTCCTGATATAAGGACGCTCTCCTGAAGATACCCTCTCGAAGTTGTGTGTCCATGTTCATAACTCACATACCAATAAAATTATGTCGGTACCCTAAGGTTGGTATTTCCCGAGGTAATATGCTTGAAGTGTTACTTACTGAGCACTGACTACAGATAAACTTAGCCACTGGGCCGGCCCAGAGCGAAAACGGCCTGGGCACGACAAGATTGCGATGGCGTGATTAGTTATTCCACTTACCTCAGTGAACTCAGCTTCTTTTTGCATGAGCGCATGGCTAGATGTATCCTCATCTGGTCTGTGGTACGTGGAGCATCTTGAACACAGGAACCGAGCACGGGAACATATTGCCCTTCTAAGCCCCCTTCCGCGAAAGGAATCATGGCCGACAGGTGATGATGGTTTCAAGGGTCACGTACCCCGGAAGTCGGACTTGCCCATTTCCAACAACCAACCGACGCAGATCTTGCTGCAACACCACGGGAATAGCGGAGGCACGCGTATTCTCGCCAGCCAGCCAAGTCCGCCTCTCCGGGGATCAAGCTCCAAGCCCACAAAAGCATAGCTTGATGAACCAGACGCCGGGTACGCGGCTACGGCTGACGGCCTTGGCGGCTGGTGCACGCCAAGTCGAAGGGATTGTCGTTGTGGCTCCTAGGGCACTTGGCCTACGTGGGCGAACGTACGATCTGACCTCTATTGGGCAGCCGACATCTTCCAGGTTTTCTCTCCGCTGCATGTGCATGCGCATGCGCATCTCTTGGGTTGTCTGTTGGGTTGGTATAAGAGAAATGTTCCCCGTGCGGGTGGGGACCGTCGCCGCCCACGCATTCCAGTCCCAATTACAACCACCATAATGAACTTGGCACAGTACCCGAGGGTCTGGCTGCGACAACTCAAGAAGCTCGGCGGCTGGCTCGCCCCGCCTCCACCAAAATCCGAGGATGGGCGTGATCAGTGGCCATCGAGGGCGGCGTTCCTCCTCGCTGCCATGGGCGGTTGTGCAGGCCAGGGGAACCTGCTGCGATACCCCTCGGTGGTCTACAACAACCACGGCCTGCAGTGGTTCATCCCGTATCTCATCGCCGTCTTCCTGATCGCCATCCCGGCCCTCATTCTCGAGGTCTCCATCGGTCAGGCCTACCGCGGCGGGACGGTCATCGCCTTTAACAAGATCAACAGGAGGCTGAAGGGTGTCGGCATGGGGCCCGTCTTTGTCAGCTTCATCGTCGTGCAATATTTCACGGTCAATCTGGCCTGGATCATGACCTACTTCCGGCACTCCTTCACGAGCCCCCTGCCGTGGGAGGGCCAGGTTACTGACTTCTACATGGGCACGGTCATCGACAACCCCGACCCGGTCCCAGGCAACCTGACGGCCGGCAATGCTGAGGTCTCGGCATACACCGAGTACAGTGGCGTGCGTGTGCTGGGCGAGACGGTGGGTTGGAGTGCCTTCGTCTGGTTCCTGATCTGGGTCTCCATCGTCCGCGGCGTCGGCATGACAGGCCGTGTCGTCTACTTCACCATGGGCCTGCCCATCGTCACCACCATCATCTTTGTCGGCCGCGCCGTGTCTCTGCCCAACGCTGGCGCCGGAGTCAGGCTGCTTTGGGCTACCTGGAGGGGCGACCAGCTGGCGTCGGGAACGGTGTGGCAGACTGCTGTCGGGCAGGTCTTCTTCTCCACCGGTATCGGTTTCGGCTACTTTACCTCGTACGCCTCGTACAACGCCAAGTATTCTAACGCAGTAATGGACGCCATCCTGATCTGTAGCAGCAACGTCCTCTTCGAGAATGTTGCCGCCTTTGCCATCTTCGGCGTGGTCGGCTTCCTAGAGCTTTGGCCCGAGCCAGGCCAGCGGTTGGGTGCTTTCGTGGTGGGCTTCTTGACGCTCCCGGAAGCCGTCATCCAGATGCCAGGGGCGAACTTCTGGGCCGTCCTGCTCTTCTTTACCCTTATTGTCCTGGGCTTCAGCTCGGCGTTCGTCATGCTGGATGTTGTAGCGACACTCATTTGTGACTCGGGCATGGTAAAGGTGTCGAGGCCCGTCGTGGTCACCGCGTTGACACTGATCTCGTTCCTCATGTGCCTGCCATACTGCACTGAATTCGGCTTCTACCTCCTCGACGGCATCGACCGATGGATCAATAATGTTGCCTTGATCTTCGTGGTCTGGTCAGAGGTCGTCAGCTCTACCACTGTGTACCGCTGGGAGGACGTCGTCACGCAGACAGGCCTGCCTGCCTTCATTCTTTACAATGTGGGATACATCGGCGGGCAAATTGTTGGCGTCTCTGTTGCCCATGGTAGCGGTATCCCGGCGGCCGGAGCTGGGGCCGGTTTCGGGCTTTACATTATCTGCTCCCTGGTGGCAGTGTTGATCGCAAAGACCCCGGATTCTGCCGCCGCTCGATTTTGGAAGGCCAATAAATGGACAAGTCGGTTCTGGTACTTGGCATTCTATTCGGTAAGTTTTGGATGTTTGGCTTTCCAGCTTGGACATGAGCTGAATTCATCACAGGGCAACCAACTCCGACGTGACCTCAACCTGGTAGTCGGGCGCGGGAAGAATTGGAAAATTCCTACCTTCTGGCCAGTACTGCTCCGATACATAAGCGGTCCGGTACTGTCTATCATATTCAGCTTCGCATACCCGGAGTTCTACACCCTACGATATGACCCGATGATGATCGCAGGCTTCATCCTGGCACATTTAGGGCTACTGCTTATCTTGCTGGGCTTTGTTATGCCCAGGTATTACGACGTTTTCATACCTCTAGACCGAAGAAATGAAGAGTTCAAGGTGACTCAAGCGAACCAGCCGCCGGATGAAATACCCGAAGAAACTGTCACGAGCGGGTTAAACAAAGAGACAGCTGCTGCTTAAGAGATATTTCTGGCAAGGGATCGTTAGAGACGGAGCCAGGTAATTATCATTAAAAAAAGGCAATTACAGGGACATAGATACAAGATCTCAACCTAATTTAGTTGTCCAAATCGCGCCATGGTCCTTGCTCGTATTGACTGGTCTCGAAGTTGATACTCACCCCAGAACCGTGGTGCTGTATCCCGTCCGATAATACCGAGAAACTTCATCACCGCATAGCCAAAGGTAGGCTAGAATCTGCACAATTCACATTCAACGGAGAATATTCATGCTATCGAAGGGTTATTGTGAGAAGAATACACTGCGATTTGCCATCATCCACGAGCTCATGCACTGGCTGCCGTGCCATAGGTGTTCTTCATCTTTTGAGCTGAATTCGTAGGTCTATTTGATATTTTGTTTTCTTTCTTTCGAATCACACAAAGATTTGTGCTCTGAAGACATGCAGCTACAAAACCCAGACCTCATGTCTTTGCTTGATCGTGTAATTACTTGACTCACTCAGTGGTCGATTCAAGGGTTGGACCCTGAGCTGTTCTTGGCACGACACAAAACAGTCGGTTCGTTACTTCCTTACCTCAACAAACAGGAAATACATGCAACTATCAGACCATTGGACGTTGGTTGATCAGTTCATATGTGCTGCCATATCTGTGAGTCTCATGCATGTCAAACTTCCACGCACCTGCTGTCATCTTCCATGGACTTGTTATTCTGACTCCTAGAGATGTGGGGGCTTGGCTACGGAAATTTTGGACTCAATCTCAACTTCTTAAGCAGGAAACATCCGTCAAGGGCCGCATGAGAGACCCGCAAGAAGTGCTGAGTCTGCCCTGAGATGATATTTGAGACATCTCGAGCATAACAGCAAGGGTTTTGACCGGCCGCCAGACGAAGCACTGCAAGATGGTTGGAGGCGAGGGCGTGACCCTGCCGCGGGACCTGCTCGAAGCTCAACTCTCGATGGTCGAATTGATCAGGGCTATGTACCCGTCGTCAACAGGGACATCAGATTCGGCCACAGACGAGACGATTGAGAGGTTACGATCATGGTGCGAGTCTTCAGGCCCGCCCGGTGGGAGTGGAAGCCCCCCATCCAGGTTCACCTTCGACATGACCATCCCGCTGGACGTCCAAGGGGCCGAGGCGCTATCACCCGAGATACAGATCAGCATCGCTGTGCCCTTGACATCGGCAGATGCTGAGATCACGGAGCCTCCACCTCTCACGTATTCGTTACGCCAACCAGTCTGGATGTCGCGGGCCGAACTCGCGGAGCTGGGCAGCGGCATGCCGGCGGGTGACGTCCTGGGGGCGTTTGACTACATCCAAGAGAACGCCCCTCGGTACCTGCAAAACGCATCTCAGTCACAGCGGGAAGACTCCTCGCAGCCAAATAAAGATGCAGGCCCCCTGATGCGGGTGTGGTTCTACTTCCCTTCCCTGTCAACGCGAGAAAAGCGCAAGGACCTGGTCTCGTACACGACAGCGTACGACCTGACGGGGTTTGTCCTGGCGGGGAAGCCCGGGGTGCTATGCCTCGAGGGCAGCTCGGGGAATATCGACGACTACATGAACGCGATCAAGAATGAGAGCTGGGGCGACATCCCCAGTCATCAGAAAAAGGTCAGCGAGAGGTTCCGCGAGGAATGCGGGCCGGAGGGCAGAAAGTTCGCGGGCATGAGCGAGATTACGGACGACTTGGGCGCCAAGCATGGCACGAGGAAGAATAGGGGCGATATGGCAGCTCTGGAGGCGTGGCTTAAGGAGAAGGGGGTTGGCGACTCGTTCTCCAAGGTTGTGATGGGTGTGTGACTGCTCGTGGTCGGGCTCGATTTCGTTGCTTCATCTTGCGGCCATCAAGACCCCGCGCACTGTTTTGCTACCATGGTCAAATTCCAACATCACAATTCCACGTATGGGTTCCACGTGCGAACCGAAACGCAAATCGATGGCCAGGTATTGAGAAATTAGTGATTGGCTCAATATTACAAATGTTCTCATTCTCAGTTGTTGGTTGTAGGCTGGGCGGCAGCCTCCACCGCCTGCAAGGCAGCAGCCCAGACAGCGGGGCTCACCTCTCAGCAGTTGCTAGACATAAGATGCGTTTTCACTCATCTTCCCCTGCGGAATTAAGTTTCTAGAAGGGTTTTGTATTAAACAATCTACGATTAGGAACGCCAAGTACATTGTCCGAACGACCATGGGGAGTCCACACGTGCTGTATGTCATCGCCAAAGTCAACGGGCGCTACCGCTCACTCGCCGTGCTCTACCGCCACTACGACAACAAGGGCAAGTTCGCCGTCGACGTCTGCCGCAGGCTCATCGAACTGTTTGAAGAGCCCCGAAACCGAGCACTTCTACTCCATGAGCTGCAGATCGCTGGCAGCCTGCCCCCGGAGAAATGGGAGGCGGCCCCGGACTATCGCAGCGAGAGGCCGGCCTTCCCCTTCGTCGCAACTTGCCTTCTGCTGGGCGCCTCGGTGACGCCCGAGACGGGTCACGGATACAATGCCACCCATGAGCCCTTCAACATGCCCCTCGTCGCCGCCGACGAGGGCTGTACCATCCTCGAAGTCACGGACCCAGCCGCGGTCAGGTACGCCTTTGTCTTCGTCCTGCCTCAGAAGTGGCCACCCAAGGGGCTAATCAGGACGTCGTTCGGCAACACGCCTCTGAGTGCTTGGGAGTATGCCGAGTTTTATGGCAACTTGTTTGACGAAGAAGACTACCGTATAGGGGAGGACGATGCGGTGATAGCTAGGACGCATGCCCGTTTCACGGAGATCCTCAAGGGCCGGGACGTCATTGACTCGACTGCGATCGCCTCGCCCCTTATAGATGAGGCTGCTCTTGAGAGCGCATGGCCATGTCCGGGAGACCAACAGTCCTGGAGGCGGCGAGCCGACTTGGGTCTTCCGGGAATCGCGCCCCGGCCATCCCCGGCGAGCGATCCTGCCATGTCGTACCGCCAGCCTGCTAATAACCACGCTGAGACCTTGTACAAGGCTTTCGAGCAGTCTTACAGACTGTTTGAACCCGGTTATAACGAAGGCCTCGACACAGAGGTCCGCGCGCCCGTCTCCTCTGTCAAACAAGTTGCCAATATTCTCTACCTCGGGTCATTAGAAGACTCGTCCTGGCAGGCCAGGGCCGCCGAGTACGAGCCCAAAGCCAGAAGGAATTTTGAAGAAAACGCAGTCCAGTACTTCACTTTCCAGGTGGACGACAGCCCCGTCACACCAGGGCACACTCTCGATGTGCTGCAGAGCTGGATGGTGGCAGCCACCTCCCAGGAGGAGTTAGGCGGCAGGAAGGAATATGAGTACTATTTTAATTGCATCCACGGAGAGAGTGATCAGAGCATGGTCAAGTTCTTCAGCATGGTCGGCCCGGTAAGCAGGACCCTTTATAACCGACACCGTGCATGAGAACCTCGTCCCACGCTGACACATCTCCAGAATCACCGAGTCGTCAAGCCCCTGCCCGGTGCCGCATTTTACTACGCAAAGAAGTCTTACCACTGCAACATAGACTGGACCACGGCGGCTCTCGAGGAGATCAAACACAGCGAGTGGACGGCATTCCTCGTCCAGCAGTGGCGTCAAGTGCGGCTCGGCGTACGCCGGACGGAGATGACTCCCCTGGGCTTCAAGTGCGCCTTCGTTAGCCGCAGCGCAGACGGCGAGATCATGGTGGCCGATGCGGAGACCTTCCGTTCTGCGAGCCGTTCTACACCGGCGGACGACGCGCTCCGGGAGCTGGACCCTGGCGAGGAGACGTACGGGCGGGAGCTGGTGGATTTGCTCGGTCGGGACGGCGGTGCCATCAACGGCGTCCCGGTGTCACTCATGGGTAGGGACGAGGTTTTGGAGCTGCTAAGTGCGATGGAGGTTGTCAAAGCTCGTGAAGACGAGAGGCTTGCCACATCCTGGAGCGAAGTCCACTCGGAAATGATGCAGAGAAGGGCTAGGGAGAGGGACGCAGCGACCGCGTAGCGCATTATCATCAAAACGCCTTGAGGTTTCACTTCCTTACCCGTCAGGTCTACGGAGGCCTGTGCCTCTGTATCCCCCGGATGAACCTCTGGCGATGTTCCTAATACCCGATTAAAGCGACAAGCTGCACTGCACCTCACTTGACACTGTATTCAGCGCTGCTGGTTTATGTAACGGGCAAACCTCGAATCTTGGCCTGTCGCAATTTTCCCTATGGCTTTGGCTCTGAAAGAACAAGGCAGATTCAGCGGCACTGGCGCTGTCTCGAGATTCGCAGGCAACTCGACGGCCGTCAGCTTGCGCAGATGCCAACATGGACACAAAGTGCTGGGAGCCCAAATTCGATCTTAAGCTTCATCGAGGACCTTCAATGGACGGGGTATGGCCTCTGCCCTAGGCGACCCAAGGACGGGATCCCGGACAAAGCATTGCGGCTGTGGGCGATGTGAAAATGAAGAGAGTTGCATCTCGTTGGAATAAAATGGCCCAAGGCAGAAACGTATGGGTTGTGTGGACTTTTTATGAGCCCCAAACTTTCCCTCATCAGCGTTGATATGCCAGGAAAGACTGTCCATCAGATGATCATGCGTAAATCTGGTGGCGTCTATCAGATCGTCCCACCTACGAGCAACCCGATTTTCGTCTCAACATGAGCCGCCCCTCCTTCAGGTTGGGATGGACAATGCCTGAACTAGCTAGCACACCAAGACTGGAGAACTCATGGGGATATTGGTATTACCTGCTATATGGGTTTTCTCGCTAGGTAATAGATGGAGGCAGGAGGAAGTACCCTGCTGGACCTGGTGCCATGTTCTTGAAGTCACTGCGGGCAGATTGTAGCGGTGATGATAACCCGACGGTGAGGTCACACTCTGCCTTTGTGACACTGTCAGTTAGTGGATTTCAAGTGAGGCTATCCCAAACTATCATGATGGTGCGAGAGCTATAGCCTGGGGGCGATGTAAGGGTTTATTTTCAGGTCAAGCCTGCTTTTACTTATTCAACATGAATGGTTCTATCCTCTCACAGACTACATATTATTCCAACAGGGCCAAGAAAACAAGGGCTAACATATACAGGACATATACCAATTTAGTGAGAATCCGACAGCTTGTATTGTGGGACATAGTCAAGACCAATGTTTAATTGCACAACTGGCGACTTCTGCGCCTCCAGACCTAGTATTTGAGTGGGAATAGGCATTTCCTGAAGGGCTCTAGCATCAAAAGCATTCCAGCTCTTTATCAGGTTGATAGCATTTCAAATGTCTCTCCTTTGTTCAACGTCCCGCCTCTTGTGTGCCGGTTAAGGCGCTCAGACGGTCCATTCCACGCGAAAGCACATGATCGCCATTTCTTTCTTTCAGCTATAGCATACGAAGCCTTCAGTTCAGGGCCCTAGCTAAGCTGAGCTGAGTCGAGGCTGGATGTTCCATACAGATATATGACCGCAAGCCTCAGAATACGAATGCAAGCAAGAGCGTACTTGGGCTCCTTCTGGCACAGGTCTTCATCTTAGAGTCAGTGTGTCCACAATAGACTACAATCACAACATTTTCGTTAACACCACGCCCTGCTTTTCTACCATGTCACTGTTGTCGCAACTGCCAGAAGAGAAGCACCCAAATGGCGTCCGCCTGCTCGCACTCGACGGTGGTGGCGTCCGAGGGATTGCCTCCCTGGTCATACTCAGACATATCATGTGGAAAGTGACGGAAAGGATCAATCCGGGGTCGAAAGAGCCCTGCCTCCCGGTCGACTTTTTCGAGCTGGCGGCCGGGACCAGCACCGGCGGCATAATCGGAATCATGCTGTTCAGGCTGCGGATGAGTGCGGATGAGGCCTGTGAACAGTACAAGAAGGTCGCCGAGCAGATCTTCAGCCCAAAGATATGGGGCTGGAGCATCAGCTGGATTCCGGGCGCGCGTTACATCAATAACGCAAAATTGGCGTTTCAGAGCGCCCGCTTTGGCGCTGAGGCGCTGCGAAAGGCCGTCGACGACGTCGTGGATGAGTTTGGGCTTGATGAGAATGACAGACAGATGAAGGGGGAGGCGCTTCTGGCCCACAAAGAGGCTGGTGGGATGTGAGTTCCAGGCTCCTATCAACTGTCACCCCCCCCCCCTCCTGTGGCGGACCTAGTTGCTGACAATTGGCCGGATAACCCAGGTTCCTCTGCACCACCGTCCAGAACCGGGGGGAGACAGTACTCATGAAATCGTACCAACCCGGCGGCGCGCCCGCTGTTCACTCCATCGTCAACGATGCAGTGAGAGCTGGAGCCAAGGATATCACTATCGGTATGGCGGCGCTCGCAACGTCTGCAGCGCCAACCTACTTCCCTGAGGTCAAGTGGGAAGTGCCCCGCCGGATGCCGCTGACGTTCTGGGACGGCGGCCTGCTGAATAACAGCCCGATAGACCAGCTGTGGTACAACCGCTTCGAGCTCGTGGGGCCTAAAGAGGACGAACCGGACGTGTCATGCCTCATCAGCCTCGGGACTGGCTACGTGCGGCCCCCGCCGTTGGCGAGCTGGGCCGATATTATCCCCGGGTACCGCCTCCTGAGAATGGTCGGGGCGGTCATGAGCTTTGCCACCAACGCCAATGCCAAGGGTAAGGACTTCTCGAGGCACCAGTCGACCCTGCTGAGTACCCGGCCAAAGTACGAGAGGATGGTGTACGTCCGGCTGAACCCGGACCTCAGAGGGCAGGAGATTGGCCTCGATGAGTACTCTAAGATGGACGAACTAGAGAGGATCACTATGGATTATCTAAGGGGTCAGAACAAGTACATCGAAAAGGTGGTTGATGCCATTTGCCCTCCGCTGCCGCAGTGAACTCTCACTCTCAAGTAGGCTAGTGGCCCGCTGAGGACTTGTTCCAAGTGCGACGGGCATTCTTTGCTGGGGGCTTTGGTCTTCTGAATCGATGGTCTGTAAGTAATTGGGATGCAGCCATGATGTCGTTGTCTGCGTGTGGTCGTCCCTGGCGATATGTCGATGGCGTATTGTAAAGAAGGGCGGTGGCCAACTTGGCCCTCGGGATCTTTAAATATTTGAATACTGACACCGTATCGTGCTTGTTCCAAAAATGATCGCCATCTGATGGGCGTTGACCCGGATCTTCAGGGAGCCGCTCGCCAATATTGGCGGCCATGCCAGGAAACATGGCGCAGTCAGGAGTCGACTATACCGCTATGTTCACGCTGTTGTCAATAAGCCGTCGTGCACAGTCAGGGTGTGCGCAGCCTCCTGCAGCGGCAGTCCCCAGAGCACTTTGACAAAGGCCTCCAGCGAGTCAAGAGACGGATAGAAGGATTGTGATAGCTGAGATAGGAGGTACGAGATGGGAGGACCAAGTTGCCCAAACATGTCGCGATGCATCCTGCCCTCCCACTGACTCGAGCCAGTACCCCTGTCTTGGGAGTGGCTTCGGGATCGACAGCATCCGTCTTCGCCTTTGACTGGTTTACCCAGTGACAACTTGGATGACAAAGCTTGCGGCGGTCGGGCCCAAAGAGCGTCGTCATCCAGTGCCGGAGACGAGCACAAGGGCGGCCAGGGCGGGTGGCATCTTGGCACTAGGGCCTTCAAACTGAGACGCCGGCGATCGACAGTTTGTTCTCTGGGTCGACAGACTCTTGGCTCCCTGTCCATGACGAGACGGTGAGGGCAGGCTGTGCAGGCAGTAATAATGACCATGCACCCAGGTGCAGTATCAGAGCATTGAAGTGTGCTTTGACGGGGTTCATCTGCTCCCTGGCATTGCTGGTGGCTTTCAGTCTTGAAACCGAGATTGGCAGTCGATCGATCAGTGACAAGCCGTGGCTCCACTGATGAGATGGATGGAGGTTGTGCCTGGCGGTCCTTTTTGTTGCTGTAGATTCGACGTGCTTCAAACCGTGTCACCGTGCTACTGTCGGGGAGGCAAGACGCTGGCTGTTGCCGGTGCCTCTCTTTGTCCGACTTTAGTGACTGGCTGCTGTGTCTTTGTCTGTCTGTCCGTCCGCCCGTCTTCACAGCCACGTCTCACAAGCCGGCCCGACGCAAGGGGACAACAGCCTGCTGCTGTGTAATGAGAGCAGTGAATTTCGCCCCGACGGCATGATGAACAGTGAGTGTATTATTAGTAGCGGCTGGCGGGGAAATGATAGGACGAAGAATTTGGGCTGGAAGTCGATGGGTTCGAAAAGGCCGTTCCAAGCCCGACGGCCAGACCAGAAACACGGAAGGGACGGGAAGGGCTTCTTAGGCTGTCTGATCTTCTCCCATGCCAAGCCCCTGTTTCTGGGCCTGCTGCTGCTTGCTGCTGCTGCTGCTGCCGCTGGTAGGAGCGCGTGAGTGTCGGCCGCAGGCGCTGCCGATCCCTGTCGTGGGTGCAGGCGGTCCTGATGCGGCTCCCTGAGCCTCTGCGGGGATCATCAACCTCCCCAAGCAAGATTGACTGCATCGCCAAGCTTTCCATCCCGTGTTGCCCGTTTGGTTTGGCTCAAGGAAAAAAAGGAGGAGGACACAGGAGGGGGCAGGCCCCACGCAGGCGTTCCCTGGCGAGCAGCCGCTGTGGCTTGCGGCCCTTGAGGCTGATCAGGTACAAGCCGTCACAACTCATGTTTCACCATCCCACCGTCCAAACCAGAAGGGCCCTGTCGTCCGCTTCCGTCTGATGCTGGGCCACACCCAACAATCTCCAGAGTTCCCGCCGCAGTGGAAACAGGACCAAGCTTTTTCTGCCTGCACTGCACTACACTACACACCGTCATTCCTGGCAGACTGACTGCACGCTGCGGTAGTCTACATACTCTGTTCGGTGGGGAACTGGAGACTGGGGGCGGGGCCGACGCACGCATTCGGGGTATCCTCCTCACTGGGTGCAACACGCACGCAAACACACGTCGATCCAACCCTTCCACTGCCGCTTGTTTTGTCGTATCCTTGGCCCCCCTGCTGAGGAGTTTCTCAGGAGGCCGGCTGCCTTCGAGGCCGGAATACGTGGGCGGGTGCTGGAGCATAGGCGACAGACATGTCATCATCCTGGCTGGGCAGTTCGAGGTCGACATCCTGACACGCACTGTCGTACTGTGCCAGGCTCAGTCCGTCTGGCGTGTCTGGCTGGTAGTCACCAGTCGTTTGGAGACTGAGTAGCGCAGCACGCGTTGTGCTGCCCTTGCTAAGCCCTTCCTAGTGCCGCCTTGTACTGTGCTACGCGTTACCAGTAGGGTACAGCAAGTATATGCTGTTGGGATGGCATGTCTTGAACCTGGTATGATGAGCAGCAGGTACCTCGCCCAGCAACGCCCCGCAGGGCTATACATCCCCCCATCCCATGCTGTCCCACCCCGTGTAGTCCAGTGACGGGGAAGTCTGGTCTCGAATTCCACGGGATCTTCATCCCGAGTCTGAGATGGAGTGCTTGGACGAGGTGACATGCCGTGGCATCTCATGCCCACCAAGGCAACATACAAATACCACATTCTCTTTAGCTCTTAGTCCCCGTTCCCAGATTACTCTCTTTCCACTCCGTCCCACTGCTGAATTATTGTCGAGACCAAGTACTGTCCTTCTCTCTATTCTTCTTCGCCAACAAACCCCATTCACTACAACTTGTAATCAGTCCGTCGCCGGCCGACATTCCAACAAGCCTAGCCAAGATGCAGTTCACACTCTTGACCCTCGTCACTCTCTTCGCCGCTGCCATCGCGGCCCCTCTCAAGGGAGAGGAAGACTGTGAGTACAATACCAGAGGGAAAAAACGGACCCTGAACTCGTCATATACTGACCATGATATCTCTCCAGTGGTTGTTAAGCGCCAAGCCGCAGGTGGTCAGCCAACCACCTCACAGCCGGCCATGACCGCCGCGGACGGAAGCGTCGTCGCCTTCGACGCAGCCAACGTCTACCTCGACTCCGTCGCCAAGGGTCTGTAAACGACCCGTTTCATGAAACGAGAGAGTGTGGAAGAGGGAGGTTCGAGGATACAGCCAGGGGCAACGTGAGGCTATCAACCCTCACGATGATCCCCTAGCTTGGTGGCCTGGTGGTAGAGACGGGATCTTGTGATGGCTCGCGCAGCCCAACACGATGCCGCATTATTATTGTTAATGGAGCTTTGGACCGGGTGGCCCGGGGGCCTAGACTGCCCCCCGCCCCCGTAGATGGCGTCAAAGGAAAGAGAGGAAGGGGAGGAGGAGTGGAGGCTGGGGATAGTAGTACATTGTGGTATCTTTTAAACGAACGGCGAATTCACTTCAACACGGTCACTAGTGGCGTTGCCCAACCCATTCTTCCGAAATACCACACACTCGTTTTCATGACTTGCCAGCAGGTGTTGTAACTCACATCTCGTGCCGGTCTAAGTGTCATCTGCTTGAGCATATGTGCGCTCAGAGGCGAGATTTGACAGCAGCTTTGCTGCCTCCCACGTGTCTGTTGAAATCAGAACATTACTCTGCCAGGCCTTGGCCGCAGGACTATGCGAATTTCATCGCAATCGAACCCTGAGGGTGTAATTCCGGAAATGGAAATGCACGCGAGGTGAGCAGCAAATACGAAACAGGTCTCGCTCTCTGCACAGAAGGCCTCCTGTGAAATGGCGGATAGAACCCTGGGGGTTGAGAGTCTCGAGTGTTGAGTGATGCTGACTGTTCCCCTGGACACGCAACCTCCACCCTGCTGGGCATTCGGTGGAGGACCAGGGCTGTCCTGGTCGAGGTCTTCCGTGCTGATGGCGTTTCAGGAACACAGAACAGTCACCGACGGAGGCCTGCTCCTCAATGGGCCTGTCTGTCATGTGATGGTGCTCTCTGGGGTTGTGGTGTGGACTGACTGAGTCGACACAACCCAGTAGCATCTCCAGTTTCTTCCGCAATGAGATTTCGGGTTGGGTGTGGGAGAGACCCGGACATCTTGTCGCGGGTTCTGTCGTCGAGTAATTCGAATGGCCCCTGTAATTAAGGCTCAGTTGCCAGGGTGACGACTGCCCTCAAGACACAAGCTGGACGGTGATGAGAACTGGGCGACAATTTGAAGTGCATTGAGTTGAGTCGAACACAGTCTGCTCACTGATGGCTTCAACACAGGCTTGATTGAACCTCAACGCTGACTGCCCGCCGGTAGCAAGTTCCCATTGTCAAGTCAAGACACGGCCTGCCTGTGATGGCGCGTTCAAGCAGCCAAGATTGGGAACTGAATGAGCGATCGCTGTTGGCTACAGAGCACCTTAAATGTTGTCGTCAGGTATTTCGCGTCGTCGTCGATCAGTCTCCTCAGGTGCACCCCGCCAGCGAGGCGTTGCCGCGACCGTGTTCCCACGATGAGGTCGTTTGTCGCGTCTCCGTCGACTCCACGTGGTTGGCCCGAGACACGACGGTTTTTGGGGCTAAGGCAAACCCTGGCAGGGTGTGCGGTAGGGTGGGTTCCACTGCGTCTGCCTCTGCTGCAGGGTCTCACAGGCAGTGTCCTTTTGCACGATATATGCTTATTTCCTGGTGAAACCGTCTATTCGTTCATCCACTTTCTCAAAAGAATCAATCAATCAAAAACAAGAGCGGTGGGTCCCTCATCGACGTCTTCAACTTTTACCCTCTTCATCAGCATCGTGCAGAAGCACTGGAATCTGATCAAGGACCACATGTAGGATTGTGGCTGTTCGCTCGTCCGTGGCCATTCATGAGCCTGGGCTGCCCAGATGCAATGTCTATTTTTAGGACCGGGATCTCACAGTCCTCTGCAGTGCCGGCACGGCTGCAAATGAGCCTCATCAAGACACGCCAGCGCAGAACGGATCCGCCCGTCCACGCGCGACTCGGCTGACGAGCGAAGTGGCTCGCATCGCTGTGGGTTCCCAGTGAGCCACTGACTCCAGTCTACCGGAAGCCACCAACCAGGTCAGCCCGGAACTTTGCCCACGGAGATTCGCTGTCATTTGGGGATTGGCCACCAGCGGTCGGGGATGAAGCGGAGCACTTTGTTGTTGTTGCTGCTGTCCGCTGCTGCGATGTCATCCTGAAGGATCGCAAACGCTGTCTGTGATCTGCATTTTACCCTCAACAAAGCTTCCGGGTCCTTAGCCCTTTCAACGCGAAAGGCGCCAGAATCTACCAGAGTCACATCTGCCTTGTGAGGAGGTTCCACCCATGCGGAATCCTACCCGTTCGCTTGGGCCGTGCCAAGTTCCACGCCTGTGGTGTTTGTCAACCCCGACACCAAACATGGCCGGACGGAGGTCAGGAAAGCTAATGAGCTCAGCCGCACTGGCATCGCACATCATTCATTCCCCCTTTGCCGTCAAAAAAACAACATGACTGACCGCCTGTCATGATTCTCGGGCGAGATGCGCTCAGTCGTAAAGACACAACACTCTCCGGCCGGGGGCTTGCGCGGCCTTGATGTCAAATATCGTGAAGGTGGAGCCGCCCCTGGTCGCCAGATCTCAACATGCTCAGAGCGTCTGATTCTTCGCGTCATTTGCCCACTGAACCCTCATCTCTGTCTCTCGTCGCTGATGAGTCGGCCGGGCCACCAGCCCTGCCCCGGTGGCTTGGCTCCAAATTCTCGGAATGTGGCAGCCTAGTGGGCACTGGGCAAGCCTCGCCTCAGCACAGTCGTCGAAGCTTCAATCTCCTTCTCCAGCCGGGACCCGATTCCATTGCATCGGGCTGTGGGCATGCAAAAGTGGGCTGTGTACGTTCTTTGTTCTCCCAAAATCTGGGGATGCCGTATTCTTAGCAGTGCTGGAATCCTACGTCGTTTTAGAGCGCCCCATCCTGAGGTGTTATTGTCACCGCCCTTTTTGTTTTCCTCTTAAATCATTTCTTGCTTCCTGCCATAAGTAAGACTCGAGGCACATGGTCACTGCAACCATATAACTCCGGCACTCTTCGATATCCCGTGTTCCCGCTTCTCGCGGCGTCTGATTAAGCTTCTCACGACATCAGCTAGCCCCCGTCACACCAAGCAAACACCACCCACCCATCTTCTGGACAGGGGCCACGACGATGGCGCACCACCGCGACCAGGCCAAATTCGACCGGGCCCAATGGCGGCTCATGGTCCTCGTGCCCTGCTGGTTGATACAGATCTCGCTTTATATCGTCCTCATAGGTATATCAGCATACCTCCTAGCCAACGCCATAGGCGTCTCTGATGAAACGTATGGAACGGCAATTGCGTAAGTACAGCAGACCATTTATCAGTATGAATATGTATATGCTGATGGCCAGAATAGATGGGAATCCATAACTATTGGTTTCGCGGCCATCTCGATACTGTTTACGGCATTTGAGATTTTCAGGACATTTGCCGAGGCCCTGACACCGAAAGAGATGGTCGTCTCCAGCCTTGTCAAGCTCACCGGAATCATTGTGTCCATGATCATGGGAGGATTAATGTCGGACACGGATCTCTCCACCTGGACAACTGGGACTCAGGTCATCCACGGTCTCTTGATGTAAGAACGGCCCAACGGTTTCTCATCCGGATGTTCATGCTGATAACCAAGCAACAGTATTCCCGTACTCGCTCTGGGCTCATACGCGGCCTGGATCTGGAGATGCCTCGCCCAATACGACGACTACGACCACCCAGGCAACGTCAAACCTTTCGGCTTCAAGAGCGACCGCAAAGAAAAGTTCCTCCACTCCCGCAACGAGTCCGATGACTGGGATGTCGAGCTTCGCGCCTCCTGGGCCTCCAGGGAGATGGCACTGGGCAACGCCGTCGACATCACATCACCACCCCCAACAGCACCACCAGCAGAGCCCGCCCCTACCGAAACCCGAGCGCGAGGGTCGTCGTTCGTCAAAGTTGGCGGACGCCTCAACTTCAGCCTGACCAACGACGTGGACGCGGCGAACGAGCAAGCCAGCCGGAGCCGAGCCAACTCATCATCCGCCCTCTTGGGCGGCATCACCACAATCTCCGAGTCACAACCGCAGTCGCCGCCCAACGAGGCAGCCGACCTAGTCATCCCGAAGAGGCCAGCATCCTACATCTCCGTGACGGGCACGGGGCTGGACCGCCGCGCGTCGTACAACCATACCCGCGACACGGCCTTCGAGGAGTACGTCCGTCAGCACCGCGCCAGGCAGCAGCGGATGAGCCAGGGTTCCATCACCCCCAACGGCGGCGGACGCAGCAGCAGCGCGCCCCTGACCCGCAGCCGCGCGCAGTCCAATACGGAACGCACCGCGGCGCAACATGAACAGCAGCAAAAGTTCAAGAACGACGTCGACGACGCCCTCGGGCAGGCGTTCGGCTGGGGCAAGGGGAGTAGGTCGTCGAGCCTGGACAGCGTCATGGCCGGGGGCGAGCCGCCGGCGATCGCCGTGGGCGGCGGGGCCGTGCCGAGCGCCAAGTCCGTCCGGGACAGCCTCGGGCGGGCGCCGAGCGACGGCAGCGAGAGGGGTGCGGTGGGGTCCATGCCCGAGGAGGGAGGAGAGCACAACGATACCGACGGCAGCCAGGAGATCGTCGACGAGGATACGCGGCAGAAGAACGTGAGCGAGGCGAGTCGAGCCCTGCTCGGTGGCGGCGGGGAGGACGAGGAGATCCGTGCGATTCCGGAGTCATTACGGCCCGCTTGCGGTGGTATTACGAGACCCAGAGCTCTGAGTGAGACGATCGAGTTTATTGTGACGCCGCCGCCCGCGACACCGACGGGGGAGGCAGACGGCGGTGTGAGGAAGACCTGGGGGGCTGCGTATCAGCCATGAGGACGGTGGAGGAATGATACCCATTTTTGACAAGCGTAACATATTTCTTAATCATAAACAATATTATGAGAATGACTGCTCCATCTTATTGTGAATCATATGCTCTGAATTCATTAAAGTATTATCAAGGACAAGGTCATTGCCCGGCTGGTGACACAAGACATCCCATCTTAACGGCTGCCGAATTCTTGCACCGAAGAGAATCACAACACTGATGAACGACAACATAAGGCGGCTTCTGATGGACCAGAATATCAGAAAATGACTCTAACAACGACAGATCTGGACGGGGAATATGGCAAGCAGATATTTCCACCAAACGCCACAGTTTGTGACAAAAAGGTTTAGAGAATAGTCAATCAGAACAAACGGGTAGATTTCCTTCCACCGAAGGCTTGCTCACTATCATCTGCTCCAAATCTAGATGACCAACTCACAACCGATTATGACGACAACAAGGATGTCAGTCATCATGGCCACCTGTAACGACTACATAGAAATTTTGGACGTAATAAATACAGACCAGGCCCCAGGAGATAATCATGATGCAAAACTGGAAAGATAGCCATTGAGGGATATAAAGTATCATTTGTGAATTGATACCTCGGTGTTCACCCACAGCTTGGGCCTGGAGGTCAGCATGACTGGGATGGCAAGGAATATGTCAAGAGAGCACTCAGGAGTTGGCACTAGGTCTTGTCACAGGAAGATGTGACTGAATGGTCCTGGGATCGAATCGAAGCACAGCAATGGTCTCTTGTATATCGTGCTCACATGGGCCAAAGGTTACCTAGGTATGTGTTAAAGTACCAATTTACTCCCCTTATTCACTCATTGCAGCGATTGACTGCACAATTCACCAGGTTTTGAAAAGATATTTCAAGGCAGGAAATCTCAGGATTCGGTCTCACTTTCCTTCTTCAGCACGACAAAACTACCACAACAAAGACCTTGGACTTGCAAGACCATTGTCCTCACCATCCCACACCAAATCACAGGCACCTCTTCTCGAAAGAAATCTCGACAACATGCCGAGCAACAACAACAACAACAACCTCCCACAACCGCCTCTCCGCTTCTTGCTGGATGTCATCATCCTAGAAGTCAAGGACGCCAAGAACACGCATGCCTTCCTCTGCGACGTCTTCGCTGAAGATAACTCCGCATCTCGTTGGCCAGACGTACTGGAGCAACCCCCGCAGGGCTCATCACTTTCCCCGGACTGCATGCATGCCATCTTCAGAATGGGAAATACACGAATCCAGTTCACCACAGCCGCATCGTTCAAGCCATCCACTGATGAGCACAAAGCCCGCATCGCCGTCCTTGTCATAGACATTGAAAAGGTCAAGAAAGTGCTCGATCAGCACAAGGTCAAGTACAATCATGGGAGATGGGAGGCACTGCCTGGACGTCCGAGGTGGATCGAGTTCAGGGACCAGGATGGATACACCTGGAACATCAGTGACTTGGTCCGGAATTAGTGGGCACCAAGTCTGGAGTTCTCTGTACACCAAGGCCAGGGAAAGGGACAGGGACAGGAATATAGGTACTGGCAAAATGACAGCAATCTGTGCCTAAATGACGCCAGAAATGGCTTGAGAGTGCATCTAAAGTCACTGTATTCCTGGTATATCGCTTGTAAATGACAGTATCTCATAAACTTTTTTTCAATTCCGTCTTCAGCCTCCTCGTCATGATAGCATACTGTAGCATTAAAGCTATGCCTCACCTTTCTCTTGGGCACCATGCCTCCCAGGTGCAACATTGATAGCCTTCTCCAGTCGGAATTGCCATGTCCGATCTCGCTTTGAAATTAATAAACTGGCCAGCCTCGATATGCTTAGCCAACATTCATGATCGAATGAAATCGCGAATAGCCTAGTATCTGTCACTATCCCATCATTCTTCAGCTGGGCATTGACATGGCGATCGCGAAAATTGATGACTGGCTTGCATGGAGTCTCCGAGCGTCTCCAGGGCCGACTGACGGGTCTCTTCTATCTTTGTGGAACCCAAGGCACCTCTGGTCGGCGACCGACTGTTTTTGCTGGATTCATATGCACGCCCATAACTGTGGTTGGTTGATATCCAGGGGCCAGCTACGCCCGCCCTTCCCCTTCGAGCTGGCTGCCTATCCAGGCGAGTCCGGTGCTTTGCTCGAAGCTCGTCTGGGGCCCGTGATGCAAGCACACATCTCTGCCGCCATCTGGAGACTTGCGTTTGCGTTCCCATAATGACCAGGTGGGCTCCCTGCAAGCCTCACCAAGCTGAAGACTTTCCGGCCACGCCGTTGGGCATTCGGGAAGGGGCCAAGGGGGTTAGCTGTTGGCTTCTGTCAGCGCCCTCGCCTCTTGAGCATGTAAACGAATGCGATGGCTTGCAAAGAATGCAAACGCCTAGACGGGAGGATGCGCCTCGTTGCGAAGATCACTGCCGTGAGGGCACAAGATATATCGAGATGCGTCGGCGAATGCCCATGATCAACGTGGCTGCTGCAATTGTGTAATTGTGTAACCTGCGAGCCCCGACGTCGAAAGCGCCACGTACGCGGTTGTAGTGCAAGTGTACCGTGGTGAGCATATACCTATGAATAAGTTATAAAAAGGGCCATGGGAGATTTGTTTTCCTCTCAATACCGTCCTG
Organism: Diaporthe capsici; assembly: GCA_013364905.1. Lineage (NCBI taxonomy): Eukaryota > Fungi > Ascomycota > Sordariomycetes > Diaporthales > Diaporthaceae > Diaporthe > Diaporthe capsici. The sequence goes on from WNXA01000017.1 coordinate 197,922, forward strand.
CTTCCCATCTCATCAGCGAGTAGCATCATCATTCCATGCCATCACGCTCAAAACATCTTTGACCCCAGACCACATACCATTTTCACATTATCAATTCATCTTCCTGCTATCCATCATGTCTGAGCCCGAAGCTCCCAGGTTCACCCCCGCCGCTGAGAGAACCAGCAAAGTCACTCTCCAAGAGAGGCAGTCTCATATCAAGTACGAGACGCTGGAACTCTCCACCGACGATGAGCCACTGGTAAAGGGGAACGAGCAAGCCAACCCCAACGGCAAGCGCCACGTCCTCATCATTGGCGGCGGCGTGAGCGGCCTCCTGCCGGCCTGGATGCTGCTCGACAAGGGCTATCGCGTCACCATCATCGCCGAGCACTGGGCTTGGACCCGGGACTTTGAACAGTCGCGCATCACCTCTCAGATTGCTGGCGCCCTGTGGGAGTTCCCCCCGGGCGGGTGTGGCCTGACCGAGATTGAAACCCCCGGACCCGGCTTTGCGACTGTTGAGCACTACCGCGAGTGGTCCCTTCAGAGCTACGAATTTTACAAGAAGTACCACAACGGGGTGACCAATTCGTTCGAGAAGGAGGGCTATTCATTTGGCCTGAAGCTCGCGGACCTCAACCAGTTCTTTTACAAGGACGTCGTCACCAACCCTGATGTCAACGACGAAGAGTATCTAAAGTTTCAGGCCCTCAAGTGGGCTGAAGACGATGGACGCGTCGACAAAGAAGTTAGAAAATGGGACCGTAAAGGGCTGGAGACTGAGTTCGGCGATCTCGTAAACTTGGACTTTGACAAGGAAAGGGCTGGCCAGTTCAAGAGCGGCTACACTCACATGGCTCCCATAATCAATACTGACAAGGCTATGTCGTATCTCATGGCACTTGTCAAGTCCAAAGGGGCGGTCCTGGAGACGCGACCATTCAAGGGCCTCATTAGGGACTTTGGTGAGAAGCTGCTCGAGGAACACAAGGCCCACGCCATCATCAACGCCACCGGCCTGGGAGCGAAGGAGCTGGCTGGTGATGATGACGTTTACCCCGTCCGCGGCGCCATCAAGCGCATCGAGAACACGCGCAAGGGCGAGTTCCGCCACCTCAACGACGCCTTCCTCGTCCCCGCGCAGAGGGACCTGAACGGCAACCCGACCAAGACCGTTTTCATCGTCCCGCGCAGCGACGACGTCCTCTACGTCGGCTCAATCATCCAGCCCGAGGCCACAGAGAAGCTCTCGCAGGACTCGATCGAGGTTGAGATCATGTGGGACCGGGCGGGTGACTTTATTCCCCGCCTGCGCCACGCCGGGCTCGTCCCTGGCTTCCCCTTCGCCCAAGGCCTCCGGCCCTTCACCAAGAGGAATGTCAAGGTCAGGGCCGACGACAACGTTGACACTAAATTCCCCCTAGTGCACAACTACGGCCACGGAGGATCCGGCTGGACACTGGGTATTGGCACGGCCCGGTGCGCCGTGCATATTGTCGAGCAGTTCATGGGGCTCAACGCTGAATCCCTCCTGAAGCCCATCGAGGCTCTCAAGGTCAACATCTCGACCCTGGAGAACGTCACGGACGAGATAAAGACTGCCAACACGGCCGGCCAGGGCTCTTTGCCGGCCATCAAGGAGCGGGCCGACTTTTTTGTTAAAGTCTGGGCACAGGCATCAAAGGCCGCCGCGGAGGGCGCGAGCGCCGCGGCTCAGTCCAGCTCGACCAAAGCGAGTACTGAAGCTCTAATGCACTGGCAGGCACTGGCTAAATCTATTCCTGACCCCGACTCGAAAGTCAGTACAGCCACTGATAGCATCAAGAACAGCGACGAAGCTGGTGACGTGCTCGAATCCCCGATCAAAACCCTCACCGAGCGGACTGGGGAGGTAAAGAACAACCTTGCAGCACTCGAGAAGGTACTGGAGAACGATGAGAATATCCGACTGCTCGACTATCGGGCCAACGTCCACAAGAAGGCAGTGGACATCAACAAGCAGCTGTACGGAGAGGCGCCCGCGGTGGCAGCTCATTAACTGGTGGGCACTCAGGGCAAGGAAAGGTGTGCGGGAAATGTTGCAGAGCCGCGTGTTACTGATGGCACGTAGCCGGCAGCATCCTTACAAAGAGCAATTCGTATTCACACAATAGCCTCTGTGGTCCAAAACGGGGGGCTGTGGCGATGTGACTGCTCTTGGGTGGATATTTGACCTTAACGAGAATTTTCCTCGGGAACCTTTGACCCGTCATAGCCGCTCAAGGCTTTCTCAGGAATGACATGATGACTCTGTGCATGATATAAATAAACATTGAACCAAGAGTGGTTGTTCCACCAGATGTATACAAGGACGAGGAAAGTACCTCTGAAGCTGAATTGTAGCACTTGAGCATCTCCATCTCCATCGGCATTATCAAGCACACAGTCGTTCCTCCAAGCCCTGACTACCTCACCACCGCCCATCAATTTCAAGACGCAGTTTTTAGCCTTCAAGTTCACTTTACTCGCCTTTTTGGGCTCTGCCACCAGCGTCAGTGCCATTTGTCCTGGCTGGACTCCTCCGAAGAAGACTTCTCCGCAGAGGACCTTTCGGAAGAGTACTTCGCCGAGGACTTCCCTGAAGACCTCTCTGAGGGGGATGTTGCGGGGATCAATTGAGCACAAGAGCGAACAGTTTCAATCCTACGTGGGAACAGTTGCTGAGCTTGAGAGAACTGATTTTGCTGTATCCAAAGCTGGACCCAATTACTTCAAACCTTAGGAGCGGAAAACATTGACTTGACTCTGTCGCTTTATGATGTTGGTAGTGATATTTTGAATGAAGCATTTGGTCTTTGAGCGGCCTCGACAGCATCAAAATTGATAATAAGTCTATGCTGAAGGGAGCAGCTACTGCAATGCTCATAGAAAGGACTTGCCCTCTCAGCTACAAGCTCATACATGTGTAAAGATTCTCAATGACCGGCAGAGCTCCCGGACAAAACAAGTACTTATTACGGCCAAATGAAACAAGGCATTGTGTCAATCCTTCATTATTTCTTTGATAAAATCCAACAATGCCTTGCTCGAACCACATTTGTGAAAGAAATGGTCTCTTATATATATCCCCATATGTTGGCTCTTCTCAGCTTCTCAATTACTACTACTCTGCATCATCTCTGACATCCAAACAACTCTTCCCCACACACTAACATTAACCTGGAACTCAACTCTGACTTTTACTAAGGTAAGCAGCAGCAAAATGTCTTCCATCTTTCCGTCAACCTGGGTGCTGGACCACGTCGAGCCCATGGCTCTCGAGGAGCCCACGGCTTTTGTTGAAGTCCCTGGAAGACCACGTGGGGGGGCGATAACAACGTGGAACTGCTGCTCGTGCTACTCAAATAACGACACTCGTTATCACCCTTCCACGTGCTCTCGGGCTGGCTGTGGTCATGGCCGCTGCAGTGCCTGCACCACAACCACTACCTATTTTTAAATAGGTAGCTTGGTGGTCCACCACTCTCACACCTCATAACGGAAAAACACCAAAAAAAAAACCGAGAAAAGTAAACAAATTTGGAAAAAAAAGAGTGGGTAACAGGGAGTCTGTTTGATTTAGGGAAAGAAAGGGGAAAACAGATAGATTGCAAATAACTATTATAGTCCCAAACCTTACCGCTACCGGCCAACTTGAATATGATATTCTTAACATTGTGCTTTAAAAAGCCCCTTTGAAATGCTGTGAATATAGGAAATGTGTGTGTTAAGAGACTTCTATAAACGCTTAACATATGTAAGCTCAAAGTAGTACAAATGCCTGGCTTTCTTATTATTTGTTCATTTACTATATAGTTCACTCCCTCCTCTCTCTGAAAGAAAATTACTATCGCCATTTGCGCCAGCTGCTACCGCTACCATATTCCCATACAGCTCTCCAAAGCCGGCTATTGCGCTCCACTGATGGATCGAGAGAAGCATATTGTAAACGTCATCAATGTAGCTCCACAGTACAAGTGTTTACCTTCGAAGATCAGAGCTGGTTATTATTTCTCTACGGGTGCCCCCTAAGGCTACATACAGGTGTCTGATGTATCTATCTAGTAAATGGTTCCTATGGAAATGCTGACTCTGAGTGCCCTAACACTAATGTGCCTTTTGAAAATAGGCTAGCTTCCATCAGTCGTCGTTCTCAAATTGCGGCTCCTTGTCCATAGTATAGAGTTTTCTTTGCTCCGTTCCACCGAACCTCTTCTTAAGCCACTCCCGTTTTAGCCTCGGCGTGCTGTGCCACTCGTGAGGAACCCAACCAACGAACTCATTCATAGGCATCCCCCACCATAGCTGCATTGGGTTGATTGGAAGCGGCGTGCGATGTTGCGGGATATCGCCCTGGGCAGTGAGGCCGTATACAACAGACGTGTTGTAATCAACAAGCACGATGCGCGGTAGGGGCAGTCCAGATATGACTGGGACCTCAGCGGATGGTTTGTCACTAATGCCAAGCATAACATTCCGGCTTGCGAAGTCTCTTTGGTCGAGTCCCGAATGCAGCATTCGAACGTATCCGTCCATAGCGACAGCGAGCACCTCAAGTCGGAAATCTTCTGGATAGTGGAAAGCGTCGTCGGCCTCCTCCGGATCCGGGTTATTTCGAACGCGCATGGTCCGCATAGACATTCCGTCGAGTCGCTCAATCAGAATCATGCGGACAGGCCTAGTCTTGGGGACTCCCCGATTTCTGACAGGAAGATCAAAGGTCCAGCTGCCAAAATACTGCGGCGCAAAGGAGGTCACATTCTTTTGCAGGTGTTCGTATGCAGCGGCTTCGCGGCTGTAGTCTGAGTCTGCTTGGCACACTGTGTCTCGAGGTTGGTGACTGAAGTTCCACTCAAAACTATAATACATCGGATCATAGATTTTGGCAACGGCTTGGAACGGCTGATCGCCCTCATTCTGAGGGGAGATCTCGCAGGCAACGACCTGCGCCCCTCGAACCTCGCCAATAGTAATGGGTGTCATGACGGTAAGCTGAGCTGTCTCAGACAGGGCTGGTAGGGGCGTGTCGAGGCCAGGGTGGTCGATAACCAGCTCACTCTGAGTTATTCCACGGAGGTAGCTTTCAGAAAGCTCTTCCCGAGTTCCCATGCCGTAGTCAGGGCCGCCAAACGGCGGTGGTGGCACATGGCGACGGATTTGGACAGTGAAGCCAGGAATATATGGAAGTCTAGGCTTGTCCGGGTCTTCTGGAGGAGACCAGAACTTGAAAATGGGTGGCGGCGCGGTCAAACGACGCAGGAAGTCTTCGGCTTCTTGGAGTTCTATCGAAGACGGAGTAATTGTGTCCATGGTCAAATGAGTTGATATGAGAGACGGTAAGTCGGCGATGAGTGAAATCAGGAGGACTAGGAGGGTCGAATCTTGGGCTAGAGTGGATAGTGAGCTCCGAAGACTTCAATCAGCCTGTGTTCTTGGTAGATAGGGAGGAGAATGGATACTGACTAGATTCAGCGGGGCATGCCGTGGCACAGCATGGCATAGAATGGAGTCAGTGAGACGAGCCCCGTAAATCAGCGCGCCAGCCAGCCATGTGGACGGCCCTGGCTAACCTCTGGCCTAGAACGAAACCAACAGCCCAGTTTCTATTTAACGCATTAGTTGACATGCACACACTTGAGTAGGTTTTGGTCTTTATAATGGTATTCCTTGACCTGCAGCGTAGTGATCTGCTGTGGTCGCTACCACAGCTAATAGTGTTACCATAGGTGCTATTTGACTGCTTTATTTGCATGGCCTAGGCAGCAGTATTCGTGCTCTCGTCTAGATGAAGGAATATAAGCTCTGAAATGTTACGGCCGAAGTCGTCTATGAGGAGTGACATTAGAGCTTCTGGGATAGGTTGTCTTAAATATGTATGACGATATGAAATGTTCAGGTTGCCTTATATATAATTTGTAATGCTCGTAGTAACCGCTTCAAAAGACGCCTTTTGTATGCAATGGTGATGACTTCCCCTTCTCACAGCGTCGCGTTCCTCACAAACCCGTTCATGCCGGCCCCCAACAGGGGCGGCTTCTCAACCGGGCTCCTGCCATTCCGATATTTCCACAGCCGACTCAGCTCCTTCACCTTCACCTTCTCAGTAGGCAGGCCCAGCCTCTTCCTCAGAGCGATGGGGCTCTCGCCATTATGCATCGATACCTCCCCTGCCGCCACGGCCGCCGCCCCAGACTTCTTCCTCTTCTCATCCTCCCCGTCCGAATCATCGTCCGAGCACCCGAGGTAGCTGCTCGCGAACGCCTCCCTCACGTTGGCGCCGGCGTCGCCCGACTTGCCGACGACGATCTCGCTCTCCATGAACTCGTTGCCCACCTCTCGGCACCCGACCAGCTTCCCCGTGACGGCGTCCTTCGCAAGAGGGAACATCCCGTCCAGGTAGTGCTGGATGAACTGGTGGCCCCCGCGGCCGTCGGTGCGGGAGAACAGCCGCCCGATGAAACGCGGCATCGACCGGTCCGCCGTCGCCGACGTGGCGAAGTGCAGCACCCCCCACAGCGCCACGAAGTCGGTCGTGTGCGCGTAGTGCTCGATGTGCCCGATCGCCCGCTCCGATTGTGTCGCCGGGCTTGCGTGCGACGTCTCCTGCTTGGCCAGTCCGTGGGGGGTTGCTGGGTGGGCGCCTCCGTTCGGGGCCAGGCCGCTTGTGCTTGTCCTGATGGTCGGCGGGGGGGATGACCTCGGGGTAGGAGGCCGGCGGATGCGGTTGCGTGGGGATTGATCGGGGCCCACGGCTCGTCCGTTGGACGTCTCGGCCCCCAGTCTATCCGAGGCTGATACTGGCTTTTCGTCGCCATCGCGTGCCACAACATCCAGCGATGCCTCCAGGGGGTTCTCTTCCGCCTTGGACTGAGACGCCACTGTTCGGTATGGATTGTTGAAGTGGTTCGCAGCGTTGCCAAAGGTGTAGACCTCCAGCTTGCTGAGCAGATTCTGGGGGAGCTCCTGCAGCAGCCAGTCGAGGACCAGGCCGCCTTCGATGCCTCCTTGGGAGTGCAGGACGAAGATGATCTTGGAGTACTGGGGGTTGTACAGCTTCTCCTTGATAATGCGGTAACACACCCGCACGTCGTTTGTGGCGTAGCCGAGGTTCCGCTGGATCAGACACTCGATAACGTCGAAAATGACTCCATCGGTCCTGTTATGAACCCCAATAATAGGCCTGCCGAACGTCAAGGCCAGCCGGTTCAGGCAGCTCTTCATCCAGTGCTCGCCGCAGGCCACCCCGTTCAGGAAAATCCACTGCTCATGGGCAAACTTCTCTTGATCGGGCGCCGCATACTCGGGGTCTGAGTAGAACAAGACTTCCTTCGAGTTGATAAGAGTGCAAAGACCCTGATTCACGCCCACAAAGACTGCCACGATCGCCAATGTCGTCCACAGCGGAAGGATGAGAGCCACGGGCGGGAGGCAGATTATCATGACCAGCTGGAGGATGGCCAGGACGACGTGGATGAAGACAGACCACAGGTTCCCCCAGGTGGGCGCGAGCTCGGACAAATCCCCTGAATCGAAGGGTTTCCAAGGCAGAATGATGTACGGGAGGGCCCAAATGTAGTAGAAGAAATAGTAGATGTCCCACAGGAACAGCCTCGAGGGCCTATCTGTGTAGCTGTAGTTGATGACAGTCTGGTTATCGACCTGGCTGCCGTAGAAGTCGACCGTGCTGGACGAGGCCGTGGACGAGGCAGAAGCTGAGGTGCCATCGCGGCGGAGGGCCGGCGACTTGAACAGGCGGCGGACCATGGGCCCGTCGGTGGGCTCCATGCTCGAGGAGGCTGGCGAAGGAGAAGCTGGATCGAGCCAGGACTTGAAGCCGTCAGAACGGAAACACAAGACGAAAAGAGCAGATAAGAGAAAAGAAAGCACGCAGAACAAGAGGATGGAAATCATCGAGCCCGATGCTCGAGATGCGCGAACGGCGCTCCTTTGTATGGCAGCTGGACTGTCGACGACGCGACGTAGGCTAACTCAGGTAGCTGGTCACAAGGAGGCTGCGGTCTCAGAAATGGAGTGAACACCATATTCTTTGCAGCCTGGCGGCTGACCACCTGCAGCAGACGCCAGCACCTGCTCCCACCTGCACAGCCTTCGAGCCTTTCAGCCCACAAGCCCCCAGACACAGTCAGACCTCAGACTAAAAGCCAGCGCCCTGGGCCTGGCTGTCTTTGTTGCTGGGTGCTACGGTAGCACCGTCCTGGATTTTGCGGCCATCTGGCCCTTGCGAGGGTTTCCGGCACAGCTGCACGCTGCAGGCTGCAGATCGTGCTCTGCTCGCCTGCGTCTCGACGTCGTGCGCGAGCCAATAGATAACGGCCTTCATTTCGAGAGCCGGGTCACAGCCCCCCCTATTCTCCTAGCGCTGACCCATCATTGCGGTCCAGGTTCGGTGCTGCCCGTTGGGCGATCCCGTCTTCTCGGCTCGCTTCCGTGACGGGTCGGTGAACGAGCCGCCGTTGTAATAACTTTAAGGGTCCAGAGCGTTTCGGAGCTGAGTCGAGCCAAGACGTCATCTCTGTCAGCGGTTCATCCCCCCTTTTCCAGGCTACTGCCTAACCCAGCCTAGCCTGGAGCATGTGGACACTTCCTTTCCAGAGGCTAGGCTTGGTTGGGCCACTGCTGGATGAGTCTAAGTTGCCGTCTACGGAGACAACCTCCAAACTACCCAGACCGCGACAGCAGCCTGCGAAAAGAATTAAGAGAGTCTTGCTCAACTATAGTTCTCATGCTCAGGAAAAATGCGTTTCGCTATTTTACGCTGAAAAATGGTCGTTCGGGCACTTTACTCGACCAATCCAGAGCATTACCTAGGCCCGTCGGCGACCAAGCAAAGTGCAATATGGAATAGTGACGCAACTGCGGATACAACTCTACACACACACACACACACACACAAAATGTCGTCTCCGTCATATACGATGATCGACATGAAGGTATTGTAGGCGCAGATGTCGTAGTATATCACTAGGAAGCACTGTCATTTCCGGAAACAAAATACTGGCCTCGTCAACTTCTCCTCGCTGATAGTCGCAAAAGTCCAAGTTCTCGAGCACGATATCAAACGCCATCATCATATCATGTCTTTCCGTCTTCCAGTTGCCCGCGCGTCCCAACTCCCCTCAGTTCGGTCTGCTCGACTCGTCGCCACCAGGAAACAACTTGCCTGTGCACGCCTCGCCTCATCCGCTTCAAAACCCACAGTCAAGATCGACCAGACCAAAAAGTCCAATAACCCAGACGAGAGCCCCAAGCCCGAGCACCACGAGCGCGGCACTACAGCCAGGACCCTGGAGGGCGAGAAGGGCGCCACTCAGCCTCACCCGGCGAAGCAGCCTGACCCCCAGCCCAGCCCGGAAAGGTCTACCGGGATCCAGCCTAGCGGACCTGAGTCGAAGGCTGGTGAAGGAAGGGCAGGCGCCGTGCACAGGGAGAAGCTGGAGGGGAGGAGCATAGGGCATTCGGTGGACAGACCTGCTCCACACGAGTGAACAACGGCTGGCGGGCGTGGAGGGAACGTCATGTAGCTGGCAACGGGCCTGTTGTATACGTAGTGGATTTCATTTTCGATTTCAAGAGGGCTGTGTAGTTGAAGTAAGGCGGATAAGACGGAGATGTAAGCGTTGGAGGTCGACTACCTAGGCAAGTCAGTCGTGTGATGTACACGACTGATATACTTAAGTAAGAATATCCGGATATGTCTTGAAACTTAAATGAGGAATACAACTTCCGACTGTCTTTGAGCACTTCTGACTCTTTATATTATCTGTTGCATCCTATTCAATATCACTCAAGATGGCACAAAAATCTGTCCTGAATTCTTTAGAGCTTTGGCCATGATTACAGAGGAATTCATACAAGACAACAGAACTGACACATGCCGTTCCAAGACGGTCCATTCGTGTAGGCAGGCACACATACATGAGGCGAACCAATGCAATGGCTGTAAGTCAGGGCGGCTGCAGTTTTCCCCGGGCATCGCCGTACCATGGTGGGAGTTGGCGGCCTCGTGCTGCCCGTGACAAAGGCTTGTCGCTCTCGGCTTGTCAGGGTCGCCCAGAGTGGCTTTAAAATTCCACCGCCCGGTCCGGGTGACCATACTAAATTTCGATATATGCGATTTAAAAATATGTCCAGGGCTTGTTTCTTGTGTGTTTCCATCACTTGGCGAGAAGAGCGCGTCATTGAGGATGACTTCATATTTCAGGGTCTCCGGACTGCTCTTTCCGATGATGGAACGCAAATCGGGTCATGATTGAGCCCAGGCGGTGTGAACTCGCCAAGTGCATGGCCGTGTGGCCGGTCGGATGCGGTGACCCGCAAATCCAGCCTTTTGGTCTCGGAAGAGAAGTAGAATACGCGGAGAGCCTCGACGAAGTCATACCAGAGTCGGTAGTACAGGGCGAGTAACAGGCTTGGCTCATCATAGTCGAAACACGTGCTTCCCAGACTCGGAGATGCGGTGACGGAGAATAAAGCGCGCTGCAGGCTGAGTGAAGGGCACGGGTGAGATGGGGCCTAGCAAGTTCGTGGATGCTGGCTGGGCGGGTCTGTTGTCCACTGTCCCGGGGTGGAACGACGCGGTCTTGAACAATCCATCCTATGGCAAGCGCTGCAAGGTTGTGATTGAGGGAGGAGGGCGGCTGGACAAGATTATGGCTGATAGTGTCAAATCGGCGATCAAAGCATATAACACATGAAATAGATTCCAGGGGAATTCAGATTTGGATGCTGTCCCACGTCGGAGATTGCTTCCGGAACTCGTTACATTTGTAGTACAGCAGCCGCATAGTAGCACCAAAGCAACAATACCGTAGTCCGTATTCGCTTATTCAATGATACCCTGACTTGTATATATGTCAAAGTGGGCGTGAATGAGCGCTTCCAGTCATTTATCACAGCAAAGTCATAGTACTAACTCGATGAATGTTGATTCCGTCCCGATGTGGCGAGTGGCGTGAAAATACAAAAGAGATTTCAATGCACTTCAAAATTCGGTCTCGTACTAGTAACTTGCACTGGCTCATTTTATTCAGTTCAGAATATCAGGGCATAATGCAAATGCAACTCTAAAAACCAATGACCTAGATTCCTAGATATCTGTAGACTGCGACATGAGATTAAGTTATCTCGTACGAAGAATAAGGCGATGATGATGATGACATGGGACAGCCAGTGAACCACAAAAATATTTTTAGGAACGATTGTGTAGTCATTATGAATTAGCTCCAGTGATGACTTGTTTGTTCCATTGTGTTCTCGAAGGTCATACGTGTGACTCGTACAAGCATAAATCGCATTACACAGATGAGACGGACGCCAGCCGTCAGAGGTCGGAAGGGCAACCGAACCTTATACTTGGCCTGGCTGTATTACAACGGTCGGCTATTTAAAGACTCCGACGGCATAAGGTCACACGTGGGTGGCGGACTGCATTTGCAGGGCGAGACCGTGAGGCTGCCGATTCTCTCAGCCTGTGGTGAAGGACAACGGTGACGCCGACAGACATCAGATATATTGAGGGTTACAGAACGTTGAAATAGACATCCCCAGACTGTGCCATTAAAGCCAGAGCAGAACCAAGACCAGAAGTTGGGTTCTTAGGTACTTACATTGACCGCTTGACACTGAACAAAACATACAGGTAGCCTCTGCATACAACAATCTCAGATGTGCAGCTCAAGCGGCGAACAGATGAAAGATTCCAATCTCGGTCGATCGAGCGCAGAATACCTCAAAAGTGTTGGAATTCTTGCAGCCGAAACAATCCCTGTTCCTGTGTTATCCATAGAAAACGTTTGACAGAATGGATGTCCACAAGGCTTCTCACCGAGGATAGGCATCAGGAGTGGAGATCGTTTCCGCACCTGCACAACCGGCACCTGGGGGAGGATTCATGCGGCTTATCATGTGTGAGCAAACCTACCAAATGCGAACAAGTCTGCCAGCCGCCTGAATAAGTCTAGTGCAACTCAGCTCAACCACTTAGACCGTGGAGAATGTCGACAGGTAGCGCATGGGATGTTGTTTGGGGGCTGCGGCGTCTAGGTGCAGCTGCTTAGTTACACGGCATATGTGAGCAAGGCGAAACCGCAGTAGTAAGGCCGTTAGTGTTGCCTTGTGTCTGCCTAACCAAGATTTAATATGTATACCCCATGACCGCGTAAGCACAGTCGCCAACAGCCTCTGAGGAATCACATCTTTTTTGCTTTTCTTTTCTCCCAGATCAAATCAATCTCGGGAAGATTTGTGGATTTTAAAGCTTCTCAAATCGCCTCTGTAATTGTCTCAGCCTTTCACCACGCAGTGCCGTTTTCTGCCGCCCAACTTAACACGCAGTTCAAAACAAGACAAATTATTTTATCTCACGAAACGGCAGCCATGGACGTCTCGTCGTCCCTAAGGGGTCTATCTTCGGTGGCGATCGGACCAGTGCTCATGATGAACTGGCGGAGAATCGTCGCTTATTTCCCTGCTGTCGAAAGGCTCATCGACGGACTAGACTCGGAAAAGCTGCTTCACGCGCTATTAGGGACACGAACTGGTCTCTCCATGCTGGGCGTTCTTGGTTCAGTCGTGGCTGCCCACTTCGTCCACCTGGCCTGGAATAGCGCCTGGCGCCTTGTGATGGGCAATTTCTACACCAAGTGCTCTCTCTCGGAGCACAGCACGCTTCACGACCAGGTGCTGAGCTGGGTCACTAAGAACCCCAAGTTCCAGTCCGCCACGAGGGTCAAAATTATGGACCGAATTGATGATACGGTGGAAGTCTCGGACACCGAGGACTCCATTGACATCGAGCGGATGGTAAATGAGATAGTATGTCATCACAATTGCGAGGCTGCCCTATGCGCGGACATCTAAATTCAACGAGCTGATCCCTCTTTTAGCCACCCACTTTCCGCCCCGAGATTGGCCAGGTCCGCTTCTGGCACAAAGGTGCATATATCTGGATGTTCGAACGCAAGGACAAAAGGCTCGAGTATCACGGAAAGCAGGCGCCGGACAACTGGCTGGATATTTACTGCTTCAGCTGGAATCGAAGCACACGTAAGTCCTCTATTCTTTTATTCGTAAAATTCGTACTACAGGTCTCCAAAACATGCCTACGGACGAAGGGAATGAGATGTGCTATTCTTTACTGACAGGATGCGAAGAGCCTTTGAAGGACTTGCTCCTGCAAATTCTGAAAGAGGACGCCGCTGAAAATTGCGACAAAACACTCATATGGAGTCCCGGGCAACAAATGGGCCCCTTCGGCAACATGCCTTACTGGTCGCGCTCTCAATCACGCCACAGGCGGCCACTGAGCACTGTCATTCTGAACCAGCAGCAGAAAGATACAGTGGTCGACGATATCGCCAACTTCCTCTCTCGCTCAGGGGTTCTGTGGCACAAGGAGAAAGGGCTGCCTCTGTAAGAACCCGCTGTTCTTTTCCAAAGTAGCGGTTTCCAGAAAGTGGACAGCCATTCTAACACACGAATGAAGTCGTCTAGGTTATCTCTTCAGTGGCCCTCCTGGCACGGGTAAATCATCCCTGGCCTTCGCTCTTGCCAGCAACTTTGGTCTTCCCGTCCACATGATCAACCTATCGGCCCCGGGGCTCAGCGACACCGACATAGAAGCTCTCTTTTCCAGCGTCCCCCGTCATTGCATTGTGCTCCTTGAGGACGTCGACGCGACTCAGCCTCTGTCAAGGAAGCTGGCAGAATCAAAGAGCACCGACGAAGAGAGTACCCCCCTTCCGCCGTTGCCACCCTCAGATGATGAGGATACGCCACCACTGCCATTGCCACCAGGCCGCAGGGGCAAGCGTGCGGGAAACAGGCGCGGCAACACGGTCACGCTGAGCGGTCTGCTCAACGCCATTGACGGGGTCGCAGCCTCAGAAGGTAAGTCGACATTGCTACATTTCCACTCTAACAACTACGACGACGAACTGTATTTTCTAACAGAGTAACACCCGCATCGGGTGTGAAACAGGGCGTATCCTGATAATGACAACCAACCACATCGAGAACCTCGACGAGGCGCTGATCCGCACGGGGCGCGCCGACCGCATCGTGACCTTCACGAATGCGACCAAGCAGCAGGCGGGCGAGATGTTCGCCAACGCCTACACGGGCGCCCGCTGGGGCCAGCACATGTCGCGCGAGGCCGTGGCGCGGCACCCGGAGATGGAGGAGTGGGTCGACGCCGACATCCCGCCGCTGGCGGCCCAGTTCGCGGAGCGCATCCGGGGCGGCGAGTTCAGCCCGGCCCTGCTGCAGCAGTACTTCAAGGACTTCCGCGCCGAGCCGCGCCGCGCCGTCCTCGAGCTGGAGGCCTGGATGGAGGACCCGCGCGCGTACCGGAAACCCTCGCTCGGGCACAGGCCTGCCGCGCCTGTGGCTGCGTCGGGGGACGAGGGGAAGAAGCTGAATGGACACTGCAATGGCACTGCTGAAGTTCCGAAGGCACCTGAATAGGCATGGCCTTGTGGTGGGCCAGACATGCCCACCTCAACCACGGGTTGGACACGGGGATACACGGCAATAAAATGCGCGAGAAATTTATTGTAGAAGTTTTCTTCCACCATACTGAATAGAAGGCATCGCGGTCGACATTATCGAACAATTGAGGTTGTAGGTAGTTTGGCACAAATTGGAAATTCCGGAGGAGAATAGGTAACGTGAGTCCATGGCATCTCTCACGTCAAGATACAGGTGACCAATCGTATGTCTGCGTATCTGGAAAGAGATTAGACTTCAGGCTTCTCAACTTCAGTTGTAAAACTTCCTGGGCCAATGTCCAAACTCCGCCATGCACCCTGAGTAATTACCCCATACAGGTGCATACCCACAGCCAGCATTCTTGACCACCATGAGTCTTGATCAGTCTGGCGGTCCTACCAACCTGAGTATGTCTCAAAAATAAGTCTTGGCTTGCATGATACTACGGCAATATCTCATTTCGTAGGCAGGATTTTCTACATCCGCATCGACCATCGAAAGGAGAAGAATGTGAAGTCCAAAAACCTGTCGGTTGATCCTTCATCCACCTGCGACAAAGCAACGACTCATGGAAGAGGAGAAAGTAGCGGCCCGGAGGATCTGTTTTCGGTCCGCAGTCCGACTTTGACCTATAAATAGGCCACCACAGCCTTACCGTAGTTCCACTTTATTCTGGGCACGACTGACAAGGCGACCGTGAGTTGTGGATGGTGGGAGGGTCTATGGCTAAGGGGCATCTATCTTGAGAAACGTCATTTCGTTTACCACCGGTATAGGGAGAATTTGGGGATATTTCGAGATCTTGATGGGTACAGAATGTTGTCTTTCGAGGTTATAAATGCGAGCGATGGGAAAGGTGTTGAATAACGGATTCACTCGCTTCTCATCACTATCATCTAATCCAACGTCACTGTCATTCATTCAGCCTCACCGGCATTACTCTCTTTTTAAACAAATAAACAAATCTGTCACTCATTTCGACGAGCTACTTCACTTATAAGTATAAATAATACTTAAAACCCATCATCATGTCTCTCCGCACCGCCCTTTTCAGCCTGGCCGTCATGGCCGGCTCCGCCTCCGCCGCACCGGCCAAGCTCTCAAGCCGCCAAATCATCGACCACAATGCCGTGGCCTCGTTCCCCGAGGCCGTGCCAGACAGCGCAGCCGGCAAGCTGATGACCAAATACGCACCGCACCTCCGGATCGCAGACGGCTGCGTCCCGTTCCCGGCGGTCGACTCGATGGGCAACATTGGGTAAGCAGCCTTTCCCTACAATTAACGGATGGCCTCAAGGCTCTCCGAGGAATACAAGATTTTCTAACGTGTCATCTATCACAGTGACGGCCTGAAGCCAACAGGCGACTCGGAAGGTGACTGTGCAACCAGCCAGGGTCAGGTCTACGCACGGGCAGCAACCTTCAGGGACAGGTTCGCCATCATGTACACATGGTACATGCCCAAGACAGAAGCATCGGCCCACCTCGGGCACCGGCACAACTGGAACAACGCCGTCGTGTGGCTGTCGGACGACAGCGAGAAGGCGGCGCTGCTGGGGACGTCCATCTCGCAGAAGTCGTCCTACGACCAGAGCGCGACCCCGGCGCTCGACGGGGCCTCCCCGCTCATCTACTACGAGTCCAAGTGGCCCAACGTGCACAAACTGTACTACGACACGCTCGAGGGCCAGCAGGAGAGCATCCGCGTGATGGACGTGCCGCTGGTCGCGTGGGACAGCCTGCCGACTGCGAGCCAGGAGGCCCTGGCCACTGCTGATTTCGGGGACGAGGTGGTGCCGTTCATCGATGCCCACTTCAACGACAAACTCGGTGCTGCCTATGGGGCTTAGGCTCATGCTCTGATTATGAGGGACTTGGATTGAGGTTTTGGCGTTTTGGCGTGTTGGTCTGGGAAACTGTTGGACTGGGGCTTCATTTTGGGAAAAGGGAAGGGTAAGGGCATTTGGTTCTGGTAATTGATAATGACAGCCGCTTAAAAATTCAACTATGACGCTGTCAGTATTTCTGGACTCATTCAAGACGTGACATGAATGGGTGAGAGGACGCAGCTCGACTGGATCGAGTGAGCGAAGTATGTGTGCGTGCATCTATCTTAGAAAGAAATCGGGCATGTGGATTTCTACTCACAATTTGCTTGTAATTTGGTCAGAAGGAGCAACTGCATTGTACAGATGATCTTCGACTGGCTTCGGACGTGGTCATCGCCGTGGCTGGATCATCTCAGGCGACGTACTTGGTATGGCTACCGGTGACCAAGACCTTCTTGTCCTCCCCTGCCTTGACGACCTTCCGAATCTCCATGCTCGTGTAGGCCAGGTTCCTGCCGAGCTTGTTGAGCCAGCACTCGACCTCGACCGTGTCGCCGACCTTGGCACTGGCGACATAGGAGATGTGGATGTCGGTCGAGACCCCTGTCTTCTGGCCGCCGCTCTTTGCGACGATGGACATGCCGGCGGTGAAGTCGACTATGGCGGCAGAGGTGGTGCCGTGGATTCCACCGAGCGAGTTGACATGCTTGTCCTCGAGGACCAGGTGGCCAATGACACGACCGTCTGAGGTGGCGGAAACGAGTTTGATGGTTGGGATGAGGATGCTGTATGGCTGGGAAGTTGTGATCTTTGTGGCCCAGACTTGCTCAACATGGCTGAACACCGAGACTGGTGCGTTGGAGGGTGTTGAGTCTGCCATGTTGGTTGTGAGGTCGGGATATGTTCAAGGCGAATATGAGAGGGCGTTGGGGAGTGAGGGAGGGACGCGGGTTGCGCGGCAAGTGTCTGAATACTCGCTAGCAAGACTTGCAACGAACCAGCATGTGTGAGACGGATCAAAGTGGCACAGTCATCAATAAACACCTCAAGTGAAACTAATGGACCAACAATAAGCCAATAGACCACCTTCCTGACTCAATCTCAAGACATGAACCGGTCCCGGAGTGACTTTGTTGAGCAGCCAGCGCCGGCACCTCGTCTCTTGCTGCAGGTGGCTTTAATGTGTGGCTTTGCTGTGGCTTCGACTGGCTCCGGCTTGTCCAGGGGTTCCGTTCCTGAGCCGGGACGAGACCAAGCTAGCCCCAGCTTCTCAGGCGGGGGTGGAGCCTCCCGGGTCCTTCCAGGGATGCTGACGTACCTCTTGGCGCTAGGCCGGCCAGGCTGGGGACTGGCGTTGTGATCCGTCACGGGCAGCAGCTAGCTGAACCGGCCGACCAGGCGGACAGGCGGACAGGCGAGCAGTGGGCACCCCGCGGCTCGGCCACTGCTACCTTGGCTGCTTGGGTGGACTGCGCAGTAACCCCTCCTCTTCCAGCTGAACCTAACGCAGCCCGTCTGACGTCTCACCACCAGCCCTCCCACCCACTCGCTCCGTCGTCACTAGCTATTAGTCGTACTGCCCACTTGGACCACAACAGCACCTTGGTCAGGCACCGCTACAACTCCTCTTCCCCCGCCCCTCCCTCCTCTCCCCTACCTGTCACAAGCAGTTCGACGCCGCTCTCCACCATCCCCGCCTCTCCGCCGCCTCGTCCAGCTCTTCTCTCTCCCTCCGCCTTCTGCTCCTGGCCATCCTCCTCGACTTCAGTCCATCACTCGATCTCCGCCTTTCTTTGAACCAAAAGACAAACCACCAAAGAAAGAACACCATCACACCTACCAATCATGGCCACCGTCGAGCACTGCCTCTTCTGCTTCGAGACTCTCGCCGCCAAGCTCGAGGACCGCAAAGGCCTGGACCTGGAGGACGTCCAGAGCTCATTCGCCGAGTACTCCGCCTTCCTCGACTCCTCCGACGACACCGCCGCTGAGGCCGCCAAGCCCAGCAAGCCCGCCAAGAAGCTCCCCGCCCTCCGCCGCCTGGTGGGGAGCTCCAGCTCCTCGAGCTCCTCGTCCTCCTCCTCCCTGCAGTCCCCCGAGTCCGCCTCCGGCAGCTCGAGCTCGACCTCCCTCTCGGCAAACACCTCGGCGACGTCCGTGGCCGGCGGCGCCCCTGAGCCCGTGACGGACCCGGACGCAGAGTACCCCCTCTTCGTGACGTGGAACAAGGCGGCGGGCGGCGGCGAGTACCACCTGCGGGGCTGCATCGGGACCTTTGAGGCGCAGCCGCTGGCCGACGGCCTGTCGTCGTACGCCGTGATCGCGGCGCTGCACGACAGCCGCTTCAGCCGGGTGTCCGGGCGCGAGCTGCCCTCGCTGCAGGTCGCCGTGACGCTGCTGACCGACTTCGAGGACGCCGACGACGTCCTCGACTGGGAGCTGGGCACCCACGGCATCCGCATCTCGTTCCAGTGGGACGGCCGCCGCCACGGCGCGACCTACCTGCCCGATGTCGCCACCGAGCAGGGCTGGACCAAGGAGCAGACCCTCGTCAGCCTCATGCGCAAGGCAGGCTGGGAGGGCAGGCGCGACCGCTGGAGGGAGGTCGCCGACGCGGGCGCCATGAAGGTCGTCAGGTACCGCGGCGACAAGGAGCAGGTCGTCTACGACGAGTTCAAGGGCTGGAGGGACTGGGCCGACGAGCACTGGGGCCGGAAGTGAGTGAGTGACGGGGGAATAGAGAGCGTGCACCGCCTGCGTGCCCCTGGAAGACGGCGTATTCGGAAATAGGATGGAGTTAAACGTGGTATACGGTATCTTGCCATGGCGTCTCGGGTTATTTACGGCAAGCCAGCCAGTCAAGCTGGTGAGAGGGTGATATGGGGCGAGAGGTAATGGATAGAAAGGGCTTTTTCCCTTTTCCGGCATGTCAGTCAAGACGTGAGTGGATAGATACAGGGGTCTCAAGAAGCAGTTCAGCACCAAGGTGGTCAATATTGGTCGTGATGTGACAGAATCCGCGTGAAAAAAGCCCGAGCTGGAAATCTATTGACAAGGGTGCGCTCATCACAGGCTCATTCAACTGGCCAACACTTCGCCCTCAAGCAGAGCCTCAAAAGTCAGGAAAACAACATGCAACAGTAAATCCAAGAATCCCAGGGAGCTGAGATCCGCCCTGCACTCAGCTCAGCTAACAACCTTTGCTACGCCTGATCCTCCAAAACGCCTGGCCACAAAACCGGGGGATATAATGGCTTCAAGGGAATCCGGGGCAAATGGGAAGAAACAACCCTTCAGAGCAAACAGTGCATAAACACGTATACAGACAAAGGAAACGGGGGGAGAGACAATGTCGAGGTAAAACGAATCGATCAGAACGAGATCGAGTGAACTTTGGCCGTGTCAGGGAAAACAGACCCAGGCCCGGCGCGAAAACAACCCGTTTGAGAACCAGCCCAGCCGGGCTCAACCAAATTAAAAACACCCACACTTTTTGCCGCATCGTACGCATCATCGCCAACGGTAGATAAGCCACGGACGCAGATCGGTCATCTTCCCCTCCACCGTCTCTCTCTCTTTCTCTCTCTTCTTTTTCTCTCCTCGCCACTTGTCCTCCGCTTTCTGTTCAGACTCTCTCACCAACACCTCAGCTTCCTCCAGAACCCACTGCCTGCCCTCCTCTCGTCCCCGTTGGCCGTGGCGCCGTCGTCGGGCTTTTCATTCGTCCCGTCACTCCTCGGCAGTGGGCTCAAGGGCTTGGTGGCACCCCGCCTGTCCAGCTGCCCCGGGCCGGCGGAGCCGCCACCGGCGCCGGAGACGCCCATCTCGGCCAGGCGGCGGGCCTCGACGACCCTCCGGACAATGAGGGCGAAGGTCTCCTCGATGTTGACCTCGAGGCGGGCGCTGGTCTCCATGAAGCCGCAGCCTCGGCGCCGGGCCCAGTCCAGCCCCGTGGCGGCGCTGACCTGCCTGCTCTCCTGCAGATCGCACTTGTTTCCCGCGACGATCTTGACGGGCGGCACGGTCTTGGCGGACGAGCTGCTGCCGTACTCGGCGGCGGGGCTGACGCCGGCCTTGCGGGCGCGCTGGGCGTTGTCCATGCGGGTCTCGGCCTCCATGTCGATCAGGTCGTTGAAGTAGCCCAGCGAGTCGAGCGAGTCCTTGACGGTGATGTCGTAGACCATGAGGAAGGCGTCGGCGCCCAGGTTGGAAGTGGCCCACATGCCGCGGTACTCCTCCTGGCCGGCGGTGTCGGTCAGATGCAGGTGGTATATGGCGCCGTCGATGCGGCGGGTGATGCTGTAGCTGTCCTCGATGGTGGGATCATACTCGGATGTCCACTGCGACCGCACCAGGCGCAGGGTGATGGAGCTCTTGCCGCAGCCGCCGTCGCCGCAGATGGTTATAGAGATGGGGATTGGGGGCTGGTTCTGGGCAGCCTGCTGGTGGCCGTGTGTTGTGTTCTGCGAGGCCGCCCGCGGACGATTTGCGGAGCTTGCTGAGGAGGGCATCTTGCGCAGAGGCGAGGGCGTGAGGTTGGGCGAGGCGGCGGCGGCGGCGGTAGGGGCGGGCGGGGTGAGGGTGGAGCGGTGCGAGAGGTAGAAGGGCTGGTTATGCGACGAGGAGGAGGGGGTCGTCGGGACCAGGATGGAGTGCTTGCGCGAGATGGAGAAGAGCTCGTTTGCCGCCAGATTGCCGTCGATGTCGGGGGATGTCGACTATGTGGGGGTTTTGTTGTTGAGGGGACAGGATCGGGTTCAAGCACCAAAGCGAGATGGCATTCGACCGGCAGGAGGATGTGCGCAGGAGGAGTAATGATAGAAGATGATGTGACCAAGGAGGAGATTGGTTGTTGGTCTGGTGGTTGCAAAGTAAAATCGTTTGTGTCGACGCCGGGCCGAGGAGTGTTCCAAGCTTTAGGAGGAAGTGAGCGATCGGTGGGTATCGGAGAAAAGGGCGGTTCGAGGGATGGTCGGACGAAGAGCGATGGTGTCGCGTTGAAACGGGGCAGACAATTGATAGCCTTGGGCGGTGGTGGATGTCGGGCAGGAGATGCGATTGGAACTGGTTGAAACTGATGAAGCTTGGGTCGCGATGAGGCAGGCAAAGAAGGTCCGGAGTGGAAGCTCTGTCTCTCTCTGTGCGTTGTACGTGCGTGGTGTCTCTGCTTCTGTTGTCTCACTGCGGGGTGGGGCCGATGACAAGTGCTCCAAGTAATAAGAGGTGATGAGGAGAAGGGAAGGAAGGTAGCGTAGAAGGCAATCGATCGACTAGTGCCTACTGTATGCGGTAGCGTGGTGTGCCACCCAGGCAGATCTAATAATACTAGGTAATAATGATAGTAACGACAAGAAACAATATTAATAACAAGAAGAGGAGGCGAGACGAAGAGCGCCCGGTGGTCGATGGGCAGCAGCAGTCGCAGCAGCAGCAGCAGCACTAGTAGCAGTTGTGCTCGAGCTATGCAGAGCTGTGGCCGGGCAGGATTGGGTGTCGGGCAAGTGAGAGGCGAGGAATAGGAAGAAGAAAATAGAAAATGCTAACTTGTATCCAGATCTAGCTGTTCTTTTCGTCTCGTTAGATTAATTGTGCACTGCAGCAGCAGCATATTTGGATTGATTACCCACTCTGGTGCCTTCCCCGAGATATGACAGGACCCAAACGGGAAATATGCTCGTGCACCGTCGCAGGGGGGGTTTTGGGTGGATGCGAGGAGTGGATGTGCGGTACCAAGGGCAGATCTCAAGGTGTCAATGGCAATCTTGGGCCACTCCTCTGCTCTCCGTCTCCATCTCCGGCCCTCTGCCTGCCTCTCCGTGTCTCTCTCTCCCTCCGTCTCTTCCTCATGACAGCTTGCAAGAATGGTCTAGCAAGCACTTACTCTAGTCTAATGTGCTTGCTGTCCGTGGAGGGTCATGTGTGTGATGATCAGGCACAGTCCAGTCCAATAACAAGTAGAAAGATCCAGACATGACCCGAGGTTGGACATTACATCGGCCGACATTTTTCATCCGTGCTCCTCGCCTTCACCCCGTTCACCCATACCCCCCCCCTCTTGCCCCCCACCTCGCCCCTCACCCACGGACTCTCCATTCCACGTCTTTGAGGGAAAACGGGGCCTGCCCTGCAACACGGAAAATAGCACAGGACTGCCGTGGATTGGCACGATCAAATGGGGTTTGCCGTACGCCTCCTGTCCGCCTCCGTGAACAAGCAAACTGATTTTTTTTCTCCGTTGTATTTTTGGCCGTCGATGAGTCGTTCATCGTCCATGGTCCTTAGTGCGCCGTCTATTCCCTCCTGATGACACGGTCGCCCTGTAACCTCCCCATTGGTGAACCCAGGTCAGTGCCCATGTTGGTTCGCTATCGGCATCGGCTGCTGCGGTGCGTGCATGTGTGATGATACTGCTGTATGTTATTGCTATTGGCCCATGCCTCTCTCGCAACGATCCAGCCTTGGGTCGCCCATCGTCTCAACCTCAGCCGTCCCCTTCCGATTTGCTGACACTATGCTTTCGGTGCGCCCTAGCTGCCGCCTGCAACAGGCAATGCTATGCTATGCGTCTGCGTGTATGTATGCGGGCTGGCCTGGCTGGCTAGCTAGCAGGATGAGCATGCAGATTCTGTTACCCCTATTTTTGGTTTTGGGGTTTTGTAATTTTCATCTTCTGGATGGCTCTGCAGTATGTATCAAATATAAGACTCCGGTCCTCCTTCTGCAAGGGGCATGGGATCGACGGTCGGGCTCTCAACAAGGCTCCATTCCCCTTTATTAGCACGCGCTACTCGGCGCGATACCATCTCGTTGATGGGATCAGCCTTCCGCACAACCTTGAAAGAGCCACGTCGTTCCCACGTGTGGCCAGGGGATCGTCGAGCCGCCTACGCCACGCCCGCATTCTTAACGAATAGTCTAGTTGATCCCTAGTAGTGGCCGTTAGGGGGATGGGCAGTCATCGACAGCGTGTCAGGCGTGTCTGCTGAAGCCAACTAGTCTGCAGTATCTATCTAGTTTACATACTGCAGCCCAACCACACCACTCTGCTCTCTTAGCGTGAAACAATCCCTTTCGACGTGCGTAGTGGTTCATATAGACTAGCTACTGTGTACACCACGCAGCAGCACAAGGAGGGGCAACGGAAGTGGCAGAAGTTCGTCCCATCGTTATCAACTGTTTCAAAACAGAGCCGCGAATACCGGCTTCTGGTGGCGTTCGCGGCACCCGATCAGTCACTCACCGGTCACCTCCTGCTCCTAGAAGACCGGCATTAGTGCTCATCCATGAAACCTTTTGGCGGCCACTTGATGAGAGCGAGAGTTCAACTGACCAAATCGCTGGGACCGAGACGGACAAGTTGGTGGTGAACAGTCGTGCTCAAACTCCTGGTGGTTTGCTCCTTCTCTCCCATTAGAAGGGACAGTTGGAGTGGGGGTTGGGGTTGAAGGGTCGGGACCCTCCCCCCAAGAAAAACGAATGATCCCATGCAGGCCTCGAAAGATGGGACACAACGTCTTGGGCACACAGCAAGACTTTTTGGCTCGCAGGCATGTTTGGTACAGGGAATGCGAATATCATCATTCTACCAAAGTTACCTAACAATTCTTGGTAGTCTCCAGAATGGGACACCATCATAGATATTGCCCTCGCAAAATCCTCTTCTAGGGACTGTCCAGACGCCAAAATCGCCTCCGATACAGGACCCGGTCGGTCATTTGCTGACATACTAGCCGGCCAGTCGAGCAGGATCTGTGACTCAACTGAGAAAACACTCATCTCTGGCATTCGGAAACTGTGACACAACCGGGTCCTCAGCACTTTTCAGATGAATTGGGACAGCCAACAGTCCCCAATTGGGACGGGACGAGCAGACGAGGTTGCCGAAGTGAGCATGACTTCTCAAGCCGAACCCCACCAAACCACAGACCATCCATTGCTGACACATCACAGCTCATCGATGCGGTCAAATCTCTCATAGTCCCATTTGTCAGAGAAGCAGACGACAATGCACCCATAAGGGCCGCGGGAGGGGACTCCCAGGCCGCTTCACGGCCTGCCAATGCTCTCATACGCGGCGACCTGGTCCCCGCGAAGGACCTACACCAGCACCTACGCGATATCCTGCCGGCAGACGAGGGCCTGGGCAAGGATGGACTCACAGCTGCCATCTCGCAGATTTTGAAATTCAGCGTCAACACCTGGGACCAGGGCTTCCTCGACAAGCTGTACAGCTCAACCAACGCCGTCGGCGTCGTCACGGAGATGCTCTTGGCATCGCTGAACACGAACTTGCACGTATACTCTGTCTCGCCTGCTCTGACCATCATCGAGAAGGTCACTGCTAGGACACTGGCCGGGCTCTTCGGCTTCGATGGACCGCACGCTGGGGGTGTCACTGTCTCTGGAGGGAGTGCGTCGAACATGACATCCCTTGTCATCGCCCGGTCTACGCTCTACCCGAACACCAAGGCCTGCGGCAACGGCGTGTATGAGTTTGTCATCTTCACCAGCGAGCATGGCCACTACTCAGTTGAGAAGGCCGCCATGACGTGCGGTATCGGCAAGAGCAACGTCTGGCTGGTACCGGTGGACAGGGCCGGGCGGATAATCCCAGCGCGGCTCGCAGCCATGATCCAGCAGGCGCGCAAGCAGGGCTTCACGCCCCTCTACGTGAACGCCACCGCCGGGTCTACAGTCCTCGGGTCGTATGACCCGTTGGAAGAGATCTCCGCCATCTGCAGGGCCGAGGGCTTGTGGATGCACGTTGACGCTTCCTGGGGCGGGCCCGTCGTCTTCTCCGCGCAGCACCGCCACAAGCTCAAGGGCGCACACCTCGCGAACTCGGTGACGGTCAACCCGCACAAGATGATGAACACCCCCGTCACGTGCTCCTTCCTGCTGGGGCCGGACATGCGCGTGTTCCACAAGGCCAACAAGACAGACGCTGACTACCTCTTCCACGGCGACGGCACGGGCGACGACGAGATCTACGACCTCGCAGACCTGACGCTGCAATGCGGCCGCAGGGGCGATAGTCTCAAGCTTGCCCTGAGCTGGGTGTACTACGGGCCCAGGGGCTTCGAGAGGCAGGTCGACCACGCCTTCGAGATGGCTGCGTACCTGGCCACGGAGATTGAGACCAGAGAGGGCTTTGCATTGGTCTCGGAGACGCCGCCGCCATGTCTGCAGGTGTGCTTCACGTATAAATCTACAGACGTTGCGGAGGAGAACACGAAGAGGACGGCCGAGATGGTCAGGAGGTTGAAGGGCCGGGGCTTCATGATCGACTACGCCGCTTTCAACGGCTCGAGGAAAGACGTGCCCAAGGGGAGCTTCTTCAGGGTCGTGGTCAACGTGCAGACACGGAGGGAGACTTTGACCGGGCTGATCACGGCCTTGGAAGGAATTGGTCGTGATATCGACTCGGGATCATGATAGACAGCAACCTGCCTGGTTATGTCGTGCAAGGCACACAAGGAATGCACATGGGCATTTGATAGAGGGAAGAGGTAGACCACTTACTGCTAAGTACCTAGAAACATGCATCATACAATGACTTTTAGAGGCATGAGTTGGGGAGCGTTCACAGCACCCCCCCCCTCTTAACCCCCCGTTCTGCCAGGGTTACGATAACGATTGCGATAACACCCCAAAACCAAAAAGTTTCGAGAATTAGCAACGGGCAAATCTTAAGCTCGCGAAAACCAACTGCATATTGCAGCAACACTCCAAAGATGGCTCGAGACAAGAAGTCGAAGCGACAACTCATCCGCGACGAAAAGAAGGCAAAGAAGCGCCAGCGCGAGGCCGAGAATGACGAGACAAAACAAGAGAGGAAGCGCCAGCGCGTCGAGGCGGCGGACGGCGATGGTGACGAAGGTGCTCCCTTCAACGACGAAGGCTACGACGGCGGCGCAGAACAAATGCAATACAATGGGGGTGGTGGCGGGCCAGCAGCAGAACCAGAGCGCGAGTTCTTCGGCATGCTGACCGACGAGGAGCAAGAATATTTCCGCAGCGCGGACGAGAAGCTCGAGACCAACGACTTCGAGTCCGACGAGGACAGGGGATACTTCCTCCAGAGCATATACACCGAGGCAGTGGGCAAGGAGCTGAAGCTCGCGAGCAGCCAGTCTTGCTCAAGGCTGATGGAGAGGTTGATACTGTTGAGCAATACGAGGCAGAAGAAACGGCTGTTTGAGGCCTTCGCTGACCACTTTGTCTCGCTGGTCACGCATCGTTTCGCGAGTCACTGTTGTGAGAAGTTGTTCATACAGTCGGCACCTGTGGTGACCAGGGAGCTGAGCGGCGCCGTCGAAGAGGAGGAGCACGAGGAAGGCGAGGGCGAAAAGGAGGGCGAACAGAAGGCGACGAAGGAGTCTATGGAGAAACTGTTCCTGTTCACCCTGGACGAGCTCGAGGTTCACCTGTCGTACTTGCTGTCTGACAGGTTCGGGTCGCATGCTCTCCGTGTGCTACTCGTGGTTCTGTCAGGGCGGCCGCTGGACCAGGTCTCGACCAAGTCATTGCTACAGAGCAAGAGGAAAGAGCACATCTCCGTGCAGGGCGGCCGGACCGGGACGGACGAGATGAACGGACAGAACAGGGTCGTTCCAGAGTCGTTCACTCTGGCGACTCAAATGATCCTGGAGAGCACGACTGCGTCTATGGACTCGACTGCCCTCCGAGTACTTGCGACACACCCGACAGGCAACCCTGTGCTGCAGTTATTGGTGGACCTGGACATATCACTGAACGGCAAGGACAAGGAGAAGAGGGACAAACTCCTCCTCCTCAAGCTCCTCCCAGGCGCGCCAGAGACCTTGAGCGACAACTCAACGCCAGCCTCAGACTTTGTTAACTCGATGATGTACGACCCGATCGGCTCGAGGCTCCTCGAGACAATTGTGACCCACGCGCCGGCCAAGATATTCAAAGCCCTTAACGCCAACTTCTTCAGCCCAAGGATACACACATACCTGCGTAACGACATCGCCTGCTACCCGGCTATCAAGGCGCTGAACCGTATGAGCAGGGAAGACGTCGCCGAGTCTGCCCGGAAGATGGTAGCAGAGATACCAAAAGTCGTCGCGGCAAAACGCTACAACGTCTTGAAAGCTCTCTTCGAGCGGTGCAAGGTGCGGCAGGCCACGGAAGAAATCGATGCGTTACTAGGGGCCATGTGTGCTGCATATGGCTCTGACGACGGCCTCAACCTAGTCCCCAAACTCTGCGGGCTGGACGACGAATCTACCTCAAAAGACGACGACCCGGCAAAGAAGTTCCAGCCATCACTGCAAACCGACAAGCAAAAGGCGGCTACCCTGTCGCACGGCTGCCAGCTAGTCACAGCACTCCTCAGCATACCCGGCGCACCCGCGAGCACGGTGCAAAAGTCGATACTTTCCCTCTCCACGGACCAGCTCCAGCGCCTCGCGACCTCGACCACGCCGTCCATGATCGTCATCAGGACGGCGCTGTCGTCACCGGCAGAGGTGCCCAACTTCCAAAAGGCGCTCGTGACCAAGCTGGCGCCCAACGTGATGGAGCTGGCGCACTCGCAGATAGGGCACAATGTGGTCAACGCGGTGGTGGGGATCCCGTCCAAGGCGGCGGGCCCCGAGGCGCAGGCCGGAGTGGTGCCGTTCCACCTCAAGGAGAGGATCATGGGCACGCTCGGAGCGGGCGAGAAGGGCCTGCGGGAGAGCTGGACGGGCAGGAGTGTGTGGCGCACGTGGAAGGGCGACCAGTGGAAGTTCAGGAGGAGCGACTGGGTGCGGTTCGTCAAGGAGGTCGACCCCGAGGTGAAGGCCGAGGAGAAGCTGTGGAACAGGGTGGCCGATAAGGAGAGGGGCAAGGGCAAGAAGAACAAGGCAGGCCAGGAGAGGCAGAGGGGTAATGACGGGGACGGGGAGTAAGGGGTAGAGTCGAAGATTCGAGAAGAAGCAGCGGTCAGTGGTCAGAGATGCCTAGGCCAGAGCGTGGGGGGAGTGAAGGAATGCTTGCTTCACATCTGATGATACCCGGTTGGAGGACAGATCGAGACCGAAGCCGAGCCCGTCAACCTGACTGTCTCCGGTCTCCATACGGCTCCGTACCCAGTGAATAAAGTTTGAAACCCATGCTACGAATCTTATTGTGTTATTGTAATACAGGGCCCAAATTTGAGGGTGCATAGTGCAGTATAGCCGACGTCCTCAGCCGCAAGACGTGCAATCTGATGACACGCCTCGCTACCGACAGCGCGGGACTACAACGGACTGAACCGGACAAAACCGAACCAATCCAAACCAGACAAGATGCGATATGTCGACCACATTGCCGTGGCTGTTGGCGGTGGCGCCTGCTGTGGAGCGTGACACTGAAGCACGACACCTGCGACTTGTGGGCGAACTCACGGCAGGGCCTGCAAGGGGGCCGCCGCATTGGGGGGGGCCACATGGGTGGCACATGGAGGGAAGGAGCAGGGGTAAAGCTCGCCCGGCAAGGGGGAGGAGGTAAGGCGCGATGGGGACGTGTTGGGGCTCCTGCCGAATGAGGCGGGCTGCTCGCCTCGCGGGAAATTATGGACGCTGTCACACTCGGGTGCCTCGGTATGCGCAGGGGTGGAGGGGGTAGTCGAGGTGAGGGCCGTCAGGCCGTCAGGATTGTCAGGGCCAAGCGACCTGGACCAACCGCAGCGACCACGGATATAGACCAGGTAGTCCAGATCAACTGCTAATGCGGCGTGCAGCTGCGCTACCACTACTGCCCCGGTGCTAGCTCCTTCCCGACGACGTGACGAGACGGACAAGACCACTTCGCTTGAATGGGTGTGAGAGCCACCAACTGCCATTGCGCTCGCTCACCTCCAAATCCAGCCCCATCATACACGTTTACGCAGCTCCTCTGATCCCACACATCGACAGCCGCTGCATATCATCATGTCCTCCGCCCTTTGATGGCCCCCCAAAGGTGCTACGGGCCCCGGGATACCGCGACCTCCGACGCGACATGCCCCTGACAGACGCTCATCGCGCACATAGACCACTCAGCCTCCAGTTGCCCACCAACACCATTGAGCCCTGAGAGCACCACTTCTCAACTCATCAATTGCACCCGCCACCTTGACAAAATCCAGCACCCACGGCATTTATGTGCCCTGCACGCCGGGCAGGTCCTCAAGTGCGCATACTCGCGGACTGCTGCATCCCCCGATTGCCGAGACACAGGCTGCAACAGCCCCCTTTCATGGCCGCATGACACCCAGCCGCCGACATGGAAAGCAGTCCTGGATATGTCAATGTCATGGCCTCCGCCGCCCTGCCGACCATGCAGCCAGTCCACCATGTGGCCTGGGTTGAGAGGCCCATCATGTCCACGCCCTCGCCCGATGGGACGACTCCCACCTCGTCCTCGTCCTCGTCAGATGGTCCGCCGCTGCACGACCCTCCCGCCGCCACCCCTGCGCCCCTGGATTGGGAGGCGCATAAACAGGTCATCAAGGATCTGTACATGGGCCAGAATCTCAACCTCAGTGAGGTTGTCGAGAGGATGAGGACCTACAACTTTCATGCCACGTGAGTAGACCATCTAGCCTAGCCCATTTGCACGCTAATATTCGATATCACTGCTCATCTTCTGCAACAACCCCTGGCCATTCAATATCATGCTTCGGCCTGAGCTGACCAGCTGACCTTTATATGTTCAGTCCGAGGATGTACAAGGCTCAATTTGCCAGATGGACATGGAGCAAGTACAACTGCAAAAGGTACTGTTCAGATGAGTCACCATGCCGTCAGTGTCGCAAGCGAGAGGAAGGCTAAATTCTCCGGCTCAGGATGCGACGCGATCTATCTTCTGGCAAGGCCATCGAGAAGTCGACTGGTAAATCGTGTCACAGAGTTAAACGACAACGTCCAACCAAGACAGCCAAAAGAAAGGACCACTCGGCGTCCCAACCCACACAAGAAGCCTCTCCGCCAGCCGAAGTAGCTCCTCCGGAACAGACAACAACTGTCATTCGCAGGCCACAGTTCCCTCAACTAAGCGTTCTTTCTTACCAAGTAGCACACGCTGATGATGGCACTCGCTTCATGCAGTCTGTTCTCACTGATATCAGGAACCACGTCTACAGCTTCTTCTCGCGGAAGCCCGAGTGGCAAAAGTCTGCTGGTACCGGCTTGATATCCGCCTATAATTATGCCTTTTATGATTCATTCCGCATCGCAATGGACAGCTTCGTCAAGAATGAGCACTTCAACGGTGGCGGGATCCTCCGCCAGGCCTTTGTTGAGGTTGAAGAAGCCTTGCAGACCGACTACTCATCAACCTTCTACTTTTTCTTCATCGACCTGCCCGACCTGTTTTTATACTACGGAAGACACGACATCTTCGTCATTTTGCTTGCACACATCAACAGGCTGACCGCCGTCGGCCTGCGGGACAAGATCATCGGGGCGGGCTTTGCGAGCCTGCATGCCCTGGCCGAGTCGAACCCGGCTTTCCTACGTCATTACATCGGCTGCGCATCGGGTCTCTGGTGTGATCTCCTGTCCGAGCTCCGGGGTCCCAGGGACCGCAGCACTCTGCTTGCGAGGCGAAATCACATACGACACGCGCACTCTACCGACCCTCCAAGAGTCAAGGCGCTCTGCGACGACTATGACCACCTCTTGGGCGAGGTTCAAAAGCACTGGGGCGCAGGCCACACCGCTTCTAAACACCTGGAGGACGTGATCCTGCTGACACAGCTCAACTATGACTACTTCACAGACAATTTCGCGGAGAGGAACGAGAGGCTCATAGAGGACGTGGGGAGGAAGTACCAGCTCACCGCCAGCGAAACATCGAGCCCCATCACGCCCGTATCGATCGAGAGCACTAGCAACGCTGGCGACGGAAAGTTTGAGACGTTACCGCTCGAGGCCTGGGACATGCTTGACCGAAACATCCGGTCCAACTGTTACCACCGATTAGCATGCTACTCTGCTCATCAAGGGAATATGCCGCGGGCCGCTGTCTACAATGCAAAGGCAAGGGAGGGATGGAAGACGAACTTCTGGCAGCTCGAGGTCGAAGCCGCCCTTGTCAGCGCCGGAAGGCTGTTCGAGGCCGAGACGCTTCGGCGCTGTCGGCTTGAGGCACAATACTTCGGAAAGCTGCTGGAAAATGACTGGACCGTTGCAGGTATGCTACCTCTGTGATTTTGTTCTTGTTACAAAGCCCGACAATGATCTGGTCATTCTGATGAGAGATCCTGATCTTGACCGTTTGTGTGTCATGTTTTCCTGATTTTTGTTTTCTTCTTAAACTTGATCTCTCCTTCCATCTGTGGCTGCTGGCCAGAATGGGTGTCTGACAAGCGCAAAGCTGCTGAACTAGACTATTACCTCAACATCCGACCGTCTGTCATGAGGAGGATGCCACCCACGACTGGTGGCTCCTGGGCACCAAGCTTGGGATACGGAAATATGCCTGGACTACGCGCTATCTCTAAGAGTTGAACATAAGCTGGCCGCAGCACGAAAACTCCAATCCTGAGGCTCAAGCCACTAGCCGTTGGTCGCGTAACAAAATCCATAGCTCCCGCGGCCGGTCCTGGTCAGTCGCAACCTAGCACCTTGATGTGCTGCTAGGTGGATGCCTTACCCAGTCAGGTGCTCATTAAGGCATATGGCTAAGGAGCCCGAGCATTTACTAAAGTGCAGTCAAATTGCCAGGATTAAATTGTGGGCTTTACAAACTCATGCTATGAGACAACTCCTGACGCGGTCTGCCCATTCTGGAACAAAAAGAATTACGCAAACGCTCTGTGAGTCTGACACACGTGGAGCAAGCAGCTCTTTCAAAAGATCACCAATTCCCGAAGAGTCATAAAAACGCCTCGAGCATACTGTGCAACCAAGTTATACCACCCGCCCATCAAACGCACATGATGGCACACAAATTTTCAAAGGGCCTTGTCTCCCTTTTCAGGGCTGGCAGCTCTTCTCTGAGGGTGCGGCCATTTGCCCCGACCACCACGGAAGCTCAAGCTAGAAGAGCGCTCGACCACACCCACGCGCTCACTCCGTTCAGCAACACTGCGTATTTGACGCCCAGGAGCCACCAGTGGGAAGGAGTCCAGGTCTTAGAAGAAGACTGTCTCCGGGGAAATTCCGTTTCAAGAACAGCGGATACTCGTCTCATCAATCGCAGGAAACAAACAGGCCAGAAACCCGTTCAGTCGCCCCACATTATTCCTGCAAGTCCAACCACTCCTTCGCCTCTCGGGAACCGGCCGCGTCGGCGGAGACGAATCGCCGGCGCTATGCCGCGCTGCGGTTACGACACGACCAACATGCGCGTGGCGACCGACCCTCGACCGGCGGCCTCTGCTGGGGGAAGTGGTCGTCGTCCGAGAAACGACAAGCTGAGGAGCGACGGCAAGAGCGACGGCGGTAGTGGCAGCGGAAGCGGAGGCAGTGACAGAGAAGAGGGCAACATTCGTGAAGATGATGACAAGGGCTCTAAGAAAACGGAAGAGCAGGAGTCGGGGCGGGGAAGCAAGGATGGAGGAATGACCACCGAGGAGCTCATCAAAACCATCGACGATGTGCGCCTCCCAATGGAAGGTCGTGGATGGACATTCTGGCTCTGAGGCTCCTGTCGATCTCCCTTGACAGGGTGCGGGTTATCATGGCGAGATTGGTTTCCTTCTCAGCTATGCATCATCAAGGTCATGACCTGCTCAGGAAGCGAAAGGATTAGTTTTGGTATATCGGTCTCTCGGCGCACAATGCGCTCTGACACTTGAGCCCCCGGTCGAGTAACAAGGCAGCGGTACGGGCGGTTGGAAGAGCACTCAGAAGCGACGAGGCATACCACGCGAACGGGGCGTGTAAGGTGGGGCAGTGGACACAGTCTCTGTGAAGACGCACTCGAGCGTGGCATACGCC
Source organism: Diaporthe capsici (assembly GCA_013364905.1). NCBI lineage: Eukaryota > Fungi > Ascomycota > Sordariomycetes > Diaporthales > Diaporthaceae > Diaporthe > Diaporthe capsici. The sequence goes on from WNXA01000017.1 coordinate 231,178, forward strand.
AAACCATCACCACCACCACCCAGACCATCATCGACTGCCATGCCCCGAGCTCGCAATCGACAAATTTGAATGGACATGTAATCAGCGGCAAAAGTGAGTAGATTTAGCGCCATGTCGATGCTGGACCACTACAGGGAGGGAAAAAGCGAGAGAGTTAGACAGTGTGTGAGAGAAAGAGAGAGATAGAACGGCCACCTGGAATGAAAACATCATCGACAAGACGCGCCGAAGGCTGAAGTTCTTGTCTGTGTGTAATATTTGCAAGGCTCTTGACGTTAGACCCAGCGTATATCAATCGGCAACTCCCCCCCTCCTGGGCATTGATCTGTCCTTGTCCAGTACCCTGGTTACTTGGTCTTATCTGTACCGTCCGTTGGCATCTCTGGCCTGTAAGCACCAAACCTGTGCTCAGAGGTGTGGGTGCATCCGTTTTCCTCTGTAGCCTAGTCCGTCACACGTGTGAGGGTGGTTGCGGCAGCAATGAGGCCCGATCATTTTACAGGGCGGACTCGGAACGGTGCGAATATCTACATGTTAAATAAGCAAAATTTGGCGCCCATCATCATACCGCAGATGGCTCTGGATCTCTCATGTGTTCTTCGTGTTCCGTGAGGCCGGTCTTCTGCGGGTCTGTGTTGAGGAAACAGCTTCCGGGCCGAGTGGGAAGACTGCTACGGGGTCCCGAACAAACAATAAATTATACGACCGGCATGTATACATCTGTGTGACGTACGCTTCGCCTTGCCTCCGTGCCTTTCGACTCTCGTGCCCGGGTTGAAGGCACGTTTCACACTCAGTCTCATTGACGCGTAGCAGTCGATAACATATGAACACGTTGTGCACTCTCGTGGTCTCATTTTAAAAAGAATGTTGTTATGATTGATCGGAAATGAGGGAGGCGTGGGTATCCTATCCAATTTTCCCGCGTCCTGGGCCATCCCTCTGGCCAGGCGTGAACATGAAATGATATGTTGGAATAGCAAAACAAGTCAAACATTTTCCAACACCGCTGATGCCAGGCTTTCCCCCTAATCAAGCATACTGCCCTAAATAGGTAGGCCCACGCTGATAAAACGCCATCCCTTTTCGAATGCCCTGAAAGGTTCGAATGCTGTTACGCTCACAAAATGCCATCCCTTTTCGAATGCCCTGAAAGGTTCGAATGCTGTTAACGCTCACAAAACGCCATCCCTTTTCGAATGCCCTAAAAGGTTCGAATGCTGTTTTCTTCGCTACCAGTTCGGGATGATTCGACATGCAGTATTTCCACGGGGGGAGTCCGGAACCCCCACAACAGTTGATTACAAGTCTCATATGATTCGTAAAATCATCATCGGCTCTCCAGTCCACGATGACGTCGAAATTCGAGAGGATAAAGCCAGGGTATTACCAGACCACTCGACACGGAGGACTGATCCGACAACACTGCCAACGGATGTAACTGGAAAGCCCGAGGGTATCTTCGAAGCACATTTTCCCAACTCCACAGAGCCAGTTGAAATGGAATACATATGGTCCTTTGGCTCTTGACCTTTTTTTATCTCTCTGTTTTTCGATTTTGCTTTGTTTTTGAAGTTTTTGTTTTAGAGTGGTGTTGCTGCCGAGACCGAATTTTGCCCAATGGCTTTGGCGCGGCGGGCGATTGTGAATTGAAGGCACGTCGTGGTGGAGAGTGGCTCGACTTGCCAGCGCGTTGCAGTACAGACCGAACGGTGTCTCGACCATCATGGTGCCAACTAGTCATTTTCAACTTCCGGCTGCGATGCGGGGATCTGCAGATACGAATCGAAATCGAACTGATCGAAATTAGAGGTGCTGTTGAAGAAATCCGTAGTGAAGTCGTCCGCATCATAGAACTGCTGGAAATTATCCGCGTCCAAGTTGCTACCCTCGAGGCCGTCGGAAAGGGTTTGTGTTATCGCATCATCCGACAGGCTTGTCTCAGGCTTGACAGCTCCAAGAGGCTGGCTCCCGGTGTAAAGATTCAGTGGGTCATTCCCGTCGAACGGTTGGTCCTCTGTGGTGGCCTCATTCTTCACAAAAGATTTATCTGCTGGTTTCTCGGTCTTGACATTTGGCGTTGGCTCCCCATCGTTTTTTATCGCTATCTGTGACTCCTTCTGGGACACTGAATTCTGCTGGGTGTTCCGGCTACGGGACTGTTTCCTGGCACGTAGCTCACGTAAATCTCCGTGCTGCTGGAGTTGGAAAGGAGCCTGGGTGGCGTTTGATACGGTGGCGGCTGGGACTTGCCCGCCGGCGAAGAACCCGGCGAAGTCGGTGTCCTGTGGAAACATGCCGCGCAGATTACCCGGTAATTCGCTAGTGAAGCCCGTCCCATACGTGGGCTGAAGCGAGCCAGGTGACATGGGTATTGACTGCGATGACATGCGGCGCTGAATGTTTTGCTGGCGGGGCGTTCCCATAGGGGCTGGCATTCCTGGGGAGGGCATGCCTGAAACCTGGCGGAACGCGGTCGGCACTGATGGCGTCGACGAGGGCGACTGTGATTCAGGGAAAGCTTCTCCAAAGCTTCGGCGTTGTCCCGCCAGTTGGGAGGCTTGAGGCGCGATGACGGGTGAGATGCTTGAGGCTCTAGACTGAGCATTCGTGGTCACCTGCAGAGCGTCCATGTGGCCCATTGACATGCTCCTTTGGTGCATAGACATTTGCATACTGGGCGAGGGAAAGGCGCTGTTGGAGGCGATGGGATTGGCTGTGGCTGGGCTCCCGACATGGCTGTCGACAGGACTGGCGAGTGCGTTCTGAGGGCTGGGGTAGTGGAATGCAGGCTGGTGGGACGGGGTCGTTGGCGAGAAGGGAGCGGTGGTCATCTGTGGCGAAGATTGGGCCTGTTGGGCGCTAGAGCCGTGTGTTTGAAAGCCTCCGGCCGGGCGGGTCGAGAAGCCACGGGGACCAAAGAATTCGGCAAACTGTGCGTTGACGTCGGCCTCTCGTTGAAGGTCCCTCTGGAGGTTGGGAAACCTGTCGTATGCTGCGGCCCGCGTGCCGAGAGTTGCAATGGCGTAGGCCTGGAAGCGGGGCATGCTGGCCAGAATGTCGTTGTTGTTGAGTAGTGCGGAGTACCTGGCGGGAAGGTCGTCTTCCTCCTCGTACATTTCCTCGTTCAGGACGATCTGCTCCGAGACCTTGAGGGCCTTCCCAGTGCGCTGCTTGTGGATCTCGGAAGCAGCATAGGCGGACTGGACGCGGGCTTCGAGGCTGCGGTCGCCTCTCCGGGAGGCAGCAATGTATGCTCTCTCCTTGTTCTCCGAGGCGGTTCTCTCGCTCTAGAGATACAATCAGATGATGAGGCCTTGAGCGGCGGCTATGAGTTCTGTACACACCTGCCTGGGGACGCCGACATTGGGGCCGGCACTCCCGGTGGACATTCGGGAGCCTTTGGGAGGCATATTGACGTTGATAGTGGAGCAAGCCCAGCAGAGGTGGCAGGTAGAGGTGAGCAGGTTGCGGGCGGAGGCGGCGATGTGTTATGTGTTGATAGCAGGGGCGAATCAACTGTTGCAGTGGTCTGGTGAGTGTTTGTATCACCTGGTATGCATCCGAACCGTACAGGTTTGGGGTGTTATGTGTATATCTGCTATATGTCCAGCCTGTGTAAGATGAGAAACCTGGAAGTTCGGGTTCGAGGGAGAAAACACAGGGCAGAGGGTGGTGGCGGCTGGGGGTTAAAGAACAAGGAAGTAAGTTTACTACCGCACCACATCTGAGTGTATCAGGACGCGGGCGAGCAGTAGGGACGAGGAGGAGGAGGCGATGGGAGGAGAAAGGACAAGGACGGACTGGCAGTCGAGCTAGCGATCCCGCACACCAATGCAAATACCACACCAGCACCCGCACCTCGCCAGCCCACAAGCCCGCTCTACCCACGGTCTAGGAAGGCAGCAAGGGCGCGGGGGAACTGACTCCCGTCCTCGTTGCTGCGGTTTCCCTACCAGGCCGAGCTGCCCCTGCCCCAATGGGTCCCAGTGGGCCCCACTGGCCATTCACCCGAGCGTTGGTCTTAGCGCCGCGCTGCAGGGATGCTCTTGCCCTTTCGCTCCTCGCTCTCTTGCTCCTCGGTCTTTGCTCTGGCGGCTAACTGGATCGGGAAGTGTCTTTGCTCCCAGGCCACATCCGTCCTGCGATGTTTTTATCTATCTGCTGTGCGACATGCGGGTCTGAATGAGAGAAGCAAGATCCGATAAGGCACGTCTCCCGCCCATGCAGTGCAGGATTTCGCAGGCTACTGGACTAGGTATGGAGACGGTGGAAGAAACAGCAGCACCATGGCTGCTTCACTCTCGACACCACAACGGGTATCGGGAGCCTGGTCCAGGCCCAGGCAAGACCGGAACCTCGCAGTGACTCAACTCCAGCGTGATTTAGGACTGCCACGGCATGTACCTTCCATTTCACAGGCTTTCCCGACGCCGAGTACTGCAGCAATGCAGCATTGCAGTACAGCGACATTAGGGCAAAGTCGAAGCAAAAGTGTTTTCGATCTTGAGTTTTGTCGATCCTGGTCCGATACGGCGGTTGGGAGGTTGTGCAGATCGATCTCGATTTGCAGGGGCCACACGATGGGCCATAGTAACCTGTTAGCCCGCGATTCTTGGGCCAAGTACCTGTCAGGTAGTGTCGATGGAGAGCAGTACCGCACCTGCGGCTCATCCTCCTCGTCTTTTAAAGCCCAAACCCATTTTATTAGGATCAATGTCCAAGCCCAAGCCCAAGCCCACGATCTCCTGCCTGTAAACAGGCTGGTGTGACCATGGCGCTCTCAATGTCAGGATGTGGTCATTTACAGAAGGAAGAGAGAGTTCATAAAGTGTATGTCGGGGGAGGGGAGGGGAGGGGAGGGGAGGTGGCTGGCACACCTGGTGATGCGGCCCCCGCTCCGCCACGAACCAAGACCAGCAAAGGCAAGTATAAGGTTATTGCAGGTATAGTTGAGTGCAACGGGGTTCGGGCCCCTCGGTGAGGAGCCCCAGTATGAGTGCTGGTGCTGGCGATGCCGGACCTCTGGCCTGGACCCCGACCGGTGATGGATCGGGGCCCGGCTTGCATTCTACCTAGGTATACCTGCCAGGACTAAGCCAGGTCTTCAACCACTCGGGTATCACCATGTTATTGGCTTAAGGGAGGCATAGGGCTAGGTCATATGTACTGCATCAATGGTGTTGTTGAACAAGTCCAGATGCTTCTCTGGCACTGAAAGCCGCAGGATTGGCGTTGGGCAGCGAAACCCCCGCATTGCTGGCGCCTGTTCGCTGCGAGTAAGCTTTGTTGTTGCTCTGCCGGCATGCTTTCCTTTGGCCGTCAGGCCGTCCAGTGTTGAATTTGTTAGCACGGGCCAACCAGTCCCAGCGCGGCGGTTCGTTGGCCGCCGTCTGTCGATTGTGGCCCTCTTTTGGTGCTTGAGCTTATAAGCTCGTGCCTGTGCCTGCGCCTGTGCCTGTGCTCCGGGTTTTGGGCTGTGGGTTCTGGGCTCTGGACTGTGCTCTGGACTGGACGCTTGAGCAGTCGTCGTCCCGCCTGCGCACCTACCTAGTATTGAATTGAGCTGGTTCGCCTGGATCGGGAGGGTCTGACTGGCCTGGATGGTTTTGCCCGGCTACCTTTATGTTGAGAACGAGCCGCTGATATTTGGACAGCTGGACGAGGAAGGCAGAGCGAAGCCGTCGTTCGTTCACTGTTGATCATCCAGGCCAAAAACGTCAAATGCCTAGGACATGAAGCGGCACATCCGAACGGAACGGAGCGCCAGCGCGGGAGACGGGCTGCAACTGACGGAACAAACTGTCCGGCCAGCATGTGGTGAGGTACAACGGCAGGTACTATCTGGGTAGATCTGGGGAAGGTGCACACTAACAGTGCGACAAAGCCCCAAACCCTGCAACCGCACTTGGGGTCTTAGCTTGCACTGCTACTGTATTGTTCTCATCTCGTCCCATCCCCCATCTTGCCCTGCAGCTGTCTCCGTCTCACCTGGGGCTGGGACAGCCTTCTGCCATTTTCTGTCAGCGCGGGCATGGGATTCCTGCTCCATGTCCATCCCCCGTCGAAAGGGAGATCGCCATGGGGCATTCCTCTGGCCCTTGCATCTCCTGCCCTTTCACACCCTCCCAGGAACCGGAACAGCACCCGCCGTACCATCACCTTGACCTCACTCTCCCATCAGCCCCCAAATGCAACTCCGGATAACAGCAAACAGCTGACAGTCAGTGCCAGCACCGGCACCAGCACCGGCGCCGGCACAAGCACAAGCACAGCACCATCACAGCACCATCACGTCACTTCTGCCATCACCGGCCAAGCCAGCACCACCGTCATAGTTTTCCCCCATCTTCGCACTACTGTCATGTTTCCAAACTTCAACTGCCACACAGAACATCCCGCTTGACCCATCCGCCCCTCCATCACCTTAGACCACGTCCTAGCACTGCCCAGCAACCTAGCAACAACCCAGTCCAACCCAGTGCAAGTATTGCGCTGGGGAATTGTCTGGCCCAGCTCTTGTCTACTGGTTGGCTGGTGCGAAAGGCAGCACGAGCCAAGCTGGACGGCTGTTGTGTCACCCTGTCAGCCTGTCTCTCTCCATCCAGTTCCAGGTCCCAGCAGCTGTGCTAGCTCCAAGGGACTCTGGCCGCACGCAGGCATGGGAATTCTCCACAATCCCATCCCAACAGACATGGGCAATCTTGTCCCCAAGCACTGTCTCAATCTCCTCACCCACCACCTGCCCGGCCAATTGCCCTGTCAACAAATTCGCCACATGCCGATCCTGCTCTGTATGTCTGCTAAGTACCGCCTCTTCGCCTTTCTTTGCATTACTAATGCCTCCAACGGGCCGTGGCAACTCCCTTCACTTGGTGGTTCTAAGCCGGGAATTATACTGCCGACGTGGTAACCGATGCCGACTTTTCTCCATCATCAGCAACCCAGCAGCCGAAGTTCTGCCCTCATAATATTATCGCCGGCTTATCGCTTGACGACACCCTTCTTTTTATCGCCAAATGTCAAAGCACACCCAAGAGAAGATGCTAGGTAGTTCATGGCTCCGACGGTGGCGACTCGGCCATAAGACCACTCTGCGATCGCATTACTCAGCAGCGAGGAAACGGCAGGACCTGTTCGGTATGACGAAATTGTCTACTCTGTAAGTCACGAAACGGTGTCGTGCGCTTCACGACATGGACACTACCCAGTGCAAGTCTCATTCCGAACTTGAGGGATTGGCTGTGAAGTGCTTGTAACCCACCAGCAAGACGCTGCAATCTCGCTGGTGGTAACGCCTTTGTGCTAGATTGCGTTACATTCCAGCTCTGCAGGCTCGCTGTTGATGCCACGGTCGAGCCCAGCGAGACAGCCTGCTGTGCACGCGCACCCTGGGCAAGAACCCCAAGTTGTTTCCAACAAATTGGTTTCACAGGGCAAAAGAGCGGCCCTTGCTGATTCGGCACACGGCCTCTTCCCCAGCATAACTAGCACGGCAACGTGAACGGCATCGGCAGCAAGGTGCAAGGGATCGCAGTGCCCCATCTACCATTCTCAGGCCATGACTCTTGGGAGTGAAATTATGATGCTGTCGTGACAGACATTGGTTGGGCAAGCCATGATAACCCGCCACACCGGACTAGAGTCGCAATATCGCATCGCAATGCTACCAGCCATTAGGCTTAGCCCCGTGGGCCTGGGTTACCGCTAGTTGCTAAGACCTAAGTCCGACTCTTTGCTTCTAGAAAACAAAGGTCCCTTCGTCCGCCAAGCTTTCGATCTATCATACGCATCCCGATCTCCTGCTCCTCCAATCGCAGTGATTCCGGCATGAGGAAGCTGCATCGCCGGGGGCCCCACTTGTGACCAGCTCCCCCCTGGAGCAGCATCCAGACTGGCCAGAACAGGAAGTCTGCTCGTCTGGTTCGGGTTTCGGAGGCGGGTTTGGAACTTTACATTTATTATCTGTACGTGTACTCGGTATAGCACCGCCGTCTGCCGCGGACGCGAAGTCAGGTGCCCGCGAGACAGGCTCCACGTCATTCTGCGGAGAAACAAATCCCACCCGTCTGTCACTCAACCAGTCAGTATACAAAAAAAACCGACCATAGCTGATTTTTAGCGCCAAACACACCAAACACCCACCAAAACGCCTACTTTTTTATATCAATTTGCACCTTAACCACATCATATATAGCATACTTTTTTATCATTATTCTACTTAAAATTAAACGCTCTATTAATTAATACTACCTTTATATACTTTCCTTATAAATATAAGTAATTAAATTAGCTAAAAGCATTATAATACCTTAATATATATTAAAATATAAGGTATTTATTAATTCCTTTAATATTATAATTTACTTAAATATAAAAAAGGCTAAATTATAAAGGAAAATATTTTTAAATACTTTAATATTAACCTTATATAAAGAAAGAAAATTATTAAATATTATCTTAATTTTAATATTAATATTAAAGTTATTTCCTTTAATCTTATTATTATTAAAAATAATTTAAACTTTTATATATTAATATATAATCCTTATTTTTAAAACCTTTATAATTAAAATTTAAAGCTTTTTTAAAATAATATTCTTAAGCTTAATAAATATCTTAAAACCTTTTATAAAAAAAACTTAAAAATTATATAAAAAGCTATTTAATAATTAATATTTAAAAACTTTATTAATATTAATATAAATCTTAAGATATATTTAAATACCTTATAATAATAAATAAATATCTTTAATTAATTTATTTATTAAAAAATAATTAAGCTAAATAATTTAAAATATAATTAATATTAAAGATTTTTTAAAGCTTTATATAAAATTTAATATAAATAATAATAAAACTTAAATTAATATAAAAAAGCATATTATATTAATAAATAATACTTTAACTTTTATATTAAAGGATAAGTATATATTTAATGTAAATTATATTATTATAAAGCTAGTTAATGCAGTACGCCCTAAAGCCCAGCGTGGCAGGCCTAAATAGCCACTATAAGCCCTGCAAAAGAGGCCCTAGGCAACCAGCGGGTCCTTCTCCCTTTTGGCGCAGCGGAATTCTTCGCGACTGCATTACTAGTTAAATAATAAAAAACTAAATATATTAATTAAAATTATATATTTAAAATTTTAATAATTATTATTTATAATAATTTATAATTATTATAAATAATATATATAAACTTTAGAAATAATATAATAAAAACTATTTGTATTCTTTAAGTTCCTCTATTAAGCTAGAATGATAATAATTGTCCTAATAAGACAAGAAATAATATAATAATAAGTATTTTATTAAATAATTCCTTAAAGTATAAAATATTATATATTATATAATTATTATAATAATTATAATTAGTTCTTAATTAATAAACCTAATAAGCAAGTTTATATTTAGGGAATATTTAAAGTAATAATATTCTAAATAATATATAATAATAATAAATTAAAAGCTTTATAACTATTTAGGGTAAATATTTAAATTAATTATTAAAGAACTATCTTAAGCTAATATTATTTATTAATAATAAATATAATTTATATAATTTATCTCTTTAATTTATTAATAAAATTTATTTATTTAATTTATTTAATTTATTATTTACTTAGCTTATTTAATTTATTTTAAATAATTTAATAACCTTAATTATTAAGTAATCTAAGTTATATAACTTTTTAAATTATACTTCCTTTTATAAGCTTATCTTATTAACTTATAAAGTTTATTTATACCTTTAAGGGACTAATAATACTCCCTTGATTTTATTCTTATTATATTTATAATATTATTCCCCTTCTCCTTTACTTTTTATTTTAAAAAATCTTTATTAATATATTTCTTTTCTTTTTCTTTATTTCCTTATTAAATTCTACTTATTATTCTTTATTATATAATTTTTATATCTATTAACTATATCTTCTTATATAAAAAAGCCTTATTTTAAAAAATAAGATTAATACCTTTAATTATCTACCTTTATTAAATAATTTAATTTTAAAATTATATTATATATCTTTTATACCTTTAAAAAGTTATTATATTAAATAATAAATAATATAAAGCATTATTCTTAATATATTTATTAAGATTACTTATATAATAATTATAAAATATTAATCTCTACTTATAAATATCTTTTAATTTCTTTTATAAATTTTTATTAATATATAATATAATTTTTTATATTATAATAAAAGATAAAAAACTTTAAATTAAGGAATATAAAGTAAAAAATAAATTAAAAAATATATATTATTATACTCTTAAGATTCTAAATTAAGTTTATATTAAAATTATTAAATCTTTATTTTATTTAAAATATTTATATATTTAATATTAATTATTAATTAAATAAAATATAAAAATAATTAATATTAATTTAAAATCTCTTAATAAATTAAATAAATAAAAGCATTAAAAGCTAAAGCTATAATATTTTATTTATAAAGCTAAGGGCTTTATTATATTAAAATTTTAATCCTTAAATTCTTTTAATATAATTAATTAAGAATTAATTATTATTAATATAAGTAAAAATTAATTAATTTTTCTTAATAATATATTTAAAATACCTCTTAATAATTTATTAAGTTTTAAATAAATTCCTATAAATTATCCTTATTATTATATCCTTCTTATTTAATTAAATATTTTATTATTTTTCTATATATTTAATAATTTAAAATATATTTTATTTTATATTTTAATTTATAATTATTAAACTTAATATTAATAATTAATATAGCATTAGCTAATATAAGTTTTAATATAAAAATATAAAAGATTAAATAGATTTTTATCTCTTTTAATAATATAAGTTTATAATTTATTTTTAATATTCTTTTCTTAACTTTAAATAATTTAATTTTTTTAAAATTAAATTTATTATTAAATTATTTAATTTTAATTTATTTTTTATAAAATAAATAAATTATATTTTCTTTTTTAAAAATTAATTCTTTTAACCTTTATTAATTTACTTATTTTATTATATATTTTTAAATAAATTCTAAATTTATTATAATTTTTCTATAAATATCCTTAATTTATTTTATATAATTAATAGCTTATAATATTTTTATATTAAAAATTAAATATTAATAAATATTTAAATTAAATTTATAATTAATATAAAATAATAAAATATTAATAATATATATATTTATATTATTATATATAAATTATATTAATAATAATAATAATATTTAATTATTTTATTAATAATTAATATAATAATATATATATTATTTTAATATTTAATTAAATTATTTTATTTATCTATTTATTTATAAATATATTATTATTAAGAGTTTATATTTAACTCTTAATTATCTCATTAATAAAAATTAAAAACTTAATATAAATAACTTATCTTAATTAAATATAATTTTATTTAATAATTTATATTAATTAATAATTATTTTAAGGAATATATAAATAAGTTTTTCTATTATATTAAATTCCTTATAAAATATAAAGTATATATATTTTATAAACCTATTTATTATAATTAAAATATTATTATAATTAACTCTTATTATTAATTTCTTAAATAAAGGAAACTTAATAATAAAATTTAAATTAATTAATTTTTATAACTTATTTAATATTAATAATAATTATAATAATTTATATAGCTTATATTTTATAAACTTACTTTAATTATAAAAATTATATTTATTAATAATTTAAATAACTTTTTATTTTATATTAAAGAAATCTTAATATTATCTTAACTTTAAATATATAGCTTAAATATCTTAATAGCTATATATTAATATTTTATAAAATTCTTTAATAACTTCCTTTTAAAAAGCTATTAAAAGATAATATTTTCTTTTATAAAATAAGGTTTTATTTATATCCTTAAATTATTTCTTATTATTATTTAAAATATTTTTATAATTTTACTTTATTTAATTAAATTAATTTATAGCAGATTATATTTAATAAGCTATTATAATTTATTATTTTAATAAGTTATTTTTTAATTAATTTATAATAAATCACCCTTTTAAATATTTTATACCTAGGCTTTTATTTAAATTTTTATAAAATATTATATAAATTTTAAATAAAATCTTTTATTAATAATTTAATTATTTATTAAAAGTATTTACTTTTTTATTTTTAAATCCTTTTTAATATATAATTTTAATATTAAATTATAAAAGATATTTTAATTATTTAATTTATTATTTATTAAATTCCTTAATAATTATAAAATATATTAAATTCTTATAATCTATAAATACTTATATTTAATATTTTACTTTAATTAAATAATATTCCTATTCTTTAAATACTTTAATAATTATTATAAGCTTTTTATTATATATTAAATAATTAAATTTAAATTTATTAAATTTTTATAAAAAAAATATAATAAAGTAAAATTATCTTTATTTATTATATTATCTTAATTCTCCTTTAATAGCAAAGTTTAAAGTATTAATATTTATTTTATAAACTTTTTTAGGATTTACTTTTATAAATATAAGTTTTAAAAGAACTTATTTCTTAATCTTATTAAATATATCTTATTCTTTTTTTTCTTATTTAAAGAGTTAATTCTTTTTAATAAAATTAATTAATAATATAAATAATTTTCTATAGTTTTTAATATATTATTAATAAAAATTAATATAACCTTAAAAGCCTTTAACTTCTTTAATATTAATTAAAATTAGCTAATCCTTAATTATTATAATCTTAAAGGCCTATATTTTAATTTCTTTTAATTAAATTATATATTTAAGGAAATTAACTTTTTATATATAAAAGTAATTCTTTTTTAATTTTATTAAAAATTTAATATCTTAAAGAATTTAAAAAACTTAATATATATATTATTTATATTACTTAAATATCTTTAAAAAGATTAAAATATTATTTAGGTAAATTATTATAAAGTAATTAAAGTATTTTTATAAAATATTATTAATTATTATTTAAAAAAAAAATATATTAATAAGGCTAAAAGGTATAATTAAATATTTAAAATAATTATATTTTATCTTAAAGGTAATCTTTTATTTTTTTTTATATTTTATCTTAATAAGGTTATAAGTATCCTTAAAATCTAATATTATAAATTATTATATTTTTTAAAATTTATTATATAATTCTTTAATAAATAAAAAGGGGTATTAATTTTTAATTATAATTTTATTAAATTATTAATAATTTATATAAAGATATAATTTTCTATTTTTCTTTAATATAAAGAGGATAAAGTAGCTTATTAATAAGATAGATAATTAAATATATTTTTTTCTTAAATTATTATTAAAATATTTATATAATGCTTTAAGTTATTTTTTATTAAAGTTATAAATTTTATAAAACTTAAAATGATTTCCTTTTTTTAAAGGTATCTTATAATTTTATTAATTATATTTAAATAATTTAATATTAAGTATTATTTAAAAAAGCTTTAAATATTTTTAATATTTTTTTAAAATTTATTTTAAGTTATTTATTTTTTTTTATTATTATATAAAATAAATAAACTTTTTAAATAATAGTTATATTATCTTATAATATATTAAATATTATTATTTTTTTATTTATTATAAAGTTTCTTTTAAAGATATAATTATAATTTTTAAGATTTTTAATAAGTAATATATTTATTTAAATATTATTTAAATTTCTTATATTTATTATTATATTATTTAAGCTAATTATTTTATTTTTTTTTAATTTATAATAGATTAAGGTATTATTATTATTTATTTAATTTATTTAAGGGATTAAGTATTTTTATTTTAATAATTAAATCCTTTTCTTATTTTTTAAAGAATTTATTATATAAATTTATATAAGCGTTAATATTATAGCTATTCTTAGGGATTAAATTTATTTTTTTATTTTTAATTTTTTTATTTATTAATTAATTTTAATAAATTTAACTAATAATTTAATTAATTTAAAAATTATTCTTTTTAAGTTATAAAATCCTTAATATAATTTTATATTTTATTATATTTATAATATTAAATTAAATTATTTCTTTATAATTATTAAAAATAATTAATAAATAATTAATCTTTATATTAATAATCTTATTTTTATAAAATACTTCTTATTTATTAATAATATTAAATATATAAGGTTTTATTTTTTATTATTATAATATCTTATATTAATTTATTATTATTAATAATATAAAGTTTCCTTATATTTTATTATTTAAGAATGCTATAAAGGATTATTATTTAATTTATAATATAAGTTTTATATATTTATATTTTCTAATATTTATTATATAAAGAGACCTTTTTATATTAATTATAGCTAATTAAGGCTTATTTAAACTTAATCTTAATTATTTTTTATTATTTAATCTTTTATTAAGATCTTCTTAATTTATTAAATAGCTTTTTATATAAGCTTTTTTATTACCTTTAATACTTATATTATAATTATAAAGTTTTTTAATATTATATTATCTTTATTAAATAATAAAATTATATTAAATTAATAATATTAATATTAATTTTAAAGTTTTAATTTAAAATATATTTAATAATTAATTTATAAATAATACCTTTATAATTTAAAATTCTATAAGTAATATAAAGGGTAATCTATCTAAAATTTAAAAATAATATATCCTTAATTAAGAAAATATTATTAAATACTTTAATATTATAATTCCTTTTACTTATAAAGCCTTATTATCTTTATTATATCTAGATATTTAAAGAAAAAATCCTCTTTAATCTTACTTATATAATATATCCTATACTTATTAAAGATATATAAAGCTTATAAAATTTCCTTATAATTTAAATATTAATAGTATATTTAAAAATTATTATTAAAAAAATATATTAATAATAATATAAAGAGTTTTTTATAAATTATTAATATTATTATACTCCTATCTTATCTTAAGATTATAATTTAAATAATATTAATATTAAATATTATAAAGAATGCTTTACTTATTTATTTATAAGGGTTTTAATCCTTTAAATTTAAAAATATTATTTAATTAATACTAATTATAATTATAAGTAGCTTTTATTTTATTATTATAAAAATCTTTTAACTCTTAAATACCTTAAAGAATTATATTAATATTTCTTTATTTAAAAGATATATATTATAATTATCATTATAATATATTATTTAACTTATAAATATATAATTTTTTATAAATTCTTTAATAATTAAATTAATTTATTATTATTTTAATATTAACTTTTAATTATCCTTCTTTTTATTTTAATAATTTTATATAAAATATCCTTTCTTATTATAATTATAATATTTAATATCCTTTTTAAGCTTTTTTTAAATAATATTAAATTTTATTAAGCCTAAATATTATTTATTAATTATTATTTATAATTAATATTATTTTTTAAAGTTTAGCTTATTTTATTAATAAAAGGGATATATTAAATCCTATTACTTCTTCTTAAGTTTATACTTATAAATTTAATTATTAATTTAAATAATTAATTTTATATATTAAATAAAATTATTTAATTAATTTAATTTAAATAATTCATCCTTTACTTTATTTTTTAATTTATTATAAAATATAAAAATCTTTATAATATTAATATAATTAACTTTAATATAAATTTAATAGAATTTTATAATATAAATAATAATAAATCTCTTTTAATATAATTTTATAAGCTTTCTTTTTATTTATTATTCTTTATTTAAATCTTAAAAAAATAATCTAAAGATAAACTTATAATTTTTAAAATTATTAAAAATATCTTAAGTTTTTTATTTATATTATTTAAACTTATCTTTTTTAAAAAAGTTTATAAAATAAGGTTTAAATTATATTAAGGCTTATTCTTTTAAAAAAAAAGTATATATATAATTTATTCTTTATTAAATTAATTATTAAAATTATAAAAATATTAATAAGCCTTAATTTAAATAAGATAGACTTATAATTATCCTAAGGAATTATTATAAGGGGTTAAATTAATAAGCTTAATAAATTCCTTAAATTTAATTAAGGTATTAATAATATTAATAGCGCTTTAAAATATCTTAACTTTAACTTTAAATTTTTCTACTTTATTATTCTAATTAACCTATTCTTAAATATAAATATAAAATTTTTTAATTTCTTTAATTATCTTAAAATATTAAACTTATAAAAATTTAAAATTATTATTATTTAGCTTTTATTAAAAATTCTTTTAAATATAATTAAAAAATATATTAAAATAAAAGTAATAATTATATAAATTATTACTTAAGATTTATATAAAATATTTAAATAAAAATAATTAAAATATAATAATTATAATTAATTCTTAATTAATAAACCTAATAAATAAATTTATATTTAAGAAATATTTAAAGTAATAATATTCTAAATAATATATAATAATAATAAATTAAAAGCTTTATAATTATTTAAGGTAAATATTTAAATTAATTATTAAAAAGCTATCTTAAATTAATATTATTTATTAATAATAAATATAATTTATATAATTTATTTTTTTAACTTATTAATAAAACTTATTTATTTAACTTATTTAGCTTATTATTTATTTAATTTACTTAATTTACTTTAAATAATTTAATAACTTTAATTATTAAATAATTTAAATTATATAACCCTTTAAGCTATATCTCTTCTTATAAGCTTATTTTATTAACCTATAAGGTTTATTTATACCTTTAGGGGACTAATAATACTCCCTTAGTTCTATTTTTATTATATTTATAATAATTATTATTAACTTAAATTATAAATATATATATTAATATAATATATAAATTAATAATAATAAAAAGATAAATATTATTATATATAAAAAAGTATATAAATTTATTATAAATAATATTAAAAAGTTTTAAGGATTATAAAACTTTTTATTTTAAAAAAATAATAATAATAATTATATTTTTATTAAAATATATAATTAAAAGTATTATAAGGGTATTAAATTAATTATTAATATATATTATTACTTAAAGATTAACTTTATAAAAGATTATATTATCGCTAATATAATAAAAAATTATATAAAAAGAAACCCTTATTATATAATAGCTTAGCTATAATAATTAATTAAAGAGGGCTTTAAGCATATATATATAGAAGCTATTAAAAGAGTTTATAAAGATATATCCTTAAGATAGCTAGATTTAAAAAGAATGCGAGGATAATAAATTAACTACTGAATATTTTTTTTTCTAATGTGAATGCCATATAAATTAATAATCTGATGTGGGTGCCGGGTTGCACGGTTATCTTGGCTACGGTCGGTTTTTTTTGTATACTGACTGCCAACGCATCCCAACCCATTGACGACCTGCGGGCCTTCCAGTCGACAAGTGTACCCTGCGGGGAGCCGCGTAACGTGCGTTCATGTAACATCCGTCCCGATCTTCCTTTTGCTCGCTCGAATCGACTTGGCCCACACAGTCGGTATTGAACCCTTCTTACCGGCTAAACCTGCACGCAATTGTTTCCTCAGAGTTCAATTAGGGTAACTTTGCGCTGCACCCTGACCAAACAACAGGCTGCGCCGGTGTAAAGTGAACCTGAAATGCGGCTGAAATTATTTTAAGACGAAGGCGGACACTTGTTTTCCTTCCTTCCCCGGAAGAAGAAAACAACGTCGCATCATGCCCCTTGCCCCTCGCCCTGTGTTGCCTTCTTCGACTTCTTTTCCACTGGGCCTGATTCCTAACCGCGGTGATCCAACACAGCATCTGTGGAAGACCTACGGATCGAAATAGTGGGTGGGTCTACGCCGAGATCACGGCTTCGATCTCCTCTGTGGCAGCAGCTTGCCTCCAGATCGGAAAACTCGCCGACCAGCCAGCTGAACCGGTCGACCCGACACAGCCTCCCCACCCGTCTTCTCACGACGCTCTTCGCCTACATCTACGTCACATCCTCCTACACGCGTATCTATTTTGACTATGTCTTGGCTGCAGCCCCTGCCCGAGCACACTGGCGTGACCATGCCAGCCATAGACGGCACCCTAGGGTCTCCAGACTCCTACTCCTTACATTCCGTTTGAGCGGCCTATTTCAACTTCTTACGCGCTCTTTAACCCCCTTTCCAAGCTTGGCCAGCGGATAAGCAGGCTAGGAGAGTAAGCCCTGTAGGAATGAGGCTTTTCTTCTGTTCATTCTGTTCTCCGATCGTTTGGCTCCACCCACCTACGCCCGGTACATGCACGGCCTGGCAGGGCCGGTTCAACACTAGCTAGTCTCGACGAGCCTGTGGGCCCAGGAGCACGAAACTGAAAGATTGCACATGCGTAACCAGGTACAGGAGTCAGCACAAGCCCGATTCAATCGATATTTGCTTGCTGCAGTTCCGATCTCCATCGTGGGGCTAAAGTGCTTCTTCCTCTGGGATCGCGACATTCAAACAGGGGTTACCTACGCCTGGGGTGGGAAGCCTTGCAAAGTTAGTACTGGCTTGGGACCTCGTGGAGAAACCGGCTATATCGCAATCTAAATCCAGCGACCGGCTTCCCGGGAGAACCAGCGCTGTCAAGCGCGACGCCAGGGCTGGAGTACTCTAGCAGGGCTCTCGGTGATCGCAAGCCGTTGGCCGTTGGGAGACCGCATAAGGCAAGACTGTCACTATTACCGCACGTCTGGGTCACCACCAGAGGTCTAGTGACTATGGGGAAAGCCTGCACGTCATGGAAGTCCTCGGGACTCCAATCTATGGTTGCTCACATAGAAGCGGGTGGTCGCGAGTAAGTTGAGCCGGCTCGGGCGCAGGAAGTGGAATGTAGAGAGCGGGTCCACGATAAAGTGACACCAAACAGGTTTCTTGGTACTTTATGGTTTTTCTTTTTTGCATTGGGAAAGACTCACGAATAAGCATACTCGTGACGAACAGCTGGTCCACTTGTGGCCCCGGAAGATGTTCCGTCACAGGGGCTCAGTCTCTGACCACAACATAGACTGCATGAGAGAGCTGCCCCTGGTTAGTCTTCCTAGAGCGGCCTGTCTTAGATGTCTCTATTATCCTTGAGATAATTCCTCCTTCAAGCTGAGACCAGTGGCTACTCCCAGGTCTCATCAAAACCTCCATGGAGTGGACTGACGCACATGGCAAGCAGAGAAAACCATATCGGCGAGAGTTGCTGCAATGCCCTCGAGACTCCGTCGATTCACCCGTAGCGACCACCCTCAGGGCGCCATGGCTGTTTTCCCTCGTTTCCCCCAATGGCGTGAGGCAGACACTCGGAAGCCCCTGCGCTATGTCCAGGCAGCGAGCCCTCTGAGCAGGGCAGTTGGCGCCCGGGGGAGAATCGACGTGAGCCCCGGTCGATGTGAGATAGGGCAAGGAGTTAAAACGAGTGGTAGGGATGGCGGAAACAATCACCTGTGAGCAGCACAACCGCAGAGCTAGGTAGGTAGGTAGGTAGGTAGCTGGGCTTGCCATCTCAAGGCTGACAGGCCAGGCCAGGCCAGGCCAGGACATCTTTCGTCCTCCCCGACCTCAACCACGAGAAATAAGTCATTCCCAAAATTCTTCCACATATCCATTGCACGACCGCCAGGGGTTCACAATATGCCTCACTCCCGCGTGCTGGAGACGCCATGCCGTCCCACCCCTTCAGGGCGAGGGCGGAAATCTACGAAGCCGTGTGCCAAGCACAATGTGAGTCTATTTGTAGATGTGTAATTATGGTTGGCTGGGTTCGTCGAAATGTGCTTTTTTCTGCACGGGGAAAGATGCCGAACATGCCTGTCTCGCCTGGAGTTGCAGAGCGTAAGGAAAAAAGAAAGAAAGCCTTCTCTCACGCCGAGGTTGTATGAACTGAATGGAGCCGAATCGGGGGGATTCCTCATCCTGTTGCCGCGGGGCCAGCATACGGATTAAGATGAACAGAACGATGTGATCCTCGTCAACGGGGACCACCGAGTTGCTCTTGGCAAGGCACTCGCGATGGGCAAGAGAGGTGAAGAATCAGCCGTACATGCGCACTTCAACAAAATCCACCGTCAATCGTCTCTCAAATCGCTGGGATTTGAATTTCGCTACCGAGTGAGATCACTGTACAGACCGACACACACACAGAGAGAGAGAGGGTCGTCATCTAGGCCCAGGCATAAACAGACATATAATCACCCTCTTGAGCCAACAGTCAGATACTCGCGTCCTGGCTGACTGATCTGATCCATCGTCCCATACCCCTCCAGAAAACATTAAAGGAAACGCTATGCAATGCTTGAGTAATGCCTATATCCCCCTTCCCTATCCGCTCTCCCCTGCGCTACCCCAGACCCCAGCAACAAGTATGAAAAAAGATGAAAAAGGCATGTCAGGGGAGAGTCGTGGGTATGGAGTAATGGGTATGAGTATATGTATGTGAGAGTACGAGTATGGGTACGAGTATAGTATATCCAAGAAAGGCCCCCATGCGTTGCCCTAGCTCACCCAGCCCGTGAGCGAGCTCCTGGGGAAGGGCACACGGTCGCCCGCCGGGGATATCCAAAACAGCCACTGTTTGGTTGGCTTGTTTCTATACGAGGCCGCCGGCTTCGGGCGGATGTGAAGATGTGTGTATGCGACAATATCCCAAAGAAGAACACATCGCGAGAGACGAAATCCTTTTGCCTGCACATCCGGCAGGAATGAGACGAGTTAGGAAAAAGGACAGGCCGCTTTGGTCGTCTGAGATGGGCAATGCTTTTTCGTGATTCGGGGGCGGCAGGAACGAGAACTGTGCACGCTTATGTGGAAGGCACAGTCGCTGGGGAGTGAGTGAGGGCACACCGGGTGTCGACCCTCTTATTTCTCGGTCTTCCAGGTCCCCTTGATTTTGGCATACAGGTCCGTGTGGTGGAAGTCATAGTCGTCCCTGAAGACGCAGAACGGGTGCTCGGCAAGCAGCTTGGTGGCAGTCGGGCGTTCCTCGGGATTGCTGGAAAACGGCACCGCAGCGTCAGTAAGAGGAGACCACACCCCACAGAATAACAAGGGACCAGTGGTTCCGTGGTTAGATGAGGAACAGGGGTGAACTTACACGGTGAAACAATCCCACATGAAGGCCAGCGCCACCGGGGTTACCGCCGCAGACACCTCCTCGGGGATGGGCGGCGTCTCTCCGTTGGCGATCTTGTATATCGCGCCGACCGCCTCGTCCTTGGACCACGGCCTGCGCCCGGCGAACATCTCGAGGACCACGCAGCCCAGCGACCAGATGTCCACCTTTGCGCTGTAGCCCTCACCCTGGCTGCGGATCACCTCGGGCGCCATCCAGAAGACGGAGCCCTGCATCGAGTTGGTCTTGTCGTTGCCGTAGATATTGTCCGTCTTCTTGCTGATGCCGAAGTCCGAAATCTTTGCCGTCCCGTCCACGTCCAGCAGGATGTTGTCCGCCTTGAGGTCGCGATGCAGAATGCCCTCGCGATGGAGGTAGGCCAGGCCTGACAGCGTCTGCCGCGTAAGGCTCGCCACAACAGACTCCTCGAACTTGCCATGCTTCCTCACGCAACTGCCCATGCTGCCACCGGGAATGTACTCGAGGAAGATGGAGATGCTAGTCTCTTTCCTCTCGCATCCGAGGTACTGCACGATGTTCACGTGATCGAGATGCTGCATCGTGTCGATCTCCTGGTCCAGCGCGGCGACGAGCTCCTTCATCTTGGCCTTGTCACCCCCTGCGGCCTTGGGGTTGACCTCGACTTCCTTGACCGCCAGGAATTCACCCGTCGTCGCGTTCATACCAAGGTAGACCCGCCCATACGTCCCCTTGCCGATGAGCTGGCCTTTGAACCACCGGAACGTCGTCTGTCGTTTGGGAATCTGGTTGTTGGCGTTGTGCGGCAGACTAGGCAGGTGGTCCTGTGGGATCTGCGGCAGGATCATCGACCCCCGCTGCGGCCGGATCTGCACAATGTTGGCGTTGAACATCTTGGTCGACTTGCGTCGCATCAGGTTCGTGTTCTTGTTCGCAGCGGCTGACGTGCTGCTGTTAGGAGTCGGTGGCACCGGGGGCGCCATTCCGGCGCCTTGTGTGTAGCGCTTGTGAGCCACTTCTCTGATGGACTTCATCCTGCCCAGACCCTGTGAGCGCCTCGTGCTTCTTTGTGCCGCGCTGACAAAAGACGCTGGCCGTTCTAGCGCCTTGAGGGTGGACTCATCACTACCGAGGGTGTCACTGTCGTTGTATATGGTACTGATCCTTGAAGATGTCACGGGTTTCGAATGCTGTCCCGGTTGCTCCTCCGTCTCCTCGGCTATCGGACTGGGCGGCAGATCACCTGGAAGTTCGGTGCCCTCTTCCAGCACGGGCTGGTCCACGTCCAGGTTAGGGAAGAAGTCCTCGAGGTTGTTGATCAGCGCATCGGTAGGTGGACGGTTAGCCCAAATCGAGGTGTCCTTCTCCATGAAACTCTTGCGTCTGCTAAGCTTCACGTCATTGTCGTTGGAGTCCCACCCCTCGGAGTGCGGCGTGTTCGGTGTTCTCTTCGAGCCCTTGGACGAGTGGTCATCGTCCGGAGTCTTGCCTCCAGACGAGGAGGGTAGATTGGGATCCGTGAACGATACCGACAGGCCCTTCTTGCCACGCTTGGTATTCACAGTCAAGCTTGGGCGCTTGCTGAGGCTGCTGGCTCCATGTGCGGCCTCTTCCTCATCGCCATCGCTGTCCTCGTCGTTCCAGAAGGTGCCATCCTTGCTCACAGGCGACGCTTTCGCAACGGGTTGGCTGATTAGTTCCTTACCCTTGCTGGTGGTGCTGGGCACACCACGACCGGCCAGGGGTTTCGCAAACAGCCCGTCGTCTGAATCGTCCGAGTCATCGCCATCGTTCTCCTCGTCCGAGGAAGAGTCCCCGTCAAAGATCCTAGGCTTGACGACCACCTTGGGCAGCTGCGGCGGCTTGTCCGATACGGTCCTTGCTGTCGGGCTGACCTCGCCTGCGGAGGCTGGTCTTCGGGACTTGGCGTCTTCTCCTGTTTGTCGTTGTTTAGCTTCAATGTCAATCCTGAGAGGATACCTAGTAGATCTGGTGCTGTTCCTCGTCCCGTTCCGTCTTCCAAGGGGTGAGTATGTTCTGGGCAACCGGGTTCCGCCAGGTGAGTAGTCGGGCACATCAAACGACACACCTCCCGGGCTCATGGTCGAAGAGCCGGGGGTGGGTGGCGTTTGCGGTCGCGGACCACCGTCATCTCCACGTAATGAAATGCTCGATTGAGCACCCTTACCTGCTTCGTCCCCTGATCCAGTTCCTGCGAACTCGTTGTCGCCTTCTGCTTCCGCCCTGTTTGGCGAGTTACCCCTTCCTCCGGCTCCTCCAGGGTGTGCGATGCCGCCCAGGCCGCGGCCGATGCCAGCCAGCGCAGCACCGATGCCGCCAAGGGCCTGGCGCTCATTGTTTGGTCTTCTCTTCTCGGCCATCTGCTTTGGGCTCTCGGATATTCCGGTGCTCTGCCGCTTAGTGGGGAACCCATCCATGCTTCCTTGGCTCGTCCTTTGGTGCGAGCCACGCTTCGAGAGCGAGTTTGCCTTGATGAGGGTCGCTGACGGATCGAGAGGCGCCGCAGGGGCACGTCTTTGCGGTGCAAAAGCTCCATCGAATGGTTTCTTGTCCTCGAATGGAGAGTTGCGCGGCTCGTCAAAGTTAACAACACGGCCCACGATACCGCTGTACGTACTTGTGCCATTATCTGAGGGTGAGTTGCCGCTCTCTTTCGCTGCCTTGCGCTTGGCGAGATACTCCTGCTGCTTCCTGATCATCTCGGCCTTGTACGCCTCTGCTTGCTGAGTGAGGTTGCCGTCGTCACTCTTGTTGTCATTGGCACCGTCATTTTCCCCGGTCGTCGAACTCTTGTCTTTCTCGCCTCCGGTGAGGGTGTTCTGCCTGGATGCCGGCGGAGATGAGCTGGACCTCCTGCGCTGCCCGTTAAGCCGCGCATACGTGTCCTCGTCCATCTTCGCGCCCGCAGGTAGGTAGGCTGGCGAGAGCGCATTCTGTGATTGGCCGATGTTTACTCCCAAGCCGCCCATGTTTCCAGGTCGAACGAATATCTTCAGAGACCCGGCTGCGTCCGCCCTTGATTTCTTCTTGGCGACAAGTCTGCTGTCGTCCAGCGCATCATCGTGATCAAACTTGCCGAGTTCCGTGAGGTACAATTCCGCCCCGTCCGCATCTGGTAGGCCGAGATTAACGCATATTAGTGTTCTAAGGTCTGAAGCAGATTCCATGTCCGACACGTCCACCATGCGGTAGTTCCAGTAGTCCAATGTTGCGAGAATAAATATCCTGCCCCTAGTGATGCGCCTCGACCTCATCGACGATGCCGGCCTCTGCTGCTCTGTAGAGAAGCTCGACCCCGGCCTGTCTAGCGACGTCTCACTGGCATTCCCTCTGCTCCCTAGCGAGTGCGCCTTGAGCTGCATCGGGCTCGTAGGCGACTCGGGATCATCGTGATGCTTCTTCTTGCGCGGGTTGAGGAACGACAGGAACGACTTGGTCTCCCTGGCAGACCCTGGCGGCTCGCTCGCGCCAGCGGATCGGTCGCCGGTCGATGAGTTGTCGCCGAGCGGGCTGGGCCGGTTGCCGCCGTCGTGGCCGTATCGACGAGTGTCCTTGGCCATTTCGGCGACGTTCATCTGGGACCGCAGAGCCTGGCTCGCTTCGGGCGGCACGCCAGACCCATATATAGCTGCGTTTGACGAAACCGAGTCAGTGGAGTTTCGGTTCCGGTGGCCCCCAAATCTCCCGCCGGGCGAGGAAGCGAGATTGGGCGCTGTGGAAGACGAGAAGAGGCCTTGGTTTGGTGCCGGGCTCGCCGCGGGGCTGTAGCCTCGGTTGCTGCTGCGCTCGTTATTGTTGTTGTTGGTGTTGCTGCTGTTGCTGTTATTGTTGGTCGTTCCTACCTCTCCGGACTCGCTAGCGACCGGGCTGTGGCGGCGGGAGCCTTCGTCGTCGATGTTACCTAAGTGTATTCTCCTGTGGTTGCCTCCGGGGTCTGAAGAAGCGACTGAGTTACTAAAACCGTTCCAAAGAATAGGCATGGTCTGCGTCCGTATCTGTGATGATGACCTACGTCCAACTGAGAATCCAGGGCCTGGGGCCTTGATAGGAGTGTCCGGGGAGCCGCTGTCCGGGCCTGCACTGGTGGGTACGAGGGAGGTATTGCTCGTTGAGTCTTTCCTCCCATGGGATGACATCCCCGTCGCTGTGGGTGTCTCGCCCCTTACAATGCTGCGGATTAGCCGGCGCATCCTCTTTCCCTCCTCTCTCTCGCGCGACTGATCCCAGCCAGTCCCGCTGCTAGTACACTCTGTTGCTAGTCGTGGGTACACCTGCTGATGCATCATGCCAAAGTTGCCGCGCCCACCGTGGCCACTCCCGAGCTCCAGGAACCTGGACCCGTGCAGGTCCAAGGCGCGGAAAGTCGAGAGCCAGTCCTTGCTGAAGTTATTTGCTTGGAGCCATGACAGCACGCGCTCCAGGGGCCACTGCGAGGCGAGCTCGGGTGGGATGCCCGATGCACCGCCAGCCGTGGTCGCGTTCGAGGTCGTCGAATTGCCCCTGTTGTGGTTTCCGTAGGTATCTATGGGGGTGGAAATGGTCGTGTCGCTGTTTGCTGTTCCCAGGCTGGCTAAACTACCCAGCCACGAGCTCTGCGACGTAGCGGACCACGTCGACATGTCATCCATGCCCAGGCCAGGAATACCAACGCCCTCCCCGTACGTGTCACCCTGTGGGATGTAAGTAGCCGACATCTGCATGTTTTCGTTGGGAGGTGGGGGCGGAGGTATGGCGATTTGCTGCCCGTTGACAGTCTTGTACGGCTGTGGGTTATACGGGCGAGGCGCCTGCTGAGGCGGAGGTGGGGGGATGTAGGATCCGTAGGCGTTGTTCCAGGTGCCTTGCCATTGCGTTGTGTTGCCGGGAGGCGGGCCCGGGGGAGGAGGAAGCCCGCTGGGAGGTGGCCCGCCTGGTGGCCCTGGTAATGACATTGCGCCAGCTGGCGCGCTGGGGTAGCGAGGGGGCGGAGGGGGGATGTTGGTCATGATGTTGTTCATCGTCCCTATTGCTGCGGGCGGCGACATGGGAGGAGGCGGAGGCGGAACCTGGAAGGGCCTCGAGGGGTCGACCCCTGACCCCTGGCGCTGCCCGTACATGCTGCTGATGTTGCTTGCGCTCGCGGACGAGTTCAGCAACGGGGCCGGAGCGGTCTGGGATCTCGGCTGAGGAGGCGACACGGGCGGTGGGGGGCTCGTGGCCTGGCGTGTCGGAGGCGGCGGCGGCTGGGCAGCCGGGGAGGGAACGGCAGCGGGCACGGGTGTGCGGCGGGCGGGGGGTGGTCGTGTGGAGGGAGGGAAAGGTGTGAGGCCGCGGCTCGTAGATTTGCTCGGAGAATCGGCGGGGGAGTCGGGGGGCGGTGCAGGCGAGAGTGGGCCGCTGGCGGTGTTTGCCCTTCTCCTCTGGCCGGCGGGCGATGGGGCGGAGAGGTACTGCGAGGTGGGCGAGGGCGCCGAGGTGTTGTTGATGGAGGGATAGGGAGAGCCGGCGCCTAGGCTGGAGAGGAGGGAGCTGCTGGAGCCGAGGGTGGGGATGTCGTCGAAGAGCACGCCGTCGAGCTTGGCGATGTCCTCGGTGGCTTTGCGGTCCAGCAGGAACGTCGGCCGGGAGAGCTTTGTGGAGGTGGCATCTAGAGACAAAGGCGAGTGAGGGAGGCCCGCGAGGGGGGATCTGGAGTTGTAGGGGCTCAGCAGCCCAAGGCCGCCGTTCGCGTGTTCTCTGTCGCGATCGGCCTGTCGTGAGGAGAGACTCGAGATGGAGCGTTGGCGCTGGATGCTCCTGCTCATTGGAGCGAGGGGGTGGTTTCTTTGTGCGCGGCAGGGTCAGAGGGCATTCTCAATCTCATTCTCAGTCTCAATCTCAATTCTGCAGTCTGCACGGGAGATGGCGCATCCGGTTGCTGGGCAGAGAGGCCGGCGAGCCGGCGCGACGGAGGCGAAGCAGGCTGGTTCTGGAGCCCAGGGGGGCCAGGAACGAATCAGAGATGGGGCGCAGTGGTGCTGCGCTGCCGTCGTGCCTGATATTGCTGGGGTTGTGGGTGCTGGGCGATGGGTGCTGGTGGAGATGGGATAGCAGTATCTGAGGTAGTCTACTGCACGACAATGGATCGCAAAAAGAGCGTGGAACTGAAACCTTGGCCGATCGACAACAGAGCCCGAGGCAAGTTCCGCCCGTGGGGATTTTTGGGAAGGGGAGGGGGGTTTGGGGGGGGGGTCTCAAAATTGGTGTCAGGCTGCCCAACTCAACCCAGCCACACCCAGTACAGTCTTCAGAGAACAGCAGCAGCAGCAGCAGCAGCAGCAGCGCGCGCACGCACGCTCACAACAGGCACGCACACGCAATAGGCACAACCCACTCGTGTTGTGTCAATGTCATGTCGCTCGTGTCGAGTCAATTGGCAGGGAGGACGAGAACAGAACAGTACGGATGCGCGCGGTACTCACAGCTAATACGAATTATTGAATTGCCAAGCGTGTGGCACGGAAGGAACAGAGTGGAGACGACGAGGTCCCCTTTCTCTGTGTGTGTGCACTCCCTCTCCGTGTGCGTGGGTGTCCCTCTGTTCTCTCTGTGTCCGTATCTGTGTCTGCGTCTGTGTTCCTCCACGTGCTTATCGTGACGAGAAGATCGATCCGAGCACGGGCACGGGCGGCCAGGCGGGCTAGGCGGCCAAGGAGGGAGCTGCAGCCGGATGCTGGAAGCTGGAAGCTGGACCGGACACAACGCAGCGCACACACAGACAGGTACACACATACACACAAACACACACACACAAACTTGCGCACGCCTGCTTCCTGTTCCTGGTCCTCTGTCGGGATGGGCGGGTTGAGGCCCCCAGGCGGTGCGGAGGGGATTGGCGGAGGAGCGAGTCGAGACTCGAGGCTAGGCTGCGGCGGCGTGGAGTTCTTCGCCTGCTTCTAGTCTCGCTAGCTCTGCGGCTTGTAGCTTGTATCTAGCTCGTAGCTTTTGTTGGCTTGGCCCTGCTGCTTAGCGGCTGGCGTCTGCGGCTGGGCGTCTTGCGTCTGGCGTCTGGCGGGCGACTGGTTGCTGGGGCGAAATGAGAATGGGGGCAACTGAGAAGGCAAAGGACTCGAAGGATGGATGGATCAAGGACTTAGGGGAAGACACGGCTGCAGATGCAGCCCAACTCGCGCGGCGGGAAGAGGAGCTGGGCGGGATATGGCGGATGCCTTACATCTACCACAAGGAAAAGGCGTGCGGTATGCGTCCAGTATGCGTCGAGTATGCGCCGTCAATCTTGCCGGACCACCAGCTCGGTCCAATCGACTCGTTTCTCGGCCTTGTCAGGTCACGTCGCACCGCAGTAGCTCGACGAAAGTGCTGCTCCAACCGTCTGACCGTAGGACGTAGGACGTAGGACGTAGACCGTAGACCGTGGCCTGTAAGGGGGGTGGGGTGGATCGGAGGGGAGAGAGAGGTACTGCAGATCTGCAGACAATCAAACACCAGAGAGCTCCTGTAGGGCGTATAGAGAGAAGACTAGATAAACAAACTTTCAACAACACAACGATTACTGTCACGGGAGATTGGAAAGTAGGGAAAACCCAAATATGGCCTGACATGACACGCAGACGAATACAAGCAGTCACTCTCTCAGATCAATCACAAATCGCCAGTCTGTCTGGAAGTCAGGGGCAGGACCGGGTTCATACAAAGATGATATCCCATTATTCATAGCAACAATCCATTGGGCTGCCCGACCTGTCAGTCGCCGGGCCAAATCGTGGTCAATCGGGATGCCTCCCCTCCTCCCTGCCTCGCTTCCCTCCCTCCCTACCTATGTACTCATTCATGCCACAACCTGGCAGCCACGATCAACAAGCTGTCACCCAGGGTGCACATTGCAGGGTCGCTGCGGCAGGGATGCCCTCCCGTGGAGCCCCCCAGCAGCCGGCGCAAGATACACTCTGCAGATCCATCCCATCATTGGCGATTCGCAAGCTCCGTGTTTCTCGTCCTTCACGTGTGACACGGCGAACCACGGGACAAAACACGTTGCTGGGAGGGAATAGCTTGTTTTCTTCTCACATTTCTTTGCTGTCCGAACATCCGTTACGTAGATGCTCGATTTCAGTCATGTTTGATTGAAGTCGTCGCGTGCCGAGGACTCCGCCTTGCCTATAGTACTATTATACTGTATCGTGTTACTCGGTCACTCAATCAGTCAATCGTTCAAGTCAAGGCCGGCAACGTCACCACCTGTCAACTCTATAATTACCATCCCGGCTCTCTTAAACGATGCAACCTACCAACGAGGTATATAGCTTATCCAGGAAATACCATAGAGCCCTGTTCCTTGGCCTCGCCACTTCCATGCCCTATGGCCCGCATCGAATACATGAATACACACACACATATACATTCCACACCACACCACCACCAGGCACACCCATCTATCAGATCACGCATCATTCACAGGATCAAGCCCAAATGGGACGTCATCCCTTCCCCGAAACAGAAACAGCATGCATGGTTTGTGGGTGTGTGTGTGTGATGCGACGCAGGGCTGGGTCCCCACAAGGCTCGCGCGTCACGAAGCCAGGGGGTGGTGGGGGATGTGTTTGGGATCAACTTGCTCTGACCTGATGATAGATCCGGATCTGATCGCCTGCGCCTTGCGGGAACAGCCTGGTAACCTATAACGCGGGACTTCTACGTAGTCGGGACCTTGTTTTCCCCGTGTACAGAGACAGAAATACGGGACATCACTGCTGCTTGAGAAAGCGCATGGTCGGCGGCGGCTGGTCCGGACCTCCACTGGGATTGATTCTCAATGGCTTCGGAGTGGCCGCGCGAGCACAACCCCCTTGTAATGCGTGGTTCCTATCCATGTTCGAAACCCAAGACTTGGACGAACACTGCTGCAGGAAACATTCGTCAGGTCAAAATACTGTCCATATTGTTCGTATTATACCTATTCTGCTCGCCCAAACGACCCATCCCAAAACCGCTACTGCATTTCTTATCAATTTGTTATATACGAATTGGCCAATAACAAATAGCCGTGCTTTGCGCGCTGAGTATGTACGCTCCTGGCAACCGCCTCGGAAAACATGTCCACCGAACCTCCGACTCAGCCCCGAAAATAATCCAATTTACATTACCACGCAGCCGTTTCCCAGCCAATTGTTGACCATGTCGTAATAACCCGGCTCCTCGCCGGGCGCAGCCTCCTTGCCATCCCCGGCATTATACCTCCGGGCCTGGCCCACGATCTTGATGTCCTGCTCGCCCTTGCCGTGCCACCACCGCAGCCGCTGGATGCCATCCTCACCCTGGCCAATCTCCCACTTGCCGCCCGACACTTCCACCACTGAGCCCTCCCGCGGGAAGTGGGACTCTGGCAAGAATACCACCGTAGGCGCATCCTGGCCCGGCTCATTCGCGGTGCGCAATTTCAAGACGAAGGTACAGCTCCTCAGATCGAACGTGTAGTGCGTGATGTCCCCGCTCACGGCCACCGGGGCCGGCCGAACGTACGCTTCCGCGGCGCGGTAGCCAGGAGTTGCTTTAAGGGATGGGTCGGTGGTACTCATGCGCTGGGAGGGATGGCCACCGTTGGCGATGTGGCTCGAAGTGGGAGATGCGGAGGGAGCGTCGTTGGTCAGTGTTTTCTTGAGGTTGTTTGGCGTCACCGCCACGTCTTCGGAGAGCCGGGTCGTGGACGACGTCGAGGACTCGACCTTGGGAGGTGGTACAGCTGAGATGGCCAGAGGTTTGTCGTCGAGTGAGTAGATCGACAGGTCTTCTCCATTCCACTGATCGCCCCATTGGTGGACATTCTGCAGTTCAGGGTCAGTATTTAGTGGTGACTTTTATCTTGAGGCTTGCTTTGAGAAAGGTTGTGCTCACGTTAGTGCAGTAGACCCATAGTGAGTAGCCCTCCATCCGACTGCCCTCTACAGCAAAGTGGTTCGCGTCCATGGCTGCACTCTGGCTTGAGTAATCTCCCGTCTTATAGGCGTACTTGTCGTCCATATCATATGGAATGCCAAACTCTGTCAAGACGCAAGGGTGGTTACCCATGTAGTCCAAACCTTCTTTTCTCATTGCAGCCAGTTGGTCCCTGAAGCAGTTGCGGATAGCAGTCTCGCCGATTTTGATGCCAAATGCAGGTGTGAGGTATCTTCCCCGAAGGATACCCAGCACATCCACATTCCAGGTCCGGTTCCATTTCTTGGTCATTAGAGTTATGCCGTCGTAATAGTGTGGTGCGTACACCATATTTGGGTCGTCGTCCACGGTCCCCTTGATACTGGGCGGCAGCTCCAGCACTGGTGGCTGGCACAGCATGATCGCCTCAGGGTGATGTGAGCGGACCATATCCCGATATTTCCTGTAGAACTCCATGAACCAGTTATTGGTGAAGTAGGGGTAATTAGCCACCGCTCCGTTCTTAGGATCATTGGCAAAGTAGTCCTTGCGCAGCAGTGTGTCGGAGCTGGGATCCCAAACCCCATGCTGCGCCCATACACACTCTCCCAGCTTCCACCCAGGATCGCGCTTCCAACCGTAACGAGAATCATCGTAGTCAGCGGGAAGCCAAGCGATCTCGCCACGAGGATCAATCAGCGTCCTGCCGACCTTGTAAGGCCCTAGCCCACCCATATCCCACGTATCGACCTCACAGGCGCGCCCGGACCCGGTAAGAATGGCCTGCCAGATGGTCGGGCACGTGCCCTTCTTGAGCGCCTGCTCTTTGGGGATGACGCTCATATCTTCAAGCCCGATCAAGCCTCGTGCCGGCTCGTTCATACTCTCCCACCCAAACACAATTTCATTAAGCACATCGCCGGCATCTTTTATCCTCTTTGCTAGGTGCTCCACTGCGCGGAAGAAATGACCTTGCAAATAGTCTTGAACATTTATCCCGTCCACGATACACTTGGGTGCAAAGTCCCTTCCCGCAAAGAATAGCGTGAAAATGGTCGCAACGGCAAGGCGATTGTAGTTGGTAGACCAAATCATCTTGGGGAAATTCTCGGGCGTAGGATAGGTGTTGTGGACGATGGCTGCTTCGGTAGCGGCGAAGGATTGCGGGTTTAGGCCAGCGAGGTAGAGTGTCCACATCGGGGCTCCAGAGCCGCCAGAGAACCGTGACCACTACGCAGAGTATCAAATTAGCTTCTGGACCAAGGTTGCACTGCGAGAGCGAAGGCCGGACGTACCACATCCTGGTGGGGGTCCATATACACAAAGAAGCCATAGTCCTTGGCCGTTCTCAACACCTCGATTGTATGGCTTATCCACTCCTCGTCGTATATTCCCGGGCCCCTGGCCTCGATAGCCTCCCATGTGAAGATATATCGTATGGTGTTGTACCCGTAACGCCTCAGCCGCGCAAAATGTACGTGGGCATCCTCCTTTGTGAATGGCCTCTTGTGGAAGCTAACGTTATCTCCGTCGAAGAAGTCGTCCGTGACCTGGGAGGGCTGGTCAAAGGGCTCGCTGGGGTATTTGGCGTCCCCGGCGACGTTGATGCCACGGAGAATGACTTGTCGGCCGGAGGCATCGACAAACTTGCCCTGCTCAATGAGAAGACGGAGTGGAGCCATGGTGGTAGGACGGGAGCGGACACGGGTACGGAGTTGGTGATTCAACGCAAACCGTTGCTCCTCAGCACCGAACGATAAGAGCTGCTGAGGTCATGCAGGAACGGACAACGGCCAGATCTGCACAGAACACAACCTCGGACTCGGACTCGGACTCGATCGCTTTAAGCAGTGATTGGGCTTGAATTGATGTAAATAGTCGATGGAGCAGAGTTGACGGAATGTAGTGGCACCCGGGGCAGTCAGTCAGTCAATGCTGCAGTGCAAGCAGCGGGCTCTCGGCCGACTCAAGCTCCGGCTGTCGATGACGTTGTTTGGGGAAAGGATCAGAACGCTCGAGTTCGGGAAGAGCTTCTAGTCACACAGCGGATGCCTCGCGATTGAACAAGGGTATTTCTCTTCAGCCGTGCGCCTCGAGGGGAAATCGTTCGACAACAAGGTGCTCTTCTTTCATCCTTTGAGCCACAGCATTCGCCATTTACTCAACTAGCAATGGATCTTCTGACAGCCTGGAGCACAACGGCATTCCGCCGCATGTGACGTCGCTGCCCGAAGATTTGCCGGTTCGACGATGCAGCGTCCTGCCCAGGCCCCGAGCCCCGCTCCCATCGCCTATGTGACTGCTGAAGCTAAAGAGCCTGGTACCTGCCCTTGGCTGCTAGGTCCCTAGGACTAGGTGGTAGACCGCGCTAGACTATCAGTTATCTACTGTGGAGGCAGGGGCGACCACCACGCGTTGCAAAGTCGCGTTGCACCGTTGCACCCGCACCCGAGTACCTGGGTACATCCATTCAGGCACTCAACGCGTCCAGACGCGTCTCCCCAACGACTTTTCTTCCTGCACATTACAACAACCGCACGACTTCGGGGACGATTATAGGTTTCCAGCCAGATCATCGTCGTGTTACCTGTGTACATTTCTAGTTTTGAACGCATTCCGCTGTCATCATGCCTCATTCCACGTCTCCTGCATCCACTCCTCCTGTTCCCACACCAACGAGTGAGGACGAGCTCGAGCAAATGGAACAGGACTCGCCAGCCAAGAATGGGACCCAACCAGATGAAACCACCACCGAGATCACGATGGCTGAGGTGAATGCCCTGCGCCTAGAGGAGGAACCAAAGAAGGAGGTCAAGCTGGACGACCTGTTCGCAGATGTCGACTCGGACGACGACGAATTCCCAAGTACAGGCAGGACGACTCAGAGCCAGGTGCTGCCCACAAGCTCTCCTGGCCCAGAGTCGTCTGCCATGCCGGAGTCAGTAATATTGTATCCACGCAGCCCTCCCCATGGCCAAGGCTGACACAGCTCACTCAGTGATGGTGCCCCGATCAAAGACAGCGCGAGTGACCCCGAGGTCATGCGCAGCTTCTACCAGCGTCTCTTCCCATGGCGATATCTGTTCCAATGGCTGAATCATAGCCCCACACCGACCAACGACTTTGGCCACAGAGAGTTTGCCTTCACGTTACAGAACGATGCATACCTGCGATATCAGTCCTTCCAGACGGCAGATCTGTAAGCGTTCCATGTCCAAATCTGTTGATGGTACGACGAACACTGACCCTGTCACAGCATCCGCAAAGACGTCTTGCGCCTCTTGCCCTCCCGTTTCGAAATCGGCCCAGTTTACACCACCAACCCACGCGACCGGAAACAGCTGAAAAACCTGTCCGCCTTCCGACCCCTAGCGAAAGAGCTCTGCTTCGATATCGATCTAACAGACTACGACGACATCCGGACATGCTGCGATAAGGCAAACATCTGCATCAAGTGCTGGCAATTCATCACTATGGCTATTCAAGTGGTAGACAAGGCGTTGCGTGACGATTTCGGCTTCAAGCACATCATGTGGGTTTACTCGGGTCGACGTGGTGCCCACGCTTGGGTCTGCGATAAGAAGGCGCGCACGATGGAGGACCAGAAGAGGAGGGCTGTTGCAGGATACCTGGAGGTTCTCAAAGGTGGTGCACAAAGTGGGAAGAAAGTAAACGTCAAGAGACCATTGCACCCACATTTGACGTAAGTATCATTCTGCGCAACATGACTTACAGCCAAACAAGCTGACTCTGATTGCAGACGGAGCCTGGACATTCTGGCGCCGCACTTTGCAGAGGATGTCCTTGAGAAGCAAGACCCCTGGGATACCGACGACCGGGCAGAAAAGCTTCTGCAGCTATTACCAGACAAAACCCTCAACGACTCTCTACGGAAGAAGTGGGCTTCTGCGCCAGGGCGGTCTTCGACATCCAAGTGGGCCGACATCGATGCCATCACCAAGGCTGGCGGTGCAAGCAAGAATCTCGACACAAAAGATCTCCTGGCGGCGAAACAGGACATCGTGCTGGAATACACGTATCCCAGACTCGATATTGAGGTCAGCAAAAAGCTGAACCATTTGCTCAAATCTCCATTCGTTGTACACCCCGGTACTGGAAGGGTTTGTGTACCCATGGATACGCGGCCGGGTAAGCTGGAGGAGTTTGACCCTACAGCTGTACCGACAGTGCAAAATCTGCTTGGAGAAATCGACGCGTGGACAGAGGAAGATGGCGCGGGAGACGCTAAGACCAGCATCCAAGACTGGGAGAAGACCAGCCTGAAGCCGTATATCGAGCAGTTCAGGACCTTTGTCAGCGCATTATTGAAGGATGAGAGAGGAGACGTCAAGGTGAAGAGGGAGCGGGAAGAGCCCGAGTCGATGGAGTTCTGATCTCTCCCTGTTGACATTGAAGTGTGTAATGACGTTAGGCGAGGCCAGGCGACTACGCGACGACCGTTAGGCCTGCGCAGCCACAACGCCGGCATGGGAATGGGAACACAACGGGCTGGCGTTCGGTATAATTCTGTATGATTCTGGATTCTATGTGGTCATATTTTCCGTCCATCCGTCCTAGCCAAAGGCTGGGCGACATCAACAGTGTTTGCGCCGGCGTGACGGGCCCGATGTTTATTGGTGCGCATCTTCCGCGCTGGCCACCGCGCCGGCATCCCCAGAGTTTCCCCAGACTGTCACTGGCTGTGACCCCTGAATCCCGGCCCATGCCCACCTCGGATGCTACCTTCTCCAACGCCCAGCAAGCCTCTCCAACTCGCGCCGCCCGCATTTCTCCCATCAGCGAGAAACGCCTCGGCACTCTGGTGTTGGGACTCTCGTTATAGCGCGCGAGAGAGTCATTGACGACCCTGTGTTGCGCCCGGGCGAGGGAGCTCAATGCGACCAGGCATCCACTGCGCGAGATACACCGAGGTCTGATCATGCGGGCACCCTGTCCTAGTAAGGAACGTGGGCTCCGACAGGCATGCATGATGCCATCATGGGCAAAGGCGGGCTCGTGTAGAATGAATGTCGTGCGCCACTCCATCTATATAAGCATCAGAGGTTCGCGCGCCGACCAACATGCAAGTCCTGGATCTGGTAAGAAGGTTGCATCTGCAGTTTTCTCCTGACGATCCTGTCTTTATTTTTGTCCAGAGGTAGCAACCCGTACTACCCTGCATATCTCGTCAAGATGGCGTCCCTAAAGTCCATCGTCTTCCTCTCATCCCTCCTCTCCCTCGCCCAGGCAAGCCCCCTGCACCACCCCCGGGATGAGGTCACGACGTTCGACAACAACGTGATCTTTGTGCCGCCTTCAGACTACACGGATCCGCGGGTCCTGTACGCGCGCACCACGGAGCTCACGCTCAACGACAATGTGCTCCTCGCGACGTGGGAGAACTACTCGCCCGAGCCGCCGCTGGTCTACTTCCCCATCTACAAGTCGGTCGACCACGGCGTGACGTGGGAGTACATCTCGAACGTGACGGACGACGTCAACGGGTGGGGGCTGAGGTATCAGCCCTTCATCTACGAGCTGCCCGTTGACTTTGGCGGGTACAAGGCCGGCACGGTCCTGGTGGCGGGTAACAGTATCCCGACCGATCTGAGCGAGACCAAGATCGATGTGTACGCGAGCACGGATGCCGGGTGCACATGGGAGTTCGTGAGCAGTGTCGCAAGGGGAGGGGAGGCGCTGCCCAACAACGGGCTGACGCCTATCTGGGAGCCATATATCGAGTAAGTTTAAATCCCCTTCACCCATGGGCTCCCCTGGACGTCTTGGCTAACGACCGTCACCAGGATCTATGAGGACCAGCTTGTCCTGTACTACTCGGACCAGCGCGACCCAGACCACGGCCAGAAGCTTATTCACCAGACGACGACCGACCTGCTCACCTGGGCCGACCCCGTCGACGACG
Source organism: Diaporthe capsici (assembly GCA_013364905.1). Lineage (NCBI taxonomy): Eukaryota > Fungi > Ascomycota > Sordariomycetes > Diaporthales > Diaporthaceae > Diaporthe > Diaporthe capsici. Next base: position 268,034 of record WNXA01000017.1, read on the forward strand.
TCGCCTATGATGAATACACCGACCGCCCCGGCATGACCACCATTGCCCAGCTGCCGACCGGCGACTACATCCTCACCTACGAGTGGGGCCACAACTTCTCGGGCAGCTACTCCTTCCCGGTGACGTACCGCATCAATGCGAACCCGCTTGACTTCGACAGCAGCGAGCCGGTGGGCATCGTGGCTGCCAACACGGGCACCACCCCTACGGGCTCCCCCTACGTCGTCTGGAGCAGCGTCGGCGGCGAGAACGGCACCATCGTCGTCAGCTGCGGCAACCTCGGCTCCGTCTTCACCAACCAGGCCCTGGGAGCCGTCGACCAGTGGTTTGAGCGCGAGACCCCGCAGCCCGCCGCTTACACGCGCCACCTCCGCGTCTTCGCCGAGGACCCGGACAAGCTGCTCATCGCTGGCGCCGGCAAGCTGCCGCCATCGACCACCAACGAGGTGTCGCTGTCGGTGGTGTCTATCGAGGGGCTGCTCTCGTCGTGAAGCAAGGACAGAGAAAGGGATGGAAGTAGTTGGTAGCTCACTTGTTAATATGCCTGTAAATACGACTCAAGTGCACCATGATAATTTGTCTGCTGAAACTTTCTTGGCATGTGTGCAATCGCTTGAACACCATGGCCGCTTCATGTGTGACCGAAATCTTGGTCCAGTCTGGACTGTAGTTACGGGGTTGATATGTCCGCCAATTGTGCGCGTGAAGACCAGCGTACTATGCCACAGCCTCGCTCGGGTCCTCGACCTGCTTTTCACCTTGTTGGTCCTGCTTCTGGTCCTGCTCGTCCTGCTTGTCGCTTTGTCCGGCCTCGACCTCACCATCCTTGCCGTCTTCCTCACCACCCTCTTCCTCCCCGTCTACGCCCTTCAGCTTGCCCCCCTTTCGTTTTGGAATGACCTCCTCAAACGCTTTGCCCCAGTCACCCGTCTCGAGCCACTTGGACATGATCTCGACCACGTGGTTCGTCGCCAGGACCTGCCGGCTGGCCATCTGCATGTAATCGCCGATCGGCAGCTTGGCCGTCCGGATGCCCTTGCCCTCGGCGCGCTTCTGGCACAGGAGCTTCTCCCTGTTCCGGTCGACGAGCCCGCCGATCACGTAGCTTGTGTAAGGTTCGAGTTTCTCGAGGACGTGGGGGGAGTCGGCGGAGAGGTAGACGATGGACTCCGTCGTGAACTCTGGGGCGGCCGCGGCCGCGGTCTCTTTCTTCGTTGATGTCTCGTCTTTTGTGGTATCTTCTTCTCCTTCCGTGGGCTTGTCGTCAGATCCTTTCTCCGATTTTCGTTGCTCGCCGCCCAACGCAGGACAAGACCCGCCGCCCCTAGGGCCGTGCATGATCTCCCACGCCGTCTTGCCCGCTTCCACAAAGTCGTCGTCGAGGAATCGCACGCCCTTGTAGTTGAGATGCGTATTTTGCAACACCGTCGCGAACCTCTCCTTCAGATAGCCGCCCCAGGAGCTGACCAGTATGTGCGCCTGGTACTGGCCGGCCCTGTTCATGGCGTAGCTCCTCGTGATCTGGGCCCCTAATGACACGAGCTCGGGCTCGCGCATGTACTTCTCGAAGTCGCAGTCGATGATGAAGGCGACGGGCACGACCACCTTCGGCTTGGGCTCCTTCTGCTCGGCCGCCAGGATCTGTTTCAGAGCCTCGGCCTTCTCGATGCCTTGTTCCTCCGCGAGCTTGGCGGCCCTCTCGTCGCGTTCGAGTCGTCTCCTGGCTGACTTCTCGTGCCGTTTGTCCTTTCGGAATGCCTTGCGGTCTTCCCTTTTTTGCTCCCAGAGTTTTTGGCGCTTCAATTTCTTCAGTTGATTTTTTGAGATCTTGGGCTGGTCTGCTGCGCCATCTGCTGGGTCCCCGGAAGGTTTCGACTCGCCATTGTCCTCTGCTGGCTCGTCCTCGTTTTCCTCTGCATCGTCCTCGTGATCGTCTCGTGCCCGTTTCCTTGGGTTCGCGCCGGGGGATTGCGCTGGAGCATCATTCATCTGGGCGTCCAAGCTCTCTGCGGCCACAGAAGCTGTGACTTTGTCGTCTCCCTCCATGCCTACGATTTCTGGTGGTGTCCTGCGTATGGAACACAGGATATGATATGCGCTTTTGGCGGAGATGGAGTGTAAAGACGGCCGCGTCGCGGGGTCCACTGGAACTTTTTGGGTGTAGAGGGCGGCAGAATCCGACCGGGGTAGGCGGTGTGGAGCTTGGAGCTTGGATTCATCACCTAGGCGGGCTCTGCCAGTTGATCTGTGGAGCTGCGGCGGGCGGTAGCTTGGGACATCCCTTCTGCTGCGTACTCGGCGTAAATTAAGCGAGACAGGGATTACAGCCTATCGGGTGCTGTAATCAGGGATTAAACCTTCCAAAAACGGCCACGGAAGAACTTTACGCCGAGTACGCAGCAGAAGGGATGGAGCTTGTGCGGCGGATCGTACCGAGCGATGAGCTGGGCAGGTCTGGACTCGGCAGATGGGATTTGCCGGGCAATGCGTGACTGAATTGACCGGATGCTTCGTCGACCGTGCTTGTCGATGATTGAGAGTAATTTGCTGGTAGTGTTTGCTACATTTGGCCTACACATGAGCACCGTGGCAGGTAGTCGCAGGAGACTCATGGTTCTTCTGCGGTAAGAGCATGATAAATCTCAATGCGAACAGCCTCGGGATAGCGAGCTGCAAGGTGTTGGACGACGGTGTACCACTCTCGATTACCACCTTGGCCTAACGTAGTTCAGACCTCGACATACGTAGGGGAATTAATGGCCCCAGGTGGATGAGTCGTAACCGATGTAGTCAAATTTGTGCTGTACTCGGAGATTTCTCCAAGTGGTTGATGAAGCTGTGGTGCAAGGCTTCTCACGGCCGCTGCGGGAGATTTATTTCATCCTTGCAAAGGACGGACAACAACCGGCGAGTAGGTATTCTCGCAGCCACAACCACCAAATCCAGTGCCTTCTTCATATGGTGAAATTAAAGTTTTGAGGACATTCCAAACTCTTGGTCGGGCTTTCACTTTAATACAAGTATTGTCTTCAAGCCGGAGCCTCGATGGACTCCGGAACAGCTTGGTCAAACGCACAGCTAGGAATGAATTATGCTATTATATCTACGTAAATGAGCACTCATCTACTGATGTGATCCATGAATACAGACATTAAAAAGACCGTGCTGAGAATGTAAGCGAATCAAAGTGAGTCCTTACTTCATAGATATGGTCGAAGAACTTCCAGGGTGTGTTCCCAGATCTTGCCTTGAGCCTTCTCTCGGAGCTGAGGCAGGACCTTCGCATTCGTAGTACAGTCGCACTTGTAGTTGGCCAGGAACAGTCCATTGGCCTGCTTCTCCAGGGAGTTCACGCCAGGTTTGCCTTTCCATGGCACACCACGACCGCCAAAAGCAGCGCTGGTACTCATAAACAGATGCCTCTGCGCAGACTCGTCGTCGTTGAACGAAAATAGGGCAATAAGAGGCTCAAGAAAGATCCAGATAAGCCAGGACATGATCGAATTTGGATCGCGGCCCCTTCTCACATTCCCCGTGTTGACCCACCCAGGCCACGAGTGAATGAAAGTCACATTGGGGCTGTTGCCGGCCAGCTTTTCCAAAGCCATCGTGTTCATGACCGTGTATTGCATCTGGGCTTTCACGCCGCCGAAGTTCCCGGGGTTTTTGAGGTCCAGGTCGTCCAGGTCGACGTTCACCCTCTCGATTCCGCCGGCCAGCACGCTGACGACCCGGGGGGCCTCTGCTGCTTCTAGAAGGGGCCTCAGGTGCAGGATGAAGAGCACCCGTGAGTAGTATTCGAGGCTCTGGGCGGTCTCCACGCCCTCGGCAGTCTCCACCCGCGGGCCGAACGGTGCGTAGCCCGCGGTCAGGAATAGCAGGTCCACGCGCGTTTCCTTGCGCTTGATGACATCGAACACTCTCTTCGTCTCCGCGAGGAGCGAGATCTCGCCCTCGGTCCAGATGACTTCAGCCTTTGGGTTTGTAGCTCGTAACTCCTGGACGAAGGCGAGCGAGCGCTCTTCAGAGCTCTTGCGCCCGACTAGGTAGATCCTCACACTAGCTCCTGTGGCGACTAAGGCTTTGATTGTAAGTTGCCCAATTCCTGATGTGCCACCGACGAAGACAGCGACTCGCGGCGCTGTAGCGTCGTTGATCAGCGCGTTCGATGCTTGTATTTCCGTGTAAGAGACCATTGTAAGAGTTGGAGATGTTAGAAAATAGGACTGCTCTCGCAGGTCTGGCTTGGAAAAGTGTCCTAGAAAAGGTCCAGGCCAAAGGAACAGGTTTCATAAATACCAACTTCTTGATACCAATTAGTACTCGCTCACAATGATTCACAATGATATGTCACCTAAAAGTGTCCGAAAGCGCCAGGGTTCGGGCTGTTTTTAAGCCGTTGATGGCGTACGTAGGATCATCTTCCTGCTGCTTACTACTGGTAGTGTAACGGAAGGATTGGTCGGTTGATCCGAGTCTGGTCAAAGCTGGGAAGGTTCATGACGGTGAATTGAATGCGTGTCTTGAATTATGTACGGTTAGGAGTGCCTCGCGGCCATGGCGAGGCGGGCTCATCAGGTACCTAGGTACCCACGAGCCACCTGGGCAGGTACGCTCCCACCCCAGGTTCTGGGGGACCCCTGGACCCTTGCAAGCCCCACTGAAACTTAATGGAGTCGCGTCGCGGTACGCGTTGGGAGCTTGCTTGCTCTTATCGAGCGAGCTTCCGTCTTCCAAATGATACACCTTCCTCAACTCCAGACTCTCAACACATGTACTTCCGACTTTGTTGATCAAGACGCTATAGAAGGTGGTCAGCACTTTGTCTCTCTTCTTCCAGTCTGTTAGGTCCCTGATTCGGTCAACATGTCTTCCAGACCAGAGTTGAAGGTTCGGCCTCCACTTACTCCCTCCAAACCGGAAGGACGCATTCTAACCGTGAGCTTCTCCCCAGGTCGACGACGAGCACGGATTCATCCGCTTCTTCAAGTCTCTGCCCACAGTAAGCGACGAGACAGTCAGAATATTCGACCGGGGCGACTGGTACACTGCCCACGGCGACGATGCCAACTTCATTGCCCGAACCGTCTACAAGACCACTTCCGTGGTCCGCCAGCTGGGCAAGAATGACCACACTGGCCTGGCATCAGTGACCATGACCGTCACTGTCTTTCGACAATTCCTCCGAGAAGCACTTTTCAAGCTCGGCAAGCGGGTCGAGATCTGGTCAAGCGTTGGCGGCCGCATGAACTGGAAGATCGCCAAACAAGCCTCTCCAGGAAATCTCCAAGACGTGGAAGAAGACTTGGGAGGCCAATTTGACGGTGCGCCCATGATCATGGCCGTCAAGTTCTCCGCAAAGGCTAGCGAGGCACGAAGCGTCGGGGTGTGCTTCGCGGACGCCAGTGTTCGTGAATTGGGAGTCAGCGAGTTTCTCGACAACGACTTATACTCCAATTTCGAGGCTCTCCTGATCCAACTCGGGGTCAAGGAGTGCCTGATACAGTTCGACAAGAGTGACAAGGACAAGGACCCCGAGTTGGCAAAATTGAAGCAGATCATCAGCAATTGTGGCATTGCCATGTCAGAGCGGCCTGCGGCGGACTTCGGGACCAAGGATATTGAACAAGATCTTGCAAGAATACTGAAAGATGACCGTTCCGCCTCAATGCTGCCACAGACAGACCTTAAGCTGGCCATGGGATCTGCCGCCGCACTGATCAAATACCTCGCTGTCCTTCAGGATCCCTCCAACTTCGGGCAATACCAGCTGTATCAACACGACCTCTCGCAATTCATGAAGTTGGACGCTGCTGCCCTGAAGGCTCTGAATTTGATGCCAGGAGCACGGGATGGCTCCAAGACGATGAGTTTGTATGGACTATTAAATCACTGCAAGACGCCAGTGGGCAGCCGGCTGCTGTCTCAATGGCTCAAGCAGCCTCTCATGAGCAAGGCTGAGATTGAGAAGCGCCAGCAGCTGGTCGAGGCTTTCGTCAACGACACTGAACTTCGACAGATCATGCAGGAGGAGCATCTCAGATCCGTTCCTGATCTGTACCGACTGGCCAAAAAGCTACAGCGGAACAAGGCCAACCTCGAAGATGTTGTGAGAGCATACCAGGTGATAATTCGGCTGCCTGGATTCATTGGCACGTTCGAAGCAGTCATGGACGAGGCGTACCGAGATCCTCTGGACGCCGCTTACACCACCAAACTGCGTGAGCTTTCCGATAGTCTCATCAAGCTTCAGGAGATGGTGGAGACAACGGTGGATCTCGATGCCATGGACCAGCACGAATTTAAGATCAAGCCCGAGTTCGACGACAACCTACGCGTCATAAGCAAGAAGCTGGAACGCCTCCGAAGTGACATGAATAGAGAATTCGTGAACGCGGCGAATGACCTCGGCCAAGAGCAAGACAAGAAAATATTCCTTGAGAACCACAAGGTACACGGCTGGTGCATGCGACTTACGCGAGCTGAGGCTGGATGTATCCGCAACAAAAAGGAGTACAAGGAGTGCTCAACGCAGAAGAACGGCGTCTACTTTACCACTACTCATCTTCTCAGTATTCGCCGCGAATTCGACCAGCTGTCGCAAAACTACAACCGCACACAGAGCGGCCTGGTCAATGAGGTCGTCGGCGTTGCGGCGTCGTACTGCCCCGTCCTCGAGAAACTGGCAGGTGTTCTCGCTCACTTGGACGTCATTGTGTCCTTCGCCCACTGCTCTGCACACGCCCCGATCTCCTATGTACGGCCCACGGTACATGAGCGCGGGCAAGGCCAAACGATCCTCAAGGAGGCTCGCCATCCGTGCATGGAAATGCAGGATGACGTACAATTCATCACCAACGACGTGGAGCTCACGCGGGACAAGTCCTCATTCCTGATCATCACGGGCCCAAACATGGGCGGCAAGTCCACCTATATCCGTCAGATCGGCGTGATCGCTCTGATGGCACAAGTGGGCTGCTTCGTGCCATGTAGCGAGGCAGAGCTGACCGTGTTCGACTCCATCCTCGCACGAGTGGGCGCAAGCGACTCTCAGCTCAAGGGCGTCTCGACCTTCATGGCCGAGATGCTGGAGACGGCCAATATCCTCAAGTCTGCGACAGCCGAATCCCTAATCATCATCGACGAGCTGGGTCGTGGCACGTCGACCTACGACGGCTTCGGGCTTGCATGGGCGATATCTGAGCACATCGTCAAGGAGATTGGCTGTTTCGCCTTGTTCGCGACGCACTTCCACGAGCTGACGGCGCTGGCGGAGCAGTATCCTCAAGTCACGAACTTGCACGTCACAGCGCATATAAGCGGCACGGGCAACGACAAGGACAGCAAGAGGGAGGTGACGCTACTGTACAAGGTCGAGCCGGGCATCTGCGACCAGAGCTTTGGGATCCACGTCGCCGAGCTGGTGCGTTTCCCGGACAAGGTGGTCCGCATGGCGAAGCGCAAGGCGGACGAGCTGGAAGACTTCACGACCAAGCACGAGGAGGGTGCAGTGGGCAAGTATAGCAAGCAGGACGTGGAGGAGGGGAGCGCGATGCTGAAGGAGGTGCTTGTGCGCTGGAAGGAGCAGGTGCAGGGCGGAGAGATGAGCAAGGACGAGATGGTGGCCAAGCTGAGGGAGCTGGTCAAGGCTGACGCAAGGCTGACCCAGAACCCGTTTTTCGAGAGCGTCCAAGCCTTGTGATCTGGGCTGAACTGACAGATGCTTGAATGCTGTATTATGGTAGGGGAAATGGATGGGATGACATAATGTCTGGCTCTGGCGTTTAAAGGCTAGTCGGGATTCCTCATCTACTGTAGATGAGCTTTTCAATGGGATAAATCATTTGCCTGTAGCCCCAGGGGCAGCGACAGTTCACTATACTGTTGTACTTCGGTATGCTTTCATGCTCCTGTGGTGTAATCTGCCAGACACCAGACGAGTCAGTGCAAGTAAGCGGGCCGACGGGTAGGTTTGGATTCGAAACAACGTTTGTCGACTAATAAAGTGCACCATCATGCGCTTGTCTTTCAATGATATTAAACTCAATTATCATTGACAATATCGGTGAAAACACGATTCACTCAACAGCAACGAGGCTCAACCCCGGCCCGGGCTCAAATGTTGCCACCGCGCAGAAGCTTTAGTACCGAGGCGACGATGTTGCGCCATGGTCGACCCGACCGTGGTACCGAAGCGGCTGTATCCGCCTCTGGGTTGGATCCAAGATCGGCATTCTCTTCGTTTTGCAGGTTCAGTACGACTGTGCCTCTTCCCTGCAGTCAAGTGGTACTGCTGATTGCGCGTCTCCATGCGACTGAGCAGGCATGCGAAATGAGTACCCCATTCGCGATGTGCAGAACATGACTTCAGTCGACGAATTTGAGCCGCCTCTTCCCAGTCTAGCCCCCGCCTTGGCAGCCCCTGACATCAAACCCAGTCTTGAAGGAACTTCTTGCTACTGCATTAACCCCCTTCAGCACCCAGCCGGTGACCAGCCAGCCCTGGCGAGTTGCCGTCGTTACCGATTTCCGTCTCATGCTCCCCGGTTTTCAGATCATCCACCAGTAGGAACAGGCCATCCGGCACCACCACTTCCAGGGACCAACGTTCCTCCTTTTCTGCAGCCAGGAAAAGGGTGGCCACCATGCCGCCTCGCCGCTTGGTGGACGAAACAAACGGATCGGCAGGGCGGGTCCAGAAGTCAAGCTTCCGCGAAGCTTTGCCCAGGCGGGATTCTCGTGGGGCCCAGCAGGCCGGGACCACCACTCACCTCTCTCTCTGGACCTCCTGGATTTCCTGGGCCACACCCACCGGGACCCAGCTGCGGAAATTGGTGATTGCTTAGCCGATGCTTGACTCAAAGGTCCCTCCACGCACGAGACTCTCTCGTCGCCGTGTTGTCAGACCTTGTCCCAGTCGGCAGATCTGGTCCTGACTTGGATTGCAAGCACTCACTACCTGGACGACTGTTGTGGTGCGGAGGTCGTCCGGCCTGCTCAATGTCCTCGGAGCATCTCCCGAGACGTCCTGGGGTCATGCTTCCTTCTCAATCTATCTCAACCCGATCTACAGAGCCCACCACCAACACGCCGTCATGCTCGATGCCAGAAACGGGATGTGGGTCAGGCGGTCCTCACTCCCATCTCCGACCCCTGCCTCCTGCGCCATGTGGACTTTGAGAGGAGATCCAGATGAGGTCTAGGTGCGATTTTGACTGACAGTCTGACAGTCCGTATAAGTACCAAGGTTTTGTCTGTCATTGACCTCCTCCTGCTCCTGTGTTCTTACGCAGTTGTAAGACAGGTCTACTCAGGTTCATTCTTTCCTCTATATATTTTCCCCTTCCGTCACGTTCCCGGCTTGCAGAGCAAGTTCGCATTGTATATATCCAAGCCTGGAGACTACTTGACATCTGAGACCGTCGTCCACTTCCACGCTCAGCAAACATGAAGTCATTCGTTCTAGCAGCTGCCGCTATCCCGGCCGTGCTTGCTTCGTGCAGCAGCGCTGCCGCCGTCTCCAGCAGGCCTACCAGGGCCTCGTCTGGTGCTGCTGCTGCCACAACGGCCGCCCCTACAGCGACGAATGCTGCTGTGACAGGCAACGGTGGGACAACATGTACAGTCACTGCTGCCGCCGGCGTTGCCTCGGCGGTCGCCTCGTGCTCCAACATCCTCCTGGACAACCTGTCCATGCCCGCTTCCTCAACTTTGGACCTCCAGAAGCTGCAGCCAAGTGCTGCCGTTATCTTCAGCGGGACCACATCTTTCGGATACACAGCAGATGAAGACTTCGACCCTATCGTCGTGTCAGGCGACCACATCACCCTGACCGGTGCCCCAGGTCACGTTATCGACGGTAACGGGCCGGCCTACTGGGACGGCGAGGGCAGCAACGGAGGCACCTCGAAGCCGGACCACTTCTTTGTGGTCAAGAAGACCAGTTATGCAACCATCTCCGGCCTTAACATTCAGAACTGGCCGACTCACTGCTTTTACATGACGGGCAACGAGCACCTGACGGCCCAGAACATCCTCCTGAACAACACGGCCGGAGACGCGCCCAACTCGGCATCGGGCTCCAAGGCCGCGGCGCACAACTCGGACGGCTTCGACATCGGCGCCTCGGACTACGTCACGCTGTCCGACATCCAGGTGTACAACCAAGACGACTGCGTGGCCGTGACCTCGGGGACGCAGATCACCGTGTCCCGGCTCTTTTGCTCGGGCGGGCACGGCCTGTCGATCGGATCCATCGGCGGCAAGTCCAACAACACGGTGGACACGGTGCTGTTCGAAGACTCGGAGCTGGTCAACAGCCAGAACGGCGTCCGCATCAAGTCCAACAGCGGCACCACGGGCTCCGTGACCAACGTCACCTACCGCAACATCAAGATGTCGGGCATCTCCGACTACGGCCTTGACGTCCAGCAGGACTACCTGAACGGCGGCCCAACTGGCGAGCCCACAAACGGTGTCAACATCTCTTCCATCACTTTTGAGAACGTCACGGGCACCGTCGAGTCGGACGCCTACAACTACTACATCCTCTGCGGTGATGGGTCCTGCAGCGACTTCACCTTCACGGACGTCGACATCACCGGCGGCAAGGAGAGCTGCAACTTCCCTACCAGCACCTGCCTCGCTTCGGCATAGGGCAAAAGAGGTCATGTGTGGGAGGTGGATGATTGATGTTATCGAGCACTCGAGCCGTGCACATATGAGTTCATGTATATAGTTCCCTATCTTCGAAGCAATTGTCCGAAGTAAATTAAAATACTTGGCTACCAAGCCGGAAATGTCCTTGGCGGTCGGCTTGTTCCTCATCACTGTCTGCGGTGATAATACTATAATTGGCCTCACGTCGATTCCATGCTGGTCCCTAGTCTCCTCTACATATGCTTTTGAAGTCAAAGCGTCTGTGCCGGTACTGGCTGCGTTCAGTTTTGCTTGCCTAGCCATTCTCCCGATAATCATGGTCTCAGACCCGCCTCTCCCCCCTTATGTGTTCATCCACTCGCACCTGAAAGGCCGACTTGTCGCTGTTGGGGGCCGGGGGTTCTAGAGGGAAACGGTTGACGATTTTGGGATGTATCTCGTTCGTCCTGGTTTTTCTGCTGTGTCTCATCAACAAGCCTGCCCTGTAACGCCAGGAAAATGGACAGGGCTATGTGTGTCTAGAATTGGTTTGAAATAAGACTTGAGGCTGCTAGCGGGATATATCGTCCAAAAGAGTAGTCGGATATTGTTGCTGCTAGAGTCATAATTTGCGTCTCTTTCAGGAGAGGCAACGGTTACCTCAGAATGGGGCAATCCAGACACCTCAAGGTAAAACAGAAGTGACAACAAACAAAAGTGAGTCTAAATCAATTCATAGTGGACTTTTCAGATTCCCAAGCATAACAATTCCAGTCTGCCAACACGACACATACATTAACACTTGCAAATTACCACATCAAGGCTCCAGTAGGAACTTCAACCTGGCATCATGGGTTGAACCACGCCATATAAGTACACAGACCTCTGTGTACCTCAATCCTCGTCGACCTTGATAACCATCTTGCCGAACTTCTCCCCCTTCCACATCCTCACTAACACCTCGGGGCTCCTCATCAACCCCCGCGAAAACTTCTTCCTTGGTCTTGATCTTGCCCTGAGCGAGCCAGGCGACCATGTCGGCGGGGAAAGAAGCCCTGTACTTCGCCAGCAGGGCCGGATCCGTGCACACGAACCCGTTGATGGTCAGGCGCTTCAGGAAGATATGCTCATGCCGGTACAGATGTCCGTACTTCTTCTCTTCTGGCTGGCTGGCTGGCTGGCTGGCTGTGCTTTGTGCTAGCATCCTGTAGGAGGGTGGTCTCTTCAACGCAAGAACATGGTATAATGACAAACAGAACAGCTTACGGTCACTCATACAAACGGAGATCACCCCGCTCGACACGATGTTCCCAAAGTCGTTCATCCGCGTCAGCGCAACCTCGAGTTGCCCGCCCTCAACGTTGTCATAGTAGACGTCAATCCCATCGGGCACAAGTCTCGTCAGGGCATTGGCCGTCTTCTCAGACTGATAGTTCCAAGCGGCATCAAACCCCAGCTCACCTCGACCTACGGGATCAAGTAGCTGCCCGTCGCCCCCGGGGGCCGCATCTGCCCCCGCTGATGGGGGTCCAGCGACAGGTGCGAATTCTTAAGGGTGATGCGGGCCGGCTGGGGCGGTGCGGCAGGGTCGAACGGCCTGCTTTCCACCACCAGCTTAGGCCCAAGGCCGGTGGCATGTTGGAGTCGACCTTATTCTATTACCTCGAGCTTCTTGTACCGACGTGCAATCACCCATGAAATTATTTGTGCAGCAGTACATAAGCCATACAGTTTTCAATTGTCAATTCCTAAACCACTACATACAGGTATTATGCTGGAGTACTCGGTGTATACACGGGATCCCCGTGCTGCTAGTAAAAGGCCTGGCCAACCGATAAAGTGTGCGCGGCAGCTGAGAGATCAGACACTGTCAGGATAGTGGCCGCCTTCCCCGTCGACCTCATCGACGGTATCGGAGATTCACGCCTTGGCCCTCTTCTTCTTCTTCGGGTTCTTCTGAGTCGGACTCGAGTTCATCAACCGTCTGAACTTCTCCACCGGAGTTGAAGACTCTGCTGCGCCCACCAGATCGTCGTCAATGTGGATCTCAATTGTCCTGTTCAGCGCCGGGCTGCTGTTGACATTCTCTCGTCGCCTAGAGGAGCCCGCCATCATTATTTGACCTCTCGCATTCTGAACACTCGTGATGCCGAAGGCGGACAGATCGTCGTCAATCACTCTGTCCATGCTGCTTATACGGCTCTCGTCACTCATGCCCATCATCGCGTTTCTCCGCTTGCGCCGCGACCGGTTTGAGCTCCGCGATTCCCGAGCAGCCCTTGCTTTCGATTCTCGCAGGAAATGAAGCGCTTGTTGCTCTCCACTGAGTTCAAGGATTTCCACGAATCGATCAAGCAAATACTCGGGGACGTATCCATCATCGTCTGGCTGAGTCGTTTCAGGAAGCTGAGCAGATTCAGCTGGGTTAGCAGATTGCGTGCCTGAAGCAGACTGACCAGAACCAGTCGACTGCCTGAGCTGCCACAATCGCGCAAGAGATAACCCAAGAAGTTTCATTGCTTGAAGGGTGACTTTGACTAGCTCATCCGATACTCGTCCTTCTCGCGACCATGTGAACACTGGCATTGATCTGTACTGTAATCGGAAACTTCGTACTTCTTCAGCAGTGACTCCAGGAAGACCGGTGTAGGGCTGTCCACGTCTTTGCCTGACCGATATCCTGGATGCTAGCAAGTAAATTCTCAAATTCAAAACCGGTTCGTCCCTCATATTGGGTAGTGAATTGCGCGCATGTTCCACCTCTGGGGTAGTCACTCGTGGAACATCAGTTGCGGAATAACCAGGCTCGGGGCCCTCAACTCTTCGTGAAGTAGCACTAAGGGGTCCTTGTGCTGAATGATGACCCGTGGCCGACTGCAGTGGCGGCACACTCCGCTGCGGCCCCTCATGGCTGTGTGTCGGAATCACGTGTGGAGGCTGGAATGTGCCCATAGGAGGACCAAGCTGGGACGGATGACGGGGTCGGAAATCAGATCCGCTTTGAGGACCAAAACCTGTGTGCCTCTGTTGAGGGTCTCTCATTCTCAAGTCTTGTAGTCCACTCCCGGCTGCCTGTCTGTTCCATACTTGAGGCTGTGTCGGTGCGTTGATGTTCGGCGGCAGACTCATCCTAGGAGACGGCGTAAAGTTGGCCGGAACCTGGCTACCGTACACAGTTGCGAATCCGTCCGCAGCGTTCCCCGGTCTCGTCGAAACCTGCGTATTGGCAGGGGTTCTTGCTTGCGGTCCGCCTTCAGATGAATTTTGACTGGGTAACTGCGGGTATGCCAGAGCTTGAAAAGGCCCACCGCCAAATGCGGTTGGAGGAATGTCGCTGGGGGAAAAGTACGTAGTGCCGGCGTACACAAACCCATGATTGGCACCCTGGTTGGCATAGCCTTCGTGCCGAACTGGCTGCATGTGAGGAGGCTGAGGAGGCTGAGGGGGCGGTAAACCTGCGGCAGCTTGTTGAAAGAACTGGGGATACGGGTTTCCAGGCGTATAGTATGGCAGATACTGCTGAGGCCAAGCCTGGGGAGGCAGAGACTGGTGACGCCAAGGGTAGTAAGGCATAGGCTGGTGAGGCATAGGTTGGTGAGGCATGGGCTGGTTAGGCACAGGCTGAAGATTGCCGAAAGAAGCCTGCACAGGTGGTGAATATACCTGGGACGGCTGAGCCTGCGGGAGGGCCCCAGAACGTGGCCCCACCTGCATATTCGAAGACCCTGTTGTGTTAACTCGTTGTGCCCGAGAGGTATTTTGGTCACCATCCGGGTCACCGGGGGAAAGGGACATATTATCATCCTCGCTCAGAGGCTGTTCGTTCCCGCGGCCGGTCTCGGGGGTCTCTTCGCCTTCTGCCACAGCACGTTCGCCTCCAGGTTCCTCCTTAAGCATTGAAACCAGCTCAGCAATGTCTTCGAAAAGGGGTGAGATGGCAGTATTTGCGGCGGGACCTGTGTCTGATTGTGCCCCCCCGTCGTTGTCCCGCGTGACAGGATCCAGAGAAAGAGCCGTAGAGATGGTCGGATCTTCAGTCCCCGGACGTAAAGCGTGTATCTCATTTCCGCCTGGCTCGTCTAAGATGCTTGGCGTAAAAAATGGGTGGACTGGCCCAGTTGTAGAGAATGTCTCCCTGGAGGAGGGAACCTCGTACAGAACACCCTGCTCGCCAGCGTACAACTTCAACATTAAAGCCATGAACGGGTCCGAGAAATCACCATGCGCGTTACTATTCGAGTCCTACTCGCGATGCTCTACATGTGAGACCTCTGCCGCGTCCGGCATGTCGACGTCGACGCTTTGGATGACCTCATCGGCAGCAGTGGGAAGCTGCTCGCTAGGTGTGACCAAGTTACGCTCCGGAATCTTGACCAGTCGGTCGACCTGGTCCTCACGCACGTACGCCACGTAGTAGGGGCTAGCACCACTGTTCAAGTCGTTCAGAACCTTGTCCTTGTCGGCATGGACTTCGACCCTCTCGTCATTGTAACTGCGCCAAACATTCTTGTCGAAGTCGAAAATCCAGACCCAGTAGTGGCCGGAGCCCAAACCGCCGCCGTGGCAGATGACGGCATGGAGGCGATAAGAGACATTCGTCATGTCGGTGAACAAGGCAGATAGCTCTTGGCGGTCGCGTTCCTTGCTATCCTCGTTGAACTCATGGAGATGGCGACGAGCGTTCGAGCTCAGGTCGACCAATGGCCCCAAGGTTGCGCCGTCCATGGCAACATCCTCGTTCTGTGATTGAGAGGGACTGGGTAGTTTGCCTTGGTTAACGAACATGTGCTGAAGGTCGGGGGTCAGGATAGAGACGTAGTCCTCATCTTCGACTGTCATCATCTCTTTCTCGTACGCATCAACAACTGCGTCACTTGCATCGACGATCTCGTAGCCTGCCTCGTTGGGTTTGCCCTTCTCATCCCTGGACTTAGACTGAACAGGCTCAGGCTGCGATGGGCGATCCAGGGCGTCGAGCCGTCGCTTCAGTTGCCAGCTGCGCTGGCGCTTCTTGAACAGAACCGAGTCAGTGTCTCCGTCCATATAACGATCCAAGTAGAGCTTTTCAGGGATCTCGACGACGTTGTTGTTTCTGCTTAGCTTCCCATCGACATTCTGACTCCTCTGAATATAGACGTGAAGGATTGGAGATGCTCTTGTGATAGAGGAGTACGTCTCATGGCCATCCTCCTGGAATTCCTGATCAAAGTTGCTGTCAAGTGCTTTGTAGAGGTCGATCTTCCCTTCCTTCGCCGGGAACGCAGTCATCCACCTCGAGAGATCAGGCACAGATCTGAAGTCGGATTGAGGCTTTCCCGTATTCTTCAAGTCGACGGTCCTAATTTTCTTGACGCTGGACCAGTAGAACGTTTCTGTGATGATGTCCGTCTGTTTGCCAGTGTGCTCATCTGTGCCAGTCGGCTTGATAGCGGCATGGAGGTGCTCTAGAATGTTCCCCATGACTTCCTCGACATCTTGTTGTTCGGTTCCAGTGACGCTGACGTCGTTAAGGGCACCTGTGATCTTCTCTTCCACCGTGAGCGCCTGCTCGACTTTGGCTTCCGTCACAGACGTAGTCAGGTTCTCATCCGTGCCACTCATTGTGGCATCAGTGACACCTGAGAGACCCTGCTCGCGATCCACAGATCGTCCGCGCCCGCCGTCCCTTGGGCCGGTTGCTTGCTCCTTGTCTTCGTCTTCGAGCGCAACCCTCTGCTTGGCTGGGACAACCTGAGGAATATCCTTATCCTCCATTGAATTCTGAGAGATGGTAACGTAGGTTTGATCGGCGTCTTCATCCCTTTGGTCAACCAAGGTCGAGGAGCTGACGTTGCTAGCGGTATCAGCATGCTCCGAAACCGCGTTGACTGTAACAGTGGGCTGGGTCGATTGGGATGGAGGCTTGGGCGAAGGCCTAGCGGGCAAAGGGGGCGGGGGAGGTAAATCCACGTTTGACGGGTCAGATTTTGGCTGAGGACCTATTGCCGTTGTGGAAGCCTCTGCAGGTTTGCCCCTGACAAGTTGATCTGCAGTCTTCAGTGCGGCGAGTGCTAGGCGTTGCTGAGGCCTGATAGCACTCTCGTTCGAGCTTTGAAGGTCCAGAAACAAGGATCTCATCTCCTCGATGAACTTCGCAGCCAGGAAGGCCTCAGCCTTGTCCAGAGCCGAGCCGCTGCCCCCGAGGCGGCGAGTCTTGAGGTTCTCTTCCGTCGGCTCCAGTTTGAACTCCTCCCAGTTGAGCACAACACTGCGTACCGGCAAGACGGTATTGAAATATTGGAGGATACTGTTTAGGTAGCAAGTGTTGCGGATATTGACTAGGCCTACTGGTAGAGAGACATCTAGTGGAGGTTTGGCGCCAGTCTGGGAAGGGGAACCAAGCGCGACCGTGATGGAGTTGTCGTCCGCCATCCATGGCTCGCCTGCTTCCTTCTCCAGCTCAATGGCTAGAACTTCCAGCTCTGCATGGTTGTTGTATTTCTTTGTCAATGATCTCAAGGCACCCGCTGCCAAAATGCGATCAATGCTCTTGTCCTACAATCTCCACATTAGCTGGATGCAAAGGAGTGGCCCAGGGAGACCAGGCGAGCAAAACAAACCTCATTCACATTGGTCTGGACGTAACTGGGGATGACATCCTGCACGGCCTCTTCCGGAATTCCCAGGAATGCCATGGCCTCTTCCGGTTCGAAACGACAGGCGTAGTGCACAATGTCAGGGTCCTTTTTGTTCTTGCCGATGAGCAACAGGTTATTTCGAAGTGTCTTCCGCTCATGCTGGGAGGCTGACTTCAACTTGTTGTCAAACTGTCGGAGGAGATTCTCGTTGCTAGCAGATTGTTCTGAATCGAGTGCCCTGTAAGCCTTGTGCAGGGGATCTGCCCCAGCCTCTCTTGCCGATCTCACAATAACGAGGGCCAGTTCCTCGCCCTCCAACCACTTTCTCAACTCCGGGCTGACGCCCTCTCTGTTTTGGCTGACGCGGCGAAGCGCCTCATAGTAGAGCTCCCGGTTGGCAGGATCGGTCTGACCCTGACAGGCACAAGCGTACCAAAGCATGTTTTCGTGAATGTCATTGTTGACGCCGAGCCGATCGAAATCATCTGGGCTGTAGTCGCCGAAAGACTGTTTTGACTTGGCATACTTGGCGTCGAGAAGGTCTTCCAGGACCTTTATGGTGTCTATCTGCGGGTTGACGGGCATCTCGATGGGAGCAACCAGAGACTTAGGCAGGTTGTCCACCACGAGGAAGTAGAGATGTATCCGGGAAATCTCAAACCAGCCTCTCCTGCTCATTGGATCAGTGAAGGTTGAGGGTGTATCATCGAGGTGGGGCAAAACCAGGGACTGGTCGCCGTCTCCGTCCACCGTCTCGAACTCCAGAAAGTCGAAGATATCTTGGAACCTGTCCCAAAAACAAAGAGTGAAAAACTTGTTACGATAGGACACCTTCTTCTCCGCAGTGTCGGGTCCTGATTTGAGGACGTCGCTGAGGTACTGCCACAGGTAGTGTGCCGGGAAGAGCTTCGCGCGCTTGTCGGGAGACTTGAAGTCTTCGTACCTATCACGGTCATCGGATTCAAGGAGCTCCTTCAACCTTGCCGAAACGGTTTCGCGATCAACCAAAGAAGCCTCCCACTCCTCAGGCAGGCGGCGATCGCACACTTCTACGCGAACAGTCAGGTCGCAGCCGACGGCAGAACATATGAAGTCTGCCTCTCTGATGACGGGATAATGCTTGGAGTAGACGGATCCTCCATCCGAAACGGTGGTAGCTACCAGGTGGTGCATGCGTTGGACGTTCTTGTCGCACCGACGACCGGTCTGGCACTTCAAAACGATCGTGAAAGTCTTCTTACACGCGCGGCACATGCAAACGGCCAGAACTTCGTCATGCTCTTGGGCTTTCCATGCTGCAGGAGAGTCGGAGGACTGGCTCAGAACGCGGTAGAGATCATGGCGCGCTGGATGTGCGGAGGCACGATGTGCGCATTGTGGTATGCCGGCATCGCCAAGAAAGCCATTGACAAGATCAGCAATCCATTTTGAGGCGAGACGGCCTTTTGTAGATATCACCAAAGTCAGTCGTGGTCATGCCTGCCAGGAAGAGTCAAAGGAAGACGGAGAAGAACGCACCTGATCTGCCGAGCTCCCTTTGTCTGGGCTCGCCAGCGCTCGCTGTATCGATGTCCGAGTAGGCAGGGAGGCCTTGTGACCGGGTCTGGTGATGACCATAGTTATACTCGCCCATCTTCGGGGGGGAGCCGTGGTTGTAGCAGCTGTGTCGAAGGTCAGTCTTGCATGGACGCTTGCGAGGCTGCAGTGTGGCAGAGACGCCATCCGAATTATCCCTGCGTCTCTTTGGAGGCATGGCGCAACCTTTGTTATGTGCACGTATGGGAATACGGACACATCGGGGCTGGACAGTTGCATGGGGAATGGGCGGTTTGAGTTGTAGGGCGGATGAATGATTGTACTGACTGCAAGGCGTGGCTAATCTGGGTAGTGGCTAAGTTGGGTGTCGATGCTGAAATGCTGGATGCTGTCTTCACGACGGCTCTGCCTGTCGGCAACCGTTATGATCGGGCTGCTCTCTGTCAGTCCGAAGGTCGAGGCCTGCTAGGCCAAGGGTCGACTGTAGACCAGGAAAGGCAAGGAGAAGGGATGCTGAGGTTGGCAGTCACGCCAGCTGTTCTGGGGTATGAAGTGGATGATGGATGAACACTGGTGAGGGTCTGGATTGGGAGCCTGAGATGGGAGTCTGAGACGGGAGCCAGGGGAGTGCAGGAGGAGCGGGAGTGCAGCTACTGTATGGGAATGTACCCTCAACCTGCAAGCCGTATGTGATGAATAATGTAGGCTGCAAGGCAACGCAAGCTCTCATGAGGTTGAGAAGCTGATGATGGAGGTCGGAACGGTGGCGCTTGCTCCCAGAAACAGATGACCCGGTCCTCTCACAAGGCGACAAGGCTGCGTCAGCTTGATTGGTGTCAATGAGCATCCATCAGAGGCGCCGACACAGGGATGACGGAACCTTGGGGAAGGACCTCAGGAGCTCTGACCTTCTGAAAGGTGGGGGGGCTGTTGGTGTCTGGCTGCTTCCTGCCAGCATGCAGCGTTGTTGCAGCAAGCTCCCCAGCACCTACCACCGTTTCGGGTAGCCTTCAGGTACGTACCCAGGTACCCAGCTACGGTGACGGCAAGATCACGTGCAGAGTTTGCTGACTCAACATGCCGTGCCAATTGGATGCAGTCTATTGGACATCTGGGAAGAAGCAAAGAGCTCCACCGTCAACCGTCGACCGAACGGAGGAAGCTTCCAACCCCCCAGCCAGACTCGAGCAGCCTCTTTCGACCGACACTCCCGACGACCTCCACACAATCCTGCCCCCGAACCACCCTGAGAAATGGCGCCCCACGGTGATGATGATGTCTACCACCCGGTCGATGCTCTCAAGGCCGGCATCCAGGGCGCCATGATCACCGGTGCCGCCGGTGTCTTCGCAGCCGGCATCAAGAACGCGACCAGGAGAACGAACCATGGTGCATTGGGCATCTTCACTCGCAGCGGCGGCACCATCTTCACCTTCAGTAAGCCACCTCCAACGCCTTGAGCAACCATCATACCGCACCAATTGGCCAATCGCTGACATGTCGGTCCCCCAATCTAGCCGCCGTCGGCGGTGTCTACGAGTTCGCCCGCAACGCAGCCGCCAACCTGCGCGAGAAGAAGGACCACTACAATGCAGGCATTGGAGGTTTCTTTGCTGGCTCTATTCTGGGCGTCAGAGGTAGGTCTACTTCCTGATCAGAAGAGTGGATAAATGCAGAGGACTGACGCGCCGGCTTTGCCTGCAGCCGGCCGCATGCCTGCAATCCTTGGCTACGGCGCCTTCACATCGATCCTCCTCGCAGCCTTCGAGTACACAGGTGGAAGCCTCAAGGGAAAGAAGCCAGAGATAGAGGGGATGGACGAGTTTGAGAGAAAACAGCACCTGCGGACAAACAGGAGGCGGCCACTAGAGGAGACATTAGCAGAGGTCGGAGAGGGGCGAGGTAAGTGGTACTCGTGCTTCCCCGGTGGGACACCTTGACTGACCACAAAAAGGTATCAAACCACCAGGTTACGAGGAGCGGCGCCGAGAGAGACTGAGAGAGAAGTACGGAGTCGAGATCAACCCCGTGTCGGCAGAGGCTTCATAGACAAGATGTTGCCTATTTCCGACCTGTACATAATAGAACCCCTGGAAGTCCGCACAGAGTGGACCCTGACGACAGCCAAATGGGATTGGAATTTAGCCAATGCTGCTAGCTCTGCTGGTGAAGCTCAATTAGCTCCTGATAACTCTGTTTCTCAAGCAGAAACGTTCGGCCCTCTCACTCGCTGACCAGACTTGGTAAGTCTCCCCCAGATGATGAACCTCCTCCACTCCCACCAACATGATGACCTTTGAGGCTGTTTATGAATTTGTTCTACACAAACATGTTTATCTTAACCTAACTACATTGTTCAATTTTTCTGTCTGACACATTTTCCCAATCCTCAACACTGTATCCGTCGCTGGTCTTGCACGAGACTAACTTTAGCAGCGTCTAGGGCTCTTGTACATGTCGGGTTATTTTACGAGTATATCTTCCAAAGTAAGTGATCCCATTTTCCGGCTCTCGTTCCCTTAATGATGATCCTTGAGGCTGTTTATGATTCAGGATGATTCACTAAACTCACCTACATTGTTCAATTTTTTTCTTCTGATTCCACGTGCTGTTTCTATCGTCTACCATCTCAGTGTTTGACCCAAGTCCATGACTGACGAAAATCAAAGACAGCATTCGATGGCACAGTCCAAAGGCCTAGGTCCGGCGATGATATCAAGCACTGTAAGTTGGTGCTAGCCCTTGTACATTTTCCCCTCCATCCTACATGATGACTATTGAGGCTGTTTATGATTCCACATGATTCATTAAAACTCACCTACATTGTTCTTTTTTATTCTGACATTCCCTCCTACATCATACACAAATCCTTCCGCAAAATTGGGAGCTTAGGCTAACCGCGGGAAGACTCCAGTTTGCTCGAGCTCCGATGGGTCAGAGCCACGTCCTTGGACGTCGAGGTGGAATACCTGTGATATTGAAATTAGTACTCTAAGCATCTCAACATTGATGCAGCAGATCTGGACGGACAGATCTCACCTTGGTGACTAGACTACACCGGCCACTGTCTCATGTAAGCTTAACCCTATTTCCCGTGGAAGGAGGCAGGCTTAGGTGCCAAGAAGGCAGTTCGTGGGAACTTGGCTGTGGTGGAAGCGACCACAGTCTAGCAACAAGAGCCACTTCCCACGCTTTTTGAGGTCATCGTGCAAGAGATCAAGCTCACCCGCCTGCCTTGCGTCGAGGCTGAGCTTATAGCCTGTGACCCGAGTACATCTTTCAAAGCTTGAGCGTTGAAGTTGGGCAGTGCAGAGTAGGCTTGACTAGGTTGGTTTGCGATTGTTTCTGTTCGCAGAGGTAGAGCAAGAGGTGGTAGTGGTGATACAATGAAGCTTCTAGATCATAAATTGAACAGTATGTTGTACAAGTATGGCAACCAAATGTCCGACACGCTCCTTCGCCTTCTCTAGGATTCATCTTTGTGCAAGTAGTTCAGATCTCATCCCAGCCTGTGACGGCGTCCTCGACGATCGGCCTGATGATTTTCCTTCCAGCACCGGACTCGTGCGTCCAGACCATCTGTCTAGGTGCCAGCTCATCCACCCTGTGCCACGGTTTCAGCCCCAGGCCCTTGTCATTCTCCAGCGCATTCTTGGCCACCCGGAACAGCGAGTCGGCCTGCGTCTGGTTGATTCGCACGTCGTCGCGGACGACCAGGATGACCTCCCTGATCTTCCTCTTCTTTCCGTGCTCCTTGACCTTGTACTTGGTCAGGACGACGCTGATGTCGACGCCGACCTCCGCGGTCCAGGCGGCATGCACAGCGAACCAGTCAAACAGCTCCTCAAAGTCCGTCTTGGTGATCTGGTTGTCCATCGAGTATGGGACAACAGCAAAGCCAAGGCTCACGGTCGGCGTGCGCGGTGACGGGGTGTCGATCAGGTCGCCCTTCCAGTCGCGGCGCAGCAGGTCGCGGAGCTCGAGGTGGTCCAGGTCCTTCTTGGCGCCCTTGAGCTCGTCGGCGAGGTCGTCCATAACATCATCCAGATCCCTGCGAGCCCAGTTGCTACGCTTGAGGATGCGCTCCGAGACGGTCACGTCGGCGTCGGTGGTGATGTCGCTCGTCAGGCCGCCCGAGTCGATGGCGATCGCGCTGAGGATCAGCTCCAGCAGCTCGTGCGGCATGTGGTACTCCTCGGGCAGGGCCTCGAGCTCGTCGAGCATCTGCCTCGCCACGATCGTCGTGCAGCTCGCCACCTTCTCGAAGACGCGCGGCTTGGCGTCCGGCGCGACGCCCCGGTCGACATGGTGGTCGAAGATGCTCTGGATGGTGGCCCCCCTCCACTTGCGCAGCGGCTCGGCGTGGTCGACCAGGACAAGCCCCTTGAGCTTCGGGCCAAGCGTCTCAGGGTCCTCGGGGAGCTCGTCCAGCGTCAGCAGGTCCTGGTGACCCTTGGTCATCTGCGAGTTGTCCAGTGCGACCTTGTTCTCGGGCCGGAGGTCCAGCGCGTGGCTTGGTGTCTGCAAGAGCGCTATTGCCTTGATCGGGTCCGAGTCATTCATTGTCTTGTGCTCGAGGTGGTACGCCCATGTGAGGGCCGCAGCCATGCTGTCCAGATCGCCGCCCTCGTTGCCCTGCACGATAATCCAGTTTGACTCCTTGCCCGCCTGCCAGTCGATGAGAAATTCCTTCTTGTTGGCGCGGCTCCACTCGCTGAAGTGACCGACGCCCTTCTCGGGCTTGCCAAAGATGACCTGCTGCTGCGGGCCCTGCGGGAGGGCAGAGCCCGCGGCGGATGCTATGAGCACCGCGCTGAGGGTGCAGGCTTTCATGACGGTGATGATTGATGTTGATGGCACGCAATGGATAGCTGCTGAGCCTGAAAGAGAAAGTGAAGAAGAACAGGGTGATGAATGATGTGTCTGGGGCAGTGCCCGTTGGCCTTTATCCAAGGCCAGCCTTGGGATGCTGTCAGCCAAGCCTGGACCGTGCTATCCTTAGCGCGAAGGTTTCCACCAAGAGGCCCGTTAAGCTCTGAGGTCTGTTACAGCTACCGGGCGCCGTTGACTCGAGCAAGACGATGCCCAGCCTGTACAGGCACGAGCAGGTACTGTACTCCGTACCTGGTATTTACCCTCCTAGCACTTAGCGTGTGCACACACCTTGATGTCCCTCTCTGCATCGCTATCCAGATTCTACGCCTGAAGGCAACAAATCATGGATTAAATCACGCCTGGCTACACATTGAGAATACAGACATTGCAGCCACCTAATTTAGCACTAGTCGTCGATGCACTTGCCACCGCTTCACCGTTTGATCAACAGGGTCCTAGCGGGCAGTGGGGACGGTGAACTGTCGTGTTCACCTTACGTCCAAAGCTGGCTGCCACGGCCCACAAATCAGATAACGGATGTGGAATGCCTCTTACTTGTACCTCGCGGTGGAGTCTCAAGCAAGCGATCTGGCCCGCATAGATAAACTTATCATTGTCCGTATAACCGGACGACTCGATGAAGACTGTGAGAGGGGAAACCGTTGGGTGAGAGTGCGTGAGAGTTGCTGCAGGGGCCTTGCTTAGGGGGTTTGCCTCTGAAAAGGGCGCCCGCGATGGTGCAACATTCAGGAAGATGCTCTGTTTTGTGAAATGGAAGACGAGGGACCAACGTTCGCTGCATCATAATCTCTCGTCATCTTCGCTGTGCTGATTAAGTGTTAATGAGAGGCAAATTCTCAATCTGCCACTCATATGCCAATCGTGTACTCCAATATAAATAAAACAAAAGATGCATACATCTATATCTGTAGCCGCCGCTGCGCTCCGGGGCTACCGGTCTGCACCCTGGCCGATCGCATGTCATCTGGCATTTGTCGAGAGTGGTTGGTCCGGTGGTCGTCGAAGGAGCGCTTCAGCTCCGAGGCACCTGAGACCCATGTCGAGACCTGCGCCATCAGTGGCGGTTGCCTGCATGCAACAACCGACACGAAGGATTCTGTTGGTAGGTCTCTCGTACGTATGATAGTAGAGGTAAGCAATTGTATATTAGTGTATGTGTTCTATTGAAGTTCTAAGCAACTATGTGCCCCTATAGGGGATAACTAAAGTAGCCCTTATGATATAAAGGTTATACTTACTAACACTCACAATTTTTCTTCTTATAATAAATATATATAATCTTCGCCATCCAAAATAATTATAAATCATACCGTTATAACCTAAAAGAATAAATTATTATAAAAAGTTCTAAGGCCTATTAATATCTTTATAACTTCAATTCTCATTATATAATATCCATTAAACTCAATTCCCTATTGTTACAATGTTCATCACATTAAACAAAATCCTCATTATTATCCGCCTCCTATATCTCATTAATATCATCATCTTCCTTTTAATGCTTATTTATTTATTATATATATTAATCTTTAGCTAGGGTCTTCTTAATTGCAAAGTTTATAGTAAACTTTCTTAGGGTAGTAATAATTCTTACTTTCTTTTTTATAAAGAAAGCTAATATAAGATTCTTTATCTTATATCTATTCTTATTATAAACCTTAATAATATAAATATTGTTATTCTTATCTTTATTTCTATCCTTCTTATTATCATTCATAGCTTCCTAAGGAAATAGTTTATAAAAATAATCCGGCTTATTCTCCTTTACCTATTTCTTTTTAATATTAAGCTAACCCTTATAAGATACAGCTAGGGCTGCAACCTCTTTCTATTATCTCTTAATACTCTCCTTTTAGTTCTATTTAACTTATACCTAAGTTAATTTCTTCTTTAAAATCTTAGGCTCTTTAAGTAATAAAATATATTTTATAATAAGTCCCTTTATATATAAGGTTTATATATATTTATTAATAGTTTAATATAAAAGGTTCTAGATTTATATTAGTATAATAATCTAGTCCTTAATAATCTTAATCTTCTTAATTTAATAAATATAAAAAATAATTAAGATTAAGATTCCTATAAGGTTATTTATTATAAAGATTATAATAATCTTATATTTTAAAAAGTAATTACTTTAATAGTTTAAATTATCCTAATATCCCTTAAATCTTGCTTTAAAAGTTCCTATACTCTTAATATACTTTTTTAATTTTCTAACTATAATATAAAATAATATTTATTTATCTTAATAATAAAAGCTATTAATAATTTAAATAATAACTTCCTTAGTCTTATTTTTAAAAAAAAGTATCTTAACCTAGACCATAGCTAGAATCTTCAAATTATTAATATTAATAATTCCTTAAAAGTTATCTTTAATTATAAACTTTATCTTCCTTATATTATAAATAAAGTAAAAGTCTTTCTCTATTAAAGTCTTAATTATAATATTAAATATAATTTTTATTAAAGTTTTAATAGCCTAGTTTTAATCTTTCTTATCATTAATAATAAATAAGTTGCTATTAATATTAAGCAAATAAAGATTATTCTTAATATTAATGTTTTAATCTTAATTAATAAGAGTAATATCTTTAGCAATTTAATCCTTTATAATATTAATAAAGGTAATATTTTTAGCTATTTAATTTTTTATAATATTTATTAATTCATTATTATAATATTATTTAATAATTATAATATTTACAGCTAACTTTTTATTTTAACTAATAAGGGCATCAATTATTTATTGTTTAATACCCCCCTTAAAGGATTTATCTAAGTTCTCTTAATTCATTATCTAAAAGTCTTCAATAAATCCCTTAGCTATCTATTATATATCTTATATATTAAGCCATTCCTCCTAATAAATTATAGCCTTTATAAAGCATATAGCTACTATCTTTATAAATATCTCCTTAGCTATAATAATTATAAAGTAATTAAGGATTATAATATCTTAGTTTTCAATATCTATAAGCTCTACATAAAGTTTTAATAATTTCTCATTATTACTTTCAATAGCAACCCTTAACTATTTATTAATAAGGCCTTTAAGAGTTTTATCTATACCTTATTTCTTAATTTTAAATAATTATTAATAAAATTTAATTACAAATAATTATATTTTATAAATCTTATCCTTTTTTACTTAATACTTATTAGTCTTTAAAGTAATTATAATACTTATTAAATTCTAAATAATTATATTAAATAAACTTATAATATCTACGTCCTTTATTATAAAGTCTTAATTAGCTATTTTAATAAGCATTATAATAATCATAAGGTAGATTTTCTTTATTAAATATTATTAATTAGTAGTTTTTATAAGTAAAGCTTAAAAAATAATAATTATAAAATAGTTTTAATTTTATTTAAGGATTATAGTAAATATACTTCCACTATCAGCAATATTAAGAGTAGCATTTACAGCATTTACAGGGAGTGTATTTATAATATAATCAGCAGATATAATATTTATCAAGGATTTCTATATCTTATTATTATTATCATAAAGCATTTTAATAAATATATCAAATAGCTCTTAAAGGCCATTATTAAAATTCTCCATTATAAAGAAAAGTAAAAAATCAACAAGTAAAATAAATATTTTTAAAATAAAACTATATAATAATCATTAAGTTATTAATAAATATAAAAATAATTAATAAGTTATAAATAAAGTTAATAAAAGTTAGCTTTAACTTTACTATACACTAATAACAGCAAATAGTAATAATAATAATAAAGTTAGCTTTAAAATAATAATCATTAAGAAATAATAAAAATATTAATAATAATAATATTATCTTTAAATATAATAATATCCTTAAAAGGTTTAAATTAAAGTATATAAGGTTATAAGTTAATATTAAGAAATTAGATTTAAGAGGTATAAGGTTTTATAGCTAGTAATAAAATAAGAAAAAAAAGATATTAGCAGTAAGTTATTCCTTTTTTAATAAAAAGAGGTAATATTAAGTCTCTCAACCAACCCATTAATATATATATAAAGCTTATTATTATCAATAAGTTTCTATAGCGCTATATTTAAAGTTAATTTTATTATTATATTAATTAAATTATCTTTCCTATTTATCCACCTTACCTTAATAATCTCCCTTATTTTATATAACTCTTATAATAATATAATATTAATTATAAGGCGTTTCTCCTTTATTATTCTTAACTTTATAAGGCATTTATACAAGCTATATAAATCTATATAAATAATTAAAAGTATATTTAATAATAATAATTATCTAATAATCATCCTAATTATTATAGCTAGGAAAATTTTAATATCTACTTTATTTATTATACCATAAATCTTACTTATTAGCACGCTTTATATAATATATTTATACTTTATTAATAACTAATAAAGGATATTTCCTATTATTATAAATCCCTTTATCTTTATATAAGCTTTATTTATAAAGATAATAATATATCTAAGCTGTGATATTAAGTCCTAATTATTCATAAATAATTTATTTATAAATATAAAAAGCTTTACTATTTTAAGATTTAAGGGTATATATTTAATTCCTTATATAGCATTATTTATCTACTATAATAATCGTTTATTTAAGTTCTTATAATCTCTTACCTTAAGATTTTATACTTATATAGCCACTAAAAAATCATATAAAGCCTCTAGCTAGCAAATTAAGGCAATATATGCTCTATAGGCTCTTTATTTAAGATATTACTAAAAGGCATTTATAGCTATCATATTAATAAAAGCAAGTTTATTGCCTTATCCCTTTTAACAAATAGTGATTAAGCTAATAGCATTTATAATTATATAAGCTCCGTTATAATCTATAGGGTTATTAAGTATTAATTCTTATTTTAATTTTCCTTATAACTTTATAACCTTCATCTCAGCTTATTCTATATCTTAGAATTCTAATATAGCTAAAATCAAAGTATTATCTATCTATATACCCATTATTCTAAAAAGTCATATAAGCTTTATAATCATCAAGCAAGGATTATATATTAAGTAATCCATTTTAAGCTTTTATTAGTAATATCTTTAGTATATATTAAATTAGTAAATACCGAATTCTATTATATTATAAAAAGGTTTAATAATATAAATAATTATATTTAGTAGGTATTTATTCCTTAGTTCCTTGAGCAGCTTTATAAAGATTATCCTATATAGTTTTAATTTAAATTAAGGGTATATTTAAATAATGTCTCTAAGTATAAAAACTATGCTTTTATCTTAAATCAATAAAAAGGTAAGTATAAGAATCATACGCTAACTTATCCTTTAAATTATTAAGCTTTATATAAAAAGAGATTCCTTTTTAGCATTATTATAACCTTAAATAATAAATTAAGATTTCTTATATAATTTTATAATTTTACCTTTTACTTTTTATACCATATAGGATTTAAATAAATAATATTTACTATATTATTTTACTAACTACCTCTTAATTTAGAAAACTCCTTTAGCAATAAAGTCGTTAATTTTAATTCTATTTAATTTCTTAAATAATAAGCCTAATATTATAATAATACCATCTTACCTTAATTTAATTACTAAGTTATAATTCTCATTCTCCTTTTCCAAAACATATAAAATAACAATATAGTCTTTTATCTTTAATAATAATAATTATATAGCTAGTTATGCTTATAATTCTATAACTAGGGTTTCTAATTACAAAAGTTATATCTCTTTATTTTCATCCTTATAATATAACCAAATAACTATTAATCTAAATATTATAGCTCTATTTAATATATCCAAAATCATATTATAACTATCTATAACAATAACTTTATATAAACCCTTCCATCCTTTTTTTTCTCTCCATATATAAACCTTGTATTATAATAAATATTCTATATTTAAAATAAATCTAACCTTAGTATTTAATGCATCTTATACTTATCGTTTAGCTATAATCTTTTATAATATTCTTATTATTTTTATAATAGCCTTAGCCTATTTCTAGGTTAATAGTAATAATAATAATTCATATAATACTTATAAATAGGCTCTAAAAATAAGAAGTATAAAGACTAATCTATCTAATCTAATAATATTATTAATAGCTTTCACAGCTATCTATAAAATAATATTATCATTTATATTATTATATAATTTAACATATAAAATTTCATATACTCATCTAAGGGCTTAATAATATTTCTCAACTTTCTTAATAAACTAATATACCTCCACAAGAACCTATTTACATTAAATACCCATTATTTATACTTCCAACCAAAATTCTAAAGATACAAAGTTTATCCTTACATTATATCTTATAATATCTAATAATCCTTAATATATATCAATCCATAGCATTCATAATGCTTACTATATAATCTTTATAAACATAGATTTTAAAAATTTAACCCCCTAAAAAGTAATAGCCCAATCCACAACATGAAAAACTAAGCATCCATTTAAATACATTATATCAACTAAAATTTCATAATTAAATTCATAATCATTATATAAAGTAAATTTAAAATATCTAAGCGCAAATCTATTTAATTAATAATAATAATATATCTTTTTAATTTCTACTATAGCTTTTCTATTAATATTTAAATTACCAGCTTTCTCAAGCATTCAGCATAAGCAATCTATTAATAAGTATCCAAATTAATAATATAATCTTTTTATCTTTATCTTTATAAGAAAATACACAACATTTATAATTTAATCTAAAAAAAACCATAAATATCCTCATTTCCTAAGTATTAATATAATAATTATACTATTAAAAGAAATTATTTTATTTATAATATTATTATAATATACTTAGAGTCTATCTATATTTATAAGGCAAAGTAAAAATAAGGTTTATACTTAAATAATATAAAAATCTATATAGCCTACTAAAGTATAAACCTTTATAATGCTAAGTAAATTAATAGTTATCTTATCGCTAAATTTAACCTTAGCCTTACCTATAATAATTATATTAATCTTATATCTTAAGTTTTCTCATTATAATATAAAGAATTATTTATATTTAGCCATTAATACTAAAAAGGCTCCTATATTTAAGAGAATTCCTTAAAAATAAGTTTAGTTATATTTATTCCTTAAGATAAATTAGCTGGCTACAATAATTATCTTTATTTTATAAATATTATCCCTAGTAATTTAGTGTATAAATGCTTCATTAGCTAAAAAATTCATATTAATAAAATATACTCTCTTCTTAGTTTCTATATTAATATTACCTTTATAAACCTTATCACCTTAATCTTATTTATTATTATATTTATAAAATTTATCTTCATCATCCATTTCATATCCTTTAAATTTATTAAAAAAAATTGCAAAATTATTATCACAACCTTTATATTTATATTATATTAAATAACTTCTCTTTATTAATTACTATTCCTTAGTTAAATATTTAATTAATTAATATCCTTCCTTTTTATAAATATAATATCTTTTCTTTTATAAATATCCTCCTTCTCTATAAGTATTATTACCTCAAGCTTTATAGCTAATATTATAAGATTTTAATTATTTAAAACTTAAATAATTTAAATTTAATTAATTAAACCTTAATTTTCCTTAAAACCCCTAAGTTTATAACTATTATCCTCCCCCTAGCCTTAATCTATTATACTAGTAATTAATATAATATTAATCTAAAACCTTATCTATAATATATATTATAAATATATAGCTAAGTTATATTTTTATTATAAATCTTAAGTTTAAAAATAATTCTTTATATAGCTAGGCTAGCTTAAAAAAAGTTATCTTTAACTCTAGAACTCCTTTATAAGCCTTAATCATTATTATTTTTAAATTATCCTCCTTAATATAATCTAATCCTAATACCTACTAACATAGCTAAAGTTTATCAAGCATTAAATATAAGACCTTATATAGGTCCTTATCTAGGTTTTCTACTCTTATCTTTATAAATATTATCATTATTTAGTTTATATAATAATACTAATAATTAAGGTTTATATTAAAGTATATTTTAATCTTAAGATATATTATTATAAATATATTAGTTTAGTTTATAAAATAAAAGTAATAAGACTTAATATAATCTTTAAACATCCAAAAAAATACTATATAAAATTAACTTAGCTAGATTTTAATATAATAATAAATATTAAAAAACATTTTCATTTTATTATTTAATAAATTATATAAGTCCCTAATATATTTATAAAAATTATTAAAAGTTTTAATAAACTATATAAACTTCACTAAGTTTAATTATTCATTAAAAATATATTATAAGAAAAGAGTTTTATATAAATTATACTTCTTATTTAATCAAGGTACTTTTAATATAGCCCATAATTATACTAAGTATAATATATATTATTAATATAAACTTTATCTTTATCTTTCTCTTTCCATTAATATTAATAAGCCTTATTAATTATATTAATTTTCAATAAATTAAATAATTAAGTTTTAATTCTATAGCTATAAGCCTAGGTTTAGTAGTAATAAGAATTATCTTAATAACTATCCTCCCTATAATTATCCTCCCTATAATTATCCTCCCTATAACTATCCTCCAGATAATTATCATAACTTAAAGCTTACTTATAATGCTAATAAGGGTTATAATTATAATTACTATAATAAAAGTTATACTAAGGGTTATAATTATAATTACTATACCTAAATTCTTATATAATATTTATTTATACTTAATTTTAAAGCTAATAAGGTATTATAAAGTTCATTATTAGCCTATTTAAGTCATTTTTTAAATTAAGTTAAGGCAACTAGCTATAATACTATAGGTTAATTATTATATTTTATATAAATACCTTATATTTAAAAAAAGACTTTCAGGCATTATTAATAAAAATTTAGCAATACCTTAAATATTACCTATATTTAAGCAATATAATCCTTATAATAAGCAATAAAAAGGTTATTATTATAAAGATTTTGCTATATATAGCTTACCAAAGTACTTACCAAATAAATAACCAGATATTCTATTATTACACCTTATATAAGGGCTATAAACCATAGTTTTAAATTAATATATTTATAATATACTAAGTTAAGCAGAGTTTAAATAAGTATCTCTTTAATTATATACCCTTTAATAAAAGCCAGCAGCTTCTTAATATTATTAGCTATAGTTATAATTTATTATAATAAAGGTTATAATAAGTAATTAAGTTAAGGAAATAAATAAATAATAATAAAGTAAATAATATTTAATAAAGCAAATTATTAATAAAAGAGTAATAAAGTAAATTTTAATTATTAAAAAAAGAAATTAAAAATATCTTTAAGCTTAAAAAGCTAAGGGTTTTCTCCTATCATTAAGTCCTTCTATTCTAACTAAAAGTACTTATAACTCACACTTAATTATAATATAATATCACACTAATATTTAATAATTATAAACCTTATAAATAATAAATATTAAGTATTATTAATTTCTACTAAATCTTAAAAAGGAGTTAAAAATAGATAGAAAATAAGTCTATTTTTAATATATCTTAGGTATAATGAATATATATCTCCTAAATAATAACGTATATATATATAAATATCGCAGAGAATACTAATTAATTTATTTAATCTTTACAATAGCTATTTAGAAAGTCTAGTAATATAAGAAGGCCTAAGGAAGTAATTATTATTATAAAGCACTTATTAATAAGGAGGATATAATTCTTAAATTAAGGAAATCCTTATAGGTTTACCTCTTTTACCTTATTAATCTATAGTATACTAATTATTAATTAGTATTGATAGATCTTTTATATATATAATAATAGGGGTAAGTAATTATATATTAGTGTGTATATTCTGTTGAAGTTCTAAGTGACTATATGCCCCTATAGGGGATAACTAAAGTAGCCCTTATGGTGCGAAGGTCGCACTTGCCAACAGATTCAATGCGGCAAGGGACACTTGAGATCTGCGACACCATGTCAGCCCTCATCTCACGCCGTCTTCAGCTTTTCAATATCTTAAAAATGCCAAGCAACACTGCACTGAATATGTCCGGTGCAACATCCAGTCTTTGGCTTTTCTGGGCCAAATCCCAACATTTGGACTATTTGTTATGAAGACATCGTCGGCGGATCGAATTTCAGAATGGCCAAGTCCGCTGATATAGATCCATTACTCACGGGGGAGAATGTCTCACAGGCCGAGGGAACACTCAGTCTCAAGAAGAAGATGACCTTTAATATTGGAACCTTGTGGACCGAGACCCGAAATGAACTCCGACACGACTTGAAGTCCACAAGGTGGCGGCACACTGCGGCGTCGTATTTCACATGGCTAGGGTTTTCCATTTGGGTGCTGGGATTGATAATACTCTGCCTCGTCTTCCCACTAAGCATCATGGAAACAATATCCCTGGAGAGCTCCGAATACTGGAACTATTGCGCTCCTGATGGCTCCTTCAGCCTGGAGCCCCCGAACCCTTGGAACCCAGCCTGGACATTCCAGATTGTCCTGGCGTTTGGCTCATTGAGTTTCTCGCAGGCCAAAGTTGTGGACATTGTGTGGGATGTCGTGAGTTCCTTTAATCTCCAGTCAGCACTTACGGTCGAGCCTAATACTAAAATTGTTCTAGGGAGTTGGTCGCTTGGGACAGAGCTTGTTGGCCTACTTCTCATGGAGGGCATTCTCTGTCTACGTCAGGGCGTCCATGGAGACTGCCCCCGTCACTTACCGCACGTTCTGGACAAGCTTCATGCAGAGTGATGCCTCCTTACTGTCCATCGTTCGCTTGATCCGGGACTTTGCCTCAAGGAGGGGGCTTAGGTCAAAAGTGGCAATGGCTTTCATGATCATCACAATGGTCTTTGTCATGGTCTTCCCGACTCTCGCCAGCGCAATGACCGGTTATACAGCCAATAATGAAGCGGTCATCAAGTTTGGCAACGGCACCCAGACGCCTTTCGGGAAATTCCGCCAACTCGTTGGAATCATTCACGATGGGGATCGAGTAAACCTCACGGCTGAATATATGGTGTTCAGGGGCTCGCCCCAAAACCAGTACGAGACATGTGGTTATTACGGTTGCCTCGACAGATGTGAGTCAGCTTGCGAGTGTTGTACGGCTCACCATGAGAAGACTAATGGTAAATTTCAGACTATTCAATATATGGCAGTATGAACGACACGAATTCGACCTGGCAACGGGGAGATTCCGATGACACCATTCCTCTGCCAAGCCCAACGCTCAACATCACGCACTGGAACGACAAAGGGAGCAACGCTGCATTCATCTATCCCTCAGGCGATGACAAAATCTATCACTTAAACTACCTCCAAGAAAATGCAGTCTGCCAGCCCGTCATGGCCAATTCTCAACAGACATACCAATGGGGCTTCTCGGTGGTCCAGCTCGAAACCACCCTGGTTCTCCTAACCGTCTGGACGCTCGGAATATGGATCATGTGGCTCCATGCCCACCACGAGCTTTCGAACAGGGGCAGATACGAAGTGCCTCAAGAGTTCAAGGCTGCCCTGTATCTCGCAGACTCGATACGCGCCGACCTGAAGGAAGTCGACCAAGAAGCAGAGTTTCTGACTGACAAGGAGCTGCGAAGACACGCCGATAAGCATCTGAAAGGAGGAAAAGTCGAGATACAGGCACTCTCCCTCGAAAAAGGCATCAGCTTCCGGAAGAGTGCTTGGAAGTGGGTGAAGGCCAACAAGCTCTGGATATTTGCGTTCGTGTGCGCCTTGGCCAGCTGCATCTGGCTCCTTGGGAATTTCATCGTGATCCTGACCATGGGCTTCGCAATGGCTGCAGGCTGGCGCAGGAAGACGCGGGCAGTCATGTCTTGGGCAGCCTTCTTCGTGGGGGTGGGGGTCTTCCTTCCGATGATTCTGGCGACTTTTACAAGGAGTTGATGAGAAGCGAATCTTTTGACATGTGTGCTAGATCTAGAAAGAACACCAAGGTGGACTACAACAAGTACGGTGTCCCTGCCTCGATACGCAGTGACAAACATTTGGCCTTTTGCCCAGAGATATTGACTGGTGATTGAGAGAGTGCATTACGGGATGAATAGAGCAGATTCGCACCAGTCAAATACCTAGGTATGGTGACCGCCCAAGTCACTTGCTCAGGTGAACAGGCTCTTCGCGCCAGAGCCAAATCGTGCATGGCTTCTAAGTCGTTTTACAGACAGCTCAATGGACTCCAGTCCCACATAGATCCCTTTGATGCATTGAGGAGCATGTACCGAGGGATTGAATAGATTTTAGTAAGTAGTAGTTTACGTCCTCCAATAGCTGCTGATATTTGAGGTCTTTATTACAATTATCTGACTGATCCCCGTACGCACCTGCGTCACTGACCTTGCTGAAACATGCAACTGTGTCTGTAGGTTTGAAAGAGCAGCACAGATCAAGAATTTGTCCCCTTTAACTTTCCCATCCCGACACATGAGCCGTTTTCTGCCGCGGGCGTTGTCAAGAAGGGGACATACTAGTAGAGCGACACAAACATATAGAGGCGAGGTGCAAGTTGTGCAGATACACTCAATTCCATAGAAACCATGTTACTTGAACGATTCAGCGCAAGTTTGAGGTAGTATTTATATTATGGAGTGTTTATCACACCTCACTCCTTCTCAAGGTGGCCAATTTTAGGAGTCTAATGTCTATACCCAGCCCCACCCACGTATGTGTGTTTTGATGTCCATGTTGCCTCCGTATCCTTACGCCAGAATTACTTTCTTAAATACCAAACTGTGCCAATCCAACCCTTCATTCGCACGAGTAGATACCAGAAGCCAAGTAAAACCTGCCACCGTCCAGGACACCATCGTTGATGCAGGTCACATCGGAACCCGCGGGGATGGGGATGTCCGTGTAGGCGTCACCGGAGCAGTCCGTCTTGCCCTTCCAAAGCCTGTAGTTACAGGTCTTGTCTGTGTGGTGAACTCCGAAGGCGTATGTGAAGAGCTTCTGGCACCCGCCGGCTGTGAGGGTGCCGCTGCTGACCTTGGTACCACACGACCCGCTCGCGTCAATATCTGCTGAGGTGCCTGAGAAGGTGACTACGCCCTGGTACCAGTCGACCGGCGCTGTTGCTTCCGGGGCATCCGAGGTGGCCGAGTCGACGGGCATGGCGCTGGAGAAGCTGGCCGCCACGGCAAGGTTGAGGATCGTGCTGAAGAAACGCATGGTGTTTGTTGGTTTGGAATAGGTGAAGATATTGGATATAGGCCTGTAAATAGAAATAATGGCTCTCAGATTTGGACTTGCGTGATTAATATATTGTATTTTTGCTTGAGAAAGTAGGCTGCTCTCCAGGAGATTGTTGGGACATGTACACGTTCTTATACTTTACGATACGAGGTCATCATGCAGTGGCGTGGAGTAATTTCTGGATAGGATTCAACCCTGGACTCAGGAAGCGAAGACATCACCGTAGGATTGACCTGCTCAGCACTGCCCCGTTGCTCAAACCCACGGGTGTAATCCAGATGTCAGTCCACAATCAGTTTTTCCCATC
The DNA here is from genome assembly GCA_013364905.1 of Diaporthe capsici. Lineage (NCBI taxonomy): Eukaryota > Fungi > Ascomycota > Sordariomycetes > Diaporthales > Diaporthaceae > Diaporthe > Diaporthe capsici. The sequence continues at coordinate 305,217 of WNXA01000017.1, forward strand.
GGTCTGTGGTAGGTATTTCAGCTTCGTCCGTACCTCTAGCTCGACTTGTGCGATGCAAGCTCCCGTAAGCTTATTTCCGCCTCAACACTTAATCTGGTAGTATGATTACTTGCCTGGTGCATGCTGCTACGACTGCGCCCCTGCATTGCGCTGCACTATTTGCGCATATACGGATACGATACGCAGCTTTGAAGGAGCGATGCTAGTTCGAACCTACTATTTATGCATGCTCGCTCGCCTTTCGCTGCATCCAGACCGATAGCCGAGCAGTGGTTATCTCAACCCCTCTTCCACTCAAAGAATGGTGTGTTCACCATACATGGACAATGGTATTCTCGTCATGCACGGCAAGTCCCGATTCTTGATGCACGTTTCCAATCGCGCCATTATGAAATGAGGCAAAGTACTTTGTGGCGACATTGTACTCGCTGTGCATCGGACTTGTGACCTTGAATGCTGCAAACAGCATCAGCTGATTTCGAGTGTGTTGCCTAGGTAGGTACAAGCCGTCCACATTGTCCTATTGTCGTAGCTGCACATGTTGGCAAACTATCCGGCTAGTATTACATAGGTTGCCGTATCGGATAATTGTTATGTTACTCGACATCTTTTATCCCGTCGGGGTAATTCGTCAATGTTGACGCGAAAAGCCCAGCAATGTTTCTCCATCGATGCAGCTACTAGGGAAAATGGCGGGGGCTCCGGGCCGAAACGAGGGGAGAATGGGGATCCCCCTCGAAGTCCAAGGCAAATTGCCCTGGCCTCCTAGCTAAATGCAGAATAGAATCACAGCAGAGTAGCATTATAGGCCTGGGCCTCGGCGCGGCGCGCAGACGCGGCGAAGATGCCGCCGGATCTATTTGCATGTTGTGTATATGTAGACTCCCGATGACCTCGTCATTTCTCTGGGAGCTTGTCATGGTCGCACTGCGTCAATAGCTGATCTCGCATCCAGGCGAGCGCAAAACGCAGTCCTTCCAAGGTTCGGCCCTTCTACCAGTGAATCCTGCGGCCACGCCGAACTTGAGTAACCACACGATGATTCGCCCGTGGAGACTGGGACTGCTTACACTGGCTTTCGGCCCCTCCCTGCCATCAGGGAAATCACTGTGGTCGACCTCGCCGGCCACGTACGGCGAGGGTGATGACTACATCCTGAAGACGGGTTACCTGCTCGGCAATGGCAAATTAGGAGGTTCGTTCAGGTGTTTCGGTCAATGGATCTGGTACTTCGTTACAATTTACTGACGTCTTATGTGCAGCCATTCCGTTTGGCCCTCCTGGTACGGAAAGCCTCGTTTTGAACCTGGACTCCTTGTGGTCGGGCGGACCGTTCGAGAACTCGGTACGTCCAACCATCAGCACAGCCTCAAAGCGTGGCGGCTTCTGACTCACTCCAGACTTACACAGGAGGCAATCCCTCGGGGCCTGTCCACCAATACCTGCCTGGCATACGCGATTGGATATTCCAGAATGGCACAGGAAATATATCAGAGCTCCTAGCGCCCATAACCAACTATGGGTCCTACCAAACCCTAGGCAATCTTACTGTCAGCCTCGACGGCGTAGGCGGTTACAGCAATTATACGCGGAAGCTGGATCTCGACACAGGAATACACACAACTTCGTGGATTACAAGTGAAAATGCCTTTGAGACTACTGTGTTCTGCTCATACCCAGCGAAGAGCTGTATCTACAGCCTTTTTGGAAATTCCGGTCTTCCTGCAGTCACGATCTCTCTCGGAAATGGTTTGATGAGCGCCGACTTGATCAACGTTACCTGCGGTACTGGGTACACACGCTTGAGGGGAATCACGCAGCAAGAGATCGGATTGCAGTTTGACTCAATTGCTAGAGTGACAGGCAACCTCAGCTCATCATGCTCGGAGACAGGATCTCTCACGATCACCCCGGCGGCGGGCCAAAAGACCGTCACAGTCGTTCTTTCTGCAGAGTCTAATTTTGACCAGACCAAAGGAAATGCGGAGAGCAACTACTCGTTCAGGGGCGAAGATCCCGGCCCGGTAGTCGAGGCAACGACAGCTCTTGCTGCGACTCGGACGTATGAGGATTTACTCACCGATCACACCCAAGATTATTCGTCATTAATGGGTCTTTTTAATTTGAGCATTCCAGACACTGCTGGCTCCTCCACCATCGAGACGTCTGAGCTTGTGGCACGTTATGCAAAAGGTACTGCCGATCCCTTCTTGGAGTCCCTCATGTTCGACTATTCACGACACCTTCTTGTATCATCGTCAAGGGAAGGGTCGCTTCCTGCAAACCTACAAGGTCGCTGGACTGAGCAGATCAGCCCAGCTTGGAGCGCAGACTATCACGCAAATATCAACATCCAGATGAACTACTGGGGAGCTGATGCAACCGGACTGACGTCCCTCTCAAGACCGGCTTTTGAGTACATGGCTCAGAACTGGGCTCCGAGAGGAAGCGAGACAGCCCAGCTCCTGTATAATGGCTCTGGATGGGTGGTGCACAATGAGATCAATATATTCGGGTACACTGGAATGAAGAACGATGCTCAATGGGCGAACTGTAAGCCTTCTATCCAATTCCATTTCATCCACGACCTGACACTGACATTTCATCCCCAGATCCCGCCTCAGCAGTTTGGATGATGTTGCATGTCTTTGACCACTGGGATTACGACCGAGACGTCACCTGGCTAACAGAGACCGGATATCCTCTCCTCAAAGGCGTTGCATCGTTTTGGATTTCACAGCTCCAGGAAGATCGCTTCTTCAATGACAACACGCTGGTCGTCAACCCATGCAATAGCGCCGAACAAGGCCCCACGACATTTGGGTGTACACACTATCAGCAGTTAATCCACCAACTACTGGAAGCCGTCCTCAGCACCGCATCGCTTGCCTCGGAATCAGACACTGACTTCCTGAACTCTGTATCTGACACGCTCTCTTCTCTTGACACCGGTATCCACATCGACCCTGATACCACGTACGGCACCGGCGTCCTGAAGGAGTGGAAAGTTCCCGACTCATACCTGTTCAACATCTACCCCCAGCATCGCCACATCTCCCACCTTGTCGGATGGTATCCCGGCAACACCATCTCTGGCTTCTCCGACGGCTACAGCAACAAGACCCTGCAGGATGCCGTCCGGGCGAGCCTCATCGCAAGGGGAGACGGTACCAGTGCGGACGGAAACGGCGGCAACTACGGGTGGCCAAAGGTCTGGCGTGGCGCGTGCTGGGCACGGCTGAATGATTCCTCCAAGGCTCATGAGGAGCTGCAGTTGACTCTGCTGAACAATGTTGCGCCCAACTTGCTGAGTATGTACAGTGGCAAGAACCCGCCGTTCCAGATCGACATGAATTTTGGCTGGGCGGGCAATGTCTTGAGCATGTTGGTTGTGGACTTGCCTCTGCCAAACGGTTGGGAAGAGGAGGCGAGGACAGTGGTCCTGGGCCCGGCGATCCCGAGTGCTTGGGGAGGAGGCAGCGTCGAGGGCCTTCGGGTCAGGGGAGGCATCGTGGTAGACTTTGAATGGGATGCGGATGGGCTGGTTACAAGCAAGAGCGTCGTGGGCGACGATGCTGAGAAGGTCAGATTTGTCAATGTCCAAGGAGCAGAGCTGTAGCATAGCTTCCAATAACTGGACGAGCCACACAGTACGCCGTATCATGACAGATGAAGGAACTTGACTTCCCTGACGAAAAAACGGTAGCCAAAAAAGCAACACAGGAGGTAAAAATGGCAAAGACTTCTGCACTCAGGGTGATCACCGAGTGCATACTGTCTAAGACACAGCGGTCTTGTCCCCCAGGCGTCCCTGGAGTTCGAACTGCTCGTTCTCAGGTTGATAACCTGTTTTCATCTGAATTTATCAGAAAGATGATCCCGCGGGTGTTCCGCTAGACCATCAACCCATGTGGGTGCAGGGGAAGCTGCTTTATCAGTTGATATGGACGAGTGATCTGCTCTGGGAAGGAAGGAAGGAGGGAGCACAGGGCAGGCGAGGGACGAGCGCAAGTACCTGCCACCCAAAGTTGGTACAAAGCTACCTTACTGCAAGTGCATCCACCGTTGCCTGTTCTTGTAGTCGAGCAGTGCCAGATAAATGGTTCCTGGTGGCTGAGCTGAGTCCTTTGTCCAGCTGCTTGCCTGACCTGTTGCAAGTGTGAAGCAGCGATATCAGTCTCTCCTTGCCCACCCTCCCAACGGCACTCCAGAAACCCCACCTGGTCTTTCAAGGAAAGGAAAATCGATGTGTCCTTGAAATTTCTTCTTCCATCTACTTAACCAAGCCCTACCGTCGTGTGCCCAGCCCTCCTCCCAGTCTCGTGCCATCCAAGCCATCCCAATTTTGAAACTCGACCAGCGAGACGCAGCTGAAAACAAAATGGGTCGCTGGGGAATGCGCCTTTTTGAGGGCGATCGGGATTTGGACCTCGCTCTGGACATCAACCACGCCCTTGGCGACAGCGACGACATGGACCTCCGTCTCTCCAGTATGATCCACCAGACAGACATGTGCTGTCCCCCCGACATAAAGGCTTACTACGAGACGGATGAGTACAAGAAGAAGCTCGAAAGCATCGTCTCAGACCGCCGAAACACTCTCAACAGCGGAATCGGCGACAAGCTCTTCAAGATCTTCCGCAAGAGAGAGCACGAGCCCGAAGGCAAATACCGCGTCATCCTTGTCGGTGCCATCATGATGCGAGCTGGGGCCGTGATCAAGGACGATGACTTCAACCATCTCCGCGAGCTTGTCCGCGAGATCCCGTGCCGCGATGGCTTGAATCCTGTGCTGCGAAGCAACCCTGGCGTCGTGGCATTACTGGCAGCGGACCTGAACTGTGGCGACAAGGGCTTCCGGCATCCTGGCAAGGTGCAGTTCCTGGCCGCGCTCGAGAACTACAAGCCTGGCGTACCTCGAAGTTTTCAAGAGCCAAGGTCAGTACTGTTGTGAGCATATGCGAACATCAGCATGCTGACCATGAGCAGCTGCTACAGCTGTGGCAAGATCGCAGCAGATAATGGCGAGGCGACACTCTCCCAGTGCTCCAAGTGCAAGAGAGCCTGGTATTGCAACGTGGTGGGTTGTATGTCCATTTCAACTGTGATGTGGCAGGACTTTGGCTGATCTATTCTCTTTTCCCAGGCCTGCCAGAGAGCTCATTGGAAAAACCACAAGTCCGCTTGCATCCCGCCGAAGGGCCGCATCTCCCTGAATGTTTGACCGACGTCGAAAACTCCCAAGAGCCCTTACCCCGGCCATGCAAGTGTCATCGCCCTGATGTGCGTTGGCGATGATCGGTACTGCCCCCTTAAATTGACTGGCTCATAGTGCTTAGCTGGGGGAAACAAAAGCTCAAGGAATTTGAACAGAAGAAAAAAAAGAAATTCTCGAGGCCTTGCTCCACTGTTGTAAGTAGGCCCAGGTCATTCTGGGAGTGATTTACAAGTGGGAGCGGGCAAGGAACAAACTCTCCGGAACTTTGATGCGAGCCCCCTTGCTGCTAAGAGACAGGGTGATGCGGGTGGTTGCTTTGGGTCGACAAGAACTACCCAGACGAGCTTGGAAAGTAATCCCCCAACCGAGTCTGAGCCACTCATTGGCCGTAATGCACACACCATTGGGAAGATGAAAGGCTCGAGACCGACGACAAGTATCAGCCAAGGTCATCCAGTGCAATCATTGCCACCTTAGTGTCCGCTGTTCCATGTTACACCGTCTCCTGCAGTGTCCAGATAGTTCAAGAGCAAGTAGTGTTAGGGCCACAGCTTCATTCGTCAAAAACTCAATTGGGCTGGCAGACGAGAATCCTTCCAGAAAACGGCCTATTTCGTTATCTACCAATCCCACCAATCGACCGTGCCGCTGGTCTCTCACAGCCGTCAATGTGGTGGTGTGGCATGTCGTCATCATACGCGAAGCACAAGTGAATGTGCGTGTCAGACGGGCCAAACCACCACCGTCCACAGTGAACCGGCGCTGCTGCGGTGAATCCAGAGCGCTACTACCAAGGTGAACAACACACGCGTCGGCAATAAAAACTGAAATACATAACCATTGACCGCATCTTTCTTCCTGACTCAACCTAACCGTCAACATAACACCAAGACAACGCACCATACACACCACACATACACATACACACCCACTCAGAAACACCAGCCACCATCGTGACACCATGTCTTCCGACCCGAACGGAAACACCAACTGCAGCAACCTCACGGACTGCTATAACTGCCAGAACAGCAGCAACTGTAGGCCTCCCCGCCCCCTGCACCTGCGCAGCCCAAATGCGACACTGATGAAAGACCTGACTGACTCTCGCTCCTCCCCCTGCCAGGCGTTGGATGCAACCGACTGAACAACTGCAGCAACATGAAGAACAGCGACGTGAGTGCCACCAACCTCGTGCTTCCTAGTCGTACACCTGCTAACAGCGGCGACAGGACTGTACCTCCTCCAGCAACTGCACTGACTGCACGGTGAGCTCAGACTTCTGCCGCCCTCTTTCCCTTTCCCTTCCATTTGATCCATTAGCACCGTGATTCCATATGACAAGCTCCTCCTCGGTGGTGGGAAGCTGACATAGAATTCCACGCCCGCATCACTCTTGATGAAATACCATTTCATTCATCTTGCTGACAAACTTTTTGATGAAACAGGACCTCGTCAACTGTTCCAACTGCACCGACTGTTCTGGCCTGACCGACTCCAGCAACCAGCATGGTGTCCACAAGGACGAGGCCGAGCTGTAAGCTGCGGCTAGATACGGGGGATGCTTTGACCCGGATTTTTTGGACGTGCACATGATGTCTCGACACGGCGACTTGGAAAGTGAGGGTAGCAGTCTCGGTCGACAATGAGTATGGGCGCACCAAAACGCACACGCAGGACCAGATGTAGGCAGCCCTTGTCACAAGACTCGGCAACGCAAATAGACAGTGTCACGAAACGGGAGCAAGTGAAGAAAATCATCGTCGTTGGTACTGTGTCGCACCCCGAAACCGTAGAGCAAGCTGTCTGGCGCGCAACTACTATTAAAAAGCATCGATTAAGCCTTGGACATTTCCAAGTGTATCCGAGAAATCATATCCAGGTCCCAAAATTTCATGAATCGTCTTCCACAAGCGCCTTGCAAAATCAGTAACCACCTTCACTATCTCCATCCTCGCCCTCGAATGATTCAGGCCCACCCGTCATCAAGTCACTGTCTGACTTGTCAACCTCGTCCTCTTGGTCGTCGCTGTAGCCGTAGCCGTCGCCATTCATGCCATCTGCTTCAGAGTCGTCGTGGTCGACATGTCGTGACCGGTCCTGCCTGCTCTCCATGCGGAGTCGATTCGCAAGCGACATCCGCTTCGGCGGAGGCGGGACATCGTCTTCATCGTCCGAACTGCTTTGTTCCTCATCGTCGGAGGAGCCAGAGTCTTTCGTCTTGGCACCGCCACCCTGAGAATCGCTCTCGCCGTCTTCGTCCTCCTCGTCGGATTCCTCTTGCACAACTCGCCTGCGCGACTTCCTGCCCTCAGATGGTTGTTGTAATCCTTCCTCGTCATCGTCGTCATCCGAGTCAACAGGTACTGCACGGCCGCGTCTGCGGCCAGAGCGGGAGGGCTGAGGCACGCCGGCATCGTCATCGTGTCCTTCCTCATCTTCAGAATCTATTGGTATAGCCCGCGCACGCCGGTTGGCTCCTCTCACTGGCTCCGCATCCAATGAACCCTCTTCATCATCTTCCGAATCCGAAATAGCGGCACGCGAGCGCCGTTTGGAAGGCCGAGGAGAATGCGTCTCTGTAGCACTCCCGTCCGAGTCGGATTCTACTACCCGCCGCATCGGTCGAGCCGCGCGTGCCTGCGATGCCGATCCGTCCTCCGAGTCGGACGTGACTTGGTCTGGCTCCTCGGGCTCCTCGTCACTTGAAAAATTGGCTGGAGGCAGCTCGTCTATTTCAGAAGAGTTGTCGGACTGAAAGAATTGTTGGGCGAGGTCTTGGGCGAGCATCACGTCATAGTCATCGACGGAGGTGGAGTCATCAAGGGGGTCGTCGTTTATCCCATCGCTCTCATACACATCCGGAATGTACATGTAGTTAGGGGGGCTTTCCGGCTCGGACATCTGATCTGGAAAGAACCGCGCCCGTGTGTCGATGTATTGGAATCGATCCAAACCCTCATTAAAGTTGAACCTGACCATGGGCCAAACCTCGATACTCCGAAGTCGATCGATGACTTCCGTCTTCTCTTCATCGGAGAGGTTATTCTGATTCAGCTCTCGCGAGTCCTCGAGAGGGTTCCGGAGACGGTGACGATAATCGTCGACGGTACTATCCTCCCCAACGTTTTCGCCTGGATCCCTAACGTGCTCTTCGGCAAACTCGCGGTAATTGTCGAGATCAGGCCAACAAAATATGCGGCTGATAGGAACCAATAATCCAATCTCTCCCTCCTCTTCCGTGTCAAGGCGGTATTTGTGGACCATGTCCGCAACGGTCCAGGCATAATCTCGAATACTCATCCTTAGGTCCTGCAGATCTTCCTCCTCATCGAGGAGGAAGAGCTTTCTCGTCTGGGGAAGCAAGTACATCAGATCCACCAGGTCATCGGTGTGTTCACGAATTATGTTGGATGGAAAAGCGAGATTCTGCGCCTCGATGCCCAGCTCTTGAAACCGCAGAGCTATTCCGCGGAGAAGGATCTCCTCTTGCCACGCAATCAACAGGACGTCCCGCTCCTCATGGTAACGCACGAGTTCTCCGTCTGACAAAGAGAACTCATTAGGCGCCGATTTGAGTGCCAGCGCCCGGCTTTCACGGTGGACGGCCAGGACAGCCCTCATCGGCTCCGTCTGGCTCTCAAGCTGCGGGCCGGCCACGATCCCGTGCACTATGGTGGGGAGGTGGACTGCGCCCGGAGGAGAGATGACCGTGTGCAAGTGGAGCTCAAACACGCGCGGCTCCGATCCGAGGTCAGGGCAGAAGGCGGCCCAGATCATTTCGCGGATCTCGGGGGGCAGCTGCATGAACTTGGGAAAGCTATACTCGGCAGCTACGGCGGCGTAGCTGCCACCATCTGAGAACTCGTCGGCGTCAGACTCTGGGTCGGAGCTGCCCTCGGAAGCCTCCAGGTCTAGCAGGCCGTGGTTCACGTCATCAGAGTCGGATTCGTGGGACTCGTCATCTTCCTCGGAGCCACTGTAGTAGTGCTCCTCGCTGTCGGATTCGTCGGACATGTTTGCTCTGGAGGGTGCGTTTGCAGCGACGTGAAACCAAGCGATCGATGTGAGACAGTGCTTGGAAGCGAGCTGGTTGGTTTGGCAAAGTTGAGCGAAGGGAAGGGTTGGGCGCTGAGGTTGGCTGCCAGCAAGCATGAGATGAGACGCGGGATGCGATTTCTCGGTCGTCGTTGGGGATCAAGCGCGACTGACAGGGTCTAGCGCGACCTGACAGGGCTCAGAGCTCTAAGTTTAATTGCAGCGATTACATAAGTGAGCGACCCCGAACCCCGAAACCTTCCCCCTGCCGGCAACCCTCTTTGGGCTTTAGGATCTTTTCCCAAGTGTACGTCGAGATCAAGCAGTCGGAGCATCATTTTCGAAGATCGAGACATCAAAACATCGCCCGGCTCCACTACGCTTGCCATTTTCTATATCCATTATGTGATCTACAGCACCGGCGGTTTACCTATCGATACGACGTAGCCAGTCCTCCAAGATGTCCGGGTTGAACGGGCTATTTTGCAATGTTGAAGAGCATCTGCGGGCAATGAAACCTTTGCATCAGAAATATAGAATCCCACAAAATAATAAACAAGCCTTCACATGTAACTTGGTCTTGGGGTGCGTGTTTTTGTCCATGCCCCCTCTGAATATGGTATATTTCTATTGAATGATACCGTTATGTGTGCTTAGACGGCCCCGTGTGGAAAAGCTGGCCAAAGCTGTGCAGCGATAGTTGATATGGTCTTCTCGTCGCTTTGGACCTTAAGGCAGCTTGGTGTCTCAGCATTACCTTTAACTTCCAACGATACAAGGCTGGTGACTGGTTCTCCCCATTCAATCTCCTGCTTATATTGGACTCCTGCGCTGATGATTGGAAAAATGCTACCCAAAAGCTTTTCGGTAGCTTGACGGTCCGCGCCGTGGAGAGTGAATGTCTCAGCTGATATGTTTGCACCCTTTTCAAATCTTACTAGAAGCTGCCCATTCTCAATCTCCATGTGTACCTTGAATAGTTCCCAAGCGATATATGGTATCTTTGTGGGATAAAGATCGATCTCTAAGCTGCATTGCGATGGTGTATCTGTGAAGATTGCACGAATGGATGCCGCCCCATCTGATCTCACAATTGAAGGACAGATCAGTGCTGGGAAGAGTGCGGGGATATTTCTTGCGTCAGGAGATTCCCACACCCGAGGTTCGTCCACAGGAGCCTCGGGCATGGGAGCCTCGGGCATGGGAGCCTCGGGCATGGGAGCCTCGGGCATGGCGAACTGGTGATCACCTTCAGGTGGCGACCCTCTTCTCGCTTGGGTGTCGTCTCTAAGTGGCGCTAGTTCAACACCCCAATTTATACTTTGATGGCGATTCATCACATTAGACAAGGAATGGGGCAGCGGCAGCGGCAGCGTCCTGTCTTGATTGGCATTGCTTGCTAGTGACGGCAGGTTTGAGCCGTTAAAAGGTGGTTGATCGATGTCACTCTGAGTGTTGTCATTTATGAGCAGCGGCTCCTCGGAATTACCCATTTGGATGGAAGCTGTGCTGGCCGGCGAGGTTGGCTGGCGTGCCGGATAGCGGCTGTAACTCCCTTTTACTAGAGAAGCTGAAATTAATTAGCAGTGAAGTTGAATTGTTATCAAAATGATTCAGGTTTAATCTTACCGCGGCGTTCTGTGCCACGAAAAGACCCATAGAGGATGTGTTGAAACCAAGCTTCGACAGTTGGATGGGGCTTCACGCTGCAGATATTGCGTGCCACTTCTCGAGCCGTCGAGTCTGATAGCTGGCCGACAGCCGCTTGAGTCCGTTGGTCTGCTCTAATGTATGCAAACCAAGCCTGAAACCCCGTATCGAGCAAGACATTGCGCCGGGGGCTGTTGCAAGTATTTTCGAGCTTGCGATCGAAATGATTTGGGGTTCTGTCAATTCTTGCCGGAGGTGTTGTGAGAGATTCGCTCAGAGCAGTGATTATCTCAAGATTCTGAGGCGGCGTTAGTTGGAAGTCCATGCTGAGGCGATGAGATTACTGCGATTGTCAGATTTTCTTGCCTGGCCAAGCGTGAGGCTGGATAGTCAGGTTTACGGGAGGAGAAAGGGTGCACAAATCCTTAAGCAATGCCCACAGCTTCCTAAATCGCAGGCGGGCCCGCATTTGTAGCCAGGATCCCCACCAAAACAATTCACATGGACTCACTATCAGACAGTCTGCGCAGCTTCGGGCGGAAGTGTGTGTTGCGCAGCCCCACAGCGACATCAGCGCGCAAAGCGAGCCCACATCTTCTATGTACGGATGCAGATTGCCGGGCCGGACGACGGAATATACGGGGCTCACACACTCTCAGACCCGCAAAGAAATGACACACAATGTTCATTCGCACGGATCTAGCGGAAGTGCTGTACTCAGTGTGTTTGTAGACCCACAAGACTGCATGAATCCACATAGAGGTCATCCCCCGCGCGCGCACGAGTTTACGGCTATCTGAGCAAGTAGTGTACTCACTGCGAGTAGAGCGTGTTTGAAAGTGGAGAAATCCAAGATGCAACGTGTCTGGCGAAAAATCACGGAAGCATACTCATAGCTGGTGGTAAACTGTGCACATGGAATAAGTCGGTCTGCGAAAGGCGGAATCACAATGCTTCGACCTACCCAGCTCTTTCTGACCGCCCACCTCAGTACCCAAAAATTACTAAAGCTGCAAGACAATATTTGTAAAAACGCTCAGTTGTCCGAAGAGGTTTCTAGGGAAGATCTCAACAGGCTCTACTACTAAGACGAGGAGCCGCCAGGGTATTGGATACCGAACAGCCAGAGGATCCAAGACTGGACTGGAGACACCACAATTCAACAGATTGGTATTGCTGCAATCTATACTCCTAGCTTTCCGTGCCTATGATTAGGGAAAAGCGCTGCAAGCGACGCGGGCGAGAAACCTGTCACCTGCGCAATTCGATGCCAGGCTCGCGCCAGCGGGACTTGATTGGCTCCTCATTAGCTGTGCGGCTGGGCAGGATGATCAGTTAATGAGGCCAACAGACGGACAACGTTGACTTGGCATCTCCACTCCGATATGACTGCCTGGATCTATGGGTCCCCAACGGGTCTCATCGGAAGCGCTCGCTGTGCTCCAGGGTGGCCTTAGTATCTTCAAGGTCTCATCCCCCCTCCCCCCTTCGGTCTCGAGCGGTTGTGGAAGCCTACGACAGATTTGTGTGAAATCGCACGAACTAAACTCTGAGAAAGTCATACTTTTTCTTTAAGAGGAGAACTCATTACTCCATTAGTAAGTGTTTTAGACGGGGAGCTATGGTTCGACCTGGGGCAAGAACGCATGCCCAAAATTATATCCATAGCGATGACGAGGTCGAGGTCTGCCACCGCTTCAAATCGGTCTCTGACATCCTGCACGAAGCTAATCAGAGGACCCAAATTTCACCCACTTCACCTGCGACGACATAATGTCGCGAAGCCCAGAAATGCAATCACCTTTCCGACGTGGCGTCCTGCACCAGCTCGAGCTTCAAGCCCGAGGACAACACCTATCAGGCTGGGTATGCTCGTTTGCGAAAGCTGAGTTTGAAGCACGATCCAGGCCACACTGTCAATAACTAACATGTAGAGATAGATTCGAAATTTTAGATGTCTAGCCATGCACAACTGCACTTGGTGCATCTTCAAGGCAATAACAGCTCGTCCGTGAATAGGCTACGATGACGGCGGTTTTGTGCCCAATCTTGCATCTCTGCCTACGCTATGTTCCAGTGGTTTTGCTGCATAGGATTGAAGTCCAAATCGCATAATTATTCAAGCCAGGACTGCGTAGAACTAGGCCTCGTTCTACCGAGTAGAGACCTGTATACTTAGACCGGTAGGATCAGCATAATTAAACGTTTGGAAACCTGTAGACAATGCATTAGCAACCGTCGACACAAGGGCGGGTTGTAATAGAGCCCGCTAGGTTGCAGCCCAGCTCGGGTGATCGACCGGATGCTTAAAATGGTTTCTCGATCAGGATCCACAATTTCGTTAGCAACGAGGCATCATGCAGAAGGCTGTGTCTGTCACTCGACGTATCTGTCATTAGCCCGCCTGTGGTGAAGCGGAGGAAGGAACATGATGCCAAGCGAGTGCACAGGCTTCCTTGTCTCCGATGACAGCCTTAATGCAGGCAAGCTGATGGCGGCTAAATTCGCACTCTAGCAGGGTAATATCACCGGCTGTTGTCGCTAGTGGGGACGCCCCATGCTTGGCTGGCTACTACAACGCAGTTTCGAATTAACAATTCGTGGAGAACAGTCAATTTGAGCCCATATAAATACGAATGAAGCCAAGACTGATAGTTACTTCCGGAATACATTACCAGCTGTGATGAAGCCGGGGGATACATATAACATCAGAAGGCGATCCCCAGCTCCTTTTGCATCGCTCCCTAGCCAAACTTGACTTGATCTAGCCATTCGGATTAGAACTCCTTGGACCTCAGAAGTAGAACACAATGCATTACAGCCTTGTTCTTAGCTCTCTCCTTGCACTTGCAAGTGCGCTTCCTGTTTCGGATCCGATTACCATCTTCAACCGAGCGCCAACACCTGGGACAGTCTACACAAGGTGCAGCACACCGAACACTCTAGCTCTGGCATATGATGATGGCCCATATCAATACACCCAGAGCCTGGTGAACAAGCTGAACCAGGCCGGAGCGAAGGGCACCTTCTTCTTTACCGGAACACTTTACGGTAGGATGCATTTCTCTCTTGGCAAGGGCCATCTGCCGGGATAACATCTTCTGACTGCTTTAAACAGGATGCATCTACAACCAGGCGGCGGCAGTCAAGTCTGCTTACGAGGGCGGACACCAGGTGGCCTCGCACACCTGGACGCACGGCCACGTGGGCTCCATGGCATCATCCCAGCTCACCACGGAGATGACCAAGCTGGAGCAGGCCTTTGTCAACATCTTCGGCAGGAAGCCCAGGTACATGCGACCCCCGTACCTCGAGACCAGCGGCAGCGTCCCCTCCGTGATGAAGACCCTTGGCTACAACATCATCACCAATGACATCGACACCGGTGACTGGAATGGTCAGTCAGCCTCTCAGAGCCAGGCCAAGTTCACGGCAGCCGGCGCCGGTGGGAACGGCCACATACCGCTGATGCACGAGACATACTCTTCAACGGCCAACGAGCTCACCACGTGGCTGATCAACTGGGCGAAAACCAACAATCTGAAGATTGTCACCGTTGGTAAGTATCAATCGCTTGGCCAAACACCTGTGCTTCTTGAGCCGAGGCCTCTCGGATGCTAACTGTGGCACAGCTGAGTGTCTCGGAGATGCCGGCGGCGAATATCAGCCTGGGAACTTTACCGGCAATGGGCAGAATTCATGCTAGGTCAGGAAGATTACCTATAGGTCACAAGAATTTCCCATTGTTGGCAACGATGGATGCTTTGTAAAGTCTAGAACTCGGAAGGCGAAAGGGGCAGCCGTTCAAGCCAGACCTTTGGGGGCCTTTGGTTATGCCAGTATCTCTATGAATCAAATAGGTCGCTAGCTTTTGTATTGGTCTAGGACCTGGGAAGTATGTGTCGATGTCAACAATGAGATTTTATCATCTACGACGTGATTATTGTACTAAACATATCACTCCAGGCGGTGAGCAGGGGGTCTTCGATTATTTCGTAGTGTATTGGAAACATGTCCTAAGCTGCTCCTGATCCGTGACCAGCTTACGCCATGTGTCTTAGCCGATACTCATGGTGTTGGTAAATCATAATGTACTAAACTGACAGCCACTCCTTCCGCCAAAAACCGGACAAGGATATCCACCACGGCTTCACCGTCTTCGTACTCTGGTCCCGAAGCTTTCCCGGCCCCAAGGCCGTTATCTGGCTGCGGGCTGGGAGCCTCATCGGCGCCGAAGATCCTCATAGTCTCTTGACTTTTGAACGAGTCAAACTCAAAATGCCCCTGCAGCGTGAGCACCCGCCCTGGTTGATAAATCCCCGGGACTCTGCAATGGTCCGTGGAACCCAACAGTATCCATGGCTCTGGTAGTGAGAATTCTGGCGAAGGTAGGACCACCTCATCGGCATGCACAAACTCCAAGTACGCCTTTTTGGGTACCACGCAACCCTCGCCTTCAAGGAAGCAGGGCGCCTTGTCGCCGTCATCTTCACTTTCACTCTCGGGGGTCGGTAGCCGGTTGGGTAGTTGCAAACGGGTTTTGTTAACGGCTGAAGATCCAAGATGCGTAAAGGCCTTGATGAATTCGTCCGTAAACTCGACTTCGATGACCCCAATCTCCCAGCCGGTCGGACGTTTCGCGACGCGCACCCCATGATCCTTCAACAAAGCCTGACAGATCATATGATGACCAAAGCAGCTGCCGAACAATTTGATTTCGGGATACGTCTTGTAAATCATCACAACGTATTCCTCCAGCCTCTGGATCCAAGCTTCACTGTCGTACGAAGATGCCGCCGATGCGGTAATAAAGACAGCGTCCAGATCATCCAACGAATCAGGATACTCGCCGATCACGACATTATAGACCGAGTGTACAACAGATAACCCATTATATGTTCGATCCGCTGCCGCAAGCAATTTCCGGTGTAGTATGTCTCCAAATGTGCCAAGATTGGCGTACACGTTTGGGACTGATGTGTCGGCGTTGAGCATTGCCACGCGGAGGCAACGGGCTCCGAGCGCCATCATGGGAGATTTCAGAAGACAAAGAATCGAGGACGTATGAGGAGTGTCAATTCAAATTTGTTGTCAAGGCGAGGCTCTTCATGAATTGTGGGTTCTAAGCGGCTGTCTAGCCTTGTAGAGTAGAGATGTATGACGCCGGCTTCTTCTGTTTCATGCTGATTCAAGACAATCATAGCATACGCTTTGGTAAATATAAGTATGTTAGGGAATTATCGGAGATCAGGAGTCACCGCCAAATGAGTGGAGTCTGCTATAGGGGACGCTCCACCATGTATCTTGTGCGACTGATATCTTGGCCCCCTCTCTCGACTTCGAAATATCACGATCGGCTCATAAAAGTGACGACCAAATCGACCAGATCTCACCACAATCCTCAGCTCGGATGGGCTCGATGTCGGTCAACCTGAAGAACGCACGAGGAAGGAATAGACCAACCCGAGTATGTGCAATAAAACTTAGCTTCCTGGAAATATGTAGAATCAATTTATTTTATAAATTAAAAATGTCAGATAATCATTTCTCTTTCTCATGATTATCTGACATTTTTGGTTTTATAAAACAAACTGATTCTACGTATTTCCCCTCCGCCTGACCAGCGCGAGACTTCTTACGGTCACCTCACCTCCAATCAAAGTGATGACCAACGGCTTCAAGTGGAGATTCCCGACAACCTAATTACACCCCTTTTACAGGTCCACCAATAGCGCGGAAGCCCATTCACCACTTTTAGCGAGATCAAGCATGAGATAAACCCCTGAAGCTTGGACACGTGAGTGAAGCCAAGTTGGGGCCAAGGCTGAGAATCGCCTCGGGGACGGAGAAATACAGGTCTGCGCGCTTGTGGTTCTCGTTTTGACCCACTACAGTGATGAAGCTCCATTTTCTGCCATGTTTGGAGCACGTTCGATGGTGCATATACCGATGTCCGGTCTTCTCCCATCCTACCTACAAAGTCAGTAAGCATAGTAATTGAACATCGCATGTAATTCTAGATATTGGACCATCTCTCAGCCCGTATTCTCATTAGTAGAAGGGTTCGCTGTTGGCGCCACCCCACTAGGGAATGCTATCTCAAAGATGTCCTGGGATATAACCTCCCATGCCGACATGTAAGAAACGAGAGAAGTACTAGATTTGAGAGATATAAAGGCTTCCTGGTATGTATCTGCTTCTTCAGTATCATTGTGTGCTGTGAGGGCAAGCCCTTTACAGATGTGTCCAAGGCTCTTTGTCGATTTGCTCTGAGCGGGAGGCTGCATCGTTGGCTACCATTACCAAACTCTCAATCTAGCATTGCACGTGAGGCTCCATATTCTTGCTCTCATAGTTTTCCACCCTCTGAATCTGCGCTTTGAATTTTGTTGTTATCACGTTGCTTTCAATAGTTGAAGCCATGTGGCTAGAGATTGACTGGGTATCGCTGTTGCGGAGACAACTACTGTCGGGGTCGAACTTGTCGAAGTGGTTGGTGAGGAACAGATGCTTGGTTTTCAGCATAATCGACATTCAGTGAAAAGAAATGATATCAAAGTGATTTTGTAGAGGCATGCATACATCTGAGGGATAATTAGGTACATAGCCACAGCGTTGCACAGTATCACGGCACCACAAGGGAAAACAATGAGGAAAAACATTGAGCCCATGTTTCGGCCTATTGGTTTCACCTAGTGGTATCTGAATCAAGGTGAAGTGTTGTCTAGTCATTTACAGACTATTAGTACGGCTAAGCCACAGCGGTCACAAGCCCTAGCCTCGTCCTAATGTCTCGCTCTCGCCATCGCTCCCGTATTGGCACTCAATGCGGGATACAATGAACAATATAAGACTGCAAAAAAAGCTACAACAGAGGATTATCTAAACTATGTATACATTTACACATAGTCATCATTTTGACAATAGCTCCTTCGAAGACAAGCATCTCAACACTTGTTTCAGCCACTACACTATTCCACTCAAGCCCAGATTGGATACAAACATGAAGTCCGTCCAAGTTACGGCCCCTGGCGTGGTCTCATGGGTTGAGATTCCCGAGCCAGAAGCCGGACCTGATGATGTGCTCCTGAAGATGAGAGCATGCGGCATATGTGGTTCAGACAGCATGTACACAGAGCACGGCGGCATCCCTCCTCGACAGGGCTGCACACCTCTCGGCCACGAGCCCGCCGCCGAGGTTATTGCGATCGGGGAAAATCTGAAGTCTCCGGGTATCGAGGTCGGGGAACACGTCGTGGTAAACACTATGGCCCTCACGGATGGGTTTATTGGTTCGGGTGGTGCCCAGGGCGGGCTGAGCGAGTTGGTGGTGATATACGGCTACGAACCAGGCAAACAGCTCAAGAAGATCCCCAAACACATACCCTGGCACGTCGCGGCGCTGAATGAGCCCATGGCAGTGGCTTTCCACGCTGTCAACAGGACAAGTCCCAAGCCGGGACACAAAGTCGTCGTCTTTGGTGCAGGGCCGATCGGCCTGGGCGCTGTTCTGGGCTATCGCCGAAAGGGGGCAAGTCACATCGTTGTGGTGGATGTCGTTCAGTCGAGACTCGAGACAGCTCTCCTCGTCGGAGCCGACGCGGTGGTCAACTCGGCGGAAGTGGGTGACCTTGCCGCGAAGCTGGTCGAGTTGCACGGCGACGGTGCCACGGCCTGGAACCGGGGGACGCGGCCGGCGACAGACATTTTTCTCGATGCGGCCGGTGCGCCGCCGGTGCCTGCTCAAGTCTGTGACATGGCAAAGCACGGGGCTACATTTGGGATTGTAGGAGTGCACAAGAAACCGACCGAGTTGGATCTTGGGCGGCTCATCTCGACGGAGCTCAACATTGTGTTCAGCATGGGGTATCCGACGGAGATATTCGAGGTTACGGACGACATTATCGAGAACTGTGAGAAGTATGCAAAGATTGTGAGCCACCAGATACCGTTCGCAAGGGCGACGGACGCACTTGAATTGGCCAAATCGGGCAAGGCTAACAAGGTCATTGTTGTGTTTGAATGACCTCCGAACGATAAAGTTTTAGTATCACTATAATACTTGACATCATGAGCTTGTAGATGACATAGAATCGATTCGACTGAGCCTAATAGGCATGCCACCCTATAGAGGGCAGAGGTTCCCCAACCGTTCGCAAAGGTTTCACGCAAAGATTTGACAGCAGAAGGAAGGTGATGGCTGGAGATTCAACTGAAATACGGCAGAAATAGATTTTGAAGGATTGGGGACTGTGAATTGTTTTTAAGCCGATGGAGTACATTATATTTGTCCCGACGTAATCAAGCTCACTGACCTTGTTGCTGTGAACAGCGATGTTGAGCGCATGGTGTAGGTGCAACGGTTTACTCAGTGGTGCAGGTAAAATTGGAAGTTTCCCTGCCTCTTCAGGAGCAAAGGCAAAGACCAGCGTAAACATCGATTCCAGTGTGATGACAAGATCTTTAGTGAGCAGTGTATTATTCTCCGCCGCTGTGCATGGGGATTGACACCTCTCTTACTCGAATGTCTTGCGGTGAGTCCTAGGCAATTGTTATCCCTGTAGGTCTGCCAGGGACGGAATCCTTGCCCGTTCGCCGAGCCTTTTATGCCTTGTGAATTCCACGCGTCGAACCGTGCACATGTATCCGGTGTGAAGCTTAGGACGAAGTGAAGATTATCTGCCGTACAGTACTGGAAAGGAGCGGTTAGCGTCAAGTAGCTTCTAACAGCACAGCTGGACCAGGCTTGCCAGCCCTGTTAGTACACAACTGCCCCAGCCCCATGGTGGCGCGTCTTGGATCCACCTACGCACATGCATCTATGGAGATTCATTTATTATACCTTGGAAATCATGTATGGTATTGAGATATTCGTCATCACCTGCTTTATCAGTGGATAGGAGTAAAACATGTCCACAGGGGACAACAGAGCGGACATCACACAGGCCTGGATCAGTCCACCGGGATCTTATCTGCACGTGACAGGCTCCATCGTTTCCGATCACGGCATCGACAGCCAGTCTGACGAATCCTGACTGACTGATAGCAGTGACTGCGTGCGCGTCTGTCTCAGAACGGTCTTACAGCACGGTCGTAAGCCACTTGATGCATGCTTGTTTTACGCCCGCATACGACACGAAACAAAACGTCCAAACCGCATCGGCTCCCGAATATCGAGCCACACCTGGGACCACCGGCGCGGGGATCCTTCCGTCATACCGCTGCCCTGACCCATCGTCATAGGCTTGATTGCTCAATTCCCCGGCCTGCGATCCAGGGGCGAAAGGGGGGCGGCGACCCATAGCCTTTGAGCAGGATGATATGCATAGTCCCGACGGCTCCCCTTCCTATAAGGATTGGGAGCCGTCAGGCTCGATGCCTCTCAGCTGCCATCTTGAGTGCGAGAAGCAACTTGAAGTCAACTTCACCAGCGTCAATGGGCACTCTTACTCCTCCGCATGAATTCTATGGGCCGCAGGGATGGACCAGGATGTACTCCACTGGGAGGAGGTACGAGACAGTGGTCGTTGGTGCAGGCGCAGGTGGTATTGGGGCCGTCGGGAATCTGCTCGAGGTGCAGAAGGGTCCGATCTTGTGGGCCGACGAATTATTCGACGGAGGAAGGCTCAACAAGCATTATCGAGAGGTGCCTTCGAACACCAAGGCCAAATTCTTCACCAAATACGCCGAAGGTGTTGAGGTGTTCAGGCAAATCGCGAAGGAGACCCCTGAACCCAATGCGATGAGCCACCTCCTCAGTTTGGACCCGGAGAAGACATGTCACATAGCGCAAGCGGCAGACTTGTGTCTCATGTTGACAAATGGGCTGGATGAGAAGAAAGGAGTCACAAAGCACCAAGGCAGAGTCACCGATGCAACATGGTCAAACTCAACCTGGAGCGTTTCCATCTCACCACCCAACGGCTCTTCACCACCCACCCAGGTCGACGCCAGCAGGCTTGTCCTGTGCACCGGCTCCTCACCCATCAGCGGCCCTCTCCCCGTCAGTCACCTGCAGGAAGTCCACCTCGACACCGCCCTCTCACCCACACTCCTCTCCAAAACCATCCCCACCAAACAGCCCACGCAGATCGGCGTGATCGGCGCCTCCCACTCCGCCATCCTCGTCCTGCGCAACCTGTCCCGCCTGGCTTCGAGCACCCACCCCAAGCTGCGCATCAAGTGGTTTACCCGCCACCCTCTCCGGTACGCCGAGGAGCGCGACGGCTGGATCCTGCGGGACAACACGGGTCTCAAGGGCGAGGTCGCGACCTGGGCGCGCGAGAACCTGGAGGAGGAGGTCCTGTCCTCGTCTTCCGTGTCGGGCCACCTCGTCAAGGTCGCGACCAGCCACGGCGACGAGACGGACACGTACAGGCGCGAGCTGGCGGACTGCACGCACGTGTGCCAGGCCATCGGGTACAAGCCGGACGCAATGCCGGAGCTGAGGGTCGAGGGGAGGACGGTGACGCCCAGGTTCGACAACACGACGGGCTCATTCGTCGACGCGGAGTCTGGGGAGAGGATCCCGGGGCTGTTTGGTGCTGGTATCGCGTTCCCACAGCGGGTAATTGATCCAGAAGGGAACGTGGAGCACGCGGTTGGGCTGTTCAAGTTTATGAACTTTTTAAAGAAGGTGGTTCCGGAATGGTAGACATTTAGAGGGTTGCATTGCATGTATAGAAGATGACGGCATCTTGGACCCACCACTAAGGATGGCTCTCAGCTCTTTAGATGATTATGATGGCTTGTATGGCAACTAGACTTGCATCAAAGGTGTTCAAGGTAGCAGGTGTAAAGAGAGGGCTTCACGTGCAAGAAGAGGGGAGAACAAAGCTGGAGACATAGAAGTGTTTTTCATACAGAAGCACAGCAGCTTGAAGGTCTACTAAACTGGCTACACAATTGGCTCATAGCCTTGCCAAGGTGTGCTCTGTTGGATCAAATCTAGATAAATTCTCCTCAATTGTACTAGGAAATTACCAAATGGGTACAGAGATTCATAGATACAATACATTATAAAGAAATATGTTGTGTGTGCAGAAGGTTAGACCGTTGTCTATACTGGCGCACAATATTCCTGTTATAAGAAAGAGCTCTTATACATGTCTGGAATTACTTGGAGGGCATCTTTATTCCGAGAGGCTTTATAATAACAACCTAAGAATGGAAGGGGCTATTATAAACTTGTCACGATTCTACTGCTAGCAAGAGACTGCTTGGCCAAAACCCCAGAATTTCCAATCGACATTGGAAAGACCTAGCCGTATATAAGTGCTACAGAGCCGTACCGTCACAACACTGCATTGTTGCTAGTTTAATCTTAAGTAAGAGCTTGGGTCAGAAATTATAAAAATATTTAATCTATAATTAATCTATAGCAGGCACTGCAGGGCATATGGTGAATGGGTTAATTGAATGGGGCCCCAGTGATTAACATTATGGAGGCTCCTATTTAAAGAGATAGCTGCCACCCATTCTACTAAGAAACTTACTCCATAAACTGCTCTTCCAATAATGCAAACTACATAATTGCAACTACCAAGCTGTCTCCTACATAATTAATATATTTAATAAAAATAAAGCCTTTAAATTTAATTTAATATTATAAGAATTTAAATAAAAACTAATTTAATTAAAAATATCTTTTTAATTATTATTAAGATATTACTTAAGCTTATAGCATAAGGGCTTAAAATATACATTAAATTATATAAATTTAAAGAATATATTAACTTAAAAAGTAAAAAAGAGGAAAAAAGGAAAGAGGGCTTTAAAGGGGCTCTTTAAGCTATAGCTATAAAATAAGAGGGGCTTATTAATAAAAGGGCCTATATAAAGCCTTGTATAAGCCTAATCGCCTTACCTTAGCCGTTAACCCTAACTACCCCTTCTTTTAAAAAAGATATAAAAAGTATTAAAGCTTAAAATTAAACTTATAATTTTTATACTTTTTAAAAATATTTTATTTAATTAAAGATAAAAATAACTTAAGGAAATATATTATTATATTAAATTCCTATAAACTTAATTTATAATATACTTTTATATTTAATTTCTTAATAATTAATCCTACTTATTATAAATATTAAATATAATAAACTACTTTCCTTTATTAATATTATCTTAATAATTTATTATATCCTTATTATATTTAATTACCTTAATTTTATTTATTTTATATTAATAACTTATTTATTAAAAGCATTAATCTTTATTAAATATTAAATTATTATTATTATAAGGCTTAATTATTTTATTAGCTATAATTATTATAAGCTATTAAATTAATTATATTAGTGATTTAATATAATTTAAATAATAATTATAATATATTTTAAATATAAAAGGTATATATTAAAAATTCTTTATAAGGTATTATTAATTATTTAAATCTTAATTCCTTTAAAATATTTAATACTTAAATTTATATATCTTATTATTTATATATAAAATATATATCTTATTAACTTCTTACTTCTTTTTTATATTAATTACTTTACCTTTTAATTATTTTAACTTTTAATTAAAAAGAAAATTATATAAATCTTTATATAATTAATCTATATAAAATATTATAAACCTCTTTTACTTTAAAGATATCTTTAAATAATAAGAATCTTTATTAATATTAATATTTATAATTTTATATAATTACCTTATAAAAGGAAAGTTTAATTTATTATTTAGCTAATTAATAATTTATATCTTTTTAAATATAAAAATATAATCCCTTATATTAAAATTAAATACTCTTTAATATTTATTTATTTATTTTATTATTTAAATATTAATTTAATTAATAGCTGCCTTAATAATATTAATATACCTTTAAATATTCCTTATTATCTTTTATATATTAATATAAATTAACCTTTTTCTTAATATATAATTATTAAAAGATATCTTATACTTTTAATTAAAATATACTTAAGGCTAAATATTAATATAAATCTTAAATAAAGATAACCTATTTAATATAGTATATAATATTATACTTTAAATAAAATTTAATATAAAGATTTATCTTAATTAATTATCTTAATAATAATTAATAAATATATAAAGGTATTAATTAATCCATTAATTAAAATTCTCTACTTATCTTTAAAACTTTAAATATTTAAATAATAAAAGCTTTTAAATTACTCTTATAATAATATAAATTTCTTTTAATTAAGTAAAAATAAATTAAAAATCCTTATTAAAAGATACTATTTAAGGAAAATTAAATACTTTAAATAGTTTTTTATAATATAGCTTAATAATTATCTTTATTATAATTATTTTATAATATAAGATATATTATAAGATCTTTAAAAGATAATTTATAATTATTAATAAATTATTAAAGCTATAATAGTTTTTTAATATCTTTTTAAAATTAA
The DNA here is from genome assembly GCA_013364905.1 of Diaporthe capsici. Classification (NCBI taxonomy): domain Eukaryota; kingdom Fungi; phylum Ascomycota; class Sordariomycetes; order Diaporthales; family Diaporthaceae; genus Diaporthe; species Diaporthe capsici. Next base: position 329,508 of record WNXA01000017.1, read on the forward strand.
TTATAAAATATTACTAAGTTTAATATAATATTAAGAATAAATAAAGTAACTTAAATATCTTATTTTATTAATATTTAGCTAACTTATAAGGGTAATTAATAATAAACTAAGTAATATCGTTATTTATTTCCAGCTATTAATAATAACTTTTAATTAAGTAATTTTTTTTATTTTTTTTAAGATAAGCTATAAATAATTAATAATATATATTATGAATAATTTTAATATAAAGATTATTAAAATTTAAAATAATTAAATATCCTTAATTAATTATATAATAATTATTTATAAAAGCCTAATCTACTTTATTTAATTTCTTAACTTAATTATAATAAACTTTTAAAGTTAAATATTCTTAATTAGCTTTTAATAAAGCCCTTATTAATTTAAGACTTAATTATATTAAAAATAAAATAGGGTATAACTCTTTTAATTAATTTATATTATTAAATCTAGCTAAATTAAAAAATAATATATTTAATTCTTAATATTATAGCTCCTTATTAAATTAATTATATATATTAAAAATAAATATATTAGTAATATTAAATTAATTATAATAAAAACTCCTAATTATATAATAAATATTATATTTCTCTTTTTAAAATTAAATATTAATTAAATTTCTAATTAATATATTAATTATATAGTTTTTAATACTAAGGTAATATAAAATATTAAAATAAAAAAAAATATATATTCTATCTATCTAACTTAATATAAATTTAAAAATTTGTTTATATTAAAATAAATTAAGGCTTAATAATTTATAATAATCTTAAAAAGAATATTCTATATACTTATTAATTTTACTTCTTAAAATTATAATAATTAAATTATAATGAATAATTTCTTATTATAAATATTATAATTTATCTTAATAAAAGCTATTATTTTAAAAAAATATTTAATAAATAACTAATTATTATTATAATATTAAAACAACATTCTAGCTAATACTTTATTAAATATATCTATTTTTAAATAAGCCTTTAAGCTATAATAAAAATAAATTAAAATAGGTAACTTAAATAATATAGCTTTAAATACTTTAAAGGTATTTTTATATTTTTATAATTAATAAAAACCTTTCCTTTTATAAATTAAGTTAAATAAAGGCTTAATAATTCTATTAAATTCTAATATAAATTTATAATAAAAATTATAAAAGCTTAAAAATAATTATATTCCTTTTATTATTATAAATACCTTTTATTAACTTATTACCTTAAGCTTAACTAAATTTATTATAATTTTAAAAATATTAATAATAAACCTTAGGAATTTAATTTATATTATATAAAATTTATATTTCTTAAAATTAGCCTAAAATCTTATATTATATAATTATTATAGGACCTTTATAATATATTTAATATACTTCTCTTCTAAATTCAAATAAATAAAAATATTATTAATATATATATAATAAAAATTATTTAAATAATTTATAAGGATTTTATTAATATATCTTTAAAAATTTAATAATTTATTAATAAGCTTAAAAAATATAATATTATATTTATATATTCCTTATTATATATAAAAAGTTATAAGGTAATTATTATTAAAATATATTTAAAACTTATAAAATACTTATTATATATTAATCTTTATAAATATGAAAACCTTTCTTAAATTAAAAATAATATTATTAATAAAAAATAATAAATACTTATTCTTTATAATAATATTATTAAGCTTTTAATAATTTATATAAAAATAAAGCTTACTTTTTAATTTTTTAATTATAAGGATTAAGGATATTTATAAAATATTTATTAAGCTAATAAATTCCTTATTAAGGTTGTTTAAAATATAAGAATATATAACTTTTATCTTTTTATAAAATATCTACCTTAAAAGGTTATATCTTATAATTTCTTTAATAATTTCACTTTCCTTTAATTAAATCTTTAAATTTATACTTAATTAATTAAAAGCTAATTAATTAAATTTAGCTTTATTAAATATATATAATAAATAATAATATTATTTAAAAACTTATTTAAAGGCCTAGCATTAAAGCTCCTCTTTATTATAAAGTATATCCTTAGCTTCCTACTTATTTAATATATATTATTCTAAATTACTTATTAATATAATAATAACTTTATCCTTTAATATAATTTTCTTAAAAATATTAAAACTAATAATATGGATATTTATATTATAAATATATATTTATATAATGCTATCTTTCTATAATATATAATACTTATATATATTAATTTCACTTATTTAATTATAATTATCTTTTTTATTATATTATTTCTTTTTCTTTTTTTAAAAAAATAAGGGTAATATAAATATAAATAATAATACGTCATTTAATACATTTTATATCTTCTATTCTTCTTTAGATTTCATTTTAAAATAAAGTAAATAAAATTTAAATTATTAAAAAGTTAAGGGTAGGTTAAATAATTACTTAGCTTTTAATTATTTAATATACTTTTATACTTCTACCTTATATATAAAAATATTTAATATAATAATTAATATTTTTTTTAATATTAATAATATTAAAGATTTTAGCAGTTATAATTCTAAGCTATTAAGCTCCTTATTATAAATTTAATAATTATTCCTATTAAAGTTAATTATAATTATAATTTTATTTATATTAATTATTAAAATAATATTATTTATATTAAGGAATATAAAATATTTATTATAATAATCTTTTATAAATTTATTATATTTCTTAAAATTAAAATAATAATAATATATATTAATAAATATATTAAAATTTATAAATTATTACTTACTTATAATTACCTTATATAATATATTTAATATAATTAAAAGTAATTATTTATATAACTTACCTTAAATAATAAAGTTTTTAATAAATACTATATTTAAAATTTATAATAATTTATTATTAAAGCCTTTAACTACCTTTAATTTAAATTCTATTAACTAAAGTAGCTTTAGCTTATAATATAATTATATTATTAATAGGATATTTATAAAAATCAATCTATTTATTCCTAAATTTATTAAAAATTTATAATAATTATAATTAAATTTAAGGCTATAATATATTTAAAAACTAAAAAATCTCCTTTAAATACCTATTTTAAAAAATTAAATAAAAGCTTATTTCCTAAACCTAAATCCTTATAATCCTCTAATACTAAAATTTCTATAATAAGCATATCCCCTAAGATAAAATCTATTCCTAAAGTTAAGCATTTCCTTAATTTATTACTTAATTTATTTAATTATTATTATTAACTATAGCAAAGATACTTTAAATTTCCTTATAATTATAAATAATATTAATAGCTACTAAGCTATTTTTATAATACTTCTTATAAGGAATATATTTATTAAAGGCCAGCTTATTTAAATAATTCTTAAAGATATATTTCAGCTTATAATAATAAAAATACTTATTAGCCTTATAATTATACTTTAATTATTTTTAAGAGATATTATATTATTAAATAATTTTAATTTTAAGTAAATTCCTAAATAAATATACTTAAATAGGATTAATTACTTATTTTTATATTTTAATTAACTAATTAATTATTATTAATTAAAAAAGTAATATTCTTTTTTTTTTAATTTTAATTTATAATTATTTTATATAATAAAAATATAAATTTAGCTATTACGCTAAAATATAATAATCCTTAAAAATAACCTTATTATTAATATACTCCTTAGCTAATTAATTACGAAATTATAATATATTAATTAACTTATTATAAATCTCTTCTTTCTATATATTCTAAGGCTTATAAATTTAATTTATTAAGCTAATAAAATAATTTTTAAAAATTATAAAAATTTAAATATTACTTATTATTAAATTATTATACTTAGCTTTTACTTTTACTTAAATATTAAAATTATTATATTTATTTTTTAATTATTTAAGTAAATCCTTTAAATTCTTAATTTAATTAAAATAATTATCTTTTAAATAAAATATAATATTAATAAATACTCTTTCTTTAAAGAAACCCTTAATTATACTTATATAATTATAATTATTTAAATAATAATTAACATTACTCTTAAGCTTATTTATTAATTTATAAAATTAAACTTTAAAAATTAAACCCTTATTTTTTATTAAATTATTATATTAAATTAAAGAATTAAGGAATTTAAGAAAATACTTAATATAATACTTAATTCTTTTAACTAAAATCTTAATAATTATAATTCTTAATATAATAAAATAATGAAATTAATTACCCTCTCCTTAATTATTATTATTTAAATTATAATAAGAATAATTATTTAGGTTATAAAAAGAAAGGTTAAAGCCTTTATACTTATTATTAATATAATTAAAATTAAATAATAAATTATTACTATTATTTAAATCTTAAATAGGCGCTATAATTTATTAAATAATAAGTTTAAGCACTGCCTTTTATTTATATTACTTACTTTTAAATATAAAAAGGTTTATTATTAAATTTTTAAACCTTATAATCTCCTCTTAAAAATCTTAATTCTTAATTATAAATTAATTATTATAAATATATTTTTAATTTATTTTTATAATTATCTTATATATTTGCTTTAAAGTATTAAATTAATAAAATTAATATTATTATTTATTCTACTTTTTTAATATATAAATTTCTTCATTAAAGTTAATTATCTCTTTATAAATAAACTTAATTTCTTTTATTATTTTAGCTTAATTCTCCTTAATCTTTTTATAAAATGCATTACCTTATTCTTTTAAAGCTAATAAATTATAACTTATATATTTATAAATTATATATAATTTATAATTAATCTCTTATAATATATTAATAAGGATAATAATAATATAAAATCCTTAAAAAAAAGCTTTAATATTAATAATATAAAATTTCTTAAAATATTTATAAATAAAAGGTTTATAATATTTAATAAATATAATATTATTTATTAAGGTAAAAAAAGTAAATTTATTATAAGATATACCTTTATTTAATTACTTTATCTTTATTTTAATATATATATTAATTTTATTATTTATAATATAATATTAAAAGGTATTTTAGATTTTAGCCTTATAAAGAGATATAATATTATAAAATTTAAGGAACTTATTTTCTTTATTCTCTTATTTTAATATAATTATAATTACTTTATTTATAAATTTAAGCTTATAAGCTTTAGCTTTTTATTAAAGCTTATTTAAATTAATTTTTATTTATAATATTTAAGTAATTAATAATATATTTATATTAAATTAAATAATTTCTTTTATTATTTATAAAGTATTATTAAAAGAATCTCTTATAATTAATTAAATTAAGATATTTATTATTATTATAATAATTATTATTATCTTTATAAGATTTAGGTTATTTAATTAATATAATTAGGTTTATTAATTAATTATTAAATTAATATTTATATAACTTTCTTAAGTTATAAGGTTTTTATATTCTTTAAATTAAGATATTATTTAAGTTTATAATATAAGGGCTTAAAATATATATTAAATTATATAGATTTAAAGAATATACTAGCTTAAAAAGCAAAAGAGAGGAAAAAAGGAAGGAGGGCTCTAGAGGGGCCCTTTAAGCTGCAGCTATAGGGTAAGAGGGGCTTATCGATAAGGGGGCCCGTGCAAGGCCCTGCACAGGCCCAACCGCCTTGCCCCAGCCGCCAGCCCTAACTATTATTAAAATTGAAAAACTAAAAGCTTTTAAATATAAGTAATTTCTAAACTTACTACCTGCTACAGCTTAACTACTAGCCACCCTGCCCGCAGCACTTATAACAACAGCCTACTTATTAAGCTGCAGCTTAGATTAAAAAGTAGAAAGGAAATAAAATAAGTAAGAATTTAAAACAGTGCCCCCAGCCCGATTCGAACGAGCGATCTTCGCATTACAAGTGCGACGCCTTACCACTTGGCCATAGGGGCTTTCCAGGGTCAAATATTTGATTATTATATCCTTGTTTAGCGCTCCAGGTACGCAACGCAATTCAGATAGCTAGTAATAATAGCCCTCCTCTCTACATCACTTAAAAGTTGCTGTGTGCACGGTGTGTGGCAGGCATAGTGGGGTCTGACTAGGTTAATTGAATAGGTTAAGGGAATGCCCTAGTGACTGGCGTTACAGAGGCACCTATTTAAAGAGACAGCTGCCCTATTCTGCTAAGAAACCTACTCCCTAGACTGCTCTTCTTACAATGCAAAACACACATTATAACCCCCCAGGCTGTCTCCCACATGGTGGCTCTGGTGAGGTCTTTTCTTATACTTTTATTTTTTTTAAAAGTTTATTTTAAACTTTTCCTCTCATTATAGCTTTCCTTATTATATATAATTAATAACATTATAACAATATATAAACATTAAAAGGGTAAATAGAATTACTGCTTATAAATTCCACCTCTCAGCCAAAAGATAATAATAACCAATCTGTCCATTGGTTATTCTAGCAGTATATAAAAGCCGTACCGTCACAGAGCACTGTAAAGCTTACACCAAGCCATAATTTTGCACCGTTCATGATACAGGGCAGAAGAACACGCCAGGCAGCCTGACCACAGCTTGCATTCTATGGTGGTTCTTTGAACGTACCAGGAGCTCTTGGTAATTACTCCTGAAGTCGGGGCCCTTACCCACCACCATCATTGATCACAATGTGCTGAAGAAGCATTGACATCTATTGCATGACTTGATCAGCTTGTGTGTTTGGAAATCATCGTTTGAATTGGTCTGTTAGCCAAGTAATGCAATAATTCATCGTTCAGTAATGCAACGCAACGTTCTAGGCCCCCCCCCCCCGCCAAAGCTTCCACCCACCCTCCCAGTTTCCACCCGGTGCTTGATCATGCACACCCTGCCACAAGCAGCCAGCCTACTCGTCGTCATCACTCCCCTCGACATCGTCCATGTTCGGTAAGGGGGCATCCCTCTGCTCCTCCGCGACATCTGATTCGATTCCCACGGCAAATGGGGGATCTATGGTCCACACCATTTCCTGCGGATCTTTCACCATCTTTGCCGCGCGATGGAACACGGCTGGTATTCCAAGTCCCTCCAGCGGACCCCCGGATGCCAACAAGTCGATGGTGGACTTGCTCAAGCTCGACGTGTAAGTCGTGTCAGGCCCATCAACTTTGGTGGTCCAAGTACAGGGCCGATTGAATGCCCGACATCGCCAGCAGCTGAGGGTATCTGCATTGTACTCGCACGAATCCGTCTGTTTACGAGTAGGACCCTTCGTTAACTCTTCACTATCACCGGATGTGTGGAATCAGGAGTCAACTTACGCTCATAAGGGAGTAGCACAGATCACAGTTTCCTCGTGGTGGCCCGCGGGGCTTGACCATCTCATCTGCTCCTTGTCGTCAAACACAGTATTGGCCCCCTTCCCCTGTAGATAAGCTTGCAGACGCATGCGGTTCTCATCGACTGTATTGTCCTTTGGCCAGAGGACAGTCCTCCTCTGCACCACTTCCAAGGTCTGAGTTTGTTGTAGATGGTTGTACTTGATTATCTTGACCGTGTTTCTGTATCCCTTATCCATCCACTTCGGAATTTGCGTGGAGTGGGAACTGACGTAGATCCTCTGGGTCAGAATTGCAAAGATGTGCATCCCCGTCGAGAGCTGGGAGACCCTTTACCTGATGAGCATGCATTTAGAAAGGCCCCCCCCCCATAGTCTTTCCCATTTTAATACTGTTGGGTTGGACAAGAGTGAATTAATCTGAAGATCATTCTTCGTTTTAAAGACTATCCCTTAGATTGTTTACGGATCGTCTTCCTGGCGCCAGGCCCATTGTGCAATGTAAATAAAGCAGAAAGATTGTCTATTCCTTAGACGGGCTGTGTGGTGTACCGTTTTTACAAACCTTATACTGCGCGGTATATTGCCTAGGAACCTATAGGTCGCGTTGGTGTATTACTGTTAGCAAATAAATACCGCTCGGCCAAAAGACCAGTAATTTCCAATCGCAATTAAAAACACCAGAGCAGTATATAAGCACCGTACCGTCACAGGAAGAGCAGTCTAAGGAGTAGGTCTTTTAGCAGAATCGGTGACAGCTGTCTTTTTAAAAAGGAGTCCCTGCAACGCGTCACCGGGGAAGACCCTTTCAATTGACCCATTCACCTTACATCCTGCGGTGTCTGCCACAAGTAGCCTAACTCATGGCCTTGTTTCATAGGAGATTGTCCTATAAGAGATTATCCCATAGGAGACTATCCCATAAGAAACTATCCCATAGGAGACTATCACATAGGAAACTATCCTATAGGAGATTATCCCATAAGAGACTATCCCATAGGAGACTATCCCATAGGAGGGCAACCCATAGGAGGGCAACCCATAGGAGGGTATCCCATAGGAGGTCATCCCATTTGAAGTTCTCTCTCTGGAGGGTATCCCACAGAAGCGTGTCCCACCGGAGGTTGTCTATCTGCTAAAGGAAAATTTACCGCAGTGAAACCATTTTTGCATGTAATGGTTGGCTGAATGGACCACATAATTGCTGCCGTTGGTAGTCCTCCCTCTGTAAGTTGATATGTAATATTCTAATGGATCAGTTACGTGCAAGGAGTTATCGAGTTGCCACTTGGCTTTTGGGATGAGAGCACACTTGATTCCAGTGCTGAGACGGAAAGGCATTTCCTGTTAGGGTTCTGTTTTCGGGGCGTCATAAATAATTCTAGCATCACAATGCCAACGCGACAAAATCCAAGGCAACAATCGCCCATTCCAGCTCAGTCACAGGTCCAGGTGACTGCTACGGTAATCTGAAGGGAGACCAGTTAGCTTCTAACGTTAACGAGGAAAGATTTCTCACGCCTTGCTTGTAGGTCACATGAAAACTATCGATTGTGTTAAAGCCGCCATGGACAAAAAAAGATCGGGTCTTTATGGATCCCAGCTGAACATCACCGAGTTGGATATAATCTTTGCTTGCATTCCTCGGGTGCATTTTCTTGATTCCGTTACTTTCCCTACGCGTGAGAAGTCGCAGCCAGTTTAGCGGCGGCATGCTGGAATCCATTGACCAAGCCGTGTATTATTCATGCTCGTTGCTTTCCTCATCGTCATTCAATGGCCCTGACTCGGCTCGAAACTGGTCCCAATAAGCGATGCTTGAGGTGATTGCATGATTTTGGGACTTTGTGGTTAAGTGACGGAGCAATTTTGCACCACACTGTCTCAGCTCTTACACCACCAAGAACATTGGCAGGAATCCACCCTTCTTCCAACGCCCATAATCCTGGACAGGCAAGGCTGTGCCAAGAAATCACAGGGGTCTGTCTCAATTTGTCGGTATGGTTCCTTGTGTGAATTATGAAGATGTCACGTGTCAGAGCGAAGTTCTCGTTTGACACAGCAGTCTCGCAGTCGCCACCAAATAATTCAGCAAGCCCGCAGTTCCGATCACCGCCCTGCGATGACGGATCGCAACGCCGGATGCCTGGGACGAGTTCCTGGTGATGTCGGGCTGTTGGCTTACATGCAATTCATGTTGAAGTCCATACCGTGTTATGGGCCCCTGGGCAAGGGATTTGCATGACTTGTATTTGCGGCTCATATCATGTAGGCCAAAGTGGGTCATCGGAGACGCTCATTGCCCCGAGTCTGATACGACACCGGACGCAGACATGTTCTTGTTTTATGAGCAATCACAACAATACGGTGAAAGTGACGGACGGAGACCAGCCGGCCTTTCCAAAAACCATCAGAAAATTGGGATCCAGTGCCCGTCACAGACTCGGCGCATCCGGTTACCGCGCGTTAATGCCATGGCATGCAAGCGTATCGACGAGTTGATCTGGGACAGCCCTACGGGTAGATTACATCAGCTTTTAGACTGCGGTCATATTCAGCCCTGAAGATAATGCAGTCGAGCTTATAAATTTATCCAGTCTGCTGTGTAATTCCCCTACCAAATAATGTCCGGCCGTTTGAGTCCGTATGCCGGTGAAGCGAGTTCCACCGAGACAGCTAGTGTCCGCCCGGGTAAGTGGGCGAGTGGGTCGGTGCTCGGGGTGAATTAGATGTCCGGCAGGGCGTTAAGTCTGAGTTTAAACCCCACCTAGGCATATATGAGCATTCGGGGGTTCGGAATTCTCTGGTGAAGCATTGTTGCAAGATTTCTTGGACGCTGTCATCAGACGGCCAGTTGAGTGCACCGGATTGCGCCGTCTGGTCGTCTGCCTAGTTGCTAGACCCAGACGGGTCCAGTTCGGAATCGAAACCCCCCCGGTAGCGACCAGCTGGGCAGACCGCCGTCCGCTGCTGCTTGTTCGGGCTTGTGGTGGCGGCTCTCCACCACAGCCTATCACTGTGCATTCATTACTGATTTTGTCTCACGGATTGACAATTAAATCGCTGCTTGGCTCCATATCGGAACGTCAAGGAACACGTTGTTGGGCATTGGACCACCGCTTCACCGTGTTGGCTTCGAGAAAAAAACATTGATATCAATCGAATCTAAATTTTAGGTAGACTGAAAGTATACTTGAAATAAAAATATTCACAGGCGGTCTGCCGATCGATCCAACATCAAGCGTTTATAGTTGCGATGGTTCACGGACGAGTGGGTCCTGCGTGAAAGTCGGGGAGCTCTTGACCCACGGGACAATACGTCAGGTCCACGGAGCATCGCCCTTGGCTTGGAGTCCGAGCATCTTCGGCCAGGGTGAAAAGCATTAAGCATGAATCAACGCTCTGGACCCCGCAATGCTACATACTAGGGTTGCTTTCAATCGTATATATAGACAAGGAAATTCATGTCCTCAACTCCATTCAACTTTTCAAGAAAACCTAACCAGGTGACAAAACACCAGTCTATCTCGCCATTGGCAACAGCCACAAACACCCACCATGCTTGAGAAATTACCGTTAGCCAGCTGGCCAGTCGTGGCAGGCTTGGCTTTCGTCGTTCTCCTCGCGTCCCGTCTCTTCGGCAGGGGCCCCAGCGCACCAGGCCCGTTTCTCGCACGTTTCACCGACCTGTGGTTGGCATACAGGCAGAGGGTAGGGAAGTTCCAGGTCGAAAATGTCGAGCTTCACAAGAAATATGGTACGCAACAGGTTTAAATCCCATATCTACACAGTGGTATGCGGTCATTGACAGGACAACCGAACAGGAAAAATCGTCCGCTTGGGTCCGAACTACTACAGCATCGACGACCCCGCCGCCGTGAAGACCATCTATGGCCACGGCACACAATATCAGAAGTCCGAGTGGTATGATATCTGGAACGCTCGGCCCGACGTTGGCCGTACAAATCTGTTCGCATTGAGAGACATCAAGCAGCACGCCACCACGCGTCGACACTATGCGAGTGTGTACGCAATGTCAAGTCTAGTGAGCTATGAGCCATATGTGAACAACTGCATCGACATCTTCACCAACAGACTGCGAATGTGCGGGAAGTCGGGGGAGACGATTGACCTTTCAAAATGGTTCCAGTACTATGCTTTTGATGTCATTGGCGAGATCACGGTAAGTTCCAAAACGTAAAGAGCCTGACGTCTGGAAGCAAGCCTCAGCTGTGATTGGACCTGAACCAAAGCTGACCTCAACCCCCTGGTAGTACTCCAAACGTTTTGGCTTCCTGGAAAAGGGCGTGGACATCTTCGGCCTGATCAAGACGATCAGCGGCATCCTCGACGTCAGCCACGCAGCCGGCTTCTTCCGCCCCCTGATCGCCCTCACGAGGTTCATCGCGGCCCGGAACAACACCGAGGGCATCGGTAAGCTTGCGACGTTCACCATGGACCGCATCGAGCAGTCCAAGAAGGAGAGCATCAACGGCTACGACGACCCGGAGCGCCAGGCCGTTACGCAGCCCGACTTCGCCTCGAAGCTCCTCGCCCAGTCCGAGGCGGCCCAGCGCGGCGAGAAGAGCCTGGACGACATCACGCCCATCCAACTCGTCATGGGCGGGTGCACGGGGAACGTCTTTGCCGGCAGCGATACCACCTCCATCTCCCTCAATGCGACCTATTATAACATCATCAAGAACCCCAGGGTGCAGGCCAAGCTGCGCGCCGAGCTGGACGAGGCCCACGCCCGCGGGGCCCTGAGCGACCCGCCCAGCTTCGCCGAGACCCAGGCCCTGCCATACCTGCAGGCCGTCCTGAAGGAGGCGCTCCGGATGCACCCTGCCGTCGGCCTCTGCCTGTGGAGGGTTGTCCCGGCCGGAGGCGCGACGCTCGCCGGACAGTACTTCCCCGCCGGCACAAACGTCGGGGTCAACTGCTGGGTGGCCCACCGCAACAAGGACGTCTGGGGTGAGGACGCCGAGGAGTTCCGACCCGAGAGGTGGCTTGACTCCTCTGAGGAGAAGCTCAAGGGTATGAACGCCATGTACATGCCGTTTGGGCTGGGAAGCAGGACCTGCATTGGCAAGAATATCAGCTTGTTGGAGATCTCCAAGGTGATCCCGCACCTGGTGAGGAAGTTCGATGCCACTCTGATCGACCCGCTGAGCAAGATGCCCGAGCTGCCTTCTAAGTGTGCTTGGTTCGTGGGTATCAAGGATTTCAGGGTGAATGTTAAGCCTAGGGCTGAGTAGAGGCTTTTCTTTCGACTAAACGGTGTTGGGTGACTTGGGCCTCGTTTTGGCTGTTTGTTCCATGAGACATTTTGAAATTGCTACATTGCAGACACATAGCATTCCTACTACATGTATACAATGTTTTCTTTTCTCATAAGGCTTTTTCCATTTAAATTTTGCTGATACTCCGGTATATTATTGATATCTGCAAAACAAACAAAAGCTTCTTGCGAGACTGGCACGGCGCTGGGCTTCCATTGGCCGGACCCCGAAGTAGCTGTCGAGAACCAGAGCATACTCTGCCAACGATTGACCCTTCGCCCGTTGAAGTCGTGTACGACACTAACTGACGTTCCGTCTCCAGTGTGATCATCGCAAGACGCATCATCGTCCCCTGTGTCCTACTTATCTGTGATTGGATTGATGGCTCGAAATGTCTATGCCCCCAAGACCCTGATAGCAGCATCATAGATGTCCGTAGTCGAACTCGTAAACATGAACTTCGGCACGGGGCCCTGCACCTCCGCCACAACGGCATTGACGATGTCCTCGAAGAGCGCCGTGTACTCGATATCGCCGCGGAGGCCAAACCCGATGGAGACGCCTTCCCATGTCGAGCCTCTCAACAGCTCCCTTACTGCCGGCAGTGCCGCGCCGGTGTTCTTGCTGTCGGCGAAGTAGAGCGTGAACTCGAACCCCGCATCCCGCAGTCTCGCGAGCTCCTGGTCGACTTCCTGCTTGACGCGCTCGGGGCTGTAGGACGGGTCCTGAGAGGAGCTTTCCTTGAGGATGCCTATGCCGAGGATCTTCCTCCTGGGTGCGGTGGCCATGTTTGTTGCCTGTGTGAGAGCTTGGGCGGGAACTTGAGTTAAAGGCCGTGAAATGTGCAGATTTAGCGTTGTGACTAAAGCACGGTATTTTGAAGTTGAGTTTTCCGGATTCTCTGACAGCGAACGGCCACAGGCGGATGGGCGTCATTTATTATTTGTTTCAATAAGTGATCGAAATCCCATTTGTGGATATGTAAATGTTGTGTAAGCATAACCACGCTTACAGATCACCAGATAATACTTGTACCATATTCTGCATTCGGCACGCGATGGTGAGGGCGAGCGCGAGATGCCAAGGCAGTAGACTGAACCGGCACCTTACTAGTCCTCGGAGATCGTGCGGTCATGAGATGCACACATCGTGTCTCCGATAGGCAATGTTTTGATGTCGCAGCGGCCAAAAAGGGCCATTCAGCTGCACTAGGTAGCTAAGCTGTCAGCAGTGATATATCACACGGCCTCACCCGTGTTGGCTCTGCGCGTTTGAAATGGTCGTTCATCGTGACATACATCAACGGACAACTTGAATTTGACCGCGGTACATGTAAATTTCTGAGATACTAAAGCTAACAGCATGGGTGTACACATAAACAACTTTGTACCACAGAGTAGGAGGCAGGTAGGTAGTGAGGTGCACTGAGATAGGCGTGTCTACCTGGCTGACTGTCGAAAGTGAGAAGTGACATAAATTCTATAATATCATAGACTTCTTGGCTTAAGGCTTACTCCGCTCATGTTGGAGTGATGGATCTCTAATACGATTTGTTGTTGCACTGGGGTGGGTCTGCTGTGCCACTCGCTTGCTGCTGTGACAGATCTATACGTACAAGTCATCTTACCGGGATCTATGTCAGTCGCATAAGAGCTTGTGTGTTGGACTGCTTCTGTGATATTACTGTGGACTAATTTACGAATGCCACCTAGTAGTCCTTGATCTTCAGCACAGCCTTGCCGAAGTTCTTGCCCTCAAGCAAACCGAGGAAGCCCTCAGCGGCGTTGTCGATGCCCTCTGTGACATGCAGCTTGGTCTTGAAGCTGCCATCTGCGATCCACGCCTGCACCTTCTCCTGGTGCTCCTGGCCGTAAGCCGGCCCGAAATCTGGGTCGCTGACGATGAACCCCTGCATGGTTATCCTCTTTGAAACGACGTACATCAGGTTTCTGACCCCATATCGTTCGGAAGCATCCTTGATGTTGTACTGGGAGATCTGCGTCATCTCGTTAGTATATTTATTGCCTCAATTCGACAATGTTATCAAGTGGCGCAAGAAGAAGTAACACTTACCATTCCGCATGCGACAATCCTGCCATTTGTGTTCATGGCCTCAAGTGCCCCTTCCAAGACCTCACCACCAACGTTCTCATAGTAGATGTCGATACCATTAGGCGCCAGCCGCTTCAGCGCATCGTGGGTCGACTCCTTCTTGTAGTTCGTCGCAGCGTCGAAACCAAGCTCCTTGGTGATGTAGTCCAGCTTCTCATCCGAGCCAACGCTGCCGATGACAGTGAGGCCCTCGTGCTTGGCGAGCTGGCCGACGATCTGGCCCACGGCGCCGGCAGCGCTGCTGATGAAGATGGTCTCGCCCTTCTTGGGCTTGCCGATCTTGTACAGGGAAGAATAGGCCGTGAGGCCCGGCATGCCCAGCTGGCCGACGAAGATCGCGAGGTCGAAGTTGTGGGGGTTGTGGATCTTGAACACGCGCTTCCCGGCGATGACCTCCTTGGAGGCGTAGGCGTACTCGGCGATGTCGACAAAGGCCGAGACCAGGTCGCCCTCCTTGAAGTCCGGGCTGTCGGACTTGAGGACCTTGGCGATGCAGGAGCTGTTGATGGGCCCGCCCAGCTCGTAGGCTGGCGAGTACGACTTGACGCTTGCGTCCCTCATGCGGCCCCGCATGTAGGGGTCGAAGCTGGTGACGAAGTTCTGGAGGACCAGGCCGCCTTCGGGGACGGCATCCAAGTCAATGGGCCTATCCTCTATGACGAGGTCCTGTCCGGGTACGGGGAAGCCCTTGGGGACCTTCTTGAAGACGAAGGTCTTGTTGGGAGTAGGCATGCTTGCGATTCTGGGATGTGAGGCCTGGGCTGAAGGTAGGTGGTCTCAGGGGAAGTTCTTAGGTGTGTCCCTGTTATGATTTGAAAGATCGAATGTGAAGATGGCCTATCCGCTAGAAGCGTGCAATATTTGTCTACCGAAGAGTTAGAGCTTCCGAGTCAGGGGCGCCTGATGCTGTTATATCGTGCTCACGGTGACGTTCTGATGAATAATCCAAGCCGATTGATCATACAAATCGACCTTTGTCCCCACGGCCACGACCCGAAGAAAAGTTCCCACTGGGTATATGCCGTGCAACCTCAGAGCTAGGCGCTATGCCAGGGTGGTCGAGTTCCGCAGTGGAAAGCTGTGCCGAGGCATAAGGACTGGTGGCCAGGTCGCTTTAGTCATCGCCAGTCTCGCCGATCGCCGACGAGCCTCGGCGAGTGGGGCTGTTTAGGTGGGATCGCACCGCAAAATGTTATTGAGAAACGATTAGAATGAGCTAGAATGCGGGCTTTGAAAAGGAAAAGGAGAGTTAGACCATATCGCTAGGTAGACTTCTCTCGCCACTTTTGTACTGATATGTCGAGTTGTTCAAATGTTGGTCTTGGCTCATGGCAGTTTCGTATCCCTCGCTTACTGAGTGACGTTGCCGCTATCATCCAAACGTCTAGACCCAGCTGACCAAATGGCGACATCCCTCCCAAGCCAGCAATGCTGACACCACGACCAGATGGCGTTTTCGCCAGACATCTTGCTTGATTTATGGCCGGAGAGTTCTCCTTTACTCGTGCAAGCAATCAATGCTGAATGACCCACCGTACAGGGTTGGTCGGCATATCTAGGTACGATGCAGCACAGGGCGGTCCCTTCTGCCTGCCTATGGTAGCTTCTCGTTCGGGCCACGACGGCTCCCTCCTCATGCCTCCGACTTTGAGGCATATTATATGACAGAAGGCGCAACCCAAATTGGCGTGATCAGGCTGGGTGTCATTGCAACCTATGCGTTGTCGGGATAAACGTTCATTATCTTGCCTTGGAACTTGATGGTGTTCCAAGATAGATTTGACAACATCTGGCCGCCGTCGGCCGCCGCTCATCTGGGCGACGTGTGATCCAGCCATCGAGACCCCGCTCGCCTGGTCCCAAGAGCAGCCAGGCTCCATTCTTACATACCTCAAGTGCCAAATTCACATTCTTTGGAAGGGTCTGAGATAAGGCCGGAACTGTTCCAGGGACACTGCAAGACCGTCTTCTTAAACATTCCTCCAGCTGACGTGTGTCTCGTGGCCAGCCTGGACGCCACGTGCATGCATCTAGGCAGGCCGTGGGGGCTCCGTCAAGCCGACGGAGACAAGATGATCGACAAGACTGTTTGGGTTCACTGCGGCTGTCTTAGGAAAAGCATTCATAACAGCATCTCTCAGAATGCACCCCAGGAAATCAATTGGGCAAATTTGCTTCGAAGGTTTTCCTCCAAGCTCAACGGCAAGGACGGGCACAACAGATGATGCAAGCGGGACGCCGGCCGGGGGAGCTGTGGTTACACTAGGGCCAAGTTAGTGGCCGCCGGCCGGCCGGATCGCCCAGAGCTTAAGGCGGGCCCAGGTCATCATGCAGCTAAATCGGCGTCTTGTCTGCCCGGTCCGCCGGGTGTCACAAGGGCTGTCGGGTCCTGGCCAAGAATTATAAACACCGCACCGGGGCAACTTCATCCACAACACAATCCACGACGATCCAAGTATCATATGCTCTCGTTAGTGAGGCAGCTCTCCACCAGAGCTGACACATCCGGCCATTCAAGATGGCCTCGGACGCGATCAAGACGCTATCGAGCGTCATCGGGTGGACCTACATGCTGTGCTGGACCGCTTCATTCTACCCCCAGTTCCTCCTCAACATCCGCCGCAAGACCACAGTCGGCTTCTCCATCGACTTCGCCCTTCTCAACATCCTGGGCATGACCTCCTACGCCATCCACAACCTCGCCCTGTACTTCTCCCCTGTCGTGAGGGCGCAGTACGCGCATCGTTATCCTCGCAATCCCACGCCGACGGTGCAGCCCAACGATATCGCCTACGCCGTCCACGGCGCCGTCATCACTGTCCTCATCTACTCTCAATTCTACCCAAGGCTCTGGCGCTTCGCTCGGATCAAGGATCTGAGGTGCAGCCACTGGACCCTGGGTTTCTTCTGGGGCTGCATCGCTGTCGTCCTGCTCGGCGCCTTCGTCGTCGGCCTGCAGCCAACATCATTCCGATGGGAGTGGCTAGACGTGGTGAGTGAACTGATGGTGCCGGCCTGGCCTGGCCTGGTCTCATACCCACGGACATGTCACCTTCTTACTCTCACAGATCTACCTCATGGGCAACGTGAAGGCCTTCCTCACCGTGGTCAAATACGCACCGCAAATATGGCTGAACATCCGACGCAAATCGACACGCGGCCTCAGCATCTCCCAATTCTCGCTGGACCTCACAGGGGCCGTCCTGTCGCTCGTCCAGCTGTTCATAGACGCGGCCCAGGGTGGTGACTGGTCCGCGGTCCTGGCGAACCCTGCTAAGTTCGCGCTGGGCAACGTCACAGTCTTCTTCGACCTGGTCGCCTTTTTCCAGCACTATTACCTCTACCGTGGCGCCGTGGACGATGCACTGCCTGCTGACAAAGTAGATACCGAAACGGAACCGCTCTTGCCTAGCCATGCCCGTAGGACCACGCCTCAGACACCATGAGCCGTTATGCCGCCCTCGGCATGCACAAAGTCAAAGAAACAAACAGCTGCATATGTCGGCATACCGATTCGCTCGGACTACGGAGCAAGCATAACGTCGTTTCAACTCCCAAGAGTTGTGGTCGTGTCTAAAGGGAACGGCTTGATTCAGGGATACAGAGACAGTCCTCTCGTCGATCATTGCAGAATTCGGTCGTGGTACAGAACCCAGTGAGGTGCAGATGTCTGAGAGCTACGGCCTGCATGTCATCAACCTGGAAGAGCTCAATGGAGCGCCGCTTCAAGGTGCACATTATCGTGATGCGCTTCTCTGTCTGCCCGTGTTGTTCGGAGCAAACATATACATCAGTGCGTCATTATCAGATGCTCGCCGGTCATTGAACCGAAAGGAGACGGCTGGGTCTTTATGCGGCGCAGGAACTGCTGTCAACGTGTTCGGATTTTAGAATCGAGAACACCAAATCAGTCGGACCACGGCTATTTTCTTTTGCACAATGCTTCAGCTGGATCTGCACGCTTTCAATGCTGCCCAGCAGCACGGAGCACAAGTGTCTCTACTGGTGTCGGACCCGAAAGCATGAGCAGAACGAAGCAGCCCCGAACCTGCCGCCGTGACGTCTCACGTAAACTTTGAAGTTGTAGGTTCCCGGTCCCGTAACCTCTTCCCTGCAATAGTTCAAGATACTGCCAGTGAAACAAAGCCCGGCCAACACAATCGGCTTTGAAACAAAGAAAACACGCACATGGACTGCCTAAATGACAGCTGGAACGAAGCCCGTCCCTTTAACAACACAGGAGATGGACCTGAGAATTCATTATTGCTACTTCTGATATTTACTTACCAATGAAATTTCCATGAACTTTTCAACTCAAAATTTCCGAGACAAACAGACAACGCAGGAGCGTATAGAAGCGCATAAAACACTTTTAGTATAGTCGACTTCGATCAACCACCCCTACAGGCTGAGATAACCTACCATATCTTCTCGAAGCGCGAAAACCAAAGTTTTGCGTCCCCAGCCCGTCACTTTCAGCGACCTGCGCTTCAACACATCTGGTGTTCAGAAAGGGCCATCACCCCGGTGGACAGGAACGCACCAAAACGCCTCGCCTTCCCGTGAGTACACGATGGCATCACTATAATGAGGGTCGGATAGCTGAGGCAGATCAGCTGCGTCCTCGACGAAGCTGACCCGGAGGAGCCCGGCCGGCACACTGCCGTTCCGCCAGCTTGGAGTGGCACGCTGGTTCTCCAGGTAGTCCCACATTAGCTGCAGCGATGCCTCGATAAGGTTCTCCCATTCCTGGGGACCCTCTCCCGGCAGGTAGCCCACGCCGTGGACCACCTCAGACACGAAGCGCAGGCCGACGTCGACGTACTCTTCAGCAGCCTCGCCGGTGCATTCGAAACAATCGGCGGGCAAACGGTGGCCGGATCCTGGCTGCAATTCCGGCATGGTGAGCGGCACCAAGGAGGCGTCCTCGCCGGTAGCTATTGGTAAGCGCTGTGGGGGAATGGTGTGCAGGCAGCCGAACAGGCAGTTTGCCCTACATATGGGGCAGCTCTTGTGACCTGGAACCAGCTGCTCTTGAGCAGCAAAGTGCCCATTGATGCATTCAAGACAGATGATGTGGGCGCAGGGGAGGACCCCACCAACCTTTTGAGAGCCGTCAGCAAGTTTCCAAGGATCAGGTTCTAGGACGGGGACACCGCGAATGGCAATGGGATACATGCAGATCGGGCAACAGCACATAGGTTGTGGGCGTCCAGCTGGATTTTCAAGATAGCTCTTCACTGTTGTCCACAGGTTAGTATCTTCTTCTTCGGCGCTGTAGCGGCTCTTCTTGACAGGCCTGTCGGCGTCCAGCCCGCTGATATCAGAATGCTTTCGCTTCCTAGATTCGACAGGCCGGGACGGTGTTGCTTGCGGGGAAGACATTTTCGAAAGTTATATGAGACTATGCCTGATAGTCCCGTCGGATCCAAAAGAAAGAAAGAGAAAAGGGAGTGAGATTCCCGACCTGAGCAAGTTGCCGAGTGGTTAGTTGGTTGAACCCTCATGACCTTCCAGTCAGGCTCTCTTCCACTTAAGTAGATACTCACAGACTGCTGGCAACAATGCCTTCGCTCTAGCATGAGCACAGAATACAGGACAAGAGGACGGTTCGTTCAACAATGCATTTTTTGCTTGGGTACAATCTAGACCATGCATCGATTGTCAAAAAGGACGGGCCGAGCACAATGCTACATGGGCCGTACACCTTGCATAAGAATGGCATTGTGACTGACTAAGTTCCGAAGTACGTTCGTAGACCCAAATATAGCACACTCTTTATGTGATCACACAAGGTGAAAGAGAAAACCCGCAGGGTTCTTGTCGAGTACGTTATGTACCGACAGGCGACAACTGATTTGTACTCCTCCCCAAACCATAGCATGTCTGTGAAGGGCGCGGTCGTCCGAAGCCTTCAGAGTGACCTGTCGGGAGGACTTGGGAGGACTTTTGGTGAGAGAAATCAGATCTTGGTATCCGGAGTCTGGATCGGGTCTGTACAAAATATGTGCACTTGATTTCAGCGCCGTGCATTTCTATGACCGCTCCTCAATTACTGATATCAAGTGACGTTGGGCATGGTCACGGGGAGAGGATCTTGGCGGCAATGTCAGGGACGTGACAAAGTGCTGGGGGCAGACACTGATTCGCCCAATAGCTGAGATTAGTCGCGGTGGAACACTGCCTGTCTCGTGCGGCTGCCGTCTTGGCGTGATAAACGACCTCTACGACCTGTCGTTTTGGGACTGGCCCGCCATTGATAGATCGCAACGTGCCCTCCAGGGTGCGATATGATTAGGCCCATGCCCCGGAGAACGCGCATTCAGCAGCTTGGCGGCCCTCTCCGCCAGCTGCCCCTTGCATCTTCCCCCCTGTGAGGCTCAGCTGGGATCTGCTCGACGACGACTACAAATGCTACTCTTTCCCGTCAGTGGCAGTGATCGGTCAAGATGGACCTGTGTCCATCGGCCGTCAAAACCCCTCCCGCCGAGCAAACATGAAGGGTCTCCTCTGCAGCGTCGCCAGCGCCTTGCTCACTCGCTCTGCGGCGGCATTGAGCATCTCGCAGATCAATGGCAACAAGTTCCTGTCGCCGTACAACGGCCAGAGCTTGACCAACATCAGCGGGTTGATCACTGCCAAGGGTCCCACGGGCATCTTTGTTCGATCCACAGCTCCGGATAATGACACGGCCACGTCGGACTCAGCCTTCGTTTACAGCAGCAACGTCGGCAGCTCACTCAGCGTTGGGGACATCATCACCTTCGACGCAAAAGTCACCGAGTACAGGTCCAGCGGCTCTACATACCTCTACCTGACCGAGCTCACTTCACCAACAAATGTTGTTGTCGTCTCCAGCAACAACACGGTCACTCCTCTGGTCATTGGCGAAGATACGCCCAACCCACCGACGGAGCAGTTCTCCAGCCTTGACGGCGGCGATGTCTACGCCATACCCAACGGTGTTGCAAACATCTCGTCCGTGAACCCCGTCCTGGACCCGACAAACTATGGCCTCGACTTTTGGGAGAGTCTCAGTGCCGAGCTCGTGACCATCAAGAACGTGACGGTCATCTCACGCCCAAACTCGTACGGCGAGACGTGGGTGACTGGCGGATGGCCAGCGACTGGGCGCAGCGCGCGAGGAAGTTTGACCATGACGGCCCTGGACTCAAACCCAGAGGTCATCAAGATCGATGACCCTCTTGACGGCACCAGCAACCCGACCGCGCCAAAAATTGGAGACAAGGCGACCGATATCACAGGCGTTGTCTACCAGCAATTCGGGTTCTACTACCTCTTGCCTCTGACTGCGTGGGAGCTCACGACCCTTGCCGAGGGGACAGCATCACCGACGACCCTGGAGAGCACGCGGTCCTGCGAGGGGATCACCGTCGGCGACTACAACGTAGAGAACCTGTCGCCGACCTCCGCAAACATCGACAAGAGGGCGGATCACATCGTCAACTACCTCGGCGCGCCGGACCTGGTCTTCATCCAGGAGATCCAGGACGGCAGCGGGCCGACCAACGACGGGGTGGTCGACGCCAACGCCACCCTCACAGCCCTCACGGACGCGATCGCGGCCGTCGGGAACGTCACCTACTCCTTTGTCGAAATCGCGCCCGTAGATGGGCAGGACGGCGGCCAGCCTGGCGGAAACATCCGAGTGGCGTACCTCTACCGCCCTGAGGTGGTCAGTCTGTACAAGCCCAGCCCGGGCGACAGCACGACGGCCACCGAGGTCGTGTTTGGAGACTCCGGGCCTGAGCTCACGCTCAACCCCGGTCGGATCGACCCGGCCAACCCGTGCTGGGACGCGAGCCGCAAGCCCCTGGTAGCCGCCTGGCTCGCGGAAGGCGCGACGAAGCCGTTCTTTACGGTGAACGTGCACTGGAGCTCCAAGGGCGGCAGCTCAAGCCTTCAGGGCGACTTGCGGCCGCCTGTCAACGGTGTTGTTGGCAACAGGTTGGTCCAAGCAAACGTCACAGGCGTAAGCACTCATCCCCTTCCCTCCTCATAACCTTGACAGAGGAAAGCTAACAGAATGTAGCAATTCATCGCCGAAATCCTGGCCATTGACCCCTCCGCCGCAGTCATAGCCGCAGGCGACTTCAACGAGTTCGCCTTCGTGGAGCCGCTCACGACCTTCGCGGAGATCTCCGGCCTGACGGAGCTGGACGAGGTTGTCGGCACCCCTGTTGAGGAGCGGTACACGTACACTTTCGACATGAACACGCAGGCTCTGGATCACATCTATGTCAGCCCGGGGCTCGAGGAGGGGGCTGGGTACGAGCACATCCATGTCAACACTTGGGCGACTGAGGACGATGTTGTGTCGGACCATGATCCCAGCGTTGCGCTTTTTGGTGTGTGCGGTGCGTGAGGCGAGACGAAGGGGGTGTAGTAAGCTTCCAGATGTCTACGTGTCGTTAGTAAAATGAAAACCGCTGCTAGGACATGCCGAGCGATTTGACATACATGCTCGCATATTTCCACAGCCCTTGAACCAGCCACTGTCGGCCATTCGCAAGATGTGTCCAAGGTGTCGTAAATGACGGGGTGACTGCCTCAGGTGTTTTGATGGAGTCAACAGTAGGGCCCCCAAATGTCGGACAGGTACCACAAAGTCTTTATAAAGTAAGCAGGCGGGCGAGGTTAACCAAAAATTGCAAGGTACGTTCCGCTCCATAAGGCAGCCGTGAATCAGTTCTTGTTTCATGCGAGAGGATCCAATGTGGAAGTCGCCAGCTGCACAGCGGTCAAGTTATACCTACCTAGCTGGTAGATGGTTAGGATTCCCGAGACCTGGACACTGCAAAATCAAACTTAACAGTTTGCATCTTTGCCGTTGGCCTGCACTGATTTCATGGCCCAAAACACCTGCCTACCCACTTCTACCAAGAGCTAGTAGAACGCAATGTTTCAGCACCTGGAGGTTGCCTAAAGACCAGCGAACCACGCGACTTTGCGGGGGTTTCTACAATCACGGCTGTCCCTACACCCCAACCTTGAACAATTCTGACAACAAAGGCAAAAGGCAACTTTCACCCACAGACTTCATTCCGCCTGCGACATCGACTTTCAACCTTGAACATGTCTCAGAAATACCTGATGTCCAGGGACCTTGAGCTCCTTGAGAGCGGCGTTCTTGCTGACGCAACAATCACCTGTGGAGACAAGACTTGGAAAGTTCACAAAAACATAATTCGTCGCTGCGACTGGTTCAACAAAGCTTTCAGTGGCAACTTCAAGGTAAATTCCTCCAGGGTGCCCAAGTCCTTCCCCAGAACGGCAAACGAGCTGGTTAGCTAACAGGGCGCTATGCGGGAACGCAGGAAGCTCAGACAAACAACGTCAACATTTCTGCCGAGGACTTTTCACCCGAAGTTGTGGATTGCGCGATCTCATTCATCTACTCTGGAGGTTCGTCCAGCTCTCGGCGTCAGCCAAGGTCTCTCGGTACTCTTGTTAACTTGTGCCCAGTCGTCAATATTGAGAAGGCGAACACCAATGATTCCGTGCCCGATGCATGCGTTCGGCTCTGGGCCATCGCGGACTTCTGGGTCCTTAAAGAGCTTGAGAACGAGGCCCTCGCCATATTGGACAACTACTGCGACGAGAGGGTGAAAGCTATCTGCGCCATGGATAAGAACCACCGACCTTCCCTCACGCCTCATGACTACGACATTCTCCTCGTGCAGACGTTTCGTGGTGTCGAGACTGCGTACACAACTTACCAACATTCAGTGCCTTGTCAGCAGGTTTTGGTCAGCTTTTTCCACGGAATTAGACTCATTGTCTTTGCTAAACAGGCCTTCTTGTGTGCCATGTCCGAAGCGCCTCCCCAGTTCTCGCATGAGCTTTTCTTGGCCACAATCGGCGGCAGGGAAAGCAAGTGGGCCCTTCAGACGGTGTCAGCTTTCAATTTGTACCGTCGTACAGGTGGTTGCACTTCCTGCAAGGCTCGTAAACGCAAACATCCAGAATCATATGTAATTGATCCATCCATGAGCGAGCAGTACATTATCGACAAGGCGCGCAACTTCCTCTGGCGCTGTAATGCATGCTTCGAAAAGCACGGTTTCAAGCATGTTCGCGAGGATGATGAGAGACTTTGAGCAGACCAGAAGCGATGGAGCGTGCACACTGAACTACACCTGGGCAGACAGGAGGCTTTGGAAGGGGTTAGCCATGGATGCGAGGACTCGGGCCAGCTCAAATGCACACTCCCGGGGGGTCAACTGAGAATCGGAGCTGAGTGTCAACACAAAGAGGTTTGCGGGGACATGCTCAGTTGCCCATGGGTACGAACGAGATGAGCTTAGCACTCGGGCAATCATTAAGCGTAGCCTTTTGGGTGTTGAGACTACTGCATCGTGACCAGCAGCTAGGCAGCGAAAAGCTTGCCGTTATTCCGAGCACAAAAGTTTACTCTAGCGATGCAAATTGTGACAAAAACCAATGAAACTCGTAGTGATGGAGACTAAGCTTCATGCTCCATTCGTAATGCTTCAAAATCACCTACATACCCTCGTTATGACCAAAATGATGTAACTGGAGCTTTCAAGGAGGTCCATGGCTGCGTAACAATTCCACACCAGATGCTCGCCTACGCCCAAGCCCTATCTCGATTCGTGATGTCTTGTTGCACTTATGGCATCATGATATTGACAAATTCACTCCTTAGGGTATCCTGAGGTTATCCTAAAGAAGGGAGGCCGTCCCAGGAGAGGGTATCTGGATAACTCATGGGAGGCTATCGCAGGGGAGGCTATCGCAGGGGAGGCCATCGCAGGGGAGGCTATCCTAGCAGTTGTTATCCGAGGGGAGGTTATCCTAATTTAGGGAGGCCATCTCAAGGGATGGTATCTGGATATCCCAGGGTAGGTTGGCCCAGGGGAGGTTGGCCCAGAGAAGATTTGCCCTAAGGGAAGTAGATAACAGGAGCTCCTTCCCAATCGCTATCGAGGGACCTAGGTACCTACGTAAGGGCTTTCTTCGCCCTGCAGCCTCCCCTTCTGACTTCCAAGGTTGACACTTGACCATTTCCAACCCAGAACATCACACCACTCGCGATGTCTCAATCAGACGATGCAGAGGCGCAGCCAGATGCTGATGGCATCTCGCCACCATCCAAGATGCTCACATTCGGCCATACCCAGAGTAAATTCATGTCCAATGACCTGAGGTGAGTCCATTCCCTTGCCTTGAGCTGCAAGATTCGAGATGATGTTCTAACATCGATAGCAGTCTCCTTGAAAGTGGAGACTTCGCCGACGTGATATTGCGCTGTGGAAACAAGGCATGGAACATCCACAAGAGCATCGTCTGCAAGAGATGCGTCTGGTTTGAGAAAGCCCTCACTGGCAGCTTCGAGGTGAGAGTCTATGGCATCGTGCACGGCTCTTTTTCATTTTTCAATCTCGCTGACTGTCCCCCACACACAGGAAGCTGAGACCCAAAAGATCACTCTCACAGACATCGCGCCAGAGCTTGTTGACGTCGTTGTCCGCTACCTCTACTCGGGCGGTACGTACTACACCTCCTTCTCTTCTTCGAGATGTCGCTTACTAATTTTTGGTGCAGCCATCGATACCGACGCCGTTCAAAAGTGCGATGGCGATTCCATCGTCAGCAAGTTCGCCAGCCTCTGGGCCGTCGCCGACTTCTTCCTCCTCGAGCCGCTCAAGAAGGACATCACTTCCGCCATGGAAGATCATTTCGAGGGCAACATCAAGGTCATGTGCGATGCCAAATGGTACATTGGCGCCGATCAAGGCAAAGCTATCGTCCAAGAGTTCTTCAGTGGTGCGGTCGCTACGTATCGCGACTTCCCACACGCCAAGCCCTGTCGAGAAGTCCTCATAGACTACGCGCATGCCATAAGGCTTCAGCTCTACCGTTCTGACGACTTCGTTCAAAGAATCGCCGAATTCCCAGATCTTGCTTCCGACCTATTCCTGGTTGCCGTCAAGGGACGCGAGAGCAAGTGGGTGGGCAGTTCCAAAGCCGATTACCGGAACTACTACCTGCGATACAAGTGCAAGAGCTGCAGATGCAGTTCCAAAGAGGCGGCCAGCTGGCATGTGGATCCACAGGCGACAGGCAAGAAAACCAGAATCATGGAGGTCCCGTGGAAGTGCGAGAAGTGTGTGGACAAGTCTGGCTATCTATGGGAAGGTCGTGGCGATGCTCAGCATGAGAAGTAGGCGGATGGCTTGGGCCAAGGCAAGACAAGTCAGGGCTGCTGCTTCTGAATACTAAGGTTTGATGGAAGGATGGCGTTCTTGGCTTGTGATGGTTAGAAAAAGAGAATTTTTGACACGCGCTGAATTGAAGTCAACACTTCCCAATTAATGACCACTAAGCGCCACCTCCCTTGCCTCTGACCTATGGTGGAAGCTAACCCTTAGATGTGAAAAGCCTTATATGTGAATATTTTCTGGATGGCTAAATATTTATTTCAAGGACGCAAAGTACTGTGGGAGACAGCTGTGGGTGGCCAAATTATGTGGTTTGCATTGTAAGTTGAGCAGTCTGAGGACTCAGCAGAATGGGTGGCAGCTCTCTTTGAAAAGGAGCCCTTGTAACGCCAGTGACTGGCCCCTTCCCTCAACCCATTCAATTGACCCATTAACCGTACACCCTACGGTGCTTGCCACAAGTACATTTTATATAAAAAGTATATAATTATTTAAATTTATCTCTCAGTTGGAAGTGATGTAAATATGTAAAATGCGGGAAGATCAGAGTAGCGTAGTAAGTAACGGAAAACGGCACCCCAGACTGGATTGCACGCATTGATGTGGTGACCGCGTCCCGGCCACTTAAGCTAAGCTTTGTTATGGTGGAAGGAGACATGCTGACTAACTTCAGCGCCCGTCTCGCCTTTCCGTTTCGAGGATCAGCAGCTAATCATCCTCGGCTCGCCCTTCCCTCCTTTCCAGACTGAAGGTCATCTCTAAACCTCGCGACGTACCCACATGCAGCTAGCTTCGGGCCTTGCAGATCTTTGGATAGGAGCTTGCGCGCGGTTGATGCGCGCGGTTGATTGCAAAGCATCGTGATGGAAATAACCTCTGCAATATCATTTGTGAACACAAGACGGGCTTAGCCCAAAGTCATCACCATGTGTGCGACAGATATAAGACGGGAGAAGACCTTGATTCATCCACAGAAAATGGTCCACAGGCAAAGGCGACCAACTCTTGAGTGATAAGAAATCTACCCGAGCTCTCACGGATCAGAAACATCAAACAAACCTCGAAAATGTCTGTCGCGGCCAAGAACGTGGCCCTCGTCGTCTTCTCGACCCGCGGAGTTCGCGTGGGACCCAGCGTCGCATCCCTCGTCTCGACAGTACTCCAGCCATCAGCAAAGGCGGCAAACATCAACCTCAAGACCGTCGACCTCAAGTCCTTCAACCTCCCCGTCTACAGCGAGTGGATGCCTCCGAAGATGGTCAGCCCCGGCGGCCCACAGTTCGAGCAGGAGACCTCCAAGGCCTGGGCCGACGAGATGTCCTCACACGACGGCTACGTCTTCATCCTGAACGAGTACAACTACAGCATGTCAGGCGCCGCTAAGAACGCCATCGACTATCTTATGAACGGTTTCACCGGCAAGCCTGTCGCGATCATCAGCTACGGCATTCAGGGTGGGAGCCTGGCCAACGACCACGCCCAGGGTGTCCTGTCCAAAATGGGCTTGACTGTGATCGAGCCGCGGCCGACGCTTGGCTTCTTCGGTGGCCAGGGCCCGGAGGGGATCCTCGCTGTTATGGAGGGCAAGCTCGGGGATGAGACGAGGAAGGACTGGAGCGAGGGCCGCCGGGCCGAGATCCTAGAGGCGTTTGAGAAGCTGGGCGAGCAGCTGCGTGTGCCTAAGCCGGAGGGCGACCAGCTCCCTCCCAATTAACACAAGTGATGATGTTCGATAGATTTCTTTTACAATTAGAAGAGCATTTACACTTTTCATTCGTTATCATAGCATGAGAGTCAAGGGCGAGAGAGGATCGAATACAATTTAACTATCAATCAGTTCTATCTTTTTCTCTGTTTTAGCTGTCCAGCTCCCGGGCAGAAACGTACACAGATATTATCTCAGTCTTGCATCTATTGAAAAGATGCGATGATGGTCAAAAGCCATCATTAAGAACGCAGTCTCATGTAAACACGCATCCAGCACTGCCTCCGGTACTGGTATATACTGTCTTTTGAAGTAATTGTTGCAAAGTCTTCCCATCCCAGAGAACACCGTGCCATTACCACAGTGGAAGGACTGGCAGTTTATCTTTGGCATCCCGAAGAGCGCCCGGGTATTCTGACGGGCTGTGTCGACCGCACCACAACGGTGAATGTCGCAGGGCCGGGCGACGACGGTCCCCAAGCGGTGGATGTCGCAGGGCGGTGGCGCGACGTCGTAGACGACCACCCCCTAGACGACGACCCCGACTCCCGGCAGGGACAGCGAACCATCCCCATCTCCCGCTGCGCAAGGACAACGACACAATCGATGTAAGAATTAATCCGGCGCTCTATACCGCGGAGGTGTGCGAGCATTTCTTCATGACGCGGCGACCATTCCCCGCTGCCCAGGCGGACCGCCTCATGATCAAGCCTGAACTCTGCGATCAGATGCCGGGCGTATTCCATGAACATGGCCCGGTGCTCGCGGTTCATTTCCGGCTGGAACCGTGCCCAGGTTTCGAGGTTTGCGGCTGGGCGGGGGATCCACGGTTCGTGGGCACAAAGCCCCAGGTGTTGTTCTCCATGTAATACCGAAGAGAGGGCCATCGTGTTTATGCGCGCTCGGATGGCGTCCGCACAGATCTCTGGTGCCTTGTCGTTGAGGTATTCGATAGTCAGAAATGTTCTCCGCTGGTCTACGCTCAAGGTCATCTCAGACCAGCACTGGAGCAGAAAAGCGTCGAAATGGAGGGGGTCGGGGTGGTCTTTGAGGTGCTTGTCGACCCTGCTTCTCAAGGGGTGCAGAAATGTGCCGTTGGTCTCGTAGTAACGGTGGATAAAGCGCGATAGCCACGTCACTTGGGACTTCCAGGGGCCGCATCGCCACGGGCCGCATAGTGACACTCTTAAGAGGAGAGACCTGTCGGCATGGTTTTGGCTCGTGAGGAGCCGATGCAGATCGTCCAACACTTGCTTCGCTGCCGAAAACCACCAGTCCATGTCTCGGCTGTACCAGTAGTGGGTATTAGGGCTGGGTGACTCGAATAGCCTGGTATTGACTGTGAGGCGCAGACAACGTTGCTGGCGCTGGGACAGTTGCAGTGGTGCTATAGGTGAGCCGCCGCTGAATATCAAGTCGTGTGTGGGTTCTTTGCGCTCATGGCTGGCGGGAGCAAATCCCGGAGGAACAAAAAGAAACTCAGGTTCTTGATACATTATGGTTGATGATTGAAGAACAAACTGAGTGTGCCTTTTTCCAGGATGATAATGTCAGGTGGTTTGATATTTGATATAGCAGGAATCGATTCAAGATCAAGATCTTCCCGAGAAGTTTGAGCGAGTAGAGTTGCTGGAGTTGAAGAGGGAATTTAAACTCCCATGCACCCTCTTCAAGATTTAACATGATGACAAAAAGCCCAATTCTTCTCGGAATTGGGAGGAATTGGCGGTGGTGCTGTGCTGTATTCTAATTCCTGTCAGTTAATCCGCGCTACTTACCGACGGCGTGCTGCCAGGCTACGCCAGACACAGTTCATGTTGGCTCACAAGCCAGAAGGGAAAAAAGAAAAACGGACAATCCTCTCTGGCAGTTCCAGCAGATGGGCAGCACTAACTAAAGCTAAACTTTGTTAGTGGCCATGCACGCCGTTTTAGTCACATGCCTCGCATCTTGTCCAAGGGATGGAAAGTCGGAGAGTAGGGGAGGCAACACCACGAGGGACCGAGAGAGGAAGAAAGACAGCCTGGACATAGACTATCGTGTTGAAGAACTCGGAATTGTAGACTGCCGCGCTGTATCGAATGCCGATGCCCCACGAGATGCGTATCCAACCAAACGCCCGGCCAGGGAGCGCAACGCGCACCACCCTCTTATTTGAATTCAACCAGGAACCGCCGCCAAACACCTTGCTGACGCTCGCAACCACCCATCCTCAGGTAAACCTCCAGCGCTGGCACAAGGCGCCTAGCCGCGCCCGCCGTTGTAGTCGGCGCCGCCGGACCTCCGCAGCTCCTTGACGATGTCGGCGAAGACGAGGTCGCGCTTGTCGTCGGCGTTGAACTCCTTGCTGTAGTGGTGCAGGACCTTCTTGACCTCCTGGACCTCGGACAGCATCTTGAAGCGCTTGGCCGAGTGGACGTTGGGGCCGTTCCATATTATCAGGGCGAACTTGACGCGCGTGCTCTCCGAGTCGTTGGCGTACTCGACGCGGGCGTAGGCGTACTGGATCTGGTCGTCGGCCAGCTTGTCGACCATGGCCTCGAAGGACTCGCTGCTCGACTCCTGCAGGCCCATCTGCTTGCTGGTCGTGCCCGACGAGATGAGCAGCCACTTGGTCTCGTCCTTGTCGCTGCGGACGGCCTCGTAGGCGGCGAGGAGCTCGGGGGAGTTGATGCCGGACATTGTGTGGGCGCGGGGGCTCGAAGACGGCGTGGGCTTGTGGATTTATACAGAATATTGTTTGATGGGTAGACTTCCTCTAGGGATACCGTAGGTTCGAGGGGACAGTCGGGACGGCTGACACCAGCTTGTCGAAGTCGCAGGTGCTGTAGGAATTGGCTTGCCGTCGCAGACGTGTCTCGATCGCTTCCACCCGAACCCTGCATTGTCTGTTCGCGACCCGCACTCGCAAGGGCCTCCCTGCGGTGACCCCGAGTTCAGGGGCTGCCGGGCTTAGTAATCTGTTCCGATCTCCATTCTGGATCGGCACGACCCTTGATGTGCATGTGCATGATGCGCATTCTGAGAGGCTCAACTTGCTCGAGCTTGCGCCGAACCTTGACAGCCGAGATCTAACAAATTTCCCGCGTGCTGCCCGCCTCAAGCCATTTGGAAACGACAACAGCTACACTACCGCGCGTCGAAGCCGTCAATGTTGCTGCGTCAATCTCTGCGCTCCTTGCGTTCTGCCCCGAGCACGACATTCCTGAACAAACGCCTGTTCGCGGCCATGTCGCAACCTGGTAGCCCGGCCGCGAGCTCCGAGGCTGGCGGCCCCGTCGAGCAGACCATCCGGACGAAGGTACGCACGCCATCGCGCCAACCCGAGTCGGAGGACTTCAGCTGACGCCACCTTCTGCTGCAGCTCGTCGAAAAGTTTGGCAACAACATCAAAATATACAATGACTCCCACCTCCACAAGCACCACAAGGCGATGGCCGGCAGCACATCTGCAGAGACACACTTCCGCCTGGTCATCGTCTCCAACGAGTTTGAGGGCAGCAGACAGATCCAGCGACACCGCATGGTGAACCAGCTGCTGAAGGAGGAACTCGCACGAGAAGGCGGAATACATGCACTGCAGGTCAAAGCCCTGACGCCAGAGGAAGAGGGGAAGAAGTCGGCGCAGGAGTAGGGTCAAGTCAACATAGATATGAGACTCTCGGACCATTGACCCGAAACGACGACAAGACGCACACGAAGAATGACTAATATCCCCGGCCCACAGGTTTTCTTACGAGAACACTCCACGTAGAGCTCATAGGAGGACCGCTAGATGCCAATCTGCGACAGTGCTGGAGAAAGCACGTCCATTCCATAATCGGGGCAATCCATCAGCCATTTTGCCTTCTTCAAGTGCCGTTGTTACACACAGAGTCACTGCCTACACGGTGTACCCACGGAGCAGTCTCCCTCGTCTTACTATGACCAACTGGCTCTCGACCCACGATTCCTTGAGCGGTTCGCAGACCATGTGACTCGGGGAACACAATACATTGTGGACTGTTTCATTGTGTCTGTGTAAGCAACATAGTCGGTGTCACCAACGAATTTGGGAGCCGTCTACATACTAAAGATCTACTCGATGCGAATGTCCAGGACTGCGGCCATGTCCTCTGCCTCTATGGACTCTGAAAACGTCCAACCTGCAGCCGAAGGGACGATGTCTACGCCGTAGAAACCCATCAGGTCAAAGAAATCTTGACCCAGGCTAAAACAATGTCAGCCTGTCGGCCTCGGCATTCCGGAGCAATAAAAGCAGGGGGCTAGGTGCTTACAAAGCCCGGGTCCTGGTGATCTCGTTGATCTTCTGAGCCGTCTGTCTCTCTTTTGCATCAAGGCAGACTCGTCTGGCCACCTTCCGGAGTGCCATGAGGTATGTCACCATGGTCTTTCGGCTCTCGAGCTGTGCGTCTTGTCCCTGGCTGCGGACAATCTGGGAGTCGATAGCATTGTAGCAACGGCTCAAAAAGAATTGGTCCACACCCGGGATTTGCTCAATGAATCGTTGGTGTTTGAGGTGCATGGATTTAACGCCATCTGTGAGATTGGTTTGGACCTGTAGCTTGCATCAGTGAATGGCATCACTGGCCAAAGACAGAGAAAAGTACATACAGCTGCCATCGTGACCGGAATGGGGAAATTGATCGTGAGTTGATAGATCTTGGTGGTGATGGCCACATTAAATGCTCGCACTCAATGTGAGCTTTCAGGTTGCAGGAAACCAAGTAGAATTCAGATCTGTGTTGAGGTTGACCACTTATGTTCGCACACCCGGGACAAAAACAATCTTAGCTCGATTCGACGCCGGCGAGCTTTTCGACTGGGCATGAGACCAGCGTCTTTGACTGCTTCCCCGAGTACAAGACTACGGGCGCTGCACTCACATTTCATCATTCTGGAAGCCTCATCAAGCAACAACAGAAGACTCCACTCATTGTGACCTCTGATATCCATGCCGTCTTTCTCTCTACGAGGAACTGCCTTGAATACGCCTACTTCCCTCATTATCTGGTGGTCTGCTATTCTAAGCTGCCTCGTAAAAGCTCCCTACCTCTTGATAAGTTACCAGAATGAATAAGGATTGTGCTTCTTCAAATACCCTACATAACCTGCTGCAATGCACCCGGATCAATGGCTTATGGTAGACAGAAATGCCATAAAGCTCCATATGAGTTCGTAGCAACCAACACAGAATTACTCGCCACTTACCAAATTTGAGGTCACAGAATCACTGATTTCCTATCTTGAGGACACATTTAGAAGACAGACCAGGCAGACTATCAATTCATGGCCAGACGCTATTATGTCTTGAATGTATGCTGAGTGTTGGTGAGATTTTTGAATTAGACCTAGTATCAAGAGTACCATAATTTGGCTGAGATCTTCACATTCATTGATTCATGAGATAAGTAGTATCTGCGGTGCTTTGTGAGCTATTTTAATGTCTTGAACCAATTCATAAACAGAGTGTTTCAAAGTCTTTGGCATATTAGTCATTACATGGATTGCAGAGTCTTATTACTCATAAAGCAAAAATTCCCTCTGCTTATCGTAAATGGACTCTATTACTCTGTTTGAACCTTTCCCACCATCAGAGGTTGCCTGTGCCCAATTATCTCCATAGCTACTCCACTACTCCATGGATCATATACGTCTCCGCAAGTAAACTTTTACACAATTTCAACGATCTAACCTGGTTATATATTCTACTGAAAGGGAACAATGTCTTCGATTCCTTCGTCACAGGTGATGCAGGCCAAAGACTGGCATTGCATAAAGATATATGTCTTTTGATCCAGACAAGACATGCAGAATTAGATAGCGAAGGGTATTTTCTGTACTACCATGCCAGAAATAAATAAATTAGTGTTAAACAATCATTGATGGCTCATCTACCTAGGTAGTGTCTTGGGAAACGCGGTCGACCTGCTCTCAAACCAGCTTCACGCAATAACCGTCGGACAAATTACTTAGACACTTCATGCTGAACTTCTTGCTTGGCCTTTTAGCAGTATATCTCTATTCACTGCGGGTCTGGATGACATATCGAAGGCATCTCAAAACTGAGACTCAATAATGGAGTGTGCCAACCTGTGCTTTGTGGATCCAGGCCGTCCTGGAACGAACTTGACGCCAGAAGCGAACCAGAATCGCCCACCGTGTAGGCCTGGGCCTTCCACGTGCCACATCCACTCCTTGCCAACCATTTGTGGCTCGCAGGGCTGCAACGGAAAAGAGATACGCACAGTATTTGGTGCACCGCGTTCAAAGTTGAAGAATCGATGACGTATGAAATCATCTGTGATCGGAAGTAACTGACACAGACTACCTTGAATTCATCTACGATTCGAATGTACTAATCCGGCGTGAAACAGATTCTCCTTATGGTCTAACTTCTTAAAGTGAAGAGCCCAATTGCTTGGTCACCTGGCCGCTTCGAGGCGAACGGTGAAGTGCCTGTGAGCATGCTGCTTTTGACTCAGCTCGCTCTAGCAAACATAATGCACCGCGAGGATCGAGATCCGTCTCACATTTTCCACGCGGGGCTTTATTTGTCAATGCCCAATGTTGACTTTTGGCGGTATGCATTTTGGCCAGTGGATTTTGGGCCTTGGTGCCCCCGACTCGGATATGGGCGAGAAGTCCTGGGGAACCCCAGGTGTGTGGCCGCCACGAGGCTTTACCAATCAGCAACAACCTTGGAGCAGGCCCGGTTCCGACAGGAACCGAGCCCCCAGTCACAGGGGACGGCCAGCGAGGCCGCCGCCAAGAGCCTGACACGTAGCCGGGCAAGTGAGGCTGCATAATCCGCTACCGGGGATTTTCGAGCTAAGCAACCAAAAACCTTTGCATTGACATCGGTAGTGCCCTTGGCTCAGGAATCCCATGTGCGGCGGGATGCGTTTTAGGCGAGCCTGGAACCGATTCCAGCTGCCCGCGAGAGTCAGGGCATTGAAGTGTTGAATGATTATGAGGCTCGTACGCGATCTGGGGCTGCAGTATCCACGCGCGCGATGACGATAGAAAAGCAGCATGAAAGTTAATTTCATGTACAGGTTTGTGTAAACCTTGATCTTGAAGTGTCGCATTCTTATAATATCCTCCCTCAGAACAAATGCGACACGAGTTCTGATCTTCCAGTTATCTGATCGTGCTGAGCATTGCTTCCCATAAGTCTCTTCGCGTCTACCGCTTGCGCCAGATCTAGAGACGCAGTCAAAGACCTAGGCGTTTGCACCCTTGTTATCCTTCGGCTAAAGAAACGTTCACGCCACGAAACTCCCCTGGTTCACCGCCCGCAAGTCGACCAACAAACAAAATGGTTTTTACGGCTCCCATCTTCTGGCATGCAGGCCAACATGTGCAGCCTCACCAGCTTCCCGATGCTCGCTCAGACCCAAAGGGACGCACCCTACTCCGTCGCATGCGAGGCGGATACGCCGCCATGAGCGAGGAGACCATGCCGGACCCAGGTTCAGACCGCGTGTCCGAAAGGACACAGACACCTGAAACGCCCGCCGAGAACCCATTTGAGAGCCCGCAATACACCGACGACCCGCCAGAGTACGATCTCGAAAGCCTCGGACAAGACCTCCCTCCTGCGCTGCCCGGGTACACTCCCCTCCCTGATAGTGCACCGCGGCCCATCGGGAAGGAGGACCCGGAGCCAAGGCAGCGGAGGAAGTACCTCTACGTGCTGAAGAGGAGGATCTCGTCCACCAAGCAGAGATTCAACAAGAGCAGCGCCAAGAGCATCGACGAGGACACGGTCAGCTCTGATGAGTCCGAGCGAGGAGTGGTGCTGTACCAGCAAAACAACCAATGGGTTAATGTTGAGGAGGCTGATGCGAGCACCCCGGAGGTGAAGCCGAAGACCCTCAAGGGGTGGGTGCGGAAGATCTGGAGAGCTGTCAAGGAGTTCTCCAAGGAACACCCGGCATTGTTCATTCTTGCCGTCTTCGCCATTATTATTGTGGCGATGTGCCTGTTGATCTAGGCCTGGCTCATAAGTCTTTGGGAACAACGGAGTATTCAGAAGGTAACGCATAGGCTCTTTGGAGCTTGGGGAAAATGGTGCAGTTTGATGATTTACGATATCCAAGATGTAATTATGCTTAGTTGACGATTAATGGGATGATGGGCGCCTCGATTGGATTTACCGACCTGTTTCATTGGAATGGTTTAGAACAACCGGCTTCCGCTGCTGTGCCGAACATTCAACATGTCTACAAATCTCCACGTGATAGGTACTCAACATGGTTTCAAGCGTTGAAGTCACGTCATTCGCTCCATGAGAGTTCGAGCTCAAGGTGAAGTGATGCACTTCGAGCGGAATTGCACCTAGGCTTTCTTGCAAAGTCTTGAATGTCTGAAGAAAGGCCACTTTCGTATATCAGCTTATCAATATTGATGAAATCATGGGTCAGTAGTCATGTCAATTTGAGAGACCCATCAACCGGTGTGTCGGGACAAAACTGGGAGGGTGAGGGAAAACAAACAGAAGCCCAGTTCTTGGCACTCAGTCACAATCACATGAACGTCTCGATTTGCCATGACGAAACACAAAACTTGTGCCAGGATTTCGAATTACCAAATTCTCCGATCAGTACGCTACCGCCGATGGTGAAGCTCTGGGCCGGTCCTATGCCAGGTTCCGGTGGGCGGCGCCACGCCGGTCGTGGTCCCGGAACTCTGGGTGTGCCAGGAACCTCATGCTACAGGCTACATGGGTACCGTTGTCTTCTACGCGTTAAACCGCGTCAACGCTCATGTGAAAATAAACTTCTGCTAACGAAGCTCATTTTGATCACTGAATTCTACTTCATGCAGAAGGATAGAAGGTGTCCTTTGGAGACGTCTACGAGCGAGAAATCCAAGTGACTGTGGCCATTTAAATTGAACCTCTTCATTGTGAGAATTTTTGTCGTAAAAGCTTATCTGAGACGCATCTATTTCTTACCACAGAATCAATCGCTACTATTAGTACACACGATTGATGGCCTTGAATTTTACCCGCCCTGAAAACCTTGAAATGGAGCTTCAGATTAGTGCTTGATGTCAAAGTGTGAATCCGCGCTCTTAACCCAGCAGGCATGCTTACCTCAAATTGGCAAGCAGCAAGCAGCCCCGAACTTACTGCTATAGACTTGAGACTGAACAGTGTACTTGTTTTGGTGAGACTTGATGAAGCTTTGTGATTATTCAGTCTAAAGTGAGCCATTGGAATGAAACGGAGCCAGAGATCCCAGTCGCAGATACCTGATATAAAGAAAAGCAGTCTTTCATTTTGTTATAGTATTCCGAGACGGGTAGAGAAGTCCAGTCTGAACAGGGCGTTAGTTTGGCTTGCCAGCCTGTGAGATAACCAGCCATGTTGATCAGGGTTTCTAACACTGCAAAATACTTGATCCATCTAAAGGCTCAGATACACCCTCAGAACCCTGAGATTCCAGGCTTATTTTACGGCAGATGGTGAATACTCAACTTTGAGACTCCTCGTGATCTAATTAGCTATGGCAATGCCCAGTGGAGATGGTCTCAACCACCAATATAGTCTCATGCTGCTCCTTGACGAGACTTTGTGAGCGACGTGATGTGAGGATGGCACCCATAACGAAGCTGGCTTATTGCACGATCTAAAAAGAAATCGCAGGTTTTTATCAAGCTAAGGCTCCTTCTATCTCGGGTGTGGGTGTGGGTGTGCACGCACAGCATTATGGCTGGAGCTGTCTGTGACCAACCTCAACCCAGACTCGCATTCTGCCTGGACTTCTGCAAACTGAAAACTCATATCGACTAGCATTTGTTTATGACCATCATAACCCAGGACGAGAGGCACAGCTCGAGAGCCGGAAGAC
This sequence comes from Diaporthe capsici, assembly GCA_013364905.1. NCBI lineage: Eukaryota > Fungi > Ascomycota > Sordariomycetes > Diaporthales > Diaporthaceae > Diaporthe > Diaporthe capsici. Next base: position 367,947 of record WNXA01000017.1, read on the forward strand.
CATGGTGACATACCTGAAGGCACTCCGCAAGGTGGCCAGGCGAGTCTGCCTCTTGCTGGAAGGTAAAGGTAGTGGGATTGACAATTAAATTGGAACAGGACATCCTCACGTTGCTCGTCTGTCTTAGCACACGTGAGCACGGTCTCATGATTTGCTTTGTACCTAGGTAGTATGTCTAGAATGAATTGGAAACGCTATGAAGTACAAGAAAAACAAAACGATAGATACATGGACAACCGGAAGAGTTTCGTTCGCCAACATTTATCGCGAAAGACAAATTCCTCTCAAGCGGAGGTAGGAGCAGCCCCGGAAGGAGCAGCGCCAGAGCCGGAGGGAGCAGTGCCGTTGCCACCACCGCCACCAGCTCCAGTCAGAGCATTCGACTCGGCGTGTCCACCGTCGGCAGCGAGGTAGCCAGCAATGGCGTAGTACTCGTCGTTCTGGTAGTCGGCGGTCGAGTTGATGCCGATCTGGATCCAAGCAAAGAGCCCGTCGGTGATGTCGTCGCCCAGGTACAGGAACTGGGGGAAGGGGTCGTAGTTGGTGTCGGTCTGGACGATGGACCACATGTCCTCGTCGTTGGTGGTCACGTCGACGGTGTTGGTGTTATAGGGCGACGTCGCCTCGACGGCGGAGCGCAGCTCTTCGGGGAAGAAGAGCTGGCCGATGTGGGCGACGGGCTTGTTCCAGATGGAGATGGTGCCGTTGGGCATGACCGTGGCGTTGGTGTGGGCGAGCAGGTGGGTGTGCGTCGCACGGCCGTCGTAGTGGCCCGGGAAGATGGTCTCGAAGGAGACAACGCCCTCGTGGTCGGTCAGTTGCACGCCGCGGAGGTAGGTCGAGTTCACACCGTCCTCGGCATAGTTACCAGAGACGGAGATTCCGGAGTAGACGCCTGTCGCGTTGGCATTCCAGACATCGACAGCCACGTTGGGAACGGGGGAGCAGTCGGAGATGTCCACGTATTGGACCTCAAGAAACAGGTCGACACCTTCGGACCACTCAGCCTCCTTGACGTTGGAGCGGAAGTACTCCCCAACCATGTAGTATGGGCCGGCAGTGACCTCGGGGGCGAGGATGCAAGACGTGTTGGCATCGAAGACAGTCTCGAGGGCCGTGAACATGTCGTAGTCGCTGACGCCGGTGTAGTTGTGGTTCACCGTCTCCCACTCCTCAAGGGCAGCCAGGTCACGGCGGTACTTCTTGGGGTTGGCCTTGATGCCGCGGGCCTCGCGGAGAGACTTGACAGTGTTGGCCCTCCTTTGGATATTGCGCTGCTTGAGGCGGCGGGCGGTGGCCGAGTTGGCACACGCACCGAGGGATCGGGCACCAATCTCAGCAGTCAGATCGCGGACCTCGATTTCCCGCTTGATGTGGTCGTTGCTGTGCTGCTCGCCGGGGTGGGCGAGGACACCGGCGGCCAGGCTGAAGCCGGTGGCGATCTTGGAGAAGCCAACCATTTTGGTGAAGTTATTCTAGAAACTGGGAAATAAAACGGATTTGGGTATCTTTCGAAAGCGAATGTGCGTGTCAAAAATAAAGATGAAGCAGCAGAGAGAGCGGCAGAGGCTTCTTAGTGAATGTGAGTCTTGGTGATGAGGATGAAGATCACCTCGAATCCAAGTGAGAGAGATGCATTCTCAACTTATATGCAGAGATCAACCTCCGTCTGATCCAGCAAAAGAAGGTTGTTTCGTTTCCATCGCACGTGGGGACTGCCACGACGCCCCGCCAGTGGATCACAGTTCGGATGGTGGTAAACGTCGGGACGAGGCTCATCACCATCCACGCCGTCACCGAGGGACCCACCCGTGATGAATGCTGCTAGGGACATTACGCGTAAGGCAAGGCTGGGTCCCACTAGCTGTGGTAAACGCGTAACGGGCCCCGGTACCATTACATTTCCGCAGCAGCTCATTGGACTGTGGTCTGTAAATTTTAGACACTGGCACCGCCACTTTACGCAAGGATTGCAAGTGCAGGGAAGCTTGATAGGGGCGGACGGGAAGTGGGAGGGCACTGGCTCCATTGACTGCGACACTATACTTGTCAGACACATGACATCTTAGCTACGGTATTTACACGTATACACATACACGGAAGCAATCTTTTCTTCATCCGATCCGTAGCCGAAGCCCCATATTTGCAGCAAAGTGTCAATACCTGCTCGGATACTTTCGCTCTGCACACAGGCATGACAAAAGTGTGCCTGGTGTCCGAGAACTCTCAGACTCACCAGTAACACATGCAGTACAGCAAGCAGACACCCGAGGAACACGAAAGAAAAAGCGGCCCTGAAATCACGCCGTGCTAAATATGCCAACACATGCGAACTCGCAGTCTAGGATACATCACATTTGCCTACATGGATAGCCTCTCACACACTCACAGTCGACCGCATCCATCCCTGGGGATTGCTCCACCTGTGTTGGATTTTGAGATATTCTAAATGGTCCATCTCTCTGGCGGTGGCTTGGGCCTCGTCTAAGAAAAGAACGGGAACAAGGACGGAGAGGACAAGATTGCAAGGCTTGGCAGGGGAACATCACGACTTCCCGGCAGGCCAAGGACGCACAACATCAATCAAGCATTGCGTGGCATAGCGACCCTTGCTGCCCAAGATCTAAGTGACGGGGTCTTGCGGTTATAGCGTAGGAGTGAGAAGCGGTGCTGACGACTCGGGAGTACATGCCAGCTGAGCCTCGTGTAGACCATCACAGACCGAGAAGACGTTCATTAAAGTTCCTCCTTGAATTGCCCGAACAGTTCCAGTATCATGATTAGTTGTAGGACAGCTTTTTAAGAAGAGACCAGTCTCTAGTCTTTCACAGAAGGCGAGTTCTGTAGCAGCTTTACGGCTCTATAACACAGGCATGTTTTTGCATCTTCAGATTATGAACTTCAAGGCTGGATATGGTGGTAAAAAACTAGGTTTTCAAAGACAGTAAGAGGCGAGAGTGTGGTTTCAAGGCGTACTGTGTAGTAGCCTTTCCTTTAAAGTTTTTGTTGAGCCAACCAGCACTGAGGCATGGTCAACACGGGAATAGATAGAGCCTGCACTAGAGCATGAAACATTCCACGGCCCTTCCAACCCCATCCCCATGATAATCAAGTCCTCGCAAGTGGGTGAATCCAGACCGCGGCCCACAGTCACGCGCGGCAATGGCGAAGCTCCACGACCAAGCCTTTCCAAGAGAAACCTTAGCGGCCTTAACCACAACAAGCGAGGCCCCACGTCTTTTCTTCTGCTGACGAAACCAAAGGAGTCTGGGTGTCGTAGATAGGGCTGGGAGGTAACATCGTGTGCTCCAGTATAGCCACGGTCATCCCGCGGTCCCGAAGCGTAGCGTGGGGCTATTCCCATCGTGCCTCGGGCTGTCCACCACATCCCGAGGAATGCCGTGTCATGCTGGGAGATTTGCAATGCAGCTATTGTGGCTTGCCGCACCCAGAAGCTGCACCTTTGACGTCGATCAGTTTGTCCCATAGTTGCATTCAAGCAGTCGACAAAAACTATCAGAGTCAGACTCCAAACGGGACGGTATCGATCACAGGTTTTCAAAGTTTCCCAGATGACGAGGCGCAAAGATAAAGTTTGAATCCAAAGGATATCATTATTGAACAAATAAAATAGACATTAGGAATTCAGTTCCCATATGTACAAGATTCCCCCTACTCCATGCGGTACACCAAAACGGCCCAACATCTATATGCATGTGTATATACCCAAACCCGCCCCAAATTTACACCAACCAACCAGATAGAGCCCATTAATAATAAGACAAAATGACCCAAATAACCCCAAGCCCATCTTACGGCTTGCTAACCTGCTCCTTGCGGAAGAACTTGAAATACCCAACACAAATACCCAGGTTGAGCAAGAGCACAACCCAGAACCAGGCGCTGCCCAGGACGTGCCCGGCGCCCTCGGAGAGGTCAGGGAAGACGGGGCCGGGGCCCAGGTTGTCGGGCGCCGTGGCGCGGCCGGCGATGGTGGCCAGGGATCCCAGCACCTGCGCGGCGATGACGGCGGCGGCGACGTGGACTCTCGTGAGGGTCAGCATGAGGATCATGCCGATGCCGGCGCCCTGGACCGAGTCGAGGAGGCCGAGCCACAGCCACACGAGTCGGCTCAGCACGGCGCTGGCGACGGCGCCGCCGGCCCAGGGAAGCCAGAGGCCGATGCGCGAGCAGCCCCAGAACATCTGCGCCCAGCGGGGGGCGCCGAGACCAACGGCGAACATAGGGAACAGCCAAGGGTGCGACTGAGACACCTTGGCGAGGCCGAAGAGGACCGCGCACCACAGGATAATGAAGAAGAAGAGCGCGAGCAGGATGACGGACCAGGTCGGCAGGACCGCCGACGAGAACAGGAAGAACCAGTTGCGGCCGTAGAGGGACGAGAGGAAGTAGTTCTGGATGATAACGGCGAGCAGGTACCACGCGATGGTCTTGCGCTTGAGCAGCGTCTTCCACAGCTGCGGCACGGGGCCGGGCGTCTCGCGGTAGAACTCGGGCAGGCCCAGGAAGAGGACCGTGCCGATGGCCCAGAGGACGAGGGCGGCGGGCAGGCACACGGCGAGCATCCAGGGAGAGTTGGCCAGGGAGTAGGCGCCCGTCTCGCCGTCGGCTACCGCGTCGCTGATGGAGCTGCCCCATGCCCAGAGTGCCACCGTGTAGATCTGGGAGACGCCCTGGATAATGGCCAGACGCATGATCCAGGTGGACACGGTAGAGCCGCCGTCGGTACCGAAGTTGAAGGCAAATGAGATGCCACCGGACGACGCGGCAAAGGCGTAAAAGCCTGTCGCGACGTTCTGTACCCATCCTTGCACATCTTCATCTGTGGCAAAGGGGGAGAAGCCGAGGATAATGAATGCGATACCGTAGAAGTAGAAGGGTATCGCGGTTGAGTAGACGAGGCTGAGAGTCCGGGACAGGGTATACCAAACAATGGTGGATCCCAGGTAGATGGATGCGACAACATAGAGCTTGGTCGCCGTCTGTCCAACTGTGCCCGTCAAGAGGGTGATCTGGTATGAGTTGGTAGCGATGACCTGGCTGACCGAGAGGAGAATGGCGTAGATGGGCCAGTCACCAAACTGGTACTGGAGGTACTTCTGCAACCCGTTGGGGGGCTTGTAGTCCTGTGGCAGCTCAAACTGTCGCTCGTAGTCGTCGTCTTCGCTAGGTGTACCCGCGTCACTCCCCATAGGCGTGGCGTTCATGAGGCGCGAGGGTCGACGCTCGTGTCCAAGAGACAACCGTAGCTGCGACCGAGAGCGGTTACGGGACGCGTTGCGGGACGAGGCGCGAGACCCCGGCCGCGACGCTGAAGAATCGCGGGCCCGGCCCCGGCCTAATCGCACGTCACGGAACTCTGTGAACCACTCCTTCTCGGACTTGATCAGGTAGTCCTCGATACACAGGTCCGAGATGGAGTTGCTCGCGTCGAGGGAGCTCAGCTTCTTCTCGAAGTCCGTGTAGAACTCGCCTCTAGAGTCCGTGAAGAAGGGATCTGTCTGCTGGAGCTTGTAGTCGTGTCGCTCACCGACGACCTCGTCGACACTGAGCATGGATGCCCGACTGGCATTGTTCTGCATACCCAGGGCGAATGGTCGAGAGAAGGAGAGAACGCTTGGTGATTCAGATTCCATGCGGCCGTGGCCTGGGCTCCAGGGCAGGGGCGTCCCAGATCGGGAGCTCATGGCGGACTCGTAGCCAGGTGACACAGGGCGAGACTGCATCGGGGTGTTGAGGGCTGTGGTGAGGCGAGACTGGTTGTGCATCGTGGAGGCATCGTCGTCATTGTCAGGAACCTGTGTCATCCAGGCTGGTGTGCGGTCTTGCAGCTGGATCTCGGTGTTCAGCGCTTCCCTGCTCGGGTTCAGAAGGTTCATCGTGCTGGACAGGAACTTCTTCTTGCTGGACTTCTTGGCCGTCTTTTCGGAGATCCTGATGACGTTCTGCTGCAGTTTCTCGAGCTTCTCGAGCCACTCGGCAACAGGGAATCGCTGCTTGGCCGAGTAAGCGCGCATCGTTGCCCGAGTCTGCGTGTCGGTCTTCAGGGCTGCCACGATGGCATTCTTGAACTGGTGCAACAGATGCGATGCCTTGGTACTCTCCACCGTGTACCACCAACCGGGCATTTGTCCAAGTCCACCGACTCTGGCACCGACACCCAGGGCTCCCTTACGACCGAACTCAACAGCGACAAGACCGAAGGGCTCGTCTCGAGAGGGGATCAGGGCGAACTCTGCACCACTGAAAATATAAGGGGGAAGCGCCGTGAACTCAGGCTTGCTGTAGACGCGACCAGGGTACTTTTCCATCAGCTTGGCCAGTTTCAAAGCTGCGAATTTACCGTAGAGATCAATCATGGGACCAATGCACTGCCAAATGGTTAGTCTCTAGTGCCACGACGAATTCGTCTCCCACCGGTTGTACTCACAACAAGCTGGGTCTGGGGATATGTCTCCAGAACCCAGGGGAAGATATCAGCAATGAGGTCCACACCCTTCTGCAGAGACCAACGTCCCACGAAGACGAACAGTTCGGCTTCGGGGTTTTGCTCGAGACCGGCCCATTCCTGAGCCTGGCGCTTGAGGTCTGCCCTGCCTGCCTCGAACTCCTGGTCGATGGTAGGAGCATCGGTGGTGAGCGCGGTGTCCTTGCTCCATTCGGCGGTGTCCTAGAAGGCGAAACGTCAGTCTCTGGCTCACAAGCAAGACATCGGGGGTATTTGATGCGAGAAGGGCTTGTCACTCACAGTTGGGTCCGGGTTCGGCAGCTGTCCAACCTTCTTGAGGCCCCAGAAAATAGGGTAACGCGCGAAGGAACGGTCACCATACTTCTTGGACACTCCCACTGCACCGAATCCCTGTTGGTGAATTCGCAGGTAACTGGCACCGGCATGCAGCAAGTTGAAGACTATACAGAATTAGCACCCGTCTCTCGTAGAGCATGTATGTCAAGTCACCGGGCAACTTACCTGAACCGAACTGAACGTATTCCTTGACGATGTCCTCCGACAGGTTGTAGACCTCGCAGACCTCCTTGCTTTCCTCAGGCGTTCGCATAGGCCACATGCCCTGGAATTCTGCATTATGGAGAGAAAGAGCCACGGGGACGACGCGAGGCAGGAGGTATAGCGGAGCACAAGCACCGTGATAATCGTTGATGTGGTACATGTCGACGGGGAAGCGGTTGACAGTCTCGGCAATACATTGGTTCCTAAAAGGTGTCAGCAAGCCAAATCGAATAGAGGGATAGATAGCAGCGGCATTTGACTTACCAGGCGGAATAGTAGATGGCACTCTCCATATCATCCATACGGGGGGGATATGGCTCTGCCTTGGTCTGCCTCCTGAACACCGGCGCATCGAGAAGCACGTAGGTAATGTTGTCGACCTTGTGGTATTGCACCTGGATCTCATAGAACTGACCCATGATCTTGACGAACATCGGCTCCGCGGGGGTATCAACTGGGTAGTCGATACCTCCGACGCACGGCACAACCCAGATGAGGTCCTGGTGCTTCAAGGCTGTACCCATCAGCTGGGCCATCACACCCAGACCGCCGATCTTGATCTTCACACCCCAGTCGTCGATGTTGTACTCCATGGTGGCAATGAGGACGCGCTTGCGCTTTGCCTCTCCCGTTGCGGCGGCTGCGATCAGGGCGCTGGCGTCCTTCTCGTCCTTGCCGCTGAAGCTGGCGATTGTGTCCTTGGCCTTGGAAACAAGCAGAGTGAACCCGGTGGCCTTGGCAACACCGACCTCGTTGAACTTGATCTTGTAGAAAGAGCGCTTGAAAGCCTGCACTGCCGCGAAACCGAGGATGACGGGCAGAATCCAGAGCAGGATGTACAAGATCAGCTGCTGCCACATGTTGCCCACGGGCACCAAGCCGTACTTCAGGGTAGAGTCTTGAACCACCATCCTGTAGGCCAGATGTGGCTTAGCCGGCGCCGAGGTGATGTTGATGTTGCTCTCCACAAGAGAAGAGGGCGGGAGGCGGTCGAGGACACCGTCGGCGTCAATGTCACCATACACGAACGACTGGTCCGGTTGCTTGTCGGGGTTCATCCCCCAGACGCTGAGCTGGACCGTCGCCGGCCACTCGTCCATGTAATGCCACTGCCACATCGACTCGGCGAAATGCTTGAATTGATTCTTCGCACCAGAATCATAACCGTACTGGTTGAACGGGCCAGAAGACCAGATGTGCGGGAATCGTCGCATGGGTCCGTCGTAGTCAACATCGCCTCGCTGCTCGTAGGAACTGCTGCCGAGGAGCTTGCTGTGGTATTGCACGACGACGTGCTCGCCTTCCCACTCCTGGTCCTTGGTGCCTTCCCACGGCAGCAGGTCGACAACGGTGGTCGGCTCATACTTCGTCCAGTTGCTGTACGATGAGCCCCAGTTGGTTGAGTAGCGGAACCAGCTGGCACCTGGAGCGGTGTGCTTGAGAGTGAGGCTTCCGTCCGTGTTCTTGGCCGCAAGAGTTGATGAGTAGTTGGACGACTGGGGGAAGATGATAGGGTTGTCCGGCCCGCCGATTCGGAGGAGAAAGCGGTCCGTGGAGTCAGTGAAGGAACCGAGATCAGCAGTCGTGGCGTTGTTGACAATGAGCTGGTGAATCCCTGGGGCCAAGCCGGTGACGTTGGCAGACCATCCCCATGCAGACTCCAAGACTCCCACGTAATCAGGCTGCTCAGTGGTTGTCACATTTCCACACTTGACCGTAGAGGTGTCAATCGACGGGGTGAGATCCGATTCCGTGATTGAAGTGAAGTTGATGGCTTGGGTGAACGAGTCGCAATCCATGAGAACGTTGGCGTGGATCTCAACGAGGACGGTGTTGCTCTCCTCTGTCGACTGAATCCTGTAGTCATGACCGGGCTTGAACTTGGTGAGCATGGGCGGTGGAGGGACCCATTGCTTTTCTGGCACATATGCGCGGTACTCAAATGCATCGAGAGTGATAGAGTCAACGCAGCCATTGTACTCTGTCGAACCGTTGATTGTAAGCTTCTTGGGCGAGTCCTTGAGATCCATGGAATGATGAGGGAAGAACAGGTTCTTCACCGTAGTTCCCGAATCGAATGGAGAAATCAGAGCCTTGTCGCTGTCGGTACAGTCAAATGTGTATGTGTGTGAGGAGTTGCGGTTGTGATAGAGGAGCCACACCGGCGTTTCTGTGTCCATGTCCTGTATACCGAGAAAGGATGACCGCATGGTAGACCAGAGACCCTGTTCTGTGCCAACACCGGAACTTCCAGGCAGGTAGATCCACTCGGTGTGGTTGGACAGCTGCTCCAAATAGAAGCCATCTGTCAGTACCGGGAACTTGTCGCGGAGATAGTACATGTGCTTGATGACGTTTCGGACGGGATGGGTCGGATCCCTGTGGTCCCATGCTACTGTAGGGTCCTCGCATCCGTGCAAGGTCTTGTTGAGCGGCATGTGGAAGTACAGCTCACCGGGGAGAGTGTAACATCCGTGTGCGTGCCAGGCCGGGGCTGGCGCAATGGGCTGCCTTCCGAACATGTAGTTGGACGCCGTGTTATCAAGCACGTAATATGCCTGCTCTTCTCCCCACAGAAGCAGCGGAATGCCGGGCATGTGCAGGGTGGTGATGAACAGGCCCAGGAGGTTGCGCTCGACACCGAAGGTGATGGCAGGCCATCTGAAGACATCCTGGTTCACCACTCCGTACATGTGCCGAGGGTCCACAACGCCAGTCTCAGCGTTGATGAAGTCGTTCGTCTGCAGCATCCTGTTCCAAGCTGCAACCCAGTTCTTGGGAAGATCGTACGCAGCCTCCATGCCACCATCCATACCCAAGAATCGTAGCAGATTACGATAGATGGAGTAGTGAAAGGCCGCGCTGTCAAGGGCCTGCTGGCCTTCGTCCCGAATGAAGATGTCCATATCAGCCGCGGTGACATTCGTCAGGTTGACAGCCTTCTCCTCGTTGTCGATGTATTGCTCAGGCGCACGGCCGCGGCCAATGTAGACGGCACCAAAGGTATCACCACCAGTGATTTCGCCGGGCAGGAAGAAGTTGTCCTTGCCAACCTCCTTGGCGCACTTACGGAGGTTTGCCGAGAACTTTCCCTCGGCGTCGACCGTAACTTGAGTTGCCTTATCATAACGGAAGCCGTCGATATCCAGCATTTGGATAGTCAGGCACGAGAAGAGCGAGATCCGCTCCACCACATCAGGGACCCACTCTCGCAGTCGATCCTGGACGGAAGCGAACTTGGTAAGTTGTCGACGGTAATCAGGGTAAACACCGAAAGCTTCGGTGTCACCAAACTGGTCAAAGTCGCCATTGTAACAGCCACCGAAGCTGTCATACACCGACGATCCGACTTCGGAACCATTGTCCCAGTACAGCCTGGGAAAGTGCTCGCAAGTGTCGTTGAATGTTGTTCCGAAGGTAAAGTCGTGGTAGCGCCTGGAGGTCTTCCATAGCGCCGTGTGCTCGTGTTCAGGAACGTATGGGGCTGATTTGTTCAGGTAACCTGTGAAACCGCTTTGGAATGGTCAGCGCCGGGAGGATGCTTGTGAGTGGGTCAGGAATGGCTTACATGAGATCGCCCATGGTCGCGACAGTGTTGTCAAGCAAGATGTACCTAGAATGTTGTCAGCATCTGTGGGAATAGGCCAAGCTTTTGCGCCAAGCCGATCACTACCCACAACACATCAAGCATGCCGAGTGAGACTACCACGAAGATGCTACTTACATGCCGCGGCGGTGAATTTCATCAACAGCATTGCGCCAAGTTGTGATGTTGCCAAAGTGGAGGTCCAGTAGGGTGTGGTCGAGCGGCGAATATGAATCAGCAGCGTAGGGCTGGTTGATGAAAGGTGAGCCGGCTATGTAGAGACCTTTGACTCCCATGCCTTGGATATAATCGAGACTGTCAACCAAGCCTTGTATGTCGCCGCCGAACCGGAGCTGCGTCCCCATGGTCTCCGTCTCGTAGACCGTGTTGTTGGCATTGTCGTTGGTGGGATCGCCGTTGGCGTATCTGTCCAGGAAGAGGGTGTAGAACGGGAACCTCCAGTTCTTGGGGGAGGGGTTGAATTCGTGATTGTCCTCCGTCCATTTTCCTGAGTAGTCCAAAGGCGTTTTTGCGTTCTGGTTCGTGTTCAGGTTCCAATCCACGTAGTCCGGATCATACTTCAGTGCCTGGGCCGGTATGAGAGAGCCCAGGAGGAGAAGCAAGGTCTCCGGGACTAACATCTTGCGGGTCCCTCAGCGCACGTCGTAGCCCGCATGAAATTCTGTATGTGTTGACGTTTATCTTTGTAAGGTCTGCGAAACAAGATAAGAAAACTGGAGGAAAGCGAGGGTCTGACAACAACACGAGCGAGTGACAAGGTCGAACCGACGGGCGGGCGGGCGGAAAGATAGGAAGACTACAACCAAGCCACCTCAGGAATGACGAAAACAGCAGAACAAAGCGAGAGAATGATTACGGGAAAGAAAGCAATCGAGAAACCTGACCGCCGCTGAAGATGGTCAAAAGTCAAAAGAAAAAACTTGTTGGCTCGCACGATTCCCGAACCCGCCCCGTGGGTCAAGCAGGGCAGGTCCACAGCCAAGGGGATACGAGGTCATAGCCATGCTATTCGTGATGCATAGTGACGGGGAAGTGTTGAGCACGTTGGACATGCTTGCTAACACTCGGTCCCCGAGGGGAGCAGGTGGAGTTGTTAGGAAAGGCAGAGCCAGGAAGTGCATGCCAGGTGCGTTGGCCGTTGCTAGCATGTTGGTGGCGGCGGGGCCCAGCCTGGTGGGACTATCCTCCCCGGCCGGGCCAGCCAGAGCGGCTGAAGCAAAAGGAGGCTTGATTCCGCATTCAATCGATACTTCTGGACTTCCACTGTGGACTCTTTTCCATTTGGAAACCTCTGCCTCGGTCCCATTGATCCCTGATAGGGGGCTTCGCCCGGACGGTACTGCCTGTATGTACCACAGTAAGCACATGCGTGTGGGATAGGGACCTCTGGTGGAGGCGGGCTCTGATGGGTGCCTCGAGTCACACACTCCTGCAGGCGACCAGCGAGATAAGAGGGCAATTGGCCACGGCCTTCTCGTGAAAAAGAACCTTGTCATGCTGCTCCTCTCCCACTAGTACGATCGTTGCGCGACTTGCATGTGGCCTGCCACACCGGGGTAGCGTGGTACGCGCAAGCGGTGAAAGAGGGCCGCTGGCACGGTGGGATACTTGAAGTAGGCCAAATCAGGCGGGCGGGCGCGAGGCTGCCATAGCAGATCTTCGGAGGGAGGTCCAGAATCCGGTGCTTCTTGATCCCGCGGTAGATCTTGGTGATCCAAGTCGGCTCGGGTATTTCGCCAGGGCAAGCCTGTTCTGTGGGACTGAGACAGGGGAGTGGGGGCGCAACCTTATTCAGGACTTTTCGTGTCCACGACTTTCACAGTCCTGACAGTCCACAAGCCACGGCCCAGCACCGCCCCGTCATTTCGGGCATAGCTTGGCGGGAACGATACGTCGTCAAGCTCATGCCACACGTGCCAATGCCCCGGCTGCCGCTGGGCGCTGGCCGTTTGCTGGAATAGGCGCGTCCCAAGACAACGGCGACGAACCACAGACTCGGCGCTAACAACTGGGTCAGCGCTGCGAGATCGTGGGGCGATGAGCGGTGCAAGAATTGTCACCCCCCCACTGATGAGCAAAGTGATGGCAAAGATGGGGAGAGGGGCGACAAAGCTTTGGAAGAGCCTTCATCGTGCTTGCTGCGGGCGAGGAGGGACCTGCACGGTGCCGATACGATCTGGCCTCTGGCCAACCGACAGCGTCTCGAAATAGAAACAGTGGGGCCGGATCACCACTCTTATCGGCCCAGGTTTCGTCATGGGCCAACGTTGCAATTATTCTGTGGGCCGGCTGGCTGGGACGCTCTCCCAGTTCTCCCAGTTCTCCGTGGCCCCACCAGGCGTCTGCTGTCTGGGCTAGGCCCGAAATTGGCGGGTTGAAGGTCTGAAGGCAGGCGAACGCTGATGACATTCGGTAAAAAAACACAGAAACGCCAAGCCTGCGGGAAGGCCGGCGGCTCTATTTGAGGCTGGAATCAAACCTGGAAGACCCCAGGAGTTGGCAAAGGCTTGGTTGAAAGGGCCGGATGCGTACCAAGCAGGCCAAGCTCAGATTGGTGGCTTGGACGAAAGGGGGTTTTCTGGTTCGGATCGAGTTGGGATGGCAGCTTGCGGGACCAGGGGAGGGAGCCGTGGGGGTTCCTGTGTGCTCCCAAGCAGCCAAGCTACTCTCCCAGAGCTCAAGGTGAAGGTCAAGCTCATGCCCTACTAGTGGCCCTTCACCTGCATGCCGTCATAGCGCGAGTGGTAGGGCATGCAGCCATCATGAGAGGGAGGCCCAGATACGAGGCGTGTTTTCGTCCCACGCCGAGCCTGCTGCCACCAAATCTTGCTGCAGGCCAATCCAGTGTCAGTGTTCCGTCTATCTGCAGCATCTGCAGCTGTCACGCTGTCGTGCAGCCCTCTCCCAAGCAGCCAAAATGCCACCTTCGTGTTCAACCCGATAAGCTCCAGCCCAGACAGCGCGCGCCACGCGCCACCAGCTCAGGAACTGGTCTCGTTAGCCCAGGTGAGGATGATGATTCTTTGCTTAAACTAAAGTAAACAGGATTGAGAGATATTGGCCGAAGTCAGGCGCCACAGAGCTCAGCTGTCTTGAGCGGCGCGTATCGTCGCCGCCTGGACGAGGAAGGGAACACAGCTCGTTGCTGATCCCTGGCGGGAGATGATGAGCCATCAGTGGTGCAGATTACGGCATGCGACCACGCACGCACAGGCAATGTTCGATGCAGTTGAGGTTGCGGCTGCGGCTGAGTCCGACGAAGACGCCGTTCCAGGACCGAAATTACGGGCGGCAGGTTATCATGGCTGGGTGGTTTCTTGAGCTGGGAAAGGAGTGAAGGGGTGCAGGGTACAGGCTGATGAGTGGTCAACAGCTTATCAGCCTCCTGGGTTCCTGCATGTCTTCCCGCCCTTCAGCCCTCATCTCATAGCTTCTCGGTCGCCCTTTTGCTTTTTTGGACATGTTCATCTAGTCGGCAGCGCCAACTTTTCGATAACGTCGGCCGGGACATCCAGGCCACCTCGCTACCGATTACTTGCACCCATCGAAGGGGGCGTTGGCGCCGTCGTGCCTAGCTCGGCCGGGAGCATCCCGATTATCCCGCGAAACCACAGAACTCAACCTTGGATACCATCTCATGTTGTGCAATCTCCACGGTTCCTGGATTCTTTGACATGGCGCTCACTCGCGCAAGGTCAATCCCGACCACCCCTGAAAACAGCTTCGAGCTCAGCGATGCCGCCACAATTGTTGTGACTCATTGTCTGTCGCGCCGCCTTAGCCTAGCTTGGTAGCAGCCATGAGCTTCTTATCTCTTTCAAGAGGTGCTGTGCCTTTGTTGTGGCTGCCTGGGATCAGAGGTAGACCAGACATTATTGACCAGAATTTATTGGCAATACCTGGCTCATCAGATTTTCTTTCCCACAAAGTTGAGACGGCGCGGCTTAGGCCCAGATCACGAACGAACGAAGGAATGCGCTCCAATCAACAGCTCTAGCTCGGTGTTTCCTTCGCTGGTAGCCTAGGCGTGTCAGGCTTGGGATCTCGAGGTCGGTCCCTGGAGACGGGACGTCGGTGCAGGGCCTGGCCCATGCGCAGTCCTGTGGGTAATACTGAAACTGCCCAAGCCTGAGGACTGCAAGCGCAGGCTCAAGTTGCTCCATTCGACACATTTAGGACTCCTTTTGCATGGAAATCAACATGGAGCCCCGACGGTCCAGCCAGGATTTGCTAAGGACGGCCGGGTGCCAATTATGGATCGAGGAGAACCGTGGAGGAATCCTCGAGGACGTGGTGCGCCCTCAAGGTCTCCATAGGTCTGGCCAAGAAAGGGCACGGCTAGCCACGGTGGCCATCAGAGAGACTACAGAAGTACACAAGTGATGATGCTGTGTTAGCCGTGGCTCTTCGCGGAGCTCCTTTCCCGTGGAGCACCATGCAGGTGCGGGACTCTGGCAGCCCCAGGCAACAGCTTTTGAAGCCTCCATGAGGATGCCCAACTAATGATGGGATGTTCTTGAGCACATCTTCATTTCTATCTTGGTCATTCTGCTGAAGTCGGCAGTGATCAATAGGATGCACTTGTAGAAGCTTGACGGAGGGGGAATTGTCTGCTTCACCAAAGTTTCCGTGGGATACCACAACACGTCCTACACCTAGGCAGTTCTCACCACTGCCAATGGCCGTCTCTCTTCTACCTTTCGTCACTCAGGCGGATGTAGGTCATGATTCTTACGTTCCCACGGTACTTGGTCGGCGTTGATCAGGAAAGCCAAAATAGATGGCGAGCAACGCGGCCACACAGTCTAGAACTTTGCCCGATTCACTCATCTCGCCCCCTCTGAAGCATGTCCGATGACGAAGAGCGATTTCAAAGCTGCCACGGGCAAGCGAAAAAAACGCAAAGGAATCTTCAAGTAGGCTGCCTGCCTTCTGCTGGCAGAGCTTTCCTAGAGTTGGCGATGGCGGGGAGAGAGGCCAGGAAAATGCCTATCCATGTGGGTGTCTTGTCACTGTCTCATTGCAAATTGGCATCTCCCATGCCGGCACAGATTCTGGAGACACTACCTGCCAACAGGGAGTCCTGTTGATTGAGCCTCCACTATATTGTTTGTCACTGGGGTTTCTACGTGGAGCAATATGCCAGCCATGCATCTGAGTTGGTGTCTTCCGGTGTCTTAGAATGTACCAGAACAGCACTCTTCTGCAACTCTACCCGGTCAGCATACAGCGGCAGATAATAGTCAGCCCCATCTCATCTCGTGCCAGTAAGTCTGCCCACTTCGTCCGAGGCATTGTCTTCCCAGTGGATTACAGGAGGGTAGCCCGTCATCGACCAAGCAGGGCCAGCAGGATCTCACTCTGACATTGTTACCAATGTTGTACACACGGTTCAGCAAAAATTCATGGTTGATATTTTGCTTCTCCCAGGAAATTCGTCCGTTGAGTAATCCGCCAGTGCAGAAGTCGAGAGTGTAAAGCTGATTTGCAAGTTCCTCTCGAGAGGGACTTTGGAGGTGTTGTTCAACGGGGCCACCACACTCGAAAACAGGCCGTCCAGATGTCATCTTGAAATGTGTTTCGAGCTTGGCCGCCGCGCGTCATCATGGCAATCCGAGTACTTCAAATTGAGATATAAACTTGGGTACTCAGTGTATGGTAAGAAACGATCAGAACCTGTATGGCCAACTTGGCTCACCAGCCCGCAAACTTGTTTGCGGTAACATAATTTGGTGTCATCCAGGTATTCATATCGTCAATCAGAGAATCAATCACTCCACCTCCCAGACGATAGGGTCTTCCCCCCTGAGAGCCCGCCATCGGTTCGTCGCCCTCACCATATCATCCTCACCATCACCCCGGAGCAGGAACCCCCACTTCCTCAGAAAACCCTCCGTGACCTCCCACCCGCTGGGATCCCACGGGTCCTTCCAGACTATCAACCGCGCTTCATCCCCATCGTCATCATCATCACCACAGTCACCGAGGCCAGCCACACTCTGAACAGTCCGTCCCTGCCCCTGACCCTCTCCACAGCCCTTGCCATCCCCACAGATGCCCCTCAGGATATCCGCACACAAGTCCTCGTTGCGCAGCCTGCCCTCGGCCACCGCGACGATTGCGTTGTCCCGCATCCTGGCGGACGGGAGTATGTCTATCCACACCTCATGAGGGGTGCTGCGCTGGAGCGGCGTTGGCCTGAGGGAGTCCGGGATATCACCGGAGGGCTGGTATCCAGTCCACGGGAACAAGGGGGGCTCTGAATTGTTAACGGCGTATCCGCATTCTGAGTTACAGAGGAGGCTGTATGCCCCGAGGATGTAGATGTTGGTCAGGGAGGCGCGGTAGACGTTGAGCTCGATGATGGAAATGAGGTGATCTCTCGACAAGGGAAAGGAGAAGGCTGGGCGGACAGGACGTCCGTACAGATCACACGCAATAGGCAGTGGTAACGCAGACGTGGCGGCTGGCGTGGTGGTGATTATCACGGGAGCGGAATTCGGGCTTTGTCCTGTTTCCCGGCGAGCGACGGTCTGTCCCGTCCGTGTGGGTGGGACAATAACGGCAGTCGAGTCTGGCGTGTTGTGTAAACCCGCAGCTTTCCGTCTGCGGTGGGCTCTCACGTTGAGGCGGTTCTGTCGCTTCCGCCTCTCGGCTCGGTCTCGGAGGCCAGTCCAGTCGTCCTCGGGACACTTTGCGTCCTGCAGCTGGCTCATCGGAGCCAGTGCTATCACTTTGTCGCCTCGCTGGATGTTCGCCATCTTGGGCCATGAGTTTCACAGATGATGATGATGATGTGGAAGACCTGCAACCTGCTTACACCGGATGACTTGACGTCTTTATCACGTCGCACCAGGCCGCCCGTCCCCTGGCCCGGCTGTCGCGATCCTCTCGCTTCCTTCGGTCTAGCGTATATGCACCCTGCTTACACCACTAATACAGATATGGCTTGGCTGGATCTCAGACAAAGACACGCCAATCAGGATACCGGTCAGGTCCCTAATTTGGTAACCAGGGCTGCCAGGGTCACAGCTCGGGAAGGCTGCCGAAGATCCACATGCACCTGGCTTACACCAGGATCCTTGACCTCTCGGAAGAATATGAGTGCTTTCTAGGAGGTCTACGTACGTGAGAAAGGTGCCGACGGTCTAATGTCTGTCCCGACTGGTTGACCAGTGTATAAGAGCAACACCAGCACCCCAAGAGTGAACAAATCGGGCCACAGACATTTCCCACAGGATACACACACAAGAGAATAGCTACCCATTGAGACTCCAACTAGCCCGAGTTGCAAGACACCACTCCGGACCTCCAACATGGCAGAAATCACCTGGCCAAGAATCAAACAATACTTCAAATCCCAACTCCTCACCAAGCTACCGACCCTGACCAAGTCCTTCGCAGGCCAGACGGTAATAGTGACCGGCTCAAACACAGGCATGGGCTTAGAAGCAGCCCGCCACCTCGTCCGCCTCAACGCCGCGCGCGTGATCCTCGCAGTCCGCAGCACCGCAAAGGGCGAGGCCGCCGCGGCCTCGATCCGGTCCTCCTTCCCCGACAGGCCCTCCGAGGATCTCGACGCCGTGGTACAGGTGTGGCCGCTCGACCTCGCATCGTATGAGAGCGTCAAGGCCTTCGCGGCCAGGGCGTCGGCCGAGCTGGACCGCTTGGATGTGGTGATCAATAACGCGGGCATGTACGTGTACAAGAGCGGGTTCTCCCTGGCCGAGGGGGACGAGGTGACCGTCACGGTGAACGTGGTCAGCACGCTTCTGCTGGGCCTGCTGCTGCTCCCCAAGCTGAAGGAGACGAGCATGAAGTATAACAAGGAATGTGTTTTGACGTTCACGGGAAGTTTTGTCCACTTGATGACGGATTTCCCGGAGAGGAGGAGTGAGAATATCTTCAAGGCGTTGGCGGACGAGAAAACGGCGAGGATGCCTGACAGGTGGGCTTCCCCCCCCCCCCCCCCATTCCCATTCCTAGCCATCAGCTGACAATGTGCAGGTACAACGTCTCCAAGCTGATGGAGCTGCTCCTCGTCCGGGAGCTGGCCGGCCAGATCACCAAGTCGTCCAAGCCGGGCCGCGTAACAACCTCCATCATCAACCCTGGCTTCGTGAGGACAGATATCATGAGGGACGGCAGCTGGCTGTTTCACATCTATTATGTATGCCTCGCGGCCCTCATGGCCAGGACCTCGGAGGAAGGAGGGCGGATCCTCGTCAACGCAGCGGAAGGAGGCGAGGAGACACATGGGCAGTACCTCGATGACTGCAAGATTGGGACGTAAGTGCGAGACTTTAACTGTCTGATGGTTCAGTAACTGACGCGTATCCTAGGCCATCGGCTTTTGTCAGAAGCCAGGACGGCCAGAAGGTTGGGCAACAGCTGTGGTCGGAGCTGGCAGCGAAATTTGAGGTTATTCACCCTGGTGTCATGGGAAATGTGTGATGAGTCAGTCTATTGCATGTACATTCTCCTGTTCTCGTCTATATATACAAACCCCTTGCTTCCAAAGCTACTTGACTTCCAGCCGCAGAGCATCATACTGTACATATATGCTCCTCGGCAACAGTGCGCTCTCATAGTCCGTAGCATTGAAAGGCAGGCTAAGAATAATCTCATTCGTAATATTCTTGCCAGCATGCAAGTAAGTTGTTGGAAAGGTCCACTTGTTGGAAACGTGGTAGCATGTGATGCCACTGCGAACCGCGCACGACGAGGAGTGGTAGTATCTATTGGACATGTTAGTAGGCAATGCATACCAGAGAGAGATAAAAGACCCCCGATGGAGGTGACTTACGGAATCGTCCAGGTCTCCAGCTCGTGGCCATTCATCACCACGGTATAAGGGATGTTGGCGTACGGCTGCGAAGCATTGAAGACATCCGTGTTCCCGGAAGCCGACTTGGCGCCAGCGAGCTGGATGGTGAAGATAGCCTCCGTCGTCCCGGCCAGGGCCTGGTCGTCCACGTCGAACGTCACGGTCCAATTGTTTATATTGCCGTCGCCCTCGACTTGCGTCGGGCGCAGAGAGTTGGCGTAGCCGCCAAAGACAGACCAGTGGACGTAGTTCAGGTCCTTGGCTTCATCGGAGGTGCCGACGTGGAAGTTCACGCCTTCGGGGAAGTCGTCGAGGTAGTCGTACGCGGCCCAGTAGATGCGATACTCCGGTGGGTGGAGGGGGTGGTCTGGATCGGGATGGTCGCCATGGAGCCACTCGCCGCCGGTCTTGTCTGGCGTGCCTATCCTCCAGAGCTCCTTTCCAGCCGACTCGGCTTCCCAAGTGATGATCCCACTGTCTGTCATTTCTCCAGCCTCAACAACAATGTCCTCCTGGACGTAGTCGCCGAAGATACCGTTCGCGTAGACGGTCAGCCGGTAAGTGCCAGCCTTGATCCGATCAATCTGGATCTCGCCCGTTTCGCCATCAATGTCAGCCCAGTATTGGTACGCATCGGTGTCGTTGCTGTTGTCCTGGAAGTCGAAGCCAGGGACCGACAATATCGCAACCGGGTTCTCGCCGCCCTCGGGAATCTCAACGGTGGCTTTCCAAGAGCCGCGGCCAGAAGTGGGCACGTAGTTGGGCACGAGATGCGCAATGTCATCGTAGAATTGTGCGTTCCACTCCGGGGTAGCCAACTCGAGCGCCTCATTGTACAGATCCTGCCACTCAGTACCGGGCTCGCCCTTGTTGAAGAAGTAGAATGACGGGCCGAACGTCCGGTCGAATCCGTCCACGATGTTGGGTGCCTGGTTACCGTGGTGGTTGGAGACAATGTAGTTGTACACGATACCATCAACGACGAGATCCGACCAGGTCGGGCCTCCAAAGTAGGTGTCCTTGGTGTTCATCACGAACCAAGAGCCGAAAGTGGACCCATCGTTGCTGTGCTTGCCGTCTGCGAACATGCCGTGGACTTTCTGGTCCCTCCACACGCTCGAGAACGTGTACTTCGTGAAGTAGTCAGAAAACGCCTCGACATACGGATCTGCAGTCCTGTTGCCGAGATACCAGGTCGCATCCTGCACGGTGTATGCCAGCGAGGAGTTGCCTGCTGCAGGGTTTGGGACGGGAGAAGGTGCGTGGATCTCCGAGTCGGTGACCAATTCTGTCCAGAGCGGTGTGTTCGGCCTGAAGAGGGTACGGAACTCTTGGAAGACGCCCGACAGAGGCTTCGTCTTGTTGTGGTAGGCGAAGCGGCTGAACATGTGCAGGCCCGTCTCGCCATCCCGGAGGAACCAGTACTGCTCAAGCACCTGACCTGTTGGAGCATAGACCTGGCTCATGGAAATTCCTCCATAAGAGACATTCGACGAGTCAACGCCAGAGTACAGGGTGTAGTTGGCATTTTGAGACCCCGGCGTGTAGAATCCACTAGGAGTGCAGTAACAATC
This sequence comes from Diaporthe capsici, assembly GCA_013364905.1. Taxonomy (NCBI): domain Eukaryota; kingdom Fungi; phylum Ascomycota; class Sordariomycetes; order Diaporthales; family Diaporthaceae; genus Diaporthe; species Diaporthe capsici. The sequence continues at coordinate 388,985 of WNXA01000017.1, forward strand.
CAGGTATGGTCCAATGCCGCTGACACCGTTTCCCGTGGAGCCGCCAGGTGTGACAGGGGACGTGGCTGTTGTGCCGAGGAGATTCTGTCCATCGAGATAGAGGTAATTGATGGATCCCGTTGACTTGTTGACGGCGGCAGTCAGTCTGTCGTTGGCGAGGAGCAGGTACGACTCGGTCTGGTTCGCAACCAGGGTACCTCGGACAGTTGCTGCGAGCGAGAGGAGAGGCAGGACGCCTTGCCTAAGCAGCCGTTGGAAACGCATCTTGACGGGAAGAGAGTGTTTTTGTCCAGGCTCCTTCACCATCTCCAATGGAGAGGCAGGGCCAGTCGCACGTCCTATTCATGTCCCCATCCTGTAGATATACCTCTCCTGTCGTGGCACTCTGTCCCGAGGATGGACTTGGTCCATGGTCACGCGTCAGTCAATTGGTCGGAATATTGCCAGCTAAGGAGGGTGAAAGTCCGTGGCGGTGGAGATCGGAAATTGGAATCGCGGTGGGGCTTCCCCAAGGTTGACGTTGGTCGCCCCCAGACAAGCAGGCGGCGGGCTGGCTAGCCTGCCTAGCAGTGCGGAGAACTCTGGGGAGATGGACCACTCTGCTGGGAGAGACCACATGGGTCATGGGTCTTCGGTCTATTGAAGGCCGGATCGCCAGGGCAGGCCAAGCCGTGGGAATGCACATCACGAACGCTTCCTGTCCGCCCTGTCCACCTGTCTAACCAGAGGGGGAGACCATTCCCGGCCACGTAGTAGCATTGGATGCCGCCCCCTTGCATCATCCTGCCTTTCCGAATGCACATGAGAGCTTGCGAGATTAATACTGTGATGATGCATCACGACCTTGTGTAAATCAGCCCGATTCTGTGCTGATTGTGTCCGTCAGAGCTTCCTCCGGCGTGGAAACTATCCGTGAATAGCAGCTCAACATCCGTTGAAAGACAAATGGCTGACCAGCGGCGTAGCTGTTCTTGAATGCGTTCCTGTCTCATTCGTTATACCGCAATTGTCTCATCAGAAGTACAACAACCACCCCGCACACTCTCACTTCTGAGATGAGAAAACATCAGGCACTGCCGTCCCCAGAGTTCAGGGCCAAGGACTCGCAGGTCCTGCGAGGACGGAACTGGCAATGGGCCTGGAACAAAGTACTTCCAGTGTGTGAGAGGAATGGAATGACTACTGACGTCCACAGGCCAGTCACTTCCCGTGGGATAAAAACAAGACATGTTGTGGAGAAATCGCAGGCCAATGATGTAGTGGCCATATCCAGTGCTCTGGGTCGCTGCTGGTCTCAAACCTCAAAGCTTATTGTGGCCATTCCTGTGCAACGACAGCCCGGCGGGTGCCGGCCAAGCTCGCCCCGAGAGCTTGGCTACGCAGCCTCGACAAAGCTAATTCAACAGCACGTCTTGGGCGCACAACGTTGTCCTAATTTTTCTAGCTCGCCACAATGGTTCGTGTTTGCGGCTCGCGCCAACAAAAAGGTGAGAAGCCGATCACGCAGCGCCTTTGGGCAGTTTTCCTTGGCCCAAGAGACCGGTGCATCACAGCTTGGAATAATTCAAATGTAATTTTCTTGTAATGTTTTGTCTCAGAAGAATGTAAACGATTACTAATGCTCCTATCGTGATATCGTGGCCCGTAAAACCTGTCGACCTTCTTGTCGACAGCCTCTGTTGCTGTTTCTCTGTTAATGTTGTAAGAAAATGTCCTCGGCCGTCTCTGCAATCAACATCAGATGGTTTCCTCCCAGTTGGAGCTATTCCGTTCGATGGTGCAGATGGCCTGAACCGTGATGTGGTGGTAGGGAGAAGGCATTCTAGTATGCCGATTCCTTCTCGTTCAACGTCGACCCGCCCGAGACGCCCAGGCGCCATCGTCGTTGGCAAGATGCCACCAGTCGAACAAGGAATCCACGGACTGTTGTCTCATCGGCATTTCGCGCTGCTGTGTCTTCGCCAATGCTCGAAACATGGTTCCCGGTTGTGTTCCTTCGAAGTAGGTCCCACGTGCAAAATCGGCCGACAACTCCCTCCGTGATTGGTGTCAGAGCCCATGAGGGATGACCGCCAATGTGCAAGCCATGTACTGCCCAATGATGTATCGCCTTCTCGTCTGTTCCCTACATCTTCACTGCGTCGGGATACTTTGGCGGACTTCCCCTGCTCGAAGCCTTGTCTGTGTCGGCCAGCTCCGCCCCCGCACCGAATGGATTCTGTGCCTCCACGAGTTGCTGTGCCGACAGACGGTTCGCTTGAGAAGGTGGTTGTTTCAGATGACCGCCCTTGCCTCCCTGCTTGCTGGGAATCTCGTCGAGTCCGTAGTCGGAGGCGTCGTGGTGGTCGTTCGCGAATTCGGCTTTGGCGTTGCGTTGGGCGCGGAGGTGAAGCATAACCAAGACGCCAACGACGGCGATGAGAGAGACGACTCTGTATGTCATGGGCTGACTATCAGCCGACTGTCTCGCCCCGGGTGGGGTAGTGCGAGTCACACGGAGGTTGAGGACCTACCCAATTGCTGCCATGAGTCCGATCTTAGAGTCTGTGGACATGGACGGCTTCTCGCAGGTGTTGACCTGTGCGCTCTCTATACAGTCCTTCCGGCGAGTCAACACCGAGCGGGCTATCCTGCCGCCGCGTCTCAGGAGGCTGTCGAAGTTGGAAGTAGAGGAGGTGGCCACGTTGGCGTCCATTGCTGCTCGAGCCGCCGGGGACCGAACGTCGCGAGAATGTAATCTCTCCATGATGGCGTCCTGTATTGCGTTCTGCTTCTTCAAGGAGGTTCAAGTGCTGGGACTAAGGAGCGTGATTGCCGAGGCTGCGGGTCGGGGGCTGCAGGCGGGCTGGAGGTGGTGTAGCGCTTGCCGAATGACGGTGAGAGCGACAGCGACGATGTTGCGAATGGGATCAAAAGTCGTAGTCTGGGGTCGCAAACGGGGTAGTAAATCGATAAATGAATGTGCTGAAGCGGTGCAAACGGTCCTGGGAGCCCCGGGCGATCGATATGCCACGGCAGGTCGTCGTTAGAACAAAGGAATGTACGGAGAAGGTAGGGAGAAGGCTAGAAGGGGGCCCAGTCCACGACGATCCACAATCTGCAATCCACACGGTCCACACTTCACTCGCAACACGAAAGGGGGCTGGCTGTCAAGGGAAGGTAAGGAAAGAAAGATTGGATGGTGCAGGGCGGCGGGCGCAAGGAAAGAACGCAACGTGGAAAAAGAGTGGAAAGAATGGAAGAAATTAGCCTCGGGTGCCCAGCGAGCAGGCAATGACAATAAGAGAGGAGACGAAGGCCAAGAAGCTGCTACTACAATGGAAGGGGTAGCCAAATTTGGTGGTCAGAGGATCTCGGGAAGGAGCAAGTGCGTGTGGCTTTGTTGTGCCTTGGCCTGACGGTTCCTGGCTGGCTGCGCTGGCTGGCTGGCTGGCTCGCAAATCCCCAGGGTTCCTGCGGCGGCAAAAGCTTAGCGGGTTCCGTGAGTGTGGCAGGTGTGGTACGTTGCTGCTGGAGATTCCAGTGAGTGGCCATGCCTCCCCTGGCCTCCCCTGGCTTCCCTGTCGACCCTCAGCTGCAACGTCCATGCAGGGTCCCACATTAAATGCAGGAACGGCAAGCTCATGGCTGGCACGATTGGCCAATGGGAGCAGCAGGGGCGTGTCGGATACGGCAGGGAGCGGCAAAATTAGAGGGGCTCCCCTATGTGACACTTAGAAAATAGATGCGACTTTGCTCGCCCTTCCCCAGGTTTTGACTCGTGCGTCTCGGCATTCTGAAGCAGCTGGGCTCCTGGTTTTGAATCTCGAGGCGGTTCACAAAGCACGCGAGTACTCCGAATGTGCATCACGGCATCAACGAGGTGTCATCGAGGGTACCACCACAGCCAGTCGATCGATGGCAGGTGACAACCTGCCCGGCATGCATCACCGCACAGCCCAGTGGGTTACACTTCCCGCAGAGATCGACGAGCTGCATCAATCTTGAGCATATGGTGTGGTGAACAGACACACAGACAGACAGACTGAACTCGAAACAATTCCGCGCGTGCAAGAGGCATGTGCACCACAATGCAGACAGTCAAGCGGAACATTCTACCAAGACGGACCCATCGAATATCGATCAAGCACACATCTATGTACGCCTGCTCAGGCCAGGAGATTAAATCAATGTCGCCAGCGTTTCTCCATCACTCAGCAGCCGCGGTCAAGCAATCAACCCCTCCAGTAGCAATTAAATGATCCGAGATACCCTGTGATCCTCCTGCACGACGCAATCAAACCCAAAAGCAACGTGGTGCGCGACTTTGCACCACCGGCAAGTCATCACCAAGATTAGCCCGACACCTACCACTCGACATATTCTTAGCGGGCTACACGTCGGAGAATTCCACAGAATCAGTCACTTCGCATGCACTGCCGATGTTGACTATTGATTGAGCTCGTGGCCGGTCTCAACGAGGCGAGACAGTCGATTGCCCACGACAGATGTGCTGCAACAGGTGGGAGTACCGGAGGCCACGGCAGTTCTCTCGGCCTCATCGCTCGCATCAGTGGGTATCTGCGCTCCCCCCAGAATACGAAGTCTCGAGGTGAGGCGAGGTGATCGTGACAACCCACTCCACCGGGAGGCCGTCACTAGCGCCACGGACCGGATGCAACCAGGGCTCCGATGAGCAGGTCGGTGCCCAGCTAGGGTTAGGGGCCAGCTCCGGTGCAGCCTACCAAAGAGGCAGGGGCCCGGATGTTCGGTCATGACCCCGACGAGCCCATCAACCTCGGATCTAGCCAACCCTGACGGCTACGAGGAACAGCACGGATATCTCGGAGTGGTTCATGCGCTGAATATTGGCTCTACCTCCATGTCATCATTTGTACACTATTCTACTTCAGGCAACACACAAACACACCCAACTGCTATCTTCGAAGGCATGTAGGTTGCTGCATTGTCTACAGGCGAACAAGCCCAAAAGAAACCAGTGCCAGGGCTGGATACGAACTGGTTGTGCGTTGCAGCTCGTATGGAGAGATAAGGCCAGAAGTAATCGGGTAGCGTGGGACCACCCAGAGTGTTGATCACCTACAAATGAAGCTGGCCTCGGGACGGTAACCACCTTTTTTCAGCGCCCCTCTCGGACTGTCGAGCAAGGAATCCACTTCTTAACCTCGAGTCTCTGACTCTGCATGGGCTGAACCGTTAAACTCTGTGTACCGAAAGCCAGCCAATCTCGGTGCTTCATTGATTCAGACTGCTGTCAGGTTCCTTCGCTGCCTCAAAAACAGCACTGAGACACTTCATCTCCAATCACGCGAAGCGAAGCTCCAATGCACTTTACCGAGTCAAAGACGCATTTATCTCGTTGCTTATAACCGTCCTAGCTGACCAAGAAAGCTCCATATTGGAACTTGACTCAATTCGCTAGATGGTAGTGCCCACATTTACGAGCTCCATCAAGTCGTACGGCACAGCAGGATATTGTGTGTTGGATCGTTGTCACTATTTCTGCTCTACAACAGCAAAGCTCCAAGCATGACACACATGCGAACCTGGACTGGATGGGACTTACTCAGAAGCCGAATCCAGAGCGTGAAGCGTGTTGTTATTCTCAAGGGGCAAGGTCAATGAAGGGCCAATCTCTGAGCAGAGTGCTTACAGCTCACGGATCCACATGGTACTGATGGCTTCCAACGGTATCGATATTGCCTGAGCTCATCGACATTCTAGCCCAATGATCTCACGTGATAGTGACTGAAGTAGCCAGATACCGTGAGTACACACTCTACTGACATTGTGTCTCTCTGTGATACACAAGATCCTTGGGTGCGGCGGAGTAGAAACTTCACATGGCTGGGCCCTTAGGCTGGCTCTGATGATCCCAGGACCTTGCCGTACTTTCCTTCAGCCCAGTCGACTTCAACGACCATCTGACGCCAATCGAAAGCCACGTGGCTCAGCTCAAGATGTACGGGGATATGATCAAGACCTCGGTAGGTCGAAAGTAATAAAACACTCAATATGATGATCGGGGGAGGGGAGGGGAATATCCTGCAAACATACGTTGTGTTTTTGCGACCACATCATTACTATGACTTGGGATTTGATGTGAAAGATATATGGAGAAAACCTCCTACTTCTTCCTACTTATGTTCCAATCAGATGTCCTCGAAAAATTCTGAATGGAAATCTACCTGATCTGCCTCAATATTATTCCAAGCTTGGCCCCAATATCTAACTCATTGAGGAACGAGGCTCAAAAGCATAATGTCCGAGTGTATTTCCCTTCTGTCCGTGACCCTGTATCTCGACGCGCACTGTGACGGGCCTCTGGGCCTCCTCTCGATGCAAAGCTTCAAGGGATTTGTCCAGAGACGGAAGGGTATCTACGAGAAGAGCAATTTCTCATCTCTGTAGGTGATCAGTATGAGTGAAAAACAAAATTGAGGATGGCCAAGGCCCTTTCAAGATTAGTGAAACCCCGCTTCCATCAGCCCAGGATCGAAGATTCGTAGGAGTTAGTACATACCGTCAGAACTATTGGGGCACTTGTATATATCCAGCGGCTTGATATTCAAGGCTTTTTGTGCTCAATCGTAGATTAGAACCTGGGGAGTAGATTGTATAATGCTGAAGAATCCTCTGTCGTCCTCGTCGTCAGTGGGATACTTGGGCTCCGCTGGAATCCATGAATGATCCAACCAGAAGGGCAGGGAGTTCTGCCGGGAGACGGATTGTATGGAATCTACAAAGGGACCCCTCATGGCCGGGGCATGATCCGGTTTCTTCTCTGATTGCTGGGAAATGATGGGCATACTTTGAAGGTGCTCACAGGGAAACCAGGGAAAGACAGGTGTATCCGAGAATAGTTGGTTGCGTGAAAAGAGTTCTGCGTGTACTCTTTACAAGGAATATGCGGTGAAGGGGTGGTCGGGGAAGCAGCCCCTCGAGGTTGCTGGAACGTAGCACGTAGTGGAACAAAGCCCTGGAACGGTGTTCCGAGCCATGACATATGCATGAAGGGCTTCGCAAGGACATTTAATGGAGTTAGGTCATCGGAGTTCCTCCGCCTCTTTCCACACGTTGCAGATCGAATGTGAGAACTTGTTGCATCATTTGATGACAGCTGTTGTCGAGGCTTGTGGAACATCTGGTGGGCTATCCTGAAGTTCACCATACCTCTTACGGGCGGTCCCTTCGCCAAAGGCATTTAGATCGGCTGCAGGAGCTAAGCCGGAGACTTTGTAAGAGTTCACTATTAATTTTAGTCAATGGGTCAGCCGATTCTGATATCAGCCGAAGAATCCAGCTAGCAAAAGTGATCAACAAGAATTCTCGATTGTGTCGGGCACCTTCAAAGGCGCATCTACGAAACGACTTAGTCGCCGCACTTTCAAATGGTTTGATTTGCACAGCTGTTGACAATATTACTCCTATTCTCTCCTTTCAAGCCTGTTATATGAATCGGGCTAGGATCTATCGAGGATGTGCTCGTCCGTCACACCATCGAGAAGTCTGCTAGTTCTTCTACAGGTTCCATACTCGTATCTTTACGCCGCCGCCGGAGCTTGATCTTCGTATCTGATCTGGGGATAAGCTCTGTCGTCCAGATCCGTGGCGTCGTCGCATATTCCGGGTTTAAGATCTCGAAATCGTAGTTCTTGAGGATGTAGACAAGAAATCGCTTGTTCAAATCAGAGGCATACCAACGCCCGGGACTGTGAGTTATAGCCTAGTATCAGAGTTTGCTCTAAGAAGCCAAAAGAAAAGAGGTGTCTGTTCGTTGGCCGAAGAGAGGCTGAGCGGCAGAAGTGGGTTTTACTTACCAAGCATGACCGGGTGTACCCCAGTACGGAAAGTCTCATCTTGTATCTGTGTGCTTAGTGCAAGCAGTCGAAGATACATCGTTGTCTGGCGTGTAAAAGCGGTGACCATTGAAGCGGTCAGGTTCCTTGTAAATTCGCTCATCACGCATCAGAGCATGCTGAGGGACAGCCAAGATATTCCCCGCTGGTATGTGGGATTCGTCTGAGAATGAAAAGTCTTTCAAGGCTTTGCGACTTGCGCCCACTAAGATCACCAGAATGGTCAGTCTCGATTTTCTCTCCTCATCTCGTTAGTTGAGCAGGTGCCTTGAATAGTGTTCGGCATCCTCGCATGTGGGAACTAGAGAACTCACGGCCGTCAATTGGGTGCATTCGCGAGGTTTCCCTCAAGAAGCTGTCCATGAGTCGAAGCTTTACCAGGGGTAGTTCGGACTCTATGCCAGTGGTTTCTTGCTCCGTCTTCTCAATCTCTTCCCTCAGGAGCTGTATATATTCACGATGCGTCGAGAGCATGGTGATTGCCCACAAAACTGACTTTATAAAGAAGTGGATCAATCATCATTGATCACCGCTAAATTTGATGTGTTGGCTAACGGCGATGACTTACGAGTGCGGTTTGATGAGACATGGCGAAGAAAAGAGCCACCATCTGCTGGGAGAGACGGTCACGAGTGCTCAATTGGGGTGTGCGTGAGCTTTTGATAACCTTCTGGGTTATATCAAGCTATGAAGCATGGTTTCTGGTTAGCTACATCTTATCATAACAAGGCAATACGGCGAGGTAGTCATACGAAATGCTCGGCTTTCCCTTCGAACTCAGCGACCACGCGTTGGTCGATGAGTTCGGTGACACGCGCCCCAACTGCCTTCATGGCACCGCTCTAGGCCACAGCAGCGCGACCTAGGACACTTCAAACATGTTCTTCATTAGTTTTTGATTCGTTCCATGCCAGATACTGATTCTCCAAGAGCTCAGAGAGGGGTACTCGTGCACTTACGGGGCTATGACTCCAGGAAGCTGTCGGCAAAGCTTTGCGGCAAATGCTCCGTCCATACTATACCGGAGAGCAGCCCACTGAAAGGCTGGGTCGGAAGCTGGAGATAACCCATGATCAGTATCGTCAAATAAGATTCATGGTGATATGGGGTGTTCACTTACCCAAGCCATCGCCGAAAAGAATCTGGGTATTGACGTGCATCACGGCAGCTCTAACGAAAGAGGTGAGGTTCACAGTCCTCGATACTGCACATGAGAAGTCAGATATAGGAACTCCATTCTGGAAAAACGACTTTGAGTTGTGATGTGAATGCATACTATCACCCCACTCCGTTGGAGCAGCCTTCAATTGCGATTCCATTCCATGTGCGACCCATTGGTGAATCTTGGGCGCCAGTTGCGGAAGATGCGTACTCAGAACTAGTTTAACAGCCCGTTTGGCGACGTCATTATTGGGATCAGGATCGCCAAAGTGAAAGCCGTACATTGTTTGCGGTTCGAAGAGGCGCTGTATACCGGTACGGATTAGCTGTCAGAGAGAACCTCATAAAGTGTTGTCCGTCTCCAGTCACGGCGCAAGGAAAGGGATGACCCACATCTGTTAAAGCTGCGTTGAAGCTGAGTATATTTGTACTGCTAGCCGCCATCTCTCGAATTTGTTGGGGATGGGACACCAGCACTTGATACTGCCTCAGGCCCGGAATGGCGAACAACTCTTGATTTGGGCACTGTTTTGGTTGACAGCGAATGTGAGCTTCATTATCATGTGCTGCTTCGAAATAGCTCACGAACCTTTCGATAGACCTTCTGGATTTCTCCAATGCCTTTGAAATCGAATTTAATAGTGCTGAACCACTTCCCAACTAGGAGAGTAGATCCAGCGATTTTGATTCCTGACTACACGTCCAGTCTCGGCATCGTGCAAGAAGCATGAAATTTGATAATACGCATGTAGAAAAAGAATAAAATGAGGCTAGTTTGCCAGTAGTGTATCAATGTAGGTAGTGTGAGCACATACCGGGCGCCGTCTCCACACTTCTATGGCATTGAAGTATGTCCACGCAGTAAATAGAATGAGCGACCAAAGGATAATCTTGCCGGCATTTGCATCACCAAGTATCAAACTTGCTTGTGCAAGCATTATGACGGAGCTGAACTTGAAGAACAGGCAGAAATCAAGGCCGTTATGAGTTTGGGGACAAATGTGAATGAAAAACAAGGAAAGTGCGAAGAGATAAAGTCTAAGTTACGGCTGGTATTTGGAATCGAGAAAAGAGGGCGCGTAGAAACATGGCTATCTCTAATTTATATTCTCTGTCCCTCACTGGAAGGCTGTCTAATTCAGCTGGGTGGGTTGAGATGTTATCTCATTATTCGAACGCCTCATCTCAGCGCTCGAAAATATTCCCGCCCTCGTGATTGCGGAACGTCGGGTAGCCACATCCCGCGACACATGTCCTGCGGCTAGATACTTGGGTACCTACAAGTGCTAGAAACCACATTGCAACATCGAAAAATAGGTCCGTTGTGCACATGTCCTGCCAACAGGCAGACCAGGTCGCAACGATTGCGGACCTGTGTGCTGATCGCAAACCTGCTTATCTGAAAAGCTGTTTGCTTAGCCGCAAGCTACAGACAATTGTGTTCGAAACCTACTGTTATCGGCATTGTGTTTTTTTTTCAACGCTAGGTGTTTAAGCGTTTATCACTGTATGAAGGGACTGATGCATACTGCTTAAAGAGGCATATGTATACAGATTAAAAACGAGACCACTTATCTGAAAAGCAGTCTCCTACAGCCACACCATCGGCGCTTGTGCAAACGTCGCAATCTGCAAAAAATGACGTGCTCACCGCCCAGGCAGCTGCAGGCTGCTGTGCCTCTTTGCACTTTCGAGATCCCTTCACGCGCAATGGGCCTAGCAAGCATTGAACGGACTGTTGGCGCTAAGTCTGCACACATGAGGTGAAAAGTCTGCCAACATTAGATTCATCATTCAGCCGCCCCTCCCAACAGCCAAACGAGGTCACATCGATGCTTCTTGGCGTGCAATGTTTTGCTATCGCAAAATCGAAGTTATCCTCTGAAGGCGGAGCATGCCCGAGCGTGGATCCGATTGAACTCAAAAAATTGTTGCACTGTGTTCAGGTATCAGCCGCGTTGACATGGGATGTCGCAGTAGTGGCAAGCTGCTGGCCAGCAACTCGACGTGCTTCAGATTGGTCTACCGGTATACAAGAATAGAACCAACGGTAGCATCTCAGCACTAGCCTGGAAGCATCTGGCGGCGGGTGATCGTGGAGCAGTCGAGCCAAAAGAAACCAAGGCGGCGCATAAGCGAGGTTCGACCTTCAAAAGGAGTGGTCTGTAGTTGGTGAAGTGAGTGCGCTGTGTCAACCTAAGAAAACAGTGAGCTTAGATTAGACGACAACATCTGGACCACCCTGACGATTGTCTTTGTCTCAAATTTTCCCCAATTCCCCAACTCTCTACCTGGCCTTACGAAACTCTTATCGATCCTTGCGAATCAAAACCTGCAATGTTGTCTCTCGACCCTCGCGCGACGGCTGAAGTTGTCATAACCGGCCCAGGAATCCCTTATGATACATTCATCGTATGATTTAGTTCATCCGAGAGCCATTGGTGTTTGACTTACCAACAGAGTGATTTAGGGCATTCAATGGGCTGGAGCCGCCCTCTCGGTAATTTTCGTTGCCATCCGCCTGGCCTCGCGCTGGCGCGGACAAAGACGGTTTCTCTGGGACGACTTTTTTGCTGTCTTCGCCGCCATTCTCATTCTGGTAACTGCCAGCTTATGGCAGTGGGCAGCAAGAGACATGTACTACGTGCTCAACTTGCAGGCCGGACTCGTCCTCCCCGAGGCCGACTTTCCAATCCGTCTGATGCGTGAGCTCAAAGTCAGCTTCATGTCCCAAATCTTCTTCTATACTGCTTTATTTTGCATCAAGCTTGCCTTGATCATTTTTTTCGGGCGGCTCGGCAGCAACGTCCGTGGTCAAAAATATGTCCGTTGGCCAGCTCTCATCTTGTCAGCAGCTTGCTACTTCGCCTCTGTGGGGGACATGGGGTTCCATTGTCTGATCAACTCGGACATCATGTATCTTTCGACATACTGCGTCTCGCACGAATTCTCTACGAAGATGTCCAACGCCGTCAAGGCTAATTGTGTCTTGGATATCGTCTCAGACATAGCGAGTAAGCCACACCGGCGATCCACAACCCCAAGTTGTTCCTTATACCATCACCCTTTCACGCGCGTATTCAGATCGACTGACTCGACAAATATCTATAGTTACGATAATTCCATTCACCTTACTCTGGAATGTACGCATTGACGTGCAGAAGAAGCTGGCTTTCATCGGCCTCTTTTCGCTGACGTTGATCACCATCGCTGCTGCTATGGCCAGGGCAATCGAAACAGAAGTGACGAAAAAGGAGAATGGTGTGCATGACACATCATATGTATGGTTGTGGGGAACTATACAAGCTTCCCTTGGTAGGTCGCGACTGACACAGATGCGCTTTCATCCGCTGACCCTTTGATACAGCTATTATTGTCTCGTGTCTGTCGGCATTCCCTCAACTCTTCGCGACATCCACTCGCAAGATCAAGCCCAAGTGGACACCGTCGGAGACTTATTACCAGCGACTAAGGTCACGCATGCAAAAACGGCAGGCGAGATCCACGGATCCGCTCTACCACATGTCCTCGGTCACAATCCCTGATCGCGATCAAAAAAACACATCTTATGCCAATTCGTACGAGAGTCATCAGCAGGTGCTGGCGCCCGAGATGGGTCAAAACAATGCTCAATGCATAGTCACATACCCCAGTTCAACTATGCAGAATCAAATCACGCAGCAGGTCGAATACAGGGTAGAAGTTGGAAACCAGGTAGGCGCTGTACAGCGATGGCCCGTTGAATATCAGCATATAAACGGGCCATACTACGCAGGCTATCCTACGCTACAGCAGATGCGTTGAGTGGTGGACCGCAATCGGTGCTAGGCCTGCTTCTGTAGAGTCTAACAACAACCGAGCTTAACCAAATCGTGCTAGATAGATGGGGTCTCTCGTGTTTAGTATCTGTCAAGGGTATGAGCACAATGATATTGGGCCCCGAAGGGCTTTCGACGCTGAGGTCTTGTTGGAGACGTTTGGTTGGGAGAACACATTATTATTCGTCCTTTGTTAGCATGAAAATATGAGGGAACGAGTTTCATAATTCTGAAAATATCTACTTGCTCCATTACACCGCGTAATAATCCTCATCAAACCCCAGATTCCTCAACGTCAGGCATTGTGCGAGAACTGCGATTCGATCATATCCCCTGTTGGGGTCTTGAGGCACCTTTCTGACGCCTTCCTACGTATATTTGGCAAAAGCAAATTCAATAATTTGCCCTGAAACATATGCAAGAATTAAGACTTTACAATTAGTTGGGGAAGCATGTGGTATTGGCGCTGATCCGGTCAGAAGCCCGAAAGCACTAGGCAATGAGCGTGTGTACGCCTCTTTCCAACCTCCATCGTACAAATTACTCAATTGCGAACGCCTTCATGTGATATGAAACTGGCACTATAACCAGGGGTCACACACTTCCCCTCTTACAGGAACTGACACGGCTAGAAATAGTCAAGTTGCGATATTCGTTTGAGGCGAAAAGGACCTCAACGTTCAACCCACACCAAGGGACAGCGTTCCCAAGGTTCAGGGTGTAGCATCTGAACCATAAGAATCATACCAGTATCTTCCACAACGAACCGCTTGACCCGTTCCCGAGCTGATTGGAGGGATTCACCAGGATTCTTCACAGGATCAACCCTTCTGTTTCTGAAAAGTAACGCTATGGATGCAACAGCTTCAACCTGCGAGAATTTTTTTCCCAGGGCAGTCACGCGGCCCGTCAGCCCAACTGATGAAAGAACCCCTAACGGGGTTGATTATCTCTTCACCATCTAAGCCTCCCCTGTTTGGGTTCTTAATCCATCGCAACGGATTCCATGTTAGAGACTCGGAACCCCAGTGTTTAGGGTCCGTCTGGACACAAGCATGACTCGGTAGAATGATTATTTTGGGCGGAATGACGAGAGTCCTCTCCCCGAATTGGAGTGACACTGACTGTTGGTCCGTCCATTTGGCTACGCCCACAGGAGAGTAAAGGCGCAGACTCTCGTGGACCACAGCTAAACAACGCTTAAGACAGTGGAAATCAGCCTTATAATCCCATTCTGATGGTGGCCGGTCCCCAAAAACATAGCGAATTTCTTCGTGTATCCAGTCTTGGACTTCTGGGTTTCCTGCCAGAAAGAAAATCACCCACACAAAGGTGTTTGTTGTGGTATCGTGACCGCCGACATTGAAAAGGAACACTGGTGAGAAATTTGTCAACTAAGGCGATCTCTATGATGCTATGCATTCAAGGCGGTACGACAAGACACCTGCCCGGAACGAGATAATCCTTACTGTTGCCGTAGATCTCGTTTTCGTCAAGTCCGCAGCCTGTCTCTTGCTCGGAAGCACGCACCAACGAGGTCATGAAATTCTGACCCGTGGGAAGTTTCTCGTTAGAAGCCTTCTCAGCGTTGTAAATCTCTGTCAGATATCCCTGAAAGGCAGCACAAGCGTGATGAAGGCGTTTCAGCGGTCGTGGGAGCCATGGTTCGGCAAGGGATTTGGTGCTCAGCATCATAATAAGGACACTACTCTCGAGGATTGTTTGTAGAGCTTCCTTATAACTCAGGCTCCCCGCAAACTTAATTTGTGTTTGGTGATAACCCTTGAAGGGGTAAGTCTTCCCAAAGCCTGCCCTAGACATAACATTCAGGAATAACGTGCGGGTGTGATGGGCAACCGTGTCGACAGAGGTCTGAGAAGCCCAATAGCGTCCCATATCTGTTGCCTGAGTAAGACTCTCTTGCCACACCAGGTTGTAACACGTATCGTTAAAGCACGTTCCAATAAGCAAACTACAGTGCGGTTCGATGTGAAGAAGCCATGACATCCTGCAACGTTATATCGAAGACCAGAGCCAATCTTCCATTCTTAGCCAGGGCAGGCGGAACAGCCCGCTGCCAAGGTGCGGACGATCGCATGTGCCAGAGGTGCTCGTTACCTAGGGGCTGTTACGCTCACCCCTCTGCCTCTCTTGGGAAAGTTGCGAACAAGACGTAGCCGATGCTACGGTTCGCGTAACCGCACTATTGAGACACTGGCGGGGCAACTATTTGCGATTCTGGACTCTGCACCGCTGCAGACTCAAGAAAAACGGACGACTTTTCTTGGTTCCACTGCCTGTTGGTTCGCACGAAATCTTCATCAGAAATAGTGCACCAGATAAGGTTGTTGTTTCTGTAATTACACGGATGCACAGGCGCGGCGCGAACGTTCTACTCTCATATGCAATCAATCGTATCAAAATGGTGCTAATAGCCAGCATATAACATAACACACCTTTTTTCTTCCTTATTTTTATTAAATTTCTCAATTTAGCTTCAATTTATATAAAATATATATTAAAAGAAAGCTACTTCTTTTCTAATTTTAATTATTCTTTTTATTATTAAATTAAATATTTAAAAGAAGGGAAATTTATATTTAAATTAAAGTTAAAAATAACTTATATTAAAATTAAATTTAAAAAGAAATAAAGGGGGGTAGAAATTAAGGAGTTATATTAAAGTTATTAATTTTAATAAAGTAGATTTAATTAAATTTACTTAAAATCATTACCTCCTTAAAATTTTAAATTCTTTTTTAAAATTAAATATTAATATACTTTATACCTTTAATACTTTCTCTACCCTCCTTAAATAAATATTAAAAGAATTTTAAAAAAATAATTATTTTTTAATATAAAATATATTTAAATTAAGGATATATTTATTATATAAAAGGTGAAAATAGTTAAAAGATAAAATAAGGTAAAAAAAAGGTATAGTGTGCTATATGCTGGCTATTAGCGCCATTTTGATACGATTGATTGCATATGAGAGTATGCTGATTAAGGGCCTAGCTCGTTTGACTCACACTAATCCTTGCATCCGCCGAGTCGCTCGACCCTCCAAGCACTGTGTGCATGAGCTGTGCGGCTGTGCCGCTGGCCCCACACGAGCTATCGCCAACACAAGCTTGGGAGGTTGGTTGTTTTCCGGCTCGCTGCCTAGCTACCTCTGTCTGCTCTCTGTGGCAACTCTTCCATGATATCTTGAGGACCGCGCAGGCCACCTGAGATGAATAGTACCAGCAATCTCATCCGTATTCCTCTGTCGGTTTCAGTTCCCACCTTCTTCTCTCATCACGGTCATTATGGCAGACATTCGAGAGTTCAAGATCTCCGTTCCTTCGACGGCCATTGAGGAGACCCGCCAGAAGCTGGCCCTCGCAAGATTCCCGGGTGATGCGGGCACCGACGAGAATGACTGGGGACGCGGCGTACCTGTTGCAAATCTCAAGCGGATAGCCAAGTACTGGCAGCATGAATTCAAGTGGTCTTTATTCGAAGAGCGTTTGAACCAACTTCCGCAATTTGAAACAACTATGTCACTTGATGGCTTTGAGCCATTTGACCTGCATTTCATTCACCAGAAATCTCCAAACCCTGACGCGATTCCGCTGCTTTTTGTTCATGGCTGTTAGTACCAAGGCTCAACTGCTGAGATCTGTGATAATCAAGACAGACACTGACGTTCGGTATGCCCGTTTGTTAGGGCCTGGCAGTTTCCTTGAAGCAACCAAGATCCTTCCAATACTCACCGCCAAGGAGGAAAACGGGCCAGAATTTCACCTCGTGGTGCCATCACTTCCCAACTTCGGGTTTTCAAGCCGGATTCCCAAGAAAGGATTCGGTCTACGACAGTATACCGACACCTGCCACAAGTTAATGCTGAGCTTGGGATACAAGCAATATGCGGCTCAAGGAGGAGATTGGGTAAGGTCCCCTTCACCTTCGCCCCTTGAGAGTGAAAAGCACTAGTAGTCAATCCTCCAGAAGCTAACTAGTAGCGTCACATGTAACCAGGGGATGTACATAACCACGTCCATCGGCAACCTCTACCCAGAGTCAATGCTGGCACTGCACCTAAACTTCGTCCTTGCCATGCCACCACCACTGACCAAGTCTCCACTCGGCTTTGTGCGATTCCTCACAACGCACATGCTAAACCTGTACACCCCCCAGGAACAAGCCGGGTTGAAAGCTGCCCAGGACTATCAGGACAGTGGCATCTACTACCTTCACATGATGAGGACCAGACCACAGACGATCGGGGCCATACTCGCGGATAGCCCCGTCGCGCTGTTGGCATGGATCTACGAGAAGCTGGTCGCCTGGACGGACGACTACCCATGGACGGACCAGGAGGTTTGCGAGTGGGTCAGCCTGTATTGGTATAGTCGTGCTGGACCTGCGGCCAGCGTGAATATCTATCACGAGATGTTCCAGGGCGAATGGCAGGCGGACACTGGGCGTGCCATACCGAAAGCCAAGCTGGTAAGTGAGCTGAACGTATCGCAACGTGTCCCGAGTCCTGTTTGCGAGAAAAGGTTCGCTAATTATGTTTCATCAATACACAGGGTTTCTCATACTTCCCAAAGGAGATCGCTGGGACGCCGCGCATGTGGAACCGGCAGCTGGGCGACGTGGTATTCGAGAAGGAGCAGGATAAAGGCGGACACTTTGCCGCCTGGGAGCAACCGGAGGCTCTGGTAGAGGATCTTCGGGAATTCCTCCGTCCTGATGGTCCAGCGTACCGTGTCATGTATCAGAAATGAGCATGGGAACGGTACTGTGAGCTTGAATCTATTCAGAAGGCTAATGACTTTGTTGATCTTTTTCTACCTAGGTAGACTCCGAATAAATAGTGCTTGTACCCCATCTCGTGTTGAGGAGCTTATCACCAAGATACAGGTAACTTCGTGCTGCTTGCGTTGAGACAGTGTAGGTACAACCACTAGTTAACAGGTATGCGTGTGCCAGTCAGACCGCCCAAAATTGTGAATGCGGAGATTCGCACCGGTCAAAACGGCGATTTCACCGTGCACAGACCACCCTGATTATATAACCTGCAGCCCAACATTACTACGGCACTCTAAGCTGCAACTAAGCAAAAAAAGCCTTTAAATATTAAAATATTTTTTAAATATTATTTTATTAATATTTATATTTTTAAATATAATTAATATTTAAAATATAAAATATATTAATTATAAAAATATTAATTAATTATTATAAAATATTATAATTATTAAAAATATTAATAATAATAATAATAATAATAATAATAATAAAAAGAATCTTTAAAAAATATATAATTTATATAAATTAATTAAATATAATTAAATAATTTATATTAATAATATAATTTTTTAATAAAATTTAATTTTAAAATTTTAAAATAAATTAAATTTTAAAAAATTAATAAAATAATAATTTATATTATATATTAAATAAATATTAAAATATTATATAATTAAATATAATAAAATAAATTATATTTAATAAAATTAATAATAAAATATTAATTTAAATATATAATTAATATATTTTATAAAATATAAATTAATATAAATATAAATATAAATAAATAAATAAATAATAAATAAATAAATAAATAAATAAATAAATAAATAAATAAATAAATAAATAAATAAATAAATAAATAAATAAATAAATAAATAAATAAATAAATAAATAAAATAAATAAATAAATAAATAAATAAATAAATAAATAAATAAATAAATAAATAAATAAATAAATAAATAATAAATAAATAAATAAATAAATAAATAAATAAATAAATAAATAAATAAATAAATAAATAAATAAATAAATAAATAAATAAATAAATAAATAAATAAATAAATAAATAAATAAATAAATAAATAAATAAATAAATAAATAAATAAATAAATAAAATTATTTTAATTTATTTTAATATATTTTAATATATATATATATATTATAATTTTAATTATAATTTAATGCAGTATAGAAGGCAAGGGCGTTATATAAGCTAAAGGGCCCCGCAGCCCTAAGCCCTTACTTATTAAAACGGCTTTTATAACTTAAAAGGAAACAATCCCTACCTATTTATTAATAAAGAATTTTATCTTTAATTCTCATAACCTCCTTTATTATAGCTTTTCCCATTAAATAATAGTTATAATTGCTTCTTTTTAATAGAAATATTTAAAAAAGATATCTAATGCTATTAGGAATTAAACCTACTCCCCTTTATTTTTTATTTCTATT
The DNA here is from genome assembly GCA_013364905.1 of Diaporthe capsici. Classification (NCBI taxonomy): domain Eukaryota; kingdom Fungi; phylum Ascomycota; class Sordariomycetes; order Diaporthales; family Diaporthaceae; genus Diaporthe; species Diaporthe capsici. Next base: position 408,079 of record WNXA01000017.1, read on the forward strand.
TATATGCCTTCTTGTTTTATTAAAAATAAAAAAATTATATTAATTTTAAATATTTATAATAAGTATAAATATCTATTTAATTATATATTTAATTTAAATAAAATTTAAAGCAAAACTATATTTATAGCCTTATATTATTTATATATAAGCTAGCGTAGCCTATAATTATTATTACCTATATTAAAAATAAACGCCTCCCTTTATAACTACCTTATTATTTTACTTAATATTACCTTTTTATTTAGCTATTAAAAAGAATTACTTTTTAAAGAAGTTAAATTTATAACCTTAATAATTTTAAGTTAGAGAATTCTAGCTAAATTAAGTTAATTAAGTTTAAAGCAGTTAATATAAATAACTTTTTTAATTTTTAAATTAATTGCTATATTATTAAAGGTACTTAAGTATTTAAATAGGTAGCTAATTTTATTATTAATCCCTTTATTAATACTAACCTTATTATTAGTCCTTTTATTAATATTAACCTTATTATTAAGGCTATTAAGGCTTTTAATTAATTAGAAGCTATTATAAAGAAAGGGGATATAGAGGAAATAAATTAAGAGTATAAGGAGGAAATAAATAATTATTTTAATAAATATTTTAATAAATAGTTAATTGATATAATTTAGCGCTATATATTTAGAGATTAAGGGTTTAATTTTAAGAGGAATTATTTCCTTTTTATTAAGGGTAATTAATATAATATGGAAGGTAAGGGCATTATATAGGCTGAAAGGCTTTGCAGCCCTAGGCCCCTACTTATTAAAACGGCTTTTATAACTTAAAAGGAGATAATCCCCACCCATTTATTAGTAAAGAATCTTATTTTTAGTTCTTATAACCTCCTTTATTACAGCTTTTTTTATTATAATTTAAAAATATTTAAAAATATTTAAAAAATAAAAATAAAATAATTCTTTTTTTCTTTTTATATATAAATATTTTTTTTATATTTATATTTTATATTTAATATAAATATAAATATAAATATAAGATATATAAATATAATTATAACTCTGGTTGTAGCTGCAAAGGGCATTATAGTGACGTTGGGGGAGGTTACATAATCAGGGTGGTCTGTGCACGGTGAATCCTCCATTTTGACCGGTGCAAATCTCCGCATTCAAAATTGTAGCCACATCCAACAGATGTCAACCTGCAGGGACCAAGATTCACACCTAACAACCACAGTACTTGGACCAGTTTCTTTGGTATGTGTCGCGGTGTTTAGCCAGGCTGTCTCTCCAGCCAGTGCTCGACGGGTGCATCAACGACTGCCCAGTCCGCCCAGTCCGTATCCTCTCCTCCGAGAGTGTTTCCATGCAGTACATAAGGTTCCTTGTTCTCTAAAAAGAGGGCAGAACATATCATTGGACCGAATCTTCTGAAAGCTGTCCAAAGGATGACGTTTGCGCAAAATTCAGGTATTCGGCACAAGTGCCCGAGACTCTCGCGGCCCCGCTCCTGAGTGACGCAAACACTTCCATAGCATGACAGAAGTCCTCATATGTCATACGGTTACCATAGGCAGCACTTACATCAGTCCTGAGGTCAATTTTCGCTTTAAAACTGTTTACTGAACAGTATTTGGAGAGTGACTCGGCCCGGATCTGCTTGTTGACACGTGACAGGGCTGGTTGAGCACGAAAGAGAGGGATAGAGCCGCGCCAGCCCGACGTCTTGGTCAAATGCTCTCCGTAAATTATATTTCGAATCTCTCCTGGGAGCGACGGGAATGGGAACATCTGTTAGGGAAAGAATCACCAATACTATCTCGATCAGCGGTCAAGGCGCTGACATACCTTAGTCCTCCCTTCCGACGTGGTGGCTTCTGGGTCACGTTGATATGTGTTCTTTGACATCAATCTTGTCATCAATCTCGTTATTGGCCGCGACATGACTGCCCTACTCCGGTTCGGGAAAGCACTATAAGTTTAAACCCGCCTATTATCCTACCTATCATTAATGCCACTAAGCCTTATAAGTTAATGGCCACGTTAAAATGCTATAATTCTCTTATTAATAATGTAAAGTCTTTATATTAAAGCTTTAAGTAACGCTTAAACGAGTAGGTAGGTGCCAGTGGTGTCCTGCATCAGGCTGACTGCTTTGCTAGTCAATCAGCCGAACAGATACGGGTCTTGGCGCCCATGCGATTCCCTTGTGGAGTAATTATATGTGTGACTCTGAGATGGCATATCTTCGGACCTGAAAAAGAGGTAATCTGGACACGGGAGTGTGGGAGTGTAGACCGTCAACGTAGGTGTCTGGCACCTTGCTTCCATCACAAGCCTGTCCGAGAATGCTACATCAAGATTTCACTGATCATGCAAGCGAGCGATAATTAGGCTTGAACTTAATCGAGGACGTAGTGCCGACGCAATCGCTCTCGTAAATTTACGGAGGGAGCTAGTTTCTCAAAGGGTTGACTAGCTGCTCGAAGGCTACGGTGAGGTCTATTATTGCCAAGCAGTGGTTGCTCCACCACTGCAGCGGGCCTGGAGATTGTCGGCCTTAGGGTCTAACACCGGAGTGAATAATGCAGGCACCGCTTATACGGACAAATCTTCCAAGTCGTCTGAAAAGGTGGAGTAAGTCAGGGGGTGCCCATTCGGGCCACCCCCTGATTCGGGCCGCTTTTTACACCAAAAACCCCATATTTTAAGGACTTATATCTCCACTAATTAAATAATCATTATAATAATTATTTTAATATAAATACATATATATATTTCTAACATATAAAAAAATTCAAATACTATATATATAATTCTTATAATTATATATATTTATATAAAGCTAGCTGTTAAGAAATACACCTTATTATATAGCATTTCTTAACATTATAAAAGTTTTTATAACTTTTTAAATCAATTAATTATATTTAATCTTTATTTTTATTTATATCCTTATAATATATATTATATATAAAATAAATGCTAATAAATTAATTTAAATTTATATATACTTTAATATTAAATAATATAATTTCCTTAATAAAAGTTTATATAGCGAAATCTTTATTTTTATTTTTTAAGCTAAATAAAATCCGCGAACTTATAAGCTCTTTTATATAGCTTTAATATATATATAAAGATTATAAAAATAATATTCTTTTAAATTATTATAAATTATACCTTAGAATAATACATATTATATATAATATATACTTTATTATATTTAATTATATAAATATACAAATAATTAATATAATTTATTATATATTTATTTTTATATGTAACTCTATATAAAATATATATATAATAATTTACAGATTTATATGATTAGTATTTATAAAGTTAAAAATATTTAAAATATATACGTTTTATATATTTATATTATATATAAAATAATAAGGAAAGTACTTGTAATATTTAAATTTTTATAATAAGCTTTAATATATTTATTCTATATATAATTAAAGTTTTAAAATTATACCTATTAAATTGGTGGAGATAAATATTAGCTTTTTGGTGTAAAAAGCGGCCCGAATCAGGGGGTGGCCCGAATGGGCACCCCCTGACTTACCGCATGAAATGGCAACATAAGCCATCCGTTCACAGAAATTGAACTTCATTCTCGGAGCACATAGACTCTCCTAAGGCCGGACTTGATTTTGGACAGTCACCGACCTCCGGTACGGATGGACCGATTGACCCGTGATCTCACCACCGCTCTTCAGTATCGGCGCTGGAAGAGATGCCAAGCACCGACTCGCCGGATAGGCATTCAGCCGTGCATCGCAGACATCATAGTGAGTCAGGCTGATAAATTCCGACATTTGAGTTTAAGACCTCAAAATTGAGACCAAAGCAGGCCAAGAGAGCGCCGCATACAGGTATATAAACACAGAGCATCAGCATCAGACTAGAAGTAGAGTCTTGGAACGACCATTCAGTTCCCGTCAAGCATCCAAATTCATATATATGCACAAAAGTCTTTAGATTGCTTTTTCTTTGATAGAGCGCTCGAAATGTCTACTCAATCCAAAGTCTACCTCATCACAGGCTGCTCCTCCGGCCTGGGCTACTCCCTCGCCAAGGCAGCCATTGCAGCCGGCCATAAAGTCATAGCCACGTCGCGGAACCCCTCCAAAACACCAGACAAGGTCGCCGAAATCACCTCGTTGGGCGGACTCTGGGCTGCATTTGACGTGTCCTCCCCATCCTTGGAAACTCAGTTCCAGGAAACTGTCCTACCCCTGGCCAACGGCAAGCTCGACGTCGTCATAAACAACGCCGCCATCGCCACCGGATCCGTCTTCGAGGACCTCGAGATAGATGCTGCGAAGGGTGTCTTCGAGACGAACGTGTGGGGCATAATGAGGCTGAGCAAGCTCCTCGTCCCGCTGATGAGGGCCCAGGGGGGCGGCACTATCGTCAACATCTCCAGCACGACGGCGGTCTTCCCCATGCCAACAATAGCGACATACGCGGCAAGCAAGGCCGCGGTGGACGCCTTCACCATCGCCCTGGCGGCAGAGGTCAAGCCCTTCAACATCCGCCTGCTCATCGCCACGCCCGCTGGCATCCGCACGCCATTTGCGCACAACAGCGTTGCGGCCGGTGGAGTAAAACCGCTGAGGTCTGAGTACAAGGGCAGCGAGTCGGAGGCTCTAATGAACATGGTGCAGGACCCGAAGCTCCTCAAAATCGATCCTGAGCGTGCGGCGAAGGTGGTCGTGCAGGCTGTGGATGGCACGGGACCGTTTGAGGGGAAGGGGAAGGATTTTCTACGGGTTCCGCTCGGTGAGGACGCGCTGGGTATGTTGCAGGGACGGATCGACGAGTTGGGCGCAGCTTTGCAGAATTTCTCGGATGTCGCCAAGAGCGTTGACCTCGAGGTTTGAGTGGGTTTGTGGAAGCCGCACGAAAGATCGAGGTATCATGTGGGACATTTGAATAGCTAGGTACAGCACCGGTATTTGCAGCACAGCCTTCCTTCGCTAGCACAATGATGACGCATGCATCTCCTTATGATGATAATGATATTGTGCTCTTCAGTATAATATGTTTCCGAAAGACTCAAATATTCAAACCTGTCACTCCACCTACTTCACTCAAATGATAGCGCATCTGAGTGGGAGGCCAATCATGGGGCAGCACTTGACAGCAAACAGGACGAGTCCTATATTTCAGCTGCACCAGACTCTGGCTGATAGTGAAATGGCTAATCCGCCTCAAGGGGGTAATTCGAGGTTTTACGCACCAGAAACAGGTGGGGAGTACAGCACATACTGCATGCACTTGGAGTCGCAAGGTTGGGTTCAATCCTAATACCTCAAACCTTTGATAATTGCCAGGGGATGTGAGTCGAGTTGTAGTTTTTCACCTTGCACCTGTTCAGCGAAATCTCTCGTGGAGTGAAGTCACACAATACTGGGCTGGAGAACGGAATATTCGATGATCCGAGCGAGTAGGGGGCACTTGGGATGCGATCACATTAGGTGAACAGGACTACCGACTTGATGTGCGTTGTGAGAACCGGGTTGTCTCACCTTCCCACATAGACGTGGTGACCATATGCACTCTCTGGTATGATCATCTCACTTAGCAAAGTACATTTTGTGTTAGCAAAATATTTCGGGATGATTTTCTGTTCAAACAAGGAAAGCAGTCTTAAAGCGAAGTCATTTCCTAGCATTTGTTCAGGAGTACGTTCTTGCAGATCCCACCGGCCAAGGGTGGGCAGGAAACCCTAAATAGATTGGCTCACCTTTGGCGAGTCGGACAATAGATGAGGGGCCGGTCATACGCTGGAGCTCGTTCGCAGCGGGCAATGCATATGCTGTGCTACGGTTTGCTGTACATGCAAGGATAGGGTGTTGATCTTGCTTCGACCCGGAAATTGACCCTATCGGTCTTTCCCCGCCTTATCACTCAAGCAAACACTTTTTGAGGAAGCCGCTTCACATACACCTCCTATTTCCGGTACTCCCTCCCGCTGCCCATCTTCTAATCGAACTCCATCCCCCGGGGAAACAATCTTTCGCCCTTCTGTCGTTTCTGGACCCCACATCTCTTTAAGGCGGCTCATCATGTATTTTTATAACCTAGTCCTATTATTTGGACTCTGTCGCGCCTCTTTTCATCTCAATAAAAGGTCTGAGGAGTTTGTCATCGACCGCAATAACTTCCCTTACGTGCCGTTCGACATAGGCGAGTCGTACGGTGGCCTACTTCCTGTATCGTCTAATCCCAATGACACCCAAAAGTTATACTTCTGGTTCTCGCCTTCAGAGAACCCTGCAGCGAGCAACGACATCACCATCTGGCTGAATGGCGGACCGGGGTGCTCGAGCCTGATTGGGTTGCTCCAGGAGAACGGCAACTTCCTATGGCAGGCGGGCACAACGCAGCCGGTGGCGAACCCCTGGGCGTGGACTAAGCTCACGAACATGGTCTGGATCGACCAGCCCGTCGGCGCTGGGTTTTCTCAAGGCGAACCCACTGCTTACGGCTCGGATGACACTGCCGAGCAGTTCTTGGGCTTCTGGAAGAACTTCATGGAGACGTTCAACCTGACGAATCGGGAAGTGTACATCACGGGAGAAAGCTATGCTGGCGTGAGTGAATCAGGAGATGAATCTACCACTGCCAAATTTCGGCAAAGCGCTGACGAATCTCGGATTAGAAATACATTCCTTACATCGCGAAGGCGATGCTGGACGCGAACGACACGGAATACTTTAACGTCCAAGGAACCATGCTCATTGATCCAGCCATAAGCCCAGACGTAGCGTTGGTTGAAAGTAGGCATTCTAGCTTTCCCAATCTCTCGATCAGACTCTCGTTACCCTGATCTTCTCTGAATGGGGAGGTTTCCCAACTCATACAATCCTCCACTGTCAAGAATTCGTCGTTCAATTTACAACCGAGCTGACCTGGCACCAGTTCCCATGCTCGACTTTGTCGAGAACAACCAAGCATTCCTGCGGCTCAACTCTTCATTCAAGGATGAGATTCGCACAGTTCATCAAGAGCAGTACAATTATACTTCATTCTTCGACACATATTTCAAGTTCCCCACCGCAGGTCCTATGCCAACCAGGCCGGATATTGACGAGGGATCCTCTCCCTTCCGTACCTACGTCACCGAGGCTGCCACTCTGATCAATCCCTGCTTCAACGTCTACCACGTTACCGACACATGCCCAAGTCTGTACGACCCATTGGACACATTCGATGCCGCCAACACGGGCCTGGGAGGCTACTTCAACCAGACCGAGGTCCAGCGCGCAATGCACGCCCCAGAAGTCACCTACTCCACCTGCGGCCCCCGGTCCGTCTTCGTTAACGACAGCGCAACCGGCGGCCCGGGGAACGGCGGCGACCTGGCCCCACCCGCGTCCTTCGGCGCACTCCCGGCCGTGTTCGATGGCGTGCCTCTGAATCTAGTTCTGAATGGCGCGCTGGACATGCTAATCCCATCCGTGGGCACACTGTTTGCTCTACAGAACGTGACCTGGCGCGGGGCGACGGGCTTCAGCGCCGAGCCGACGCAGACGTTCGTCGTGCCGTCTTCGACCGGTAACGCTAGTCTTGTCGGACAGGCTGGAGAGATGGGCACGTGGGTCTATGAGCGGGGTGTTGTTTTTGTGGATGTCGCTGGGGCGGGTCATGAGTTGCCTGAGTATAATCCCAGTGCTGCATTCAGGCTGCTCGAGGTACTGCTTGGGCGGGTTGGTGTCGAAGACGGCCTTGGGCAGGGGGTTGGTTGGACTACGCCACTGACATGAATTCAGACGCTTGCTGTGCATTTGGTACTCGCCTGGGCTAGACTTCAACATTCAGGCTTGGGATACATTAACTTAGTCGTGGCTAGTTGACATGAATGTCAGGAACGTTACTTCGATTCTCACATGGCGAGTACCTCATTTGAGGTCTTGAGTAGACGCTGTTTCTGCAGTGTTCCTAAATTTTCCGAGGTGCTACATCTTGCTCACTTACTGCGGAGTAGAATGATTTGCGTAGCACACCTCATAGATGGGCTGTCTGCGGTTGAGGTATGAGTGTTTGACTGGTATTGTCTACTTAGGTAGAGCAGCCACAGTTCAGGTGTGATTATAACAGTAAGGTATGCAGTCGTCCCATAATCCAATGCCTCCATTGAAACTTATGATCTCTGACCCCAGTAAATCATTCCAGCCCAAAAGCAGACTACAAAAAAAATGCCCAAGGTAAGCCATGCTGCTGCATCAGCTTCTTCCTGAGACGTCGGCCGTTTTGTCAAGCCTCTCCGGAACTTCGGCGTCGTCGAGTCTTGTAGTCCGTCGTGCATTGTCTTCTGCTGCTTATCATCAGATCAGCCAACACATATGTGGCTGATACTCCGGTAGATTCGAGAACACTGACCTCTTGAGCTCCCCAGAACATGGCTTGTTCAATTTGGTCCGTTTCCCTGGACGGAGGTGGCCCATCCGAGCCAGACAAGGTCGACGGTGTCTGATGCGGCTGGTCATTGTTGACGAGGAGAGAGTCATGGCTTCTGGAGACAGCAATGAACGGTCCTAAGGGATGTTGGGCTTCGAAATCTTGCCAGACGACCAGAGTGTGTGACTCTGGAGTATTCTGTTCAATGCCATGGCGTTCTTCAGTCGGGTTCGAGTATGCTCCAGCTGATTCAAAAGGTGCATTCTGTACCCGCTCGGACTTGATCTGAGGGCCAGAGGACAGGGGCCGTTGGTTGAAGGCCAGTAGGCATCTCGTTATCAAGAAAATTACGGATAATTTGACTAGAAATGACATGGTGAGGTGGGGCAGCAATTTTCGCCTGGCGTCAGGTAAGTATTGGAATATTTGGGCCCATGCAGACAGAAGTATTAAGGTGTTGGGGTACACATTGAAATCCCATGTGCTTCATTGTGCCGAAGGAGAAGGTAAAGTTCCTTTCGATGCGGGAAGGATCGACCCAAAGAAATGGTGAAGATGGCCAGGAGCGGGAAGGAGTGGCCTGGTGAAGTCGCTATGGTTTTCGCATTGTATAGGGGTGCGATGAATAAGGCGCACGTACGTCTAAGAAACTGTACATAGGCCCCTTCCACAGAGCCAGTTGTGCTAGCCTCTCATTGAACTAGATCTTGGCTGCAGTTCTCATTCTAATGAACCAGTGTATTTCTCTTCGCTCTTTCTCGATCTGCACAAAGTGAATCATGGGCTCCTACTCTTCCCCGGGGAAGGGGTGTGGCTACTGAACTTTCACCCAAATGACTGAATGCAGTTTCTCCGTGATTGAGACTCTGCCAAACGTCTCCACAACGCTCCTGGAGGTATGCACCATTGCCTAGGTGAGGTATGGTACACTCTTGGATTATTAGTCCGAAAGAGTCGTCCAAACCCTGGTGATCAACTGCTTCGAAGGGGCCATTGGTTTGACCTTCTCCCCGTCTTGGTCTTCCTCATACTCATCAGACATGAAACTTGCGATGATCTCCCCCTTGAAAGGACTGGGAGGCTCCGCCCAAACATGCGTCACAGCGTCGTTCAGACATTCGATGTTGATTGCCTTGTACCCCTTCGCCGCGGCGTCTCGCTGGAGATACCTAGCAAGAGCAGCCATGATCCCCTTCCCCTCATACTCACGCCTCGTGCTCGTCGCGTTGCGCATGAGGATCTCCCCCCGTTTCTTCGCCGGCTTCCAGCTGTCCAGGGGGCGGGGGTCCAGCACATCAAGCTGGTGGTAGATAGTTCCGAAGATGGGAAGAGTGTCGACCAATTTCCCTATACGGGCCGGGTCCAGTGGGTCAACCCCGTCGTAGGAAAGAGCGACGCTGACGAGGTTGAAGTCCATCGCTTCGAGGAGCTCCTCCCCCGAATACTCATTGTTTTCGGGATCCCAGTAGAACTTGCCGTTGGTTATGGCAGAGTCAGCTTTCTTATACTGGTACTCCGTGTCGAACACGCCGAGGGATAGGCCCGAGGCGATCTGGTGATCGACGAGGTAGGGGACCTCTTTCATCATGTTGTTGAAGCGGGCGCCTTTGCCTTCCGGATAGACGTGGGGAAAGACGGTGCTGTGGAACAAGTTGCTGTGGCAGACAATGGCGCCAGCCCATTGTGAATGCTCTGGGGCGAGCTTGCGGATCTCATAACGAGATGGCAGATTTGTTGGGTTTGTCATTGTGGTTGTTGTGGGTCTTGTGATTTGAGTGTCTAGAGATTTGGAGTCTATGCTGAGGAGAGAAGATGGCATTCGTGCGCATGGGCTTACTTCGAAAAAGAGGGGAAGAAATCGCACAGACACCAGGAAACGAGTGTGACAAGTACACAACAATAATCCGAATATCGCTGACGTGAGAATTCGAAAGCGGTGAAACGACACCTGCTTAGTAAAGTCTAGCGCTTACGCTTCACATCCCGTTGCATTTGAGGCAGACTGCGACGAGACACGCGGGTTGGTTAATACTGGTTTGGGAAGACCTCCCTGAACTGCAATGTTTCACTCGTTATCTGAATGAAGGTGAGTATTCAAAGATTGTGACAGCGCTGTAATGATGTTGTCAAGTCGTTAGGCTTATTGGTACACTAGCGCAGGCTTTCATCTCTTCACTAGGTATATTGACTCGGGCTTGATACACCTGAGCAAAGACTTAGACAACTTGCGTCTATATCTCACATCGAATTCAGATGGGATATTTGGTGAGTAGGCTAACGGTCACAAGCGCTTAAATTGATCTCTATTGGGGAAGACAGATTTCTTTGGAGTTTTTTCATATGCCTGTATTAGTGTTGCTTTCGCCTGTCTGTAGTTCACAGGCCATTCTGAGCCGCCTGGCTGCCGCGACTTTACGAGTGACTTGTTCTGAGACTTCAGTCTTACATCACACTTATTTGGAGACGATCTATTGAAGTAATGAAGTACTATCCGTAACTGAGCGATTACTGAGGTACATACAGCCCCAGATAGACACCTGTAATGAGTGGACTCTGAAAGGAAAGAATTGTTTCGTCATAATGCGGCCATAACATCTGCGGAATGCATTGTCTATAGAAGAAAAAAAAGTCATCATATGAAAGACTTTTGTGCTACCTCAGCACAGTATTCCGTGTGTCTGGACTTTTGATATACCGTTGTGGGATCCTCCTGTTACTGTTTGCATTATCTCTTTGTGTAGCCTCGGAAGTGGTTAATTTTATCCATTGTATTTACACAGCCGCAATTCGATATCAATGCCTGTTCAATGCACGTTGCGCTTGCAACAACGGGATTTTCTCAGCACTTGAGGGCTGTGGCGAACTATATAGGTAGGAAGCGTCCGATACAAAGTGAGGGGGTAATTATCATCAACAACTGCAAGACCATCGATCTCACACACAGCATTTCTACGCACCCTAACTCAAACTCATTGCGTTACAATAATTCAATACCCAACAAGATGATTGATTACAACGGTCACTTTCTCGAGCCAAAGGTCATGGCTGATGGCCCTTCTTCCACACCAAAGGTAAATTTTGACTTCGTTGCCTCGTCTTCAGGCAGCGGAAAGTCAGACGCTCCCCCAGCGTGCTGCTATGGGGGAGAAGATGGAGTCGAAGGGAAGAAGGCTGTTTCTTTCAAGACAAAGGAAATAGGATTCTGCCCAGCTTGCCGCAAGTTCTTTGCGAACATTCAAGCTCACCTTCCACAACATGCGATCCTTCAATATCAGTGTACACAATGTGTGCCTCACACCAGTCTGGGATCATTGCTGGATCTGTGTACTCACATGCGCAGGGCTCACCCAGGTGAGCTCTGGTCCTGCATCAGCTGCGAGGAGTGGTTTGCAAACTGGCATGAGTTGAAGATCCACTTCAGTCGGGCTCATCCAGAGCAGATTATCGGTTGAACTAGATGTTGAAATTGAGAAGAGAGTAATGTAAGATATGCATTAGGATCTACAGTACAACCCTGGCGTTCGAGATTACAATAGAATATTTATTAAAATTAAGTTTCTTCTTACCGTGAAGAGTCGTACATTCAATACTACAGATGGCTGACACATTTATCCCTTGTATATATGCCAACTTATCGCCTTGGTGATTCATTATATGGAAATGCCTTTTTTGTAACAAAAATCAATCTCTTCCTTCACCGTCTATTCCCGTTGAGTAGATTCTTGACTGAGGGCCCAGCACAGCATCGCCTAACCATCACCAATTTAACCAACATCATAACTTCCATTTATTTCTTATGAATGTTTGCAAGTGATTACATTACAACGTGAGACTATGTACTCGTCAACCGATGGACCCAAACATGTACATGTGGTCCTCCAATCCGGCATTATGAAGCCATTAGGTTTTGCTCTACAGTAAGAGTGCAAATGAACAGCGTCATACATCGTCCTCCCAGATCTACCTATAAAGTTACATCTGAACAATTTAGATGAAGTTACCGCCGCCGTTGCAACGAGCAAGTGGAGCACCATCAGCAATCTGCCTCTGGCAGAGGCTGATGTTGCCTTGGACCCAGGTGAGGCCACCGCGCTGGCCCTCCTGGTGAGATGTTGCCTGGAAGTCGCCCTGGGAGGTCTGAAATAGACAGAAATTAGTTTATAATGCAGCAGACAGGAGGATTAAGGAGAAATGAAGGGGCTTACCTGAGCGCCAATGCAGCCCTTGAGGATACGGCCGGACCGGCGCGTGACGGTGGGCTTGGTAACGATCGTGCCAGAGTAGCCCGGAGTAACCTCGTACGCCATGGCAGCCTGATAGGTGGTTGTCCAGGAGTGCGAGTAGTCGATCTTCAGAGCGCCCTTGAGGACGTCCTTTACGAAGGTATAATCGAGACCGGCGCCGACGGTAAGACCGTTGGTGACACTGTAGCCCTGGGTGACGGTGACTGTGGTACGCGTCCCGACGCCGTGAATCTTAAAGAATCGAATGTTAGCCGGTACTTGACTAGACAGCTCAGCGGTTTTGAGTGGACTCACAACAGGGGACATCTGCACATCCCAATCCACGAAGTTCTCAGTCTTGTCCGTAACTGCGGACGTGATGACCTGACATTCTCGCTTCTCATCCCAGTGCTCGTCTCTGGTCGAGATGATGTTGTCGGTGGCGTCCGCATCAACCGCGTGGAGCTGGTTCAGCTGAGGCTCGATGAGGTCGGTCCAGACATCTTGGTGGACGACCTCGGCGCGGTTCTCGCCGAAGAGCAGAACCTCGTGGGCCTTGAGAACAGTTCCAGGGACCCAAGCAGTGCTGTTGTACTCCTTGGGCAGGGCGAGATCGCCGGTGAAGGGGAGGGTTGCCTCGGATCGAGTAACGGAAACCGGGCTGCTGGTGGCAACTGAGGCCAGGAAAGCGGCGATAATGATAGTGGGATGCATTTTTGTTTTGTGGAGAGGACTTGGGACTTAGAAGGAGGTTTAACGAGTGATTAGAGCTTCCAAAAGAGAGTGAGACCAATGATTATTGAATGCTTGATGAGCCTGCCAAAATTCAGTGTCGTGCTTGAGAAGAGTTGCTGGGGCCAGATTTATACATGTTGATCGTCTTGCTGCTGCCGCTCACAGTGAACATGCTCTGAGCATGCCTACCATGGAATCATGATGGTCATGACTAGTTGTCCACCGCCGTTCCTCTCACGGCTGCTGCGGAAGTGAGATTCAAGGCGTGATTTCCCACGTGTGATCATGAGTAGAGCATACACTTGACGGAAGCCAACCCCATGTGCTTGTTATCCAGGCCCAAATTCTGTATGCGACATAGGCCTTGTCCCTGTCACGAGGCTGGATCTAACTAATTATTTGTTTGACTCATTCGAGTGTGTCCTCTCTACCTCGCTCTCCACAAAGTATTCCACCTAACTTGTGATGGTTTCCATGGCTCTACCCACAGCTCGACTCCGCCCCCTTTCCGACCTTGTCTCTCACCCCACGAATAGAACCAATCAAGGGCTTCTGTCTGGTCATTGTCTCTTGTGGCCAATGTTATGTTGGCTCTCAGCAGATGGGGAACCTGTGGGGCGGAAAAGGATGCTGCAACTCCGCCGTTGAATGGTGGTGGAGCAATCGGGAACCACTCTAGGCGCCACGATACTCAGCAAGATAGGCTCATAATAGATCTGAGCTTGTCGTCGTGAGACTTGATTCATGATCACTGTTACAGATCATTGAATCTGTTCCCAACTACTTGTAACCATTCCCGTTTAGGATCGACGCAATCCCGGCTCAAATCGAGCTGGAATATCACTTAAGTTGAAAAGGTCTAGGTCTGCGATGTTTCTATTCCCTGACTCGGAAGGCGTTTGGTTAAAGAGGGATCAACATCTCAACGTCAACTTAAGCTTAAATGCCAAGCTTTGTAAGGCTCGGTGTAGCCAACGGGAGTGACGCTTAGTGTGGGTAAGGCTCCATAGGTCTGAGTCGCTTCGTCTCTAGATCTCGCAGCCGTCGTCAAAATGTCTCTCTACGGGCGCGTATCTACCCATGAGCTGAGCTTCCCACGTGTTTCGGCAAGTTCCGCACAAACGTCTTATCTCTTAGAAGCCTCTTGTTCGTAGATCTTTGCTTCATTTGCTTGATTCGGCAACGGGTCTCTGGCCAAGCTGAGCTGTGGCCAATCCACTTATACTCCACGACCTCGTACTCAGCTGGAGAACCCGGATGGGTGCAAACAAGCCGTTGTGGTCCACGCGCGTTTTACCGGACTGCCCTTCAGCGTGGTTCCACTCCATGCGACGGCAGGAAACAACGGCCCAGAATGGAACATGTCCTATCTTTGGCTCAGTTAGGCATCCGCCATGGAATGGCGACCCGGTCCAGTGATCAGCAACTCAACTCACAGTGTGTGGTTAGCACATGGAAGATGACGGGTCCCTTGAAGCCGTCGGTATCCGGATAATTGCAGCTCGGTGCAATTGTGCCGATTCACAACTGGAGGGTGGGTTGCTGGGCGATGATCTTATATAACATGATCGTCTCACGCACCGCCCTCCAGCTCATCAGTATTCACGAGATCGACTACAGTACCTACGTCTATCTCACTGAACAATTCAGAAATTCATTTCTAACAAGTCAAATTCTCTCAAAATGCTGCTCAAACAAGCCATCATTGTTGCATTCATGGCAGCCACGTAAGTTTGACCCTCACGGTTCATCCTGCCCATGTCTGAAGTATGCTAACATCGATATCACAAATGCAGTACACTGGCTGATTTGCACCACATCGCCTACTGCCGTGGCGAGGATTATGTTTGGGGCAACGATATCGACTCAACTGCCACCGAGTGTGCATGCACAGCATACAAGAACCGGAATCAAGGCACTGACTGGTGGAACACCTGCCCTGACTGCACTTACGACGGAGTGTACTGCAACTCTAAGATGAAGCACATCGGAGGTGATGAGGTAAGTCTATTCAATGCATTTTGCCGTCCTCTAATCCGTGCTATGGAACTGACAATTCGACATAGATAACTTACTATTGCGAGAAGATCTGCCATGCGAAAGGGGCGGTGACAGATAAGAGTGTCTGATCATCTGAAGTGGTGACTGGCCGGAGGGGCTTGCGATTTTTCTCTAAGATGATTAATATGTCACGATTCTTTTCAAATACATATTTAGAAGTTAATACTAGTAGTTCGCAGCTGCTTTGAATCACGCTGCCTCACTTTGTAGGCTGTCAACAATTTTTGATGTTCGGATATGTACTGTTGCCTCTTTGAAAATTGGACAGTAGCACACAAGATAGATGCGCTGAAATCAAGAGCCGTGTAATTTACGTACACTGCACGCCGTGAATCTGTTCCACCATGTAAGCGCTCTAAGTTTCCGACGGCTGATAATATACCCGGAGTCACTGCCCAAGCTCCATATAATTCTTAAAAAAAGTTGGCAGACTTGGCTCCTGTGTACACTGAACTTGGCCAGCGTGATGCCCTGTCAGCGGGCTGGGTTCCAAACACCATACCACGCCGACCGCTCTTTCTACCCAACGCTGATGATAGATTCGGAACCTTTCCATCGTGGATCATGGTAATATTGGGTCGCCCTCAGCCTCACGTTAGTGAGTGCCGATTATCTCTGGATTTGTCGTGACTGAGTCGGGTAGACAGTTCATTTCGGCTCCACCGATCTGGCAGCGGATCCCAGAGATCCATCTTGTCCACTTTGGACACCATGTACCTTGATCCTTGAAAGTCTGGGGAATATTCCGTACGGCCAGGTCCCGAACAAATGGGACCACGTGGTGACCTTAGACAACAGCGTTGGCACCACACTCGAAGCGATTTCACATCGTTAAACGTGATAAATGATCGCAGACAGGACTGCCATGAGTAAGTCATAACTGAGGTATCATTGTACATGTTAGTACCACATTGTGTGGGTCTTGAATCCATTTATAAGTATCCGGACGAATATAGCCAAGCCAAATTTCAGTGGTGTTCCTGTTGGTGGGCTGTGAATTATCAATTACGCGCAATGCTATGCCATGTATGGGACCGGATGAACTCTTCAGAAGATTCCTGACTCGTCCAGGCGTGTGTTTCGTCAGGTCAGATCGCTTAGACAGAACATAAAGAGACCCAGAATTCCAGCCGATCTTACAGCTTTGACGGACAATCTCCCAAGTTTCGCACCCAGCTGCACAGTTCAATCTAATAAATTCGTGTCGAAGTTAATTATCCCCATCATTCTGATTCAGCCACACCTTCAGGACTCTTCCTGTGATAGATCCGTACTTCAATATAATATTGATTCCCGGGCGGAAAATCCACCAGAATGCAGATCGGCCAAGTCATCTCTATTGTGGCCTTGATGGTCTCTGTCACTGTTGCTGTACGTCGGATCATTCACCTGACCTACACTCAAAGAGAAAAGGAAAATCATAGAAATTCATGGCATCACTATCGTTCGTCCAAATACTGACGTCTTCCATTTATAATTTAGTGTGACCCAAGCCAGGATTGCTGCTGGGCCGACAGGGCCGCTTGCAGAAGGCAGCACAAAACTCGCAACGGGGTTTGCGATGATCCAGCATACATGCTCGATTTCTGCAGCAATTTCGGCGTCTCTTGCGTAAGTGTCACTCGTCGCCAGAATACAATTTTTCTTCTTCTTCTGGGTTCTCTTGAGAAAAATACTAATGAATTCCCATTTGAAGGGTGCTGACTGCTGCGCGATTTCAACTGGCTGGGGACGTGGCTGCCCATAAGAGATCCTGGGTTCGTGGGACCGAGATCATGGCGGTGACAACCCACCGTACAGGACTTAGTCCTTGTTTGGATCACGATCTGCCTCTCTAATGCCTACTGAAGAATTGGGCTTTTCTGCTCCGCGTGCCCGTGCTTACGTTGCACTATTACACATAACGTCCTCTATAATGCACACATATAATCACAGAAGATCCCAATATGTCCTTTCCCATTGATGTACCTTGAATGCAACACACATACGTATATGAACTCACTACTACTACGCCATGACCGCAAGGAGGTTCTTGTGAATCTGTTCAGCACCAGACTGAACCTGACCCTTAACCAATCCCTTCAACATCGCGTTACACTCAACCTGGATGTTCACACGCAACTCCAACCCACCGGACCCTTTCTCAACCGTCCAGAGCCCCTCATTGACAACACCCATCGCCGAGCTGGCACGGTACCAAATCCCGTCCACCAGGTCGACGACCTCGTACTCGGTGTTAACCTTGGAGTCGAAGACGGGGTTGGGCACGTCGTTGCGCACGGCATATACCTTGACGTCGGCCGCGGAGCCCGCGCTGCGGGCCTGGATCGCCGAGGGGACCTTGTGGTCGGCGCCGCTGTCGTTAGGGAGCTCCTTGTGTTCCTTGTAGTGCTCTGCCGCGCGGAAGTAGCCGTCGTGGTCGTGCAGCACTGCTACCGCCTTTTCTTTGTCTACGCCGGCGGGGATTGGGCCCGAGTGGGTTATTTCGAAGCGCCCTGGGCCGCTTGTCAGCTTTTGTGTCTAGTGTGTCAAGCGTGTGTGCCTACCCATTTTCTAAGAGCGGTACAAAAGTTTAGGAGAGGAAATGGTTCTCTGGTTGGCAAGATGCTTTGGTAGTTGCGATGGAAGAAGCTGACAACTACGGAATAGTAGTGGTTCGATATGGCATTGGTGAACAAAGGAAAGTTAGACGTCTTAATAGTGTACACAGAGACCTTTTATAGCAATGGATTCTATGTCGTCTTTAAGGACAAGCAGGATGTCGATACTCGGCTGTCCCAGGCATCGTAGCTGGTCATGAGTAGCAAGCTAGGTGATTGGCTCACTACTCAGGCAGAGTCAATGCCTCAGCACAGCCCGCCGTTTCAACATCAAGAACGCGCTTCTTAATCGTATTCGCATCCATATTGCCGTAAGAAGGAATTTCGGAAGACTCAGAGGATCCATAACACAATATGACCTCACTTATTCAGCTGTTTACCTCTTGTACGAGCAGTCTGGGAGGAGGCGACTGATCAGACACTTCCATGTTGAGTCATTCAGAGGCAACGAGTCTGTGCAGTATTGGTTGAGATTTCTATCTGATACCCAAGCGAGGAATGCTCGACGAACAGAACGCAGGCCTCGAGGCGTCCTCTGTTGGGATTCGCTAGCTGCTTGCACGTGGAGTCCCAGTCCCCTCATGGGAGACTCATTCTAATTTCTTAACACGCCCGCCCGTTGGTTGATATTCCAATCAATATGTCTGTTCCAATTTGACAGCCTCGTTTCCAGCAGGGGCTCGTACTCGGGCATGCGCATCATTTTCTTGAGGAAGTACCCGTTCTCCCCTCGGTCCGCAGAGCGGAGGACACGTTCCATTTGATGCAAAACCGACTTGGTTTCCTCATCAAACTGCAGGCCCGCATGTCGCATCTCCTCGAGAAGCGCCATCACGCCGATGGCGTCGCCGAAATGCTGCCACATGACGCTCAATAACTTGTTGTAGAATGATGTGCTAACACCGAGCACATATGAGGGTAGACCAAGCTGCTTGATGCGTGGCAGGAGGTTGAAGGCCAGGGGCGACGGCCGGGAGAACTTCTTTTCGAACAGGTGCAGGGCGTCGAGGAGGAGCATGGGGTAGATTGGCCCATATGTATCCATATTCAGACGAGGCTTGGAAGCCGCCGCCGCAGCAGCAACGGCACTTTCGTCTTCTTCTGCAGCCGCCTTTTTCTTCTTTCTCCGCTTCGTTTTCTGTGTCTTTGGTTCAGGCTCCGTTGCGGCGAGCCCAAGCTTCTCGACCAGAGTGAAGACCTCCTTCTCAACGACGTCCCAGAGCGCAAAGTCGTCTTCGGCCTTCTCCATCTTGGCCTTGATCGTGAGCCTTGCCTCTCGGCGTGATGCCTCCATCTCCACCTTCTTCGCCAGGTTGCCGGACGATGCAACAACCTCTACCGCGTCCCTTTGGAACCCCAGGTCTTCCTGGCCGCCGCCTTCTGTGGCGACGGCGGTGTCTCTCGCAGATTCCATCATTCCGTAGGCTGTTCTCGCCGCCCGCCTTAGGCTGGGAGGGAACTGCAGAAGTGCCTTCTCCCGTTCGGCGGCCGAGTATGTCGACTCGAGCGGTGACAAGGGGTCTAGCCCGTTGACACCTGGATTGGTCTCTGAGTGCCTCTCGGCGGCATCCTGTATGATCGCGCTGAGATTGAACGGCCCGCCATTGTAGAGGCCCTTCAAGAATTTCGGTTCTGTCTGCGCAAGGTCCGGCGTGTTGTCCCGCTTTGGAGTAACGGTGGGCAGGCTCTTGCCCTTCTCGCTGATCTCCTGGAAGATCTTGTCGAAGGCTTGACGCTCGATGGGCGTGATGGTGCCTGTGTCCAAGGGCGCTGCGCCTCCGGCTGTGTCTGGGTTCTCGACCTCGGGGGGCAGTTCGAAGGGGATTGGGTCGCGTTCGGCTTTGCGTCGACAACTCGGGGTGACGTGCAGTGATCGGGCAAGACGACTTGGCGTCACTGGCCCGGCTCTTGCGAACCGGGCCAGCGTGCGTGTCTGGAACAGGAAGGGTGTCAGTGTCGCAGACATCTTCTGTCCAGATATGCCATCGGTGCGAGGCAGTAAGCAGGGCAAACCGTCGCGGCAGAAGTGCAGCTAGGGATCTTCTGCGCTGCTCTCCAAAATTTCTGGCGATAAGAAGCTCTGGGCGCTTTGGCCACCTCCTCTATCACTAACCCCTGCACGCCCTGCCCATGTCTTCCGCCTCCAGGCAGCTCCAGGCTCCATCCGGCCTCCACCGAGAGCGTGCAAGCGTGTGCCACTCGCGTCTCGTCGCCGCGGTCCGGCGCGTCACATTTTAAAGTGCTTCTTTCTTTGACGCATTGATCACCGCGCCATTACCGCCCACCACGCACTTCTGTCTAATTTTTGTCCCTTTGGGCACACATTCCTCCTGACTCCAACCTGACTCAAAAACGTGCTGTATCGCAATTGCGTTATTCATCAAAAAAATGCCTGTAAAGAAGGAGAAAGAGCCCATCTCGGCTTTCGAGCAGCGCCGCCTGCAAAATATTGCGGCAAACAATGAAATCCTCAGGGACCTCTCAAACACGGCATCCAAAATCGCGAAGCCTGCCGCCCCGAAACCCCAGCCTCGCCCACGGCCTAAGAGGCAGCCGGTTGAGAAGAGGGAGCAGCCCAAGAGGGAGAAGGCCGTGGCGACGCGCGCGAGCTCAAGGCTGAAAGGCGAAACACCCAAACGCGAAGCTGACGATTCGGTACCTTCGTCGCTTCTCCCTCCGGATAGGCCGGCAAAGAAAGCTAGGGTCAACGAAGACTTGAATCTTGGCGATATCCTGGTCGAGGGCCGCAAGTTCACGAACGGGGTCGATGCAGTCACAGGTCTCATTTCTCTGCCACGGCTGGGCGCGGAACCCGGAGTACGAACATTTGACGAGGAGGATATCAAGGAGACCACGGATGAAGACTTGCGAAATTTGAGGGAAAAGATGAACAGCCTGGAATTATACGACAAGTGGGCAGTCAATGGTGGGTTGAGGAACATTTCAACGGCGGTGTCCGGGCTGGCAGCTGACTTGGGTGCATTACAGACATCAAAATTGTACCTCAGCGAATTTACTCAATGGGGTTTCACCCCACTGAGGAAAAGCCGCTTATCTTTGCAGGAGACAAAGAAGGGGCCATGGGGATTTTTGACGCCTCACAGGATGTCCCTGAGGTCGATGACGACGATGAAGACGCCGACATTCCGGACCCAGTGATTGCAGCCTTCAAGACACATACAAGAACCATTTCGTCATTTCACTTCCCACTCACAGACCTGAAATCAGTTTACACGGCTTCTTACGACTCGTCAATCAGGAAGCTGGACCTCGGGGCTGGTGCTCCGGTCTCTGTACAGATTTTTGCGCCCGGCGACGACGACGATCTGCCCATCAGTGCAATCGACATGGCACCAAATGACGCCAGCACTATTGTTTTCTCAACACTCTCCGGGTCTGTCGGTCGATACGACATCCGGACCAAGGACGACGCAGAGATCTGGGAGCTCAGCGACGCCAAAATCGGGGGCTTCGCGCTACATCCTCATGCTCCCCACTTGTTTGCAACAGCCTCGCTTGATCGCACTATGAAGATATGGGACATGCGAAAAATCTCAGGCAAGGGCGACATGCGGCATCCGGCTTTGGTTGAGGAACACGTGTCGAGGCTGTCAGTGTCACATGCATCCTGGAGCCCTGGTGGTCACATCGCCACCAGTTCCTACGACGACACGATCAAAATCTACGACTTCAGCGATGCCACCTCATGGAAGGTGGGCCACAAAATCTCGGAGAAGGAGATGAAGCCGTCAAGCATTGTCAAACACAACAACCAGACAGGGAGATGGGTTACAATCCTGAAACCCCAATGGCAGCGACGACCAACAGACGGCATCCAGAAGTTTGCGATTGGAAACATGAACAGATTTGTGGATGTCTACGACGCCAATGGCGAGCAGCTGGCCCAACTGGACGGTGACGGCATTACCGCTGTGCCTGCCGTTGCGCATCTGCATCCGTCGCAGAACTGGGTTGTTGGTGGTACAGCCTCGGGCAAGGTGTGTTTATGGATGTGAGATGGTGCGCCGTCTTTGGAAATGTTGGGAACGGATGTACCGACATCCTGCACACGACATGCATGCGACCAATTGGAGCGATGTCCAGCTTGTAAAAAGTCTAATGTATATTCTGCTGGGCACTAGACCGCAGCCGTGGAACAAACCACGCAGGAGACACCAGCACGGTAGAACCTTGTTGGTTCTTTGGGTTTAGATCGTTGCGGTTACTCCGGAGCGACCCACAATCCAGAGGCTGGTGGCTTGAAAGATATCAGGCAGGATAGGATACCCCTGGGAGCAGATTAAACATCTCTGTCTCCCTGGCTGTTATTGAAATAATCGGGAGTCCCATCTTCAGGACTGTCCTCCAACGGAATACAATGAGTGGTAAATGTACGTGTACGTGTGGCTGAGAACGGAATTTCACGAGGAGTCGAAGAGGCGTTATTAAAGGCGACGGGTTAAGAGTTCGAGTGACTCTCTTCTGGCATGTGATAGCTGTCAGCTGGGAGCTCCTCTCGCGTCACCGAGTCCACACCTGGGAGGCCCCTTGGCGACTGGGCATCTAATCGATAAGGGAACAGGCGCTAAGTGGCGGGTGGGTCTCTCGGTACCCACTGACAATCGCAGCTCGGCCAATGGTGGGATCGTCAATCCTCGACTCTGGGGTCATTCGCTCGCTATCTATCAGGCCGACTCCATCACTCCATCCGAAGTCGTCACAGGTCCCCCGACCCAGCACGTACCGTCAGTCAGGGTCCCGGTGATTGTACTCGGCTCGCCTCACCTCGCACTTCATCGAAACGGAGCCCTACTGTTGGGCCATTCCTACTCTTCCGGGCCCAAAAGCATCTCGTACCTGCGCCGCAGACTTGGCGATATTCCTAAAAATACTGCCTGCACAGTATCCAGCAACCGGCATCCGTTCCTCGGCCTCGGTGTTCCTGGTCCTTGTGTCGTTCTCTTATCGAACACCGGTAGAGCTCACTCGCTCTGATCACGCGTCTCTGTTGCCCTGGCCGTCTTCGTCCGCTTACAAGTCTCTTGACGAATTCCGAAGTCAGCCTGACTGGTGACCACATACCTGCTGCACAGCAGACCAGCCATAGAGGGTGCTCAACGAGACTACATCCGCATTGCGGCCTCCATCTGTTCTAGATGCGTGGTTGATCCCGACACATACGTCGCTAGTTGATGGCTGCAACTCTTTGTCCAAGCCAAGACCAGCAGAACACTCGACCCAGTCCCTAACCTGGATCTCTTCATATGGTCAGCCGGTGTCCTCGACAGTCCAAGTATACAGTCACTCTTCCATCGTGAATCACGTCCATCCCAGGAAAGCTACATTCCGGGGCGGCACATCTCCGTTCTTTGACAAGAGCTCAACCCTGCTGTCCAACAAGCACTGCATCTCGTCCCACCTGAGTGTCGTCCACTAGGAGGTTATATCCCAGCCTGCCTTGCAGCATCCTTTTCCCATCTAGGCAGCGGTCTGCCTAGAGCGACCCACGAGACAATGGAGCCCGACCTACCTCAGCCCCCGAACCCTCCACAACCTTCCGCCGACTCCCAGGCAGATGCGAGACACGCTGCACACCCACAAAGAGACGCCAATACGACCTCGACAATACCTCAATCACACCGGCATCGCGGTGCCTGGTCTCCCTGTCGACATTCCGAAGACGAGTCTCGCCGCCGAGTATCGCACCGAAGGCTCCAAAAGCGTCGGCCCCCTCACCTGTCCAGCATGGACTTCCCAGAACAGCTCCAACAGAAAGATGGCGACGAAGACCAAGAGGAGGATGTGCTGCCCATCGGGCTCGGTAACGGCAACCACTCATTTATGAACCTGAACCAGAGCATCTTCGGTCTCCTTGCTGCCGCCGGCCCCAAGGTCGACTTCCACGATAGGTTTGAGGGCCACAGCAGTGAGGAAGAGGAGGCAGACGGGTCTGATGATGACGGAACACATCCCAAGCGCAAAGACGACGCTGCCACGGGGAAACTGGCAAAGACCACAGTGCTTAAGCCGCCTGCGGCCAAGACCAGCAAACAACACCGCCGGAAGTTCAGCGATAGCAAATTGATGAAGTCAGTTCCAATATTATCCAAGTTGTCGACTAAGAGCCGTTCAAAGAAGGAGAGCAAGGAACACGTATCTCAAATCCAGGAGGAGTCGGAGCCGGAGTCCTCTACTGGCGATGGGCAGACCAACGAAGAAAGCCGGCTTGCGCCGATGATGAGCCGAATGCTTGATGCGCGCGCCGAAATGTCTGCGCGCCCGAGTTTTGACATAGAGCGGCGCTCGATCGATAGAAGGGGCGACTCGTCTGAAACCACAGACCCAGGCCCGTCCGAACTCTCGAAAAGGCTGCAGAAGATCTTCGACTTTGAGGAGCCGGAAGAGCTGATTTCAGGTTGGACACTGTCCCCGCCGCCCAGTGTTTGGACGGAAACTGACATGTGCAATAGAATACCCATGCTGGCTGCTTCAAGGTGTGCTCCTGCAGGGCTATATTTACATAACATCTAAACACATCTGTTTCTACGCATACCTCCCCAAGAAAGCGGTCAGTCAGCTCGAGCCACACCCCGAGAAAACGTCGCTCACAATATACAAGCACGAGGTCACCAAGTCTGGCTACCTGTTCAAGTCCGGAAAGCGAAACCCCAAGTACAACAGGTACTGGTTCCGGCTCAAAGGCGATGTGCTCTCATACTTCCGCGATCCTTCTAATTTGTACCTTCCTCACGGCCAAATTGATCTGAGATATGGTATCTCCGCTACGATCACCGACAAGGACAAGGATGGCCTTCATTTTTCCGTCGAAACTGACCACAGGACGTATCATTTTCGGGCAGACAGCGCCCCCAGCGCGAAGGAATGGGTCAAGTGTTTGCAGCGGGTCATCTTCCGAAGTCACAACGACGGCGACAGCGTCAAAATCAGCCTGCCGACCGCGAATGTTATTGACATCGAAGAAACACAGATGCTAGAGTTCGCGGACACTTGCAAGATTCGTGTCATCGACAACGACGAGACATACGCTATTGACGAGGTAGGGCTCGGCCGGAGAAGAAGGCTTTCTTGTGAATCATGCTGACTCATGCTCAACAGTACTTCTTCTCATTCTTCAGCTTTGGAAAGGAGGCGATCGGCGTCCTCAAGATCCTTATCGAGGATGCGACGTCTTCTACCAACGACAGTCAGCCCAGAAAGCTCGACGTGCCGCCAACTGTCGATGAAGCCGCTGCGTCAACCGTGCCGGCATCGAAGAGGAGCTCCTCGACTGGCCTTCAGCCTGGCTTCCAGCCTGGTCTTGCGCCAATTCGCACTGCCAAGATACGAGACAACGTGAGGGCTACACTCTCGCCCCTGTCCCCCCAATCACCGCAGGGCCCTTCTCCTCGTGCTAGTGGTGATTTCTCGAGGACCAGCTTTGATGCGATACGACAGTTCGGTCGAGGGAGTAGGGACGCGAGCCGTCACGAAATTCCTCGGCGGAGTTACAGCAGAGACAGCCGATCACAGAGCAGGCATCGCCATGGCCATGATGACACCAAGTCCGGGGCAGACAAGTTCGCATCGACAGACTCCAACGCCGAGTCGACCGAAGACCCAAGTATAGCGAGCATATCGGCCATGACGACGTCTGGAGAAATGGATCAATCGGCCAGTCAGATCCTCAGAGGAAGTGATGTCTTCCACAGCCCTACGGTCCGAAGGTCAGCCTCGGCCTCTAGAGGCAACGAGCGCGAATCTCCTCGCAGCCCCCACCACCATGTATCCACTGGCTCCATCAATTCCCAATACAGACCTCGCCATGCTGCTACCACAGGCCAGGCGATCGACCTGTCTTCTGGCGACAAGATGGAAGGCAACCCATCGACTCCCACTCTGCAGACAATCAGTAAAATGGGCTCGTATCCGTTACAAAGAGTTGGCGCTTTTGCAGAATACCTGGGCCGGCATTCTAAACGAGTGGGGGGCCTGCTCGCCACCGAGTCCGTGGGCTACGCTGGAAAGATGTCCGGGATGTGGAAGGGCGGTCAGAGGCACTACGACGAGCCAGCTGCCTTGCGAACAGACGACGAAGCCGACGACGAGGAACAGGACAAGGTCTCTGAGCAGCGCTTCCAAGACCACTTCGCCCTGCCCAGGTCAGAAAAGCTCAGGGCGACCTATTTTGGGTACTTCATGCGTGTGCTGCCTCTGTATGGCAAAGTCTACATGAGCGACCGGAACTTTTGCTTCCGGAGCCTCATTGCTGGGTCTCGCACGAAACTGATCCTTCCAATCCGAGACATCGAGAATGTCACGAAATCAAGCGGCTTCCGTTTCGGCTACGCTGGCTTGGTAGTCGTGATTCGCGGTCACGAAGAGCTGTTCTTCGAGTTCGGTGACTCCGCGCTGCGCGACGACTTGGCTGTCTTTTTGCTGAGGGGCATTGAAGCTGCCAAGTTCCTGCGCGAGTCTGGAGAGCTAGACACTGAGGAAAAGGAAGATGCGCAGAACGCCGAGGAAGAGCACAAAGCGCTCGAGGAAGCTCGGCATGACGAATTCCCTGACCACGAGATCGCTCTCCCACGCCAGACTTCGAATGTTTCTGACGGACCGACCATCATATTCGATGATCCGAAAGCATCCTTCATCAACTTCAAGCCCGAAAAGTCTCTTCGCATCACCTGCCTAACTATTGGTTCGAGGGGTGACGTGCAGCCGTACATTGCACTTTGCAAAGGATTGCTTGCCGAAGGCCACAAGCCCAAGATCGCCACGCACGCCGAGTTCAAGGACTGGATCGAGGGGCACGGCATCGAGTTCGCTCCTATTGAAGGTGATCCCGGGGAGCTCATGCGACTGTGTATCGAGAACGGCACCTTCACGGTGGCCTTCCTCCGAGAAGCCAGCTCTACTATGCGAAACTGGCTAGATGGTCTTCTCGCCAGCAGCTGGTTAGCTTGCAAGGGCTCCGACGTCCTCATCGAAAGCCCGTCTGCCATGGGAGGCATCCACATTGCTGAGAAGCTCTGCATACCCTATTTCCGGGCCTTTGGTATGCCGTGGACGAGGACAAGGGCCTATCCACACGCCTTCATGATGCCTGAGCGAAAGATGGGAGGTGCCTACAACTTGGTCACGTATGTTCTTTTCGACTCCGTCTTTTGGAAGTTCACCGCGCACCAGATCAACCGGTGGCGCAACAAGACCCTGGGCTTGCCAAACACCAGCCTCGAGAAGATGCAGCCCAACAAGGTCCCCTTCTTATACAACTTCTCTCAACACGTCGTGCCCCCGCCACTGGACTACAGCGACTGGATCCGTGTCACAGGTTACTGGTTTCTCAATGAAGGCGGCGCAGACTGGACACCTCCAGCAGATCTGGTGGCCTTCATTGAGAAGGCCCGAAAAGATGACAAGAAGATCGTATATGTCGGATTTGGCAGCATCATCATGGACAACCCTGCCAAATTCACCCGCGAGATCATTGACGCCGTTCTGAAGGCCGATGTGCGGTGCATCCTCAGCAAGGGGTGGAGTGACCGTCTAGATCCCAAGTCTGAGGAGGCGCAGAAGGTTGGCGCTGGCGACGGTGACAACTCTACCAAGGGTACCCACGATGGAAAGAGTGGCACAACTGAGATTCCGCTGCCGCCTGAAATCTTCCCCATCAAGTCTGCTCCCCATGACTGGCTGTTCAACCAAATCGACGCCGCGGCACACCACGGTGGCTCTGGGACAACAGGTGCGAGCTTGCGAGCTGGTATACCGACGATAGTACGTCCATTCTTTGGCGACCAGTTCTTTTTCGGAAACCGCGTCGATGATCTCGGTGTTGGTATTCTTCTCAGGAAGTGGGGCGTGAACTCTTTCGCGAGAGCGCTGTGGGAGGCAACACATTCGGAGAGGATGATCGTCAAGGCCAGGGTATTAGGAGAGAACATTCGAAAGGTAAGCTCGTTTTATCTCATCTGCATATACTGTGAAATGATTCAGTTATTGACCCTGGCTTCGCAGGAAAACGGGGTCGACACAGCTATCCAATGCATCTATCGCGATATGGAGTACGCCAAGTCCCTCATCGAGAGGAAGGCAGGCAGGAACGCTGCCGCGGCCGAACGAGCAGCGACGTCGGGCTCGGACGACATGGACGACGACGCCGAGGAGGAGAGCTGGACGTTCATAGGAGATGACACCGGACCGGACGAGAACGACTTGGACATTGACGGTGTTATGAGACGCAGCCAGTTCCTCGTGCCCCTTGCTTCGCCCGAGGGTCCATCCGCGAGGAGCAAGTCGCTCGGGAGCAAAGCGCTCATGAGCGGCAACAACCCGTTGCTGATGCCAGGTGCTAATCCTGCAAAGATAGCGACGGCCCAGCGTAGCCCGCTCAGCCCGCCAAGGCAGAGCAGCACAAGCAACGACAGCGCAAAGGAGAACGACCGTGGGCGATAGTGGGCTCCCCGTTGCACCCGTAGGGCGAGCCTGTGGCTAAGGGATAGCCTGCCATGGAGGAGATCGTGGAGCAGCCTCAAAGTTGAAACCGGAGGTTCGTCCAGGGTCAGCTTCAGGCCGAGCTTCAATTTTGCCAGCAGGTCGTCACTCTCACGCACGCTGAGGAGGCACAGTGAGGGGGACATCGGCCCCGAGAAGGCCTGAGAGTGGTGATGACCCGGATGGCTTGGGGAGAAGTGGAGATCGCCGTCACAGAATAAGATATGATGGCAATGATTACGTGAAGAGCTTGTACTGTTGTTTCTACATGTGGTAACGTATATGGATCGGGAATGGCAGAACAACAGCCGGCAAGACGTTGGATGTAACGGAGCGAGGCGTGTCCGCGGCTTCAACTGTTTGGGCTTTGGGGGCCGGAGGAAAGCATGACACGAGCTGGTTGGCTTGCTCTCCCTATAGGAGAGGTTCTCTCTTCTTTCCTTTTGTTGCAAGGAGGTATCAGGACAACTCTCTGGGTCAGCATGGCGTTTACTTCGGGGAGGTTCACTTTGTGGTTAATAATTACACTCCTCATAATGCTAGACGATGGGTATCCTAGAATGACTGCCGCCGGAAAGCAGAGCTGGCGGCAATATTATAATTCAACAAACATTGGTACCATGGAGGGCCTACCAACAAGTGACGATTTCTCGATGTCCAGGGGCTGAGAACAGCCAAGCATGTATTACGACAACACCATGGCCCGGGGGGGGGGGCGTAATCAATTAAGCTTTTCCGACACCCGTGAACAGCCACCGCGATCTGCCGGCTCCGCCCTAGTTTAGACCCGAGATTGCGATCTCCGATTCCGCAGGAGGGTCGAAATGCTGACAGCCGACGTGTCCGGGGTCCGGATGAGGAGAGGAAGGATGGAGTCAGCGTCGACTCGCAGCGGAAATGAGGCTGCGAGTCATTGTTCATAATGAGGGGAGTCTTGAATAGCACTGGGCTAGGACAAAAAGAACCTCTCGACCTCCTGCAGTCCGCACCAGCCGCGCCTACGAGACAGACAAGCCCGCCGTCTTGACATCCCGGCAACTTTCGTCCGAACATGCCGTCTCCAAGCACAGGGGTGCTCCTCACCCTCGCCGCCGCCGTCACGGCGTCCGCATCGGCCCAGAATGCAACCACCAAGCCGCTGTCAACCCGGATGATCGAGTCGGCCATCAGCCGGCAGCACGGCGTCGTCTCCTCGGGCGCGTCGACAAGCACGCTCGAGTCGGGCATCCTGGCCCTGTCCACGCAGGCCTGGCTCGAGCTGTACGGGTCCTCCCCCTCGCCGCCGGACCAGGTCGCCGACTTCGTGTCCTACGTCGACGAGATCATCGCCAGCGTCTCCGCGGCGCCGGCCTTCTCCAACGCCACCGCCGCGGCGCTGCTGCCCCTGGACCGCCTCAGTATAGCGCAGGCTGTGCTAAACCTCGAGGAGGCGCCAGGGGCGGACGGCGAGCTCACCGCCGCGGAGGCGCTCACCCTCGACACGCTTAACTCGTCCCTCGCGCTGCAGCGGCGGAACCAGTTTGGTGGCCTGTTCTATTATGTGTACCCGTACTGGTCGTACCTTGATGGGGCGGTCTCGTTCCTGCCGTACATGGCGGAGCCGTCCAGCGCGTATTCGGCGGCAGATATGCTGCTGCAGATCACGCTGTTGTATGAGAAGTGCTTCCAGGAGTCGACGGGGCTGGTCGTCCATGGGTATGACGCCTCCAAGACGGCGGTGTGGGCTAACAATGCCACGGGCGCATCGCCGTACGTCTGGGGTAGGAGCCTCGGGTGGTACCTCGCCGGGCTGGTCAACGCGTGGGAGGTGCTGACGGACGAGGGCGGGGACTGCGGCAACAACAGAACTGGGGCGGATGGTTGCGCAGATTTGTTGGCGGCCATCCAGCACCAGGCGACCACGCTGACGACCAATTTGATCCAGTACGCCGACGAGGAGACGGGCGTATGGTGGCAGCTGCCCACCTTCCCCGGCCGCGAGGGCAACTTCCTCGAGAGTTCGTCCACGGTGCTGTATATCTTCTCCATCCTCAAGGGCCTGCGGCTCGGCCTGCTCGAGGACGACCAGCCCCTGGCGGACGTGGCACTGCGGGCGTACGATTACACCGCGAGTGAGTTTGTGGTGGATTATGGGAATGGCACGCTGGGGTGGAACGGTACTGTTATTGTGTGCAGTCTTAACTCGACTGCTACGTACGAGTATTATACTGGACGGCCTATTGTGTTTGATGCGCCGTTGGGCGAGGCGGCGTTTGTGTGGGCTAGCCTGGAGGTTGAGAGGCTAGGGGTTTGAGAGTGGGATTTGTAGAAAAGAAAAGTAGAAAGTCTAGCAGTCTTTGATTTGATGGACTCCTGAAGTCTTGCTTGTTCCTTGGTACTCTCCTGTCTTGCTCTCTTCTGCCTTTACAGTAAGATTCCCTCCTGACAGATCCTCCCTCCACGAGCCGGGTAGCAGAGCATCCAACCTGATCTACTCCTTTGAAGAATCGCTGTCCCAGATGACTCTCCAGCAAGCCAGTGTTTGATCTACTCTGCCAACCACCTGCCTCCGTTGAGACTTTTAGCTATTTGAACACGCTTTGACCTGGCCCTGTCCTCCATTACGTGCACCGTTTCCAGTCGACCCTCAACTAAATCACATTCTTCGCCGTCGTCCCACTTTCGAATACCGTGGTACAAGAATGGCAGCGGGGATGACTTCCAATGGGGAGCATCATAGTGCCACGACGCCAATATCATCGACGCAAGCAGAATCGCGCTGGAGACAACCACAGCCAAGGGAAGGGCCACCCCCACTGAATTTTGATAATGGGCTCTTGATGCCATACGATGCCAAGTGCCGCCAGCTCGGGATCCCACCGCATTATTGCGTTGGTGACACTGCTGGTGACGTTCGAGAGAGTGGAACTGACGTTCTCTCCGTTGCCGAAAAGGGCAGTGGGACTCTAAGTTCAACTCGCTGGCAAAATTGTATGCCAGAGCCATGTGGTCGTATATGCCAACACTGAAACCACTGTGGTTGAAAGGTGGCAAGGGATCGGAGACGTTCTTACCATCGACGTCTGGTGTGAGGAAGAGAGGCCAGTTGTCGCTGGGGCTGAGCTGCGGCTGTAAGCACACACTCGCCGAATAAATCAGAGAATGCATTCCAACAAGTTCGGCACGAAAACGTCGTTTGGGGGCTTCTCAGAGACCGAGGGGGGCTGAATGTTGCTGCCTTCGACGTGAACCAATGGTAGGATCTCGCGCAGCGAAACAGCACAAATGCGAAGCACCTGTGTCACCACACCAATCTACCTAAATCATTCAACACCGCCGGATCCGCTGGTCTTCCCATTTCCTTCAAGCATATACCCTCCCCTTCAGTCGCCGCCGGTCATCACACAGCTCAGAGTGTACCGCAGGTGTACCAGTCTGTCAGAATGTCTATTCCGGTAAATCTTACCGAGACAAACAAATATCATAGTAAAGGCTATGTGCAGAGGAGACTACGCTGGGCCGAAGCACAGGCGAGGTGAGGGTTGCAATTGGTCAAGATGCACTACGAGCCGAGACTGCCACGGTGACGACTGCGTGGCAAGTGAACGGGCGACCATTCTCAAGGGTGACGGCTGGCTCGGCATCCTTTGTTTGGCCCTGCGATTCCGAGGTCTCTGTGCGCATTGTGGGTGGATGTATCAGTCAAAGAATTTTTCTGTCCTTCATCTATTCCTGGAAAATCATGTAATTAGTAACTACGAGGCTTGCTCACTGGTCATAGCATTGAGCAGAGCCTGGACAAGGCTTTGTTATACAATAAAGACCACACTCGAAACCTTTTTATTTGAGCTCCTATTGATTTCTCCACAGATTATCGGCATATAAAAACAGCTATCAAGCATATAAAGTCACATTACCAGATGGAAGCTGGCAACAGACCCGAATCACTAACTCCGGCTGGACCAGATTTGTGACATATACTCGGGCTACTACACAGGACACCAGAATTCGAGACTACGCTTTTCAAGTCTAGGAAATTTACAGTGGCTGGCCTGCTCATCCTATCACGCATTACAAAAACGAATCTGTCAGAGAGGGAGTCATGGCTTCAAGGCTCGATCTAGTTGATCGGAGTGAGTCCTGCCCGGCGTTTTTCAAGCTCACCGGCCTGACAGACGACCCAGACCTTCGACGTTACATTCGAGCGCAAGTGCGCCAGCTGAAGTCAGACTTTCGAGATGATACAATCTTCCCAAACTTCGACTCCCACCAAGAATGCAGCTGTTCATCGGCGGGAGTAAGCCACTGGCACCTCGCAAGGAAAATCAAGGCGAATCGGAACGGCTGGCAAGATGAACTTGCTCAGAGCCTGCTGCCTTACGTCATGTCCCATCTGTCAGCCAGCATCGTGAGCAACATCCACGAAGTTCTCATCGTAGATGGGCCTCTGAACTGGCGAAAGTTCACACCGTGTGTTGTACGGCAGAACAGGAACAACCCAGCCTATGTGCTCGAAGCCGCCGGCAGGGCCATTCAAGCTCGCTTCAAGCTCCAAAAACCTGCGATCAAGAAGTGCATTATCATGGGGACTTTTCTCAATGTCATCAAGCGGCACTGGCACGGCTGTGAATGGTTCCGTGCGGGCCACAAAGGTAGCTTTCCCGAGCACAAGTACTTGCGCCATGAGCTTTTCTTGGAAGCATTGAGTACTTATAGCCAGCAGCCAACCTCAGAGGGGCTTGAGTTGTCTTCGAACGCGCTTGGTTGGTCTCTGGCGGCTCTGTCTTGTCCTCTCAGTTTTGAGCATCCTGAAATCCACCGCATTGAGTTTGGACCAGCTGTCGAGCATCTGGCAGACGAACAGGCTTCGCAGGAGGACGACAAGGCTTCATATCCATCTCATGATTCGGACAAGGAGATTAAAGTAGTTTGTGAGTCTCCCGGATGCAAGACTGAGACATCATCGTCTAGACGCTAGGGTGCAGGGAGCTAGCCTCCTCAGAGTAGGTTGAAATATGATGATATACTAATACAGTGGAAGATTTGGATAGATTTGAGTGCTCAACTGACTCTCGATTGTGAAGGTTACTAGAGGCCGGGTGCGGTTCCCCAAAATCGATACTATACGGCCCTCCGTAAGGCTATGGGGATAGCATTAATTTTACCCGGCCTCTAGATTGCTAGCCGGGGGGGTCGTGGTTTTATTGCCAGCCGGGGGGGCTTCCGAGGGAAGAATTACTAGCTAGAGGGCCCTCTGAGGAACCGCACTAGGGATAAGTATAGCTGGGAATCAACCCAAGGCTATTTGCAAGGGACGGCTCCTGGCTGCTATGGAGCCCTAGAAGCTATTTAATTCCCAGGGGGGACCCCCTGGACCCCCCTCCGCTGCGCTTGGCTGTAGGTATCAGAGGGCAGAGGGCAGAGGGCAGAGGGCAGAGGGCAGAGGGCAGAGGGCAGAGGGCAGAGGGCAGAGGGCGAATGGGCGAATGGGGCGCCAAAGGGCAGAGGGCGAATTGAGCGAATGGGAGGCGCAGAGGGCCAAAGGGCTGCGAATGGGCGAATGGGGAGGCAGAGGGCAGAGGGCGAATTGAGCGAATTGAGCGAATGGGAGGCGCAGAGGGCCAGAGGGCTGCAAATGGGCGAATGGGGCGCTAGAGGGCAGAGGGCGAATTAAGCGGATTAGGCGAATGGGAGGCGTAGAGGGCCAGAGGGCTGCAAATAGGCGAATGGGGCACCAAAGGGCCAGAGGGCGCACGGGCCCTCTGCCCCACAGGTACAAAGCGATACATTAATCGACCAATCCCTGCATGAGAAACATTTTGCAGATTTGCCGTACGTAACTTAACCGCAGCCGGGAGCGCCCCTCGCAAGCTCGGGTCACTCCCAGCTACGCTTAATTATTTCACTCATCTGCTGAATTATTTGAAAGCCATTTCCCCGTTTTGCTAAATTGAATGTACCTGGAAGCCTGAGCGTATAGGATGCAAAAACACTGGAGCAGCTAGGAGAGCAAGAACGTAGCACCGCCGCCGTGACAAACTCGAGTGTTGCTTGCGACAATTCATTTACGCATTTCGTATTCTTCTCACTGGCGTTGGAACATCGCATTTCAACATTCCATTTACTGTACAAGGAAGGGGAAAACATTTGACAATCGAAATTGCGTGGCATAATTTGTCGAATTCGTGCCCCTCGCGTCTAGTGATGCCACCTCGTGAGTAATCTTAGTCTCGTTGCAAGCTCGTCGCATCATTGAGCCAATTTCAATGTCTTTCCCTGGTTTCTCTAGTTACGAATCTTATGGAGTGCTTGCTGGTCGATGACCATGCCGCTTGCCTTTTGATTTATCTCCTCAGGATTTTCTCAACCGTGCATGTGGTCAAGGGCTCAGCCGCCTTCTCAGTTCCAACCGCCCGTATTCTTCCAAATCTCCAAATCTGGACCAGTGTAGCACCGAGCACAGACAAGACTCGGGGATGGCCTATGCATGAAAGAGAAAGTATCGACGACAGTGGGACCATTGACCGGCTGGCTGCACCAGTTACAATGGTTGCCTCCCCATCCGGGGTACCAGTCTGGCTGGGGAAGGCCTTTCATGAGTGCAGTCGCCCAATCCGAGCAAAACGGAGGAATATCTTGGAGAATTCTCTCAAACCCCTCCATCTTGGAGAAGCTGTGAACACTCGCGACCGCCAGTCCCAAGAGGATTGGAGCGAAGTCATGCTTGAGAATTTCCATCTCGTCCTCGTAAATTGCCCTGACCGCAGGAACAAAGTCTTTGGCAAATAAACGGGCTTTCTTCTGATCATGTCTAGGTGGCGGATCGAAGGCACAAAAGACCAGAGCCATTTCTCGGCTGCAATCTTTGGCTGCTTTGATGGCAAGGTTGCGCAGCATGTCGAGACAGAAGAAGTCCGCCATCTTCCAAATCTTCATGAGGGAAGGCAAAGAAGCTTCTCGGGGGTATGACTTTCGCGGATTGATGACTCCAGTGTAGATGAACTTGAGCAAGCAGTCGATGTCAGCTGGTTTGAAGTCCGTGATGGTGACACTGCCTGTCTGGCCCTCCTGTGATGTCAACGTTAGCGATTGCGTCAAGCGTAGGGAGAGTACTTCATGCCTCGAATGGTCCCATCAAAGCCTTCTTGAACCAGTCGCTTCTGGTGCAGAGAATGATCTTGTGCACCTTCCATTTACGCTTGGCGCACTTGACCTCCGCGTCGGCTAGCATTCCGCTCTCGAGCAGCCTTCGTGCCGTCAGCAAAAATGCGCAAGAGACATTGCTAGGAGGGGCGGTTCTTAGCTTACTCGCCATCAATTTGCTGGAAGGGACCAGTGGCCACGGTCCAGATGCCAGTTTCTTTCTTCTCATCCATGTTGGCTGGCCGAAGACGGTTTGCGAGGCTGAAAGATTGGCTTTCGAGTGTTGTTGTGGTGCAAGGTTGAGGTGAGGAAGTCGAAGCTCAGGCGTTGAATGCGGGGCACAGCTTCCCGGATTGATCAGTGGTTGTCAGGGCTGTCAGGAGAGGAGCGTGCGAAACGAAACTGAAGATGATCGAGGCAAAGCCGCAAGACCAGACTAGCCTTTTGAAAACTGGTAGCTGTGGGCCGTAAGTGCAAATCTCGGCGAGGATGCAGTTCGACCCTGCTACCATTACCGAATCAGCCTTGCGATTTCAACATTGCACGACGCACAAACAGACAATTGTAGCTACAAATGCGCGATATGTGAAGTTAAACAAACTCAGATTCCAAGCTGAGAACTGTTGGGCGGGCCATGCACAGCAACAATAACCACTCCTTTGCATTCTGCTTCTATCTTCACCTCCAATTCGTAGTATCCAGTTTGTATTACTTATATCTGTGAAATCTGTCCAACCTGTTACGATCCAGTTTGCAGGAAACGAGAGGAGGGAACCGCACATTGACACAGGGGAGCCCTGTTTGATCCCCGAAATTTACTTGGTATCTGTCGATCCTAGCAAGTATGTGAAAGTCCTGAGCTGATAAAGTGCATTTTCATCGCCTGCCTACCCCAACGCTCTACCATGATCAGCGAAGATTACTCTTTCGATCAGCTTTGAAGTTTGTTGCCACGACATTAGGTGTTCCCGCTGTCCTCGCCAACCCAATCCTCCAGTTGTTGAATGGGGAAGCATGTGCCACAGAAACCCTCGACCTTCTGCCCTTGGACCCAGTTGGTACGCATGGCAAGTGAACGGTGCCGGGGCGAGCTGCACTTGGCGCACTCTTCTGGGTCATTTGTCGAACTGATCAAGGTCATGTTGTCTGTAAGCATCAAGGCCCAATCTGAGGCAAATGCTGGTATCTCGTAAAGCAAATCCTGGAACGTTGGGTTTTTCTTTAAAATGTGGGAGCCGGAGACAAGAAAGGCCAGAATTGTGTGCTTGAATGCATCGCAAACATCGCTTCGTCCCTGATTGTACAGTGCGCGGATGACTTTGACGATGTTGCTAGTCACAGATTGCTTCGAAAATTCCGCAGTGGTCCAGGGCGTAAACATCCAACTCAATCCGCGGAAAGTCCGGTCTGCCTCATCGAGAGCGAGCTTGCAAAGGTCTTCAAGGAGGAAGAAGTCGCCCACCCTCCAGATTGACATGCATGCGTGGAGGCCGATCGGTGCAGTGAAGTTTTTGCTAACATTGACACCTGTGTTGACAATTAGAAAGCGTTCTTGTATGATGAATCCATTGAAAACCCTTACTGCCCGTATAAATGTATTGGAGCAGGCAGTCAACCTCGTTTTCCTTGAACTCTTCGATATTGACGATTCCGTTCTCAGCCTCCTATTTCGTTGTCATTAGTAAGGTTGACTGCCCAGTATGTAGCTGTAGGCGCTTGCCTTGAACTGTCCGGTCAATGCTTTCTTGAACCACTCGCTCCGGACGCAGAGAATGGCTTTGTGAACGTTCCAAATGCGCTTGCCGCAGTGGATCTGGGTATCAGACAATGCGCCGCTTTTTAACAGCCTGTGGTGGACCAAAATTAGTGCATGGTCTTGGAAACAGCCGATGTTTTCAATGAGGAAGCTTACTCGAGGTAGTCATCTTCAGGCCCTTTTGCGCTCGTCCAAATCACACCCTTGGCCGGATCGGCCGGATCAGGGGCTTTCTTGACGGGTGTCTGTTTTCGACGGACTGGCATTGTCGCAAGGTAGAGGCAGAGGGCACCGGTATGAGTGAGTTTGGAAGAGTTGCACTGGCGGCTTCAGCCGAGTCCGACTTTGAAGGCGGGCGGGGAGGCAGGAGCCAGAAGCTGGGCACCTGGGCACCTGGGTAGCTTTCTACCTAGGTAACCAGGGCCGTGTCGTAAGACGCGCCTGTCGATTCAATTAGGAAGTAGGGATCCAGATTGCAGCTTCCAAGCTTCGACTTTTCTTCTTTCGGCCTCCTTGCCTCGCCAAGTCCGACCATGAAGGTGCCTCAAGCACTGCAAATTTCCGCCGTCGGGGCAGTAAAGCCAGCAAGCCCACTTCTTGAACAAGCCCTCCTTCATCTGATTGCGCGCCCGCTGCCCAATGTGGTCCTCGATGAACGCCCCTCGCGCCATCGCCAGGCGGGAAGGGAAGACGCGATTTAGGTAGTGCTCCGTTGAAGCGATATGAGTCTTGTCATGCCAGAAGAAGAGTGGCGTCAGTGGGATTGTGTGCGAACTTGATGCCACAGAGAAGGCTCGCTTGAGGATCGCAGTCGACTCCCTCAGGCTGGCGAATGGTCTGACGTGTCCAGAGTCCGCGTACCCCAGCATCCTGGGAGAAGGCAGACAGACGTATTTTACGGGAGCTTCCTCGCTCAAGTCACTCTCTGCCATGACCGCTACGATCGATTGGATTGGAATGCTGACGATCAAGTTCCAGTCATGCTGCTGTACCCACACGTACGGAGTCTCGACCAGCCTCAGTGCCGAACGCACTGCCAACCCGAAGCCAAGACGCTCCGAAGGCTCGATAAAAACAACACGCTTGTCCCCGGTCCTTCGAATCTTCAGCGCAGTGAAGTTGGTCGCTATGCATGGTGATCCATACTCTGCCTCACCATCCTCCTCTAGCAAAGACAACTTCTCCGATGACTCGACTCCAGCGAACTCCCGCAACACAAGCCTCTTTACGTTGTCCTTGTACGCTGGGAAGTTCTGGGCACCCTCCGCCGTGACACACCCCTTCTTCAGCCGATTCGCTGGCGCAATCCTGTCATAGGTGTCCAAGACCACGACAACATTGCACTTCAATAGCAGTGGACAGTGTTCATGGAATGAGGCCAAGATTGTGTCCAGCAACTCAGTGGACGGGGCAGAGGGCGTTGGCGACGTTGTGATGATGACTGTCAGAGCCTCGGATATCGGTGCCATGCTAGATCCAGTCGCGCAAGGGGCGCCGGGTAACCGAGAAGACGGGACTTGGTCCCCTGAAAGGAGCATGGTGTGATGCCGGAGGTCTACCAGGTGACGTTGGAAGCTGGTAGCTCCAGGTCCGACACCCGAGATGTGTCAGGGGACTTCAGGCAGAATTGCGCTCTCAAAACAAGCTCTTGATCGACGCCATCACCCTGTTCCACTAATTCCTGACCACCCTCACAGTCCCTAAGACGAAGGCCGGCAGTTGAAGTGCTCCTCGGGAAGAATATCCGGCGTTTGTGGTTGTTCTTTGGATGCTGTCGAGGTGAAGCCTCGCAAGAAAAAGTTGGTGTGAGGTTGTTAGAAGCCCGCAGCCCCACCTTTTTAGAAAAGTTGATTGGCTGACCTTCCAGGGGCAACGGGTCACACATCAGCCTCAACCCGCCCCCACAATCCCGCGATTCAAGCTGTTGACGACCACCTTCCGTCTCCCCCTGGCCACAAGCCGGACGACAAGCAAGAAGGTGGCCTCGTCCTCGGCATTTGTATCAGACGATCTCCACGGCCCCGGGCCTCGCCAAATGATTGCGTATGCGGAGCCGAACCGACGTTGCGGCTGAGACAGCGACTCGTCTGAACATCATGCCTGGACAGGTCGTCCGAACACGGAGCGTGTCGCAGATCGGGCTGATCACAGTGATCCTGGGGACGTGCAATGCTTGCGCCAGCAGGCGATCATTGCCAAGCTTCGACACAATGGTTCTGGGGGTGAATCAAACACGCGCGCCTGCTACACACTCGATGCTCGTTTAGCTCGAGTCTATGCCTTTGAACCCACCGCCCTAACACCACGCACTAGTCGATGGCCCGCGCGGGACGTAGAAGGTTCGACACGCCTCTCCACAGGCATTTGGAAATCCGAGACGACCCGGATGGGCAGCATGAATGTCGGGCCAGGGACGAGGATTCGAGATGTCCTCGCTAGCTGTGCATGCGCTGGTTCGGAATGGTCAAGATCGTCACTCACGACTGGACATCTGCCAGCACGATGTGTTTATAAAAGAGTGTGGTCTCGCTCCAAGATCTATGTAATTCTAGTCACCATCATCATCACCAGAAATTTCATTCTCTAAAGCATTTCTACACGGCCCGGCGTCGCTCTTTCTTTAAAGAACTTATTAATACAACACTCACTTTTGAACCCAACCACCAATCTTTCACCAACAATCAAAATGGTTCGCATCACTGCTGCTGCTGTCCTGGCTTGTGAGTTCCCCTTCTCCCATTATCATGAGTATCAACCCATAGCTGACCTCGCCTTCTCTTAGTCGCCGTCTCCGCCCTCGCCCTGGCCCCCAACAACGCCGGTGCTAAGAGCGTTGGCGCCGGTGACGGCTCCCAGTTCACCACCGGCGGCTGCGTCAACGACGCCGACTGCCAGTCCGCCTGCTGCGCCGAGATCTCCGCCTCTGGGCTTGGAATCTGCTCCGCCGAGGCCGCCTCCACCCAGAACGGCAAGCTCGGCTGCGGCTTTGTCGACCCCAACGCCGACGCCACCATCTCTGCTGCCAAGGCCCAGGTTGAGAAGCAGGGATTCTAAGGGGATGTCTTTAATGAGTACATGCTTGGATTATGATGTGGACGATAGTGTAGAAGACAAGCGGCCTTTCACTGCCTAAACAGACAAATTTTGAAGTCGTCTCCCTTCCCGTGGATGTTAGGATGCACTATGCGTAAATTAATTACATCTGCACATCATATTCAACGAAATATTATTTTAACATCAACTCTAAAGCATTATTCCGTGCTTATCCAAAACTCCAGAGATGCCGTACCGCTCAATATAGAACCAGAAAAAAGGATATACTGTAAACTCTTTCTGGTAAATAGAGAGTCCACTAATAATTGTTGTCGCCCGACAGGCTTACCTTCCGGGAGAAGGTCTCCACTGCGGTCTTTCTCCCTCAATAATACCAACTTCGACAAGGGCGAATCAATCAGAAGACTGTCGTTTACTTGAAGACTGTCCTGAAGATCCTTCCTGACCTCTTTCTGAACTTGTTGAGTCACGTAACTCAAAAACTCAGACCGTCCTTCAGGGGAGGCAACGCATACAACACTGTTCATGTTGTCCACGTGGGTATAACTTCAACCAGACCTGACCGTGGGCCAAGGTCCGCATTGGCCACTTCCCACAGTCGTTCTGCGCTGCCAATAGCTCTTTGGTGACCTGCGAATGTGGCAGGACTCACTCCTTCTGATCTGTAACTTTTTCCTGCCCGTCTGATCTCTCTTTCTCGCAGATCCCGCAGCCTGTATGCCAAAGATTGAATGGCGTCTTTCCGAAGCATGCTTTCGAGCAGAAATACATCTCGGAGTCCCCGTTCATGGTCATGATAGCACCGGACATATAGTACACAAGTCGGCATAATCCCGAGTGTGGCTCAGTCAGATATATTTCCTTGCCGCATGCCACGCATGCTCGCCGGGTCCGTCGAACTGGCATGAGTTCAGCAGCTTCCCCACTTCCAATCAGGAGCTTGCTAAATGCCGTCGCGAACTCTGGTATTTCGTCCAGTAGTGATATGAATGAGGCATAGCTTCTGAGATAACAGGAGACAGAAAGGGCAAGTTGAAGCAGATACGATCGGGGTTCGCCTGCGGCCTTCGCGGGCTTCCACGCCGCTCGTATTCCAATTTCCAAGTCGTGAAGAAAGGGTATGCGATTTGCCATGATGGCTACGTGACCAGATTCGTTGATATAGCGTGAAATGCGCAGCCACATCTGATCTTTCGCTGTCTCTGTCAACGTTTCGATTTTGAAGAAGTCTCCGAGATGCCACATTCGGACACAAGTGTCGAGAAATGAGAGAGAAGGATTTGCGAGGCAAGCAACGTCGACGTCAGTTTCTGCTGGCGAATGATTAGTATGATGGAGGTAGTTGCCTGGTGGATAAGAGACATACTTGGAAAATAAATGTGTCGCAACAATATACCAATCTCGAACGGCTGGAAGTTCATTATTTCGATCTCGTTCTCTTGTGCTTCCTTTCTGTCACGTCAGCCCATTTATTTATCCATTACACTGTGTATCACCGAGGAGAACAGAAGATACCAGGTACAAGGGAGACAACATACCATGCAGCCGCCCATTATGAGTCTCTCGAAGTATTCGATACGGCACAGGATGTTCTTGTGTGTCTTCCAAGTGCGGTCACCGCAAATGACTGAGAAATCTGAAAAAAACCCCGTCTCCAAGAAACTTCAGCAGAAGTTAGAAAATGTGGTCTCCATTTCGGGGGAATGAAGGTAATTGTCTTACTCGAGGTCTCGAGGACTCGCGTTCTTGAGTCCATCATCTTGACGTATAGGAGTCATCGTCAACAATTGACGCCGTCTGTCAAACAGGTATCCAGTGAAAACTTCCTGGGTGTAGTGCGGAAGCGTTGTATGAGATGCTGAGTCTGGAAGTCGCTCGGGTGATCAAAGGTCCGGACTGGGTAAACACACGGGCTGCAATATTTTATATCGGAATGATGCATGAGTGAAGTTTGCTTCACGCAAATGAGAATCTCCTCACCAACAGAAACCAAGAATTTATTATGTCATTAACCTCAAAACCCACAGGTAGTTTTGGGTTTGTGGAGTCATTTGTATGACCCAAGGTCACCAAGTTGTCTAGCGCACAGGAAAGGGGTCTAAACTCTCTGTTTCTACTCTAAGCACCGTTGCAAATTGGTTTAAATACCTCAATAATGGTACAGTATGCCTTACTTTATCAGGCCTTAGCACTGTCACGGTATATCGCTCCGTCGTGGCGCTATCATGTTCGTAAGTTTCGTAGGCACCACACTAGACCGGTCTAGTATGGAATTACGGATATCGGCTTGAAATCACAAATCCGAGGGACAAAAAAGGAAAATTTTCATCGAGGAAGAAGATCTGTTATATGAATTGTTCAAGTGAACTTGGAAACAGTGCATCTCAGGATCATTCCGTCAGTATCAGTGGCGTATTGGACCCGCCAACCATATTGCCTATGTTTTCGCAAGACGAATGTTGCCGCATGTGACAGACAGAAGCTTCCAGTGCAGTCTGAATCTAAGACTACGGTTCTTCTGGGGCACATTTAAAGCAAGATAGCTCCCGTGGATGCCAAGGACCCGGGTCTGACCTGACCACGGCACACTTTCCACTGGGCCAATCTCTCTTGGACCACCACAAGCTGTGATCTGGATTTGCCAGCATCATTGTCTGCCCATGGGGTGAAATCCGATAGGGTTTGTTGTCTGATGGCTGTGTAGTCCTCAGTTACACTCCCCAGTGTTCCCGCTCCACGCCAGATACCGCTCCGGATTCTGCAGGGGGACAATGGGAGAAGCTCCAAATAGACGCAAATTATGGTGACCTAATCGGATGCCTCTCCGGTGTCTTGACACAGTCAGCATTATACGGGGATTCTGAGCTGCGTTGATGCTTACTCGGGCGTGAAAGGTGGGCAATGGACTTCCGAGATGCTACACGCTTTGCGCTGGCCGGCGATCTCGTACGGTCGAGAGCCCTGCTCGATTTCGGAGACAGGAGGTGCAATCCAACAACCGGGTAGAGCCCAGATGAATCCAGTGCATGAAAATCCGTGCTAAACGGCGCAGGTGGCTCCGTAACGCGAGTTGACTTTGGCAGTGAGAGGCTTGAGGTGATGGAGCCCAACGCCCGCTGCGAAAAGGTAACTGCGAATTGAGGGACCTCCTGCAACAGCGTAAAGAAGGACTGGTGGCGTCGTACGTAGGGGGCAAAGTCGATGCAGAGGCCGGTGAGGACTGCACGCAGAGGACCCGAAGCGAGGTCCTCGCGCCAAGCCTGGCGGACGGCAGATTCGAGATCGACGATGAACGTTGTGCCGTGTATCACTGTGTCCACTGTACGAGAACACCGGCGCCAGCGAGAGCATCCAGCGTTCAGCTTGTCTTTGGCTAGCTCCGCCATGCTCTCGACCTGGAAGTAGTCACCGAGCTGCCACAAGCGGACGCAGGTCTCGAGGTAGGACTTGCTGGTGGTGTCGAGCCGCGCCGATTCAGGATCGAAGTCTATTTTGAAAGATATTTGGTTAGCTTTTGTCCAAGATTTTGAGTGATAAGGCGTCTACCTAGGTATGCAGTAGAAGGATGATCATCTAAATACAGGATGACGTTGGGATGGTTGGTGCCCTTACAAGGAAAGTAGATGTACGAGAGAAGCCACTGTATCTCGAACGGCTCGAAGAACTCCTCGATGGTGATCTTCTCTTTAACGGTCTCCTGCAATGTCGTTGCTGCGTCAGCCTTGACTACACCAGACTTCTTGTGGAGACTGCTAGGTCGCATGCGTACCTTGAAGCCACCTCCGACAGTGGCGTTGAAGTAAGGGACCTTGCTGAGAATGGCCTTGTGCACTTTCCAGTCGCGGTCTCCACAGAAGATGGTGAAGTCAGAAAACTCTCCAGTCTCAAGGAGCCTAGAAAGTTGTTAGAACTGGAGATAGGCCGCATAGGAGGTTTCAAAACATCGAAGTCGCCAGAGCTTACCTGAACTCTGACTGGGACCGGCGAACGAGAACGCTGGGGTCGTCGTCGACGTGAGCGTCAACATCAGCCGCGGGGCTCAGGAGGCAAGACATCTTTGGATTGGGTTGATCAGAAGAGAGCAGTGGAAGTGTTGGGAAATACTGCTGCTCGTGGAAGTTCCGCCGGATGAAGGAGGGACAGCTTCCGACCGTTTCCCACGCCAGAAGCTCAGACGACGGAGCGTGAATGCCGCAGTGAATACCTGCAGAGGTTATCAGTGAGGGGCAGAGCTTTCTAGCTGCAATGCAAACGATCTGAAGCTATCCTAGGGTGGGTCTCCTGCGGTCGACAAAAAGGACGCGGTCGTCTCGAAGGCAGCTTCACTGCCTTCCCACAACAACAACAACAACAGCCCACGCAGCCATCTCTGCAACCCACCTCCCCTTCCGTTCCCTCACCTCCCCTCGACTTTCGTCGCTTTCCCTTCTTTACTTGGCGGTTGTGCGAGACCAGCTGCCCACTATGATACCCTTCATGAGGGCGATCACGCCCGAGGCGTTGGGCGAGTATCCCGAGGGACACCCCAAACAC
Source organism: Diaporthe capsici (assembly GCA_013364905.1). NCBI lineage: Eukaryota > Fungi > Ascomycota > Sordariomycetes > Diaporthales > Diaporthaceae > Diaporthe > Diaporthe capsici. Next base: position 453,032 of record WNXA01000017.1, read on the forward strand.
GACCCTGACTACGATTGCCAGAAGTTTCGCGTCATCACGGTCGAGATGCAGAAGGAGGAGGAGATTGCCGAGAAGAAGCTCTACAATCAGTTCGTGGAGGAGCCCGTCCAGGAGCCCCAGAAACGCGTTTGGATCTCGATTCCGAAGACCAACCTCTGCATTCCACACAAGTGGTTTGACTACGACAGCGATGCCGCTGCATTCATCAAGGCCGTAGCTAAGGCCAACAACGTTGGAGTTCACGGCTTCGGCAGAACAACGACGGGCACCAGCCTGTGCTCTTTCCTGAATGCCGTTTTGGAGCACCGTCATCTGCGGATGAAGAAAGAGGAGGACCCGCCGAACATGAACCTCCAGCAGCGTCGCGTCCGCCATTGGAAGGCCGTCATTGCTGAGTCGTGTGTTGCCAGAGACTTCACCCTGCGTCTTGTTCGTCACGTCACCCTCATGCTCGTAGGTGCAAGCTTCGACTTCGCCCGACAGAACGGACAACGGAGCAAGAGCAACGCTCTAGGCGACAAAATCGAGAGGCTGCGCGAGTGGTTCGAGGAGAACGACCGGGAGGACTTGGAGGCGTTCGAGTTTTTGCAGCCGGAGCGCATGAAGTTGAAGGCCCCCAAGGCCAATGGTATGTCATTCTTGGTTTCGTTAGCCGTTTGCTTGGTTAACAAGGCTGCTTCATTAGTTTGGCCCCAATCCAACGGCAACGAGAAGCGCAAGGGTCACCGCAACAGCCGCAAGCGCAAAGCTGACACAGCCCACCCTCTTGAGAGCCTTCGGTCAAAGCGACAATGCCAGATGCTCCCGTCTCCACCACCTCCACCCCAGCGCCTGGGTGACGGAATCAAGCCCCCGAGAAGAATTGCGGAGGGAAAGCGAGGCAAGAGGGGTTGTCGTGAGCGTGCCTAGGTCTCGAGGGCTATCAAGAAAGGAAAGCGGCATGCGGACACGGGGCTTTGTGGTTGATTGTTGCCTTTGAATCTGACGGTCGGACATGCTCGGTCGTTCGAAGGATACAATTGGACGTTTCTCGTGTACAGGGTGTGCAGGAGACCCAATAACACTGGGTTCGCCTACGATGAATAGAATTTTGGGCCGTCTGGCGTTTGTCAGATCCCTCGAAGCCTTGAAGGATACGCTTGATCATATCTGGTGTGTGGGTTAGGCAGAAAACACCGAGAAAGGGTTCTCTTGTGTAAACATACCCACCACCATAGATTTTGAGGTCATCAGGACAGTTTTCATACTGAAAATCGACTTGTACTACTACACTGCTGTAATTGCTCATGAGTCTCATCAACGCCGTAAGCATGTTGGACGTAATGCTCTCTAATAGGATTAGCCACATGCGACGCTATCAGAGAACCTGAGGGAAGAAGATTAAGAGCAGACGGAAAAGGACATGAGAAAAAAAAAGAAAAAAAGAGGAGCAGAAGATGCTAAGTCCAGGAATTGAACCTGGCACCTTTGAGGTGTCCCTGCATACTATAGCCCAGACAGGATCATGCTAGGGGCCGCAGCCTGAAACAGTTGCACCATAGACACCTCAGCTCGGGAGGTGAAGACTGAATGGTTTTGCTTGCTTATAAGGAGGGGACAAGTTGGTTTTGGGGGGCGGTGGGGGGGGGGGGTCTGGCTCTGATCGTACCTAAGGACCCACGCAATCCCCTCCCTCCTTCTTCCACCTAACAAGGCATATCACATGCTGCTAGGCCCAGAAATACCACCCGCATACAGTTTAAATCATTACATTAAAGAAAGAAGGTATCGTACCCTTGTCACTAGGAGGTTTTCAAGGAAGAAAAGCATATAGATACGAGCCATGCTGGTTGATTGCACATGTGTTGTCTTCAAATCTGACGATTGTTGATTCACAATCATCTGAAGAGCATCGTTAGACGTTTTCTGTGTAGCTGCTCACGATCCTCATTGTGGCCACAAGGATGTCAGCCTTTGGGGAGGTAGGTCAGAGGAAATGAACACTTGCAACGATTCCAGTACTTTTAAAAGACATAAAATGAAATACAGAGATTCGCACCTGCAAAACGGGGGAGGGGGACATGGCCACCTCACCCAACACCCACACCCCTACACCCAAACACCCAAACACCCAAACACCCAAACACCCAAACACCCAAACACCCAAACACCCAAACACCCACACCCACACCCACACCCACACCCAGACCTAAGACCCAGACCTAATACCCATGCACCTAGTTAGCACATCTAATTTAACTTAGATGTATGTATGGGTTTTAAGTAAGTGTGAGGGAATTAGGCCTGGGTGATGCCCTCTGGTTGGTTACAGCTGTGGCGTGAGTTGATGCATCGGTGTACCCTCCATTTTGCAGGTGCGAGTTTCCGATTTTTTTTTTAAAAAAAAGGCAAAGGAAAAACAAAAAGGAAAGAGAGGAGCAGAAGTGCTGAGTCCAAGAATTGAACAAGGCACCTGGAGATGTCATTGCATACTGTAAACCTAGCGATTAGCTTCCTAGGCGACCGCAGCCTGGAACAGCTGAGCCAGACACACTCATTGCCATGCTCGGGAGGTGAAAGTCGGATGGTCTTGCCTACTTATAAGGAGGGGACGAGTTTGGGGGCAGGGGGGGGGATGGGGGTTGGCCACCAGTGAATTCAGTCTGATTGTATGGAAGTACTCCCTACCCCCGCCTCCTTCCAACCAGCAAGGCACATCACACGCTACCAGGCCCAGCGATACCAGCTTCAACCCAAAGATTTACACTAAGAACAGAAGGTATCGCACCCTCGTCTCTACTTGACCACCTTCCCCTTCCTCTCCCACTTGGTACGAACCAGCCTCAACAGCAGATACGCAACAAGTCGATAAGCAACAATGATCCCCGCCAGCGCAGCAATGTTCACTACGACATCCACATCCAGCCTGTACAGGTCCAGCACCTGCTCGCCCGTCCCAAGCACACAGCTCCCATCAGGCAGCGTCTGGTCCGCATCACAGCTGAACCGCTGGCCCCGCAGGCTGACAGGCGCGAGGGCACGCACCGCGTAACGGCAGGGGCTGATGTAGTTGAAGGCGTCGAACAGCGGCGGCATATCGATGCTCATGATGCCCGCCATGATGTTAGCGACGGAGAGCAGGATGCTGGTCAGCGTGACAGCGAAGCCGGTGTGGTCGGAGAAGAGGGTGTTAAACATGATCCCCAGGCTCTCACCGCAGCTGACGATGCCGAAGCACGCGAACACGCACACGAAGTACATCTCGGCCGTGCGCGGGAACCCGACGGCCAGGTCCGCCAGCACGCCGTAGATGAGCGTCGAGACAATCTCGAAGGGCAGCTCGAGCGCCGTGTACGTTAGAAGGAAGGACTCGACCCCGTACGCGCCGTCGTCGTGCTCGCGGTAGAAGACGTCTCGCTCCGCTGGGTACACGGCCACGTTCTGCAGCATCCCGACGAAGTAGAAGGACCCGACTTGTTGTACGAACCCGACACGGTTCTGCACGGATGTGTAGTCCGACTTGAGCGGTGCGAAGAATGCCGTCAGTACCACCGCCAGCCCGACCACCTGCATCAGCCGTGCCAGGATCAGCGGCGGCTGCCGCCTGAAGTTGATGGTTGCGCGGTGTAGGAGGAGCGGGAACGAGGTTAGGAACGAGGTTCGCTTGCGGACGAGCGCGCCCAGCTCGGCGGGCGTGGCGAGGTGGCTCTTGCCGTTGGATCGTCGTGGTTGGCCTTGCTGGGCGGTGGTGGTGTTGTTGTCTCGGGATGGCCTTGGGGACCCGTTTGTCTTCTCCTCGGTGATGGGCTCCAGCCTCTCGTGAGCCGCGGCCGTATGGGCATCAGGGGCTTGGGGCTCGTTAAGGTTCTTCCCCCACGCTTCGATCAGTACGTTGACTGATTTCCTCGTCTCTTCTTCTCGGCCTTGTTGCTGCAGGTCAACTGTGATCAGGTCCATAACGAAATCAGCAGGATTGATGTTGCGAGGACATTCCTTGCCCACCCTCGCAAAATACCCCAACATCTCACCGGCTGCTCCGCTATACACAGACTTTCCACCCCGGGCAAGCAGGAGCACATTTCCGAAATGCCGAAACAGGTCAGACCGGGCTTGGTGGATTGACAAGATCAGGGTTCTGCCTTCAGCGGCAAGGCCGCGAAGGACCTCCATGATCGAGTTGGCCGTGAACGCATCCAGCCCACTGGTCGGTTCGTCCAACAGCAAGATACGAGGATCCGTCAATATCTGGACAGCAATCGTCACACGGCGCTTTTCACCACCAGAAATGCCCTTTACAAGGTCGTTGCCGATAAGATTAGCCGCACAGTCCTTCAAACCCATCTTGAGCAGTACCTCCTCGGCGCGGCGGTTCTTCTCCGCCTTGCTCATGAAACTAGGTAGACGGAGCCCAGCCGCAAAGCGCAGTGTCTCGCGGACAGTGAGTGACGGGAGGAGAGCGTCGTCATCCTGACAGACGTACGAGCACACCGAGCGGATGACCGAGTCGGAAGGCTCGGCGCCGTTGAACGTCAACTTCCCAGCCGGGCGGTACCTAGTGCCGAGCGAGCTCTTGAGCCGCAGCGCCATGGCGTTGAGAAGGGACGTCTTGCCGCTGCCGCTGGGCCCCATGATCACGTTTAGCTTGCCCGCCTCGAACGTCGACGTCACCGGGTGCAGAATCGTCTTCCTAGGCAGCTTCTTGCCCCACGGCGACCTCTTGTCCAGGTCGAGAGCGAACTTGTCAAGCCCGACGTCAATTGTGCGGATCTCCTCGATCGACCGCGCCGCCAGCTTCTCCTTGCCGGCGGAGAAATCATGCTCCGACACGCGGGCCCGCGCGATGGTCATCTCCTTCTTGACGAAGGTGAGGCCGATCCACGACAGGACGTAGAAGAAGATGACGAAGGCCAGGGCCACGACTATGGGTGCTTTGAGCCAGTCCTTTGGGAAGCCCAGGGACTTCATGATGTACGCGCCAGTGTACGGAGCGCATGATGGGTTGGACTCGCCGCCGGGGTAAGGGCAGTCGTAGAACGAGTCATGGAACTCGTTCCCACAGAGGGCGCTGAAGATGTAATACTGTTGCCATGTCAATAAAACATTATCCACCGATCACAGCACAGACAAGGGACTCACCGTATAAGTCAAGTACTTCAACCAGCGCAGCCACACCGCGATGCTGTTGCTCTGAATGAAATACCCACAAGCCATCGACTGCAGTGTATACGCCAGGTTGGCAATCAAGCTCGCTCCGGGGAAGTTCCTGCTGGCGGTGACGCAGCACATGGCACACGTTACAGCAATATAGTGGTTGAGCAGCACGATGCCAAAGTACGTAAGGAACCGGGACGGCTCCTGGTCCAGCCCGGCCATCCAGTAGCTGATGACGGCGAAGATGAGCGGCACGGGAAAATCCTCAGTGATAAACCTGGCCAGGCGTCGTGACACGAGGAACGGCAACGCCGTCGCGCAACCCTCGCTGTGCTCGCGGTCGAAGACGCCGATCTCCTGCGTCAGGCGGTACACCTCGAAGACGAGGAAGAGGTAGCCCTCCAGCGCGCTCGTCGTGTAGAGGAAGCCCTGCCGCGACCGGACACCCGCCTGGTCCCGGCCCAGCTGGTAGAAGATGTACCCCGTGCACAGCCCCATTATGACCGCCTGCATGATGGCGGCCATCATCCCCATTGGGTCCCTGTACGTCGTCTTGAAGGTGCGCGAGGTCATGACGCGCATCTGGCGCGCGAAGGAGGTCGCGTTCGTGTGCCTCCTCAGCGTCATGCCGCGCCCTGTTGGTGCATCCGTTCCCTTCTCGGTCGGCGTTACACGTCTGTCATTCTCCTCTCTCCAGGCGCCCTTAAGCTGCTCCACCCGCGACAAGCTCTCGGCCTCCAGCTCAGGGGTGCGGTTGTCCACGGCCGCCAGGTCGACCAGATGCTCAGCCGGGTTGACAAATGGCGGCATCCTGAAGCCCAGCCCATCAAACCATGGAATACACTCGGCCACGGGGCCCGAGTAGACGGGGGATCCCCGCGACAGGAGGATCAGGTTGTCGAACAAGCCCCAGATCTCGGAGCGCGGCTGGTGGATGGTGACGATGACGGTGCGCCCCTTGGCGGCGAGGTTCTTGAGTGTGCGGACGAGCTGGAAGGCGCTGCTGGCGTCGAGGCCCGTGGTGGGCTCGTCGAGGAACAGCACGCTCGGGTTCGCGAGCATCTGCACGCCGATGGAGACGCGGCGCTTCTCGCCGCCCGACAGGCCGCGGTGCGTGGTGCTGCCCACGCGCGTGTCGGCCGCCTCCTTGAGCCCCAGCTCCATGATGACCTCCTCCACGACGCGCCGCCGCTCGGCCGACGTCGAGGGCGGCGGGAGGCGAAGGTCGGCCGAGTACTGCAGCGTCTCCCGCGCCGTCAGGGTGGGCAGCAGGATGTCGGTCTGGGTCACATACGCGGAGCGGATGGCGTCAATGTTTGGTTGGGAGTTGAAGAGGATGCTCCCGGACTGGCTGAGGCGGGACGAGGATATGCGCGAGGATACGGTGTTCAACAGCGTCGTCTTTCCCGAGCCGGAGCCCCCCAGGATCGCGGTCAGTGTGCCCGGGGCGAGCGACGCGGAGACGGATGACAAAAGGTCCTTGGTATATGATGCCGGGTCCGACCTGGCCTTGGAGCCGCCGAAGCGGTCCTTGAACAGCGCCGGGTATGTGTCCGGCTCCAGGACAGAAGGGGAAGTATCCACGGTCACATCGAGGTTGCGGATCTGGACATCGACGGGCGCGACATCGTCGAGGCTCAGGTGGTTCCCCACACCGAGAGACACATGGTACGCATTGGGCCCGCCGGCCGGGACGTCCATGCTCGTCGCGACGGAGCTGGCACGGTCGACCTTGTCTATCTTGTCCATGTCCAGGACGGCAGAGGTCGGGCGGTCGTGCTGGGGCTGCGATGCGGCATCATCTGAGCCTCCCGGCTCACTGGCGACGGTTGAGTCCATGGTGGTCGGCCCTCAAGGCTGTCGGTCTGGACAATGTGGCACAGAGACCTTCGTCTTGGTCTGTCGAGTCAAGTCGCGCAGACACTTGAACCTGTGTTCATACTGGTAATTGGTGTCGCCTCTTGGTTCAGAACATTACGAGCGAGATTCCTGGTGGTCAATCTGACAAGGCACCAGTATTCTACATCGTAAGCAGTTCGTGAATAAGAAGGAATCACATGGCCCCAGGAACGAAAACGAAAGGAGCCGGTGGGCCCATTAAAAAAACACAAGCGAAGGATGGCTTATGCCACCATGCCGCTTTGGCACTTATGGACCTTGATGAGTGTAACGCTGCGTAGTATAAAGCCCGCACGCATGTGGCATCCTGCACTTGCGAACCGTAGGCCTGGACTTTTACCGAGTTGGTGGATTTCTTGGCCCGGATCCTGAACCAAGCTGGACAACACCGGCATGCAACCTGAGCCACTGGGAGGCGAGACTGGTAAATGAGAAGACGGAATTGATGGTACGAGATATTTGCAAACAGACATTTGTGTTGTACCAATATTGGGATGTTTCCATCCCGGAGTTCATCCCCGCATCTTGGACGAGTAGTATCATGTGGCTTCTTTTCTTCCAGAACAAAACTCTATCCGCAGCACCTACCTAGTTGTAGTTGGGCCGGCTAAGATCTTTGGGGGCGTCGGGATCGGGCCAGAAAGGAGTACTGCATGTGCAGATGCACTGCATGCGTCAAGGCCAGTGCCATGCGTCAGCCAGTGTTCAGGTGATGATGGCTGTTGACTGCGGCTCGCCCAAACTCAATCTGCAGATCTCGTGGACCGTGACACAGCAGGCGAACCATTGAGTTTTCGCTTGGACAGGAATGTCAAGTCTCAACAATCGTGCTCGGCTGGTGTTCCGAACACGACTTTAAGTAGGAGACTGTCGCTGATAAGATAAGGAAGGACATGGTGCTTGGAATCAGACTGACCTGGCTGCCCTGGCTGCCCTGGGCGGGGAGGTGGGGGTGGGGGAAGGGGGAAAATGAGGGGGGGTTCACACCTACATCACCTGTACGGAGTATTTGCCCCAGATTTCACAGGCACAGACAAGCAATGAGTGCCCGCTATGGCCGGCCTATGAAGAGCCTACGGTTTACGATTACCCACCGCGGAAGCCAGCGCGGAAAGGGGAAGAGGGGACCTCCAAAAAACCGACTGCAGCCAGCTCCTGGTCGGCCCTCTCTGTCGGCTCAGGTCATCGCATCTTGCACTCGCTGCATTGGCCCGCGTCAACAGGAATCCCCGCGGCTAAGCATTCTCGCGAAAATATGGCAATATTGCCCGCGACCGCGTAAATGATTTACGCGGTTCTGCAGTTAGTCAGGTAAATTGTGTAGAGAAAGGCTGCATCTGGAAATGGCCGGGAAATTGTTTTGTGCAGCGATGGCAGCGGTGGTCTTGCAGCCTGTCTGTTCTGAGCAGACCTCGAAACCTTAATGAGGGGTGTTTCTCGTGTGTCGCGAGTTGCATGCATTCCTAATTAGTAAACCCCTCCGACGACAGACTCGGTCGGGCATATATGCAAAGTCCGTGGTCCAGACTTGAGTGATAATAACGCATCATGTACCGGTCACATTTATTTTCATGAGGCCATAAAGTTGCCGGCATCGAGATTGTAACGGCGGGTTCTCCGGGCGGCTGTCTTTCGCCCCGCGAGGCCATCGCGGCGGGCCGGATCGAAGTTTACCCCCTCATGCCTTGGCCCCGGGTGAAATACCGAGCTCGTCTGCCACCGTGGACCCTTCGCTGCCGCCCACTCTGCCGCGTCATACGACCCCGGACTTTCGATCTTCAGCAGTCGGAAGCGAGCCTAGTCTACCTAGTCTACTTAATGCCATTGAAGCCCTCCTCCCCCGTAGTAGTGACCATGAGACTAAATCCAAACCCCATCATCTTCCAGAGTCCCCTCAAGCTCTCTGAACCAGCTTCTCCTCTGCGCCGTGTCTGCGCGACCTGTGTAACCACCAAGACTTTGAAACCTCACTCCCACCTGCTGCATACCCACCACCCTCGATCTGTACGACCCCATATTCCCCGCGGAACCCCGCCATCTGTAGCACATACTACCGCCGCCATGGCTTCCAGCGCCACCAACGGCAACAGCGCCACCAATGGTACCAACGGCCACAGCGCCGCGACCGGCTACAACAACAGCAAATACGACCCCAACTTCACACAACATGTCATCGACCTGATGAGCCCAGAGACACAGCCCAGGCACAGGGAGATCCTGACGTCGCTGATCCGGCATTTGCACGACTTCTGCAGGGACGTCGAGCTGAAGCAGGACGAGTGGATCATCGGAGTCAATTACGTAAACGCCATCGGCCAGGCCTACAAGAAGAACCGCAACGAGGCATGGCGCGTGTGCGACATCCTCGGCGTCGAATCGTGAGTCGCCCTAGCTGTTTTGGACGAGTGATCTACCCCTCCATTCAGTTCCCATGGCTAAACAATAACCCCGTGTCCAGACTCGTCGATGAGATCAACCACAAGATCTCGGCCGCCAATGGCGCAGAGCCCACATCATCCACCATCCTCGGGCCCTTCTGGTCGCCCGAGACGCCCTTCCGTGAGAACGGCGACAGCGTAGTCCAGAACATGCCCCCAGATGGGCAGCTCACCTTCTTCCACGGCGTCATCAAGGACGCCGAGACAGGCAAGGGCATCCCCAACGCCGTCTTCGACATGTGGCAGGCCAGCACAAACGGCAAATACGACGTCTTTGACCCTGAGAACCGTACGTATTCTCCTATACAGACACATACTCCCACAAGGCAAGTCCACTGACTTGATTCTCTCGTCTTCAGAAACCCGACACAACCTCCGCGGCAAGTTCCGCACCGACGCAGACGGCAAGTTCTGGTTCTACTGCCTCAAGCCGACCGAGTACGCCATCGACACGTCCGGCCCCTCGGCCGAGCTCCTCCGCATCATGGGCCGCCACCCCTACCGGCCCGCGCACATCCACATGATGGTCACGCACGACGACTACGTCGGCGTCACCGCCCAGCTGTACCCCAGCGACGACCAGTACCTCGAGACCGACACCGCCTGCGCCGTCAAGCCCGACCTGCTGCTCTACTTCAACCCCGTCAAGGACGAGAAGAACGGCGCCGTGCTGGACGTCGAGTACGACGTGCGCCTCGTGTCCAAGAAGTACAAGCCTGATAATACCATGTTGATGCAGAATGCGAACCAGAACAAGTTCTAAGAGAAAAGAAAGAAAAATAAGGGATTTGGTTTTGTGTTTCTGGGAGGGGGGTCTCTGTACACGGATTGGAAGTCCGGATCTGTAGCAAAAACCTCAATGCAATACCCGTACATCCATAATACTGCCAATTCGTGCTTGACACTGGTCTCTGGAAACATTGCCCGGAACTGAACCTGTCATGAGCGTGTGCTGCTTCAGGAGTTTTCTTGCGATCTCGTCATCCAACGGCTACCAGTGGACTGGCTGGTCAGAATGAACTCTTTGCCTGAATGAGAACGTGCAGTGATAAACAAACTGTTCATTCCCAGCAACAAAATTGAACTCGCCAGTTTTCAAAAGGACAAGCCGCCGGGTAGAGTATCGGGTCGCATCCGATCCTTGTTTCTATTACGCTCTTGTAAGACACTTGACTGCAATGTCACGGGGGAGGAACGCGAGGGGTCGGGCTTGGAGCAGCCGCACGTACTGCACATCAATGAGGAGGCGCAACTCTGACCGCACGTCACATCACGCAATTTCTTCTCTCAACCTCATACAGAAAACGATAAGTCAATTTCGAGAAATGCGTTCTGGACTATGATATATATACGTGCATTCATTCCCAGATTCCCAGACCCCCATCCCCAGGACTTTCCAGACGCAATGCAACCAACCGCCAAAGCAACGCCTTATGAGAGATGCCCAAGTCCCATCCATGCCCTGCCTGCAAAATGAAACCTCCATGCAAATGCACGCGCTTCCCATGCTAAACCGTCCTCTTCTCAACGATAGCTTCTCCGACGGGACTGCCACTGACGAACCCGCTATTCGCACCGCCGAGCTCGTACACCTTCCGCCCGCGCAGCCACGTCTCCCTCACCCGGCCCGTGAACCTCTTGCCCTCCCACGGCGAGCAGCGGTTCTTCCAGTGCATGCCGCGGCACCCGAGCACCCACTCCTCGGCGTCGTCGAAGACGCACACGTCCGCGTCCAGCCCGACCTTGAGCCCGCCCTTGCGGTGCGACAGCCCCACCTGCGCCGCCGTCGCCTGCGAGCACAGCCGGGCGATGTCGACGATCTCCAGCGGCCTGTTGCCGGCCTTCGCCGTCGTGTGCAGGATCGGCAGGCCCAGGCCCACGGACGAGATGCCGCCCCACGCGGCGAAGAAGTCGCCCGCGCCCTTGTCGGCTTTGGCCTCCTCCTCGCCCGGCATGGTGACGTCGACGCCCGAGTCGGAGTGCATCAGCGTGCCCTGAATGGTGTCGACAGCGTCGGCGTGCTGCTGCTGCTGCAGGTGGCCCGGCAGGAGCTTCAGCTCCGGCGTGCAGGGGCTGTGGTCCGAGACGATGGTCCTGATCACGCTGTCGCTGGGGTCCGCGCACAGCTCCTCCCACAGGCCGGCCTGGTTGATGCGTGACCGGATGGGCGGGCAGCACTTGTGGCGAGTGTCGCCGTCCTCGACGTCTTCGGCGGCAAGGCCCAGGTAGTGGAAGCACGTCTCGGCTGTGATGTTGACCCCGTTTTTCCTCGCCTGCTTCAGGATTGGGATGCACTCTGTCGCCGACAGGTGTACAATGTGCAGATGCAGCTGTGGCGCCAGGTGGGCCAGCGACAGGATCTCCTCTACCGCGCACGTCTCGAACACAGGCGGCCGCGAGTCGAGGAAGGTGTCGTAGGACGTCAGCTGGCCTGTGGGGGCGAGCGGCGGCTCTGATGCCTGGACGGCGTCTCCCACACTGTCGCTGATGGGAGGGATCATCTCGGCGTGGAACATGAGGGTTGTCGGGTGCCCAGCGAGGGCGCGCATGGCCTGCTCGATATCGTTGGAGGAGATGCAAGGGAACTCGTCAACCTGAAGACCGTTTTGTTAGTGGCTTGACCCTCGTCACACATGAACGTATCCAACTTGGAAGCACTTACACCACTCTCGATCAAGAAACCCTTGAACCCCCTCACACCCATTTCCACCAGCGGGACCAGCTGATCTGCGTTGCCAGGAATCACACCGCCGTAGAAACCGACATCGACCCAGCACTGCCCCTTGCTGGCAGCCAATTTCTCCTCGAAGCCTCGAACTGTCGTGGTCGGCGGGATCGCATTCAAGGGCATGTCAATCACGGTTGTCACGCCCCCAGACGCCGCAGCGCGGGTTCCGGTAGCGAAGCCCTCCCATTCCGTCCGCCCAGGCTCGTTCAAGTGAACGTGGGCGTCCACCAGGCCCGGTAGGAGGACTTTTGAGCCATGATCCACATATGTGGTTGAGGGCGGGAAGGTGGAGGGCGGAAGTACTTCTGGGACTATGGAGATGATCTTGCCCGTGGAGGGGGAGACTGATATGGTTGCTGGGGACAAGATAAGGCTATCGTCAGGCAGGGTGAGCACCGCGCGAGTTGACACCAGCACAGTCAAAGGCTCAGAGGAAGATAAGGTGGCAGAAACGGTCATCTTGACGGTTGTTCAGGCTAACAGGACGGACAGGACAGTTTCAGAAGAAGGGTAGTCTGAAGATTAGGAATGAACGGTGATATCGAGGACGGAGAAAAGCAACCCAGTCTGCCAGAGTCAGGTCCTTATCAGGAGTGACAAGAGTGGGATGTGTGAGGTGGGATGGGTGTGTGCTGGTGGCAGACGGCTTATCTTGCAGTAGATAAGGCGCAAAGGGGACCACAAGACGACGGCAATGCTTGGGATTGGCAAGAGACAGCGAGCATGTGAGAGGCTGACCGTGGACCTTACTTATCGCGACAGAGAGCGAGGAAAAGAGAGAGGTCTGAGTTGGCCGTTGCAAGCATGGCTCGCTCTCTCTCTCTCTCCTGGGACCACCGAATGCTCCCCACATGGCAGCACATGCTGTGTGTCCAGACCGTCGTCGCGAGCTCTCTTGTCAGCGCCCATACCGCCAGTCTCTCTGTCTGGGCTGTCGACCTAGTAGGCGTGTAGGTTAGACTCGGCCGTGTCCGGCCTTCTAAGCCGGCCATTCTCGTGTTTCCGCGGGAGACAATCGTAATGGAAAAAAAGGCGTCGGGACGGCTGGACGGCTACCGTTCGTTATCAGGGGCAAGGAGCGCCCGACAAAAGAACGTGAGTCCAGGAGGCCCCTGCTTGCTTATCAGGGCAGCACCATTGGGCCACTCCGTCCCAATGGGCCCGCTAAGCCTCTGCATCGGGTTAATCAGGACCGGCTCACTCAACGTCTGAGGCTTACTCAGTACCGACGGCAGGGGCCCACGGTTGTCTGTCCTTCCGCTTTCGGAACAGCCTCGGCCTGGCGATAGCCTCACCAGTTTTGATCGAGTAACTATCGAGTAAAGATCGAATAAAAATGGCGTAATGCACTCACTGCTCGTCATGCGGCTTTTGAAATCACCTTTCGGCAACTGCCACCCTCGACACCGGCCCTGCATGACCAGTGTGCTGGGCCTCTGGCTGCAACCTGAGTCGAACTGCTGCTCATCGACTTTTTGGTCTTACGTACACGATAGACTGCACGGCAACATTGCTGCCTCAGCACTTATGCCTCTGTCCCTCGTCTGACTGCCACTTGATTCCATCGTCAGCTGGCACAGTCACACATGTTCTTCACAGCCTCTTCATCTGCCGATGGGCACTATTGATTCTTGCACGCAACCACTGCTCTCCCCCGCCCCCTTCAATCCATGTCTGTTCTGCCGCTGGCATGCTACCGATGCAGGCCCCAAGCACCGCAGTGCAGCGCGGTCTCTTTGCCAGCCCCCTCGCACGGCGCGTCGCTGGTTCGCTCCCTCGGTCGGGTTTCCACAGGAAAGAGCTGGGTGTCGAGCTCTTGGCGATCATCTTCAAGATGCTAGGGAAGAAGGGGAGAAGCTGGACGTGATCAAGTCACGCAGGTCGTCATTTCCCGCCATACACTCTTCCCTGCACACTGGCAAGCAGTGCAAAGGGCCTGTGTTCGAGGCCTGGTGAGCAGCTTGCGATGATCAAGGGAGCGTGGTGGTACCGCTCACGATGATCTTTCCAGCGGAGGGGCATGCGTGCTTTTTACGCAGTCGCGCCCTTTCTGCATATGGTAGTCTACAGGGACAGCTTTCAATACTTTTTGTGTCTCAGGTCTCAGAGCAGCGCGGATGAGTTCCGCGCACGGGTCGGTGTCTCGCCCTGAACACTGGCTCGCGCGACGTCTCTCTTCTACACTTCGGATGGAATGAGACGTGAGGCAATCGGAGTCAGGGTCCAGTTCTGTCTCTCCGTCTTGCACGTGTGCTGGCTCGAATTCGAAGAGCAGGGCCAGGCATCAAGAGCGTGCTGGGCTCGTTCCCTCACTGCAGAACAGCTGCAGTCGGGCGTCAGGTTCTCCAGTCGGGCGACTTATTCTCCAGAGCTTCGTTTGCTTTTCGGCACGGGAACTCGTGACAACCTGTCAATTTGAGCTGTCACATCTGGGTGGCCAGCTTTCCACATCGGGTCGTATGCAGGGCTTCGTCCCCTGCATGCAATCAACCTCGGCGCGTGCATGGGATGAGAGCAACACGGCCCGACGACACTCGATCATATCACGGTGCAGTGGAATGTGTGCCCGGCAAGGGGGATGCAGAGTGCGTAGAGAACATGATCTGTTCCACGCCTCCCACATTGAGAGTCAAGTAGACCTCCGATGATCGTTTACCCCTGGTTGCCTACCTCTTACGCTTTGGGACGCGTCGAGTCACTCAGGAACGCGTGAGATCCACCCAGATCGAAGTGGCCGGATATATGCAGGTGATACCGAGATTATTCGTTTGCTCTGCAGCTCGTCAAGGCACGGCTGTCGACGTCTACTCCTTGGCGCAGGGTCTTTTGCCCACACTCGTTTCGTTGTTGCTTTTTCTGGGAGGAACCCCTCCGCGTACTTCTGCTCTCCAGCATCGGCCCCAGAACCAACACCCGCACGATGTACTTACACAATGGCGGTGAAAATGATGGTCCTAGAAGAGGATTTCCTTTCTGTGTGCCCTGCCCTAAATGAGGCTGGGTTTCATGTACTTGTGGGGAGATGAGACCGTACAGTACAACGGCCAGAGGTTCCGAAGGATAAGCGAGAGCCTAAATTCTCAACACTTTCGAGTGAAAGTAAGAGCACGGTTTTATTCCTTGCCACCCCTGGCCAGTGTACCCCTTCCGAACCCATGTGCGTTCCCTTCTCCCCAGAATCGTTTGGTGAGGGCTCGGTCTCCCACTTTACGCGTCGGTTCCCTGGCTTGTGCGCAAGGGCTATGGCGCGAACGCGACGTGTTCGACTACGGTGTTGAAAGATCTGCTCCCTGTCGGCCGTCACAGAAGACTTTATTCTTTGAACATCCTCCTCGCCTTCGGTAAGTTCCATACACTCATCACGGCACTACCCATCAGATCAAGATGGGACGGCTCAAGGACGTCAAACTTGCACGGCGTCCTCCACGTCTGGACACTTTCACAGACATTCAAGCTCCAAGTGTCAAGAAAGAGCGAGTCAATGGCAAGGACAAGTACAGCTTGACTCCAGCAAAGGCCGGCATCATCACTATTTTCTCCGATGACGAGAATGAGAAAGACCGTACCTCTAAGTCACGAAACGTCAAACGAGAACGTTCTCAAGTCCCGCCTCGTGCAGTTGGACATAGCCATCAGTGCAGCCAACCTCGCATCAAACAGGAGCCGGCCCCCGACAGACACGGGCGACAACAAAGCCATGCACAGGCTTCACCAGTTGATGTTGCCTCTGCTACAAGACAACCTCAGGTCCATGAACCATTGCGTCGGCGTGGAGCTCACGGCACATCGAATCCCCCGAACGACTCATCTTCATCCTCAGATTCTTCTGGATCTGACAGCTCCGAATCTTCGGCATCTGAAGACGAACCTGGCTCCTCTTCAGACTCAAGTTCAAGCGATGGATCGTCGTCTGGAGATGAAGCAAGCGCCAGTGTATATCGACCGTCTACTCCTGCCTCCAGCATCGGCCCAAGCTCGCCCCGGACACGGAGAAGGGATGAGGCTGGCGGCCGGTCGGCTTCTGCCAATCCGGAGACTGCCTCTCCGTCGCGACGCTCGGTGCAGAAGAAGACATCGATTGGCTCTGGGCACGCGCCACTAGATTTCTTCATCGACCTTCCTGCACGTCCCTTACCGAGTCGGTCAGAGCAGGCTGGCCGGTCGAAATCACAGACCTCGTCAGCTGTAGTGCCAAGCGGGGCTCAGGTAAGTTCATGTCACCGCGATCAGTTTATGGAAGTCAAGTAACTGAGTCCACGGATCAGGCCGACCGGACCGCTCGGTCTAGTCAACACCGCCCTGCAAACAGCTCCCCTGTCGTCCTGGGATTCATGCCCATCAATCGTGGGTCACCACCACCTAGGAACGCTCCAACAGAACCGCGCGCAATGCGGACTGGTGCTGCTCAACCCTCAGGCACGCCTGCTCGCGCCCCTCAGAACCAAAGTATCCCCATCGGCGAACCAGTTTCGGGACCGTCTTCGCTCCCTTTCCGGGGTCTTCCATCTGCCAAGGACAACTCCCAGCAGAACGACCAACAAAGACGTGGTCCGGCTCGACCAGGTCGCATCATGCAGACCGTTGAGCAGCCGCGTGAGGAGTTTCTCAACGCCAGGAGTCAACGCCGGAATGGCCCCTCTTCCAGTCACAGGCCGGCCACTCCTGGTCCATCCTCCCGTCGAACTGCGCCCCCACAGCCGTCCCCTGGGATGTTCGTGACTCCACGCGCTGTATCCGTAATGCCATGCCCTGTTCCTGGAAGCCAAGATTCTTCACAGAGCGTGTTGCGATCACGAGGGAAGAGGACCTTCCATGAGATTGAGGATACAGACTCAGCCTCCAAGGCAGCGGAGTGGGAGAGGATGCTGGAGAGATTCAAGAGCCATGAGAAGGAGATGGAGCAGCAGAGGGCCCAGCTGGAAGACACCAAGCGGCTGCTTGCCGAGCAGAAGACTCGGATCGATGATCTTGAGCAGCGGCGGCTGGCTGAGGAGCCTCTCCGAGGCCCTGATGTGCGGACGCGGACTGAAGAGCGGGAAGTTGCTCCTCCAGAGGCTGTCCCTCGAGACGTTGCTACTCCCGCAGTTGCTGTCCCTCGACATCTTGCTCCTCCAGATGCTGATGCCCAAGTTGCTGCTACCCGCCGTGCATCTAGTCGCCAAGCTCAAAGAAGGGAGGAACGAAGACGACGCAACGCTTCTCAGGTGACCTCTCAAGGAGCCCGAGCCCGCCAGAAGAAACGGGAGAGACAGCGACTGGAGCAGGAGAGGCAGGAAGACCTCGAGCTGCAGCAGCAACTAGAACAGGAGCAGCGCCGTGAGGCCGAGAGACAGGAGCGAAGGCTCCAGCGTGAGACGAGGAGACAGCAGGACGAGTCCCAACGAGCTCTAGCCCAAACAGAAGCCCAAATGGAGGCCGATGCCCAAACGCGCATTCAGCACGAGATCTTCACCCGCCCCCTGTCGGGCCACAACCCGAGGATCATCTTCGACGACGACGACCGTCCGCACATCAGCGAGGCGACGGCGTTCCTGATGCGGCTGCCACAGGCGTTCGTGATGGCCAAGCTGCGCAAGCTGGTCGAGGGCAAGGCCTTCTTCGACGTGGCGCACCCGGGCAGCGTCCACATGGGGTGCTGGGTGGTGTCGTCGAAGCGGTCGTCATGCGACATGCGCATGAAGCTGAGCGACTCGGGCGAGAAGCACGGCTTCTCGTTCCCCCGCCTGGCCGTGCGCCTCTGGCACGACGAGCAGTCCATCTACAGCCTGCTTCAGCACCATAAGCACCGCCAGAAGGCCGTCCACACCTGCCACATCGAGACGTGCATGCGCCCGGACCACATCGTCGTCGAGCCCAGCAGCGCGGCGGCGGAGCGCCGCAGGTGCAAGCGCGAGGGGTGGTGCCCCGGCCACGAATTCGTCCACAAGGACGGCACCAGGCAGGCCCGGAAGCCGTGCATCTTCCCTCCGCAAAACGCATTTCTGAGGCGGTGAGCTGGGCTTCGGGGCTGATTGCGCCGGATTGGACTTGAGGCCCGCTGAGTTCGTCCTCGGCTCCTCCTCAACCATCCTGCGGAGGGTAAGCGAATTCAGTCTCCGAAGTCAATACACCTGTACGCTTCAACGGCTCCTTTCGCACTCTTTTTTGCCGTCAAACGACCTGGAGGACAAGCACCTGGCCTGGATTGCTCTCTTTTGTGAGGACGCTGTGGATACTCCTGTCTTCCCGCTCGTGATGTTGTCTTGGCATCTACATCTTTTGTTCTGTGCTGTCATTCAAGGATTTTCTACTGTCAGCTTTGCTTTGAAATTGTCATCGATCCGGTCACGGTCTTCTCATTAGCTCAATTTTGTCATTCAAAAAGCCCCCTCACCCAGCGAAGCAGCGGACTTGTAGATTCGGTTCCTGGGAAGAAACAAAAGCATGCTCTGTATTGCATTTAACCCCGTCGATTAGACAGGAATCTATGATATTGGTATCTATTCCTATATTTCATTGAGTGCCAGTGGTCTAACGCATGTATCACGCAGCAACTACAAAGTCCAGGTGCTTATTCCAACCGGTCCCAAATTATCCAAGAGCAGTAAGCCAAGTGTTTCTCTGGCAATCACGGCATGAGGCTCGCCAAATATAAGTGTGGGGCTGATAATGGGTCTTCTTACCGACTTTAGGTGAGTAGATGTATAAGCTGAAACTCGACACACTCAAGTGGCCCGGATCTGAACCTGAAATCAAGCGAAGACCGCCAGCGGATGGATGGGCCCTGAAATTGCAGCCGGATGTCTCGCCCTAGGTCCAACATGTCTCAACTGCTGTCCTCAAGCGCTCTACTGGTCCCCGAATTAGCCCATTCGTTGTTGCACGGCAGAACTGAGGGCTCACCGAGGCAACACAAACAGGCTCTGATGATATGAAAATGACGTTCCACGGGACGGCTCGAAGGGGGCTGTGGGAGGCTGAACAACACAGCCTGCATGTAATGCGAGACATTCACAGCATCTCTGCTCGCAGGACCCAGCTCCAAGCAGTCTCGTTCTTGGAAGCCTATATTTCATCCCGAGATGAGTTTTCGAATTTATCAATTCACTACTGACAGTGACACCCAAGAGACCCTGACACTGTGCATAATCACCATATGGAGGCTTTCTTGTCAAGTGCTTCAGGCTCGTCCGAGAGTATCGAAGGTCACCATGAAAATCGCAACCACGGCCTTCTTCCTGACTTCACCACAACTTCTTCTCTAAAAAACGAAATACCCGGAAGCCTGCTTCAAGATGATGCATCTACTCTAAGTCCATCTAAAAACGAACAAGACGCATCGACAATGCACAACTCACTGCAAGAAACCGCGTATTCGTCTGGAGAGGAGCCGACCCTTCAGCAAGATGCTTCCCGGCAAGAACAAGTCACTTTTCCGAGGCACCAGGAGACGCAGGACCAGGCAGAGGATGTGTCGGAATCCTCTACTGCGTTGTTCCGAGAGTGGAATCATGCTGAGGCGGGTCGAGAAATACGAAAGCCTTTGACCAAACCTCACTCATGGAAAGAAAAGCTTGGTACATTTGCAATGGTGGGTCTAATCGCTGGCTCTGTCATGTTGTGCGCAGCGATTGGGACACTCGCATTCATCTGGTCCGGCAGCTCGGCCATACCGGCATGGAAGGAGATCACAGCCAGGAATTGGCTGTCCAAGGCTATCTCCATATGCATTGGAGTTATTCAACAAGTCATGATGCTTCAACTTGGTATCGTGACCGCGACTCTTGCGTCCCTAGCTTTGGAGGCCAGGGAGGTGAGAATCGGCGACGTCGCCTCGGTAAGCGCGATGCGCGCCTCGGCAACGAGCACAGGAGCCTTCGTTATGGCATGGCAATATCTTTCCGGAGGTTCTTACCGAAGCGCTCGGCACTCCAGCAATATCTTTCTCATACTTTTAGCTGCCCTTCTCTGGTGCCTGAGCCAGTTTCTCTTGCTGATTATCCTCACCGACATATCTCTGCAGGCGACTGCGGGTCTCGCCTACTCGTCAAGCTTTCCGTATAGCCTCCATTATAATGTAACGGGTACGCTACAAGAAGGTCAGATAATGGTCACCCACTTCCAGGAACCTTCCGTGGGAGCTTGGAACAGGAAGATTTCAAGGTACGCCTCATTCGCCGAGTATTCAGAACCTCCCTACGAGGCAGATGGTGTCAGCGATACGGGCGTCACTCTGCGTGCATTCTTGCCTTTCGGCACGGCACAGGATCGAGAGAATCTGGAGACGTACAAGGGAAACTTGACAGTGCTAGACGCCAGGGTCACCTGTCAAGTGCCGCAAATCGAGAACGCAACAGTGGGTTCCGAGTTCAGATTCCGAGGATCCCTCGCAGCGACAAGGAATACGCCGCGGCTTGTAAATAACATCTTGGATGAAGGGAGTTACGGCGGAGCCTCCGAAGGCAAGGGTGTACATCCAGAAGGGTTGAGGGACTTCGACTGTGCCCTGGCCTCGGAAGCTTATACGCCTAATGATCCAGCGGATTCGCAATGGGGTATATCGCTATGTCAGCTATGGCAGGGTGACGTCCTCAACAGGAAAGAAAGTTTTGGCGGCCTGTATAGTGAATTCCAGAACCCGCCCCTGAGGAGCGAACTTGGCTTCCAGGGCTCGGCATACCTTCTTTTGAACAACAGCTTTGGCATATTCGACGCGTTCGGGAATACCAGGAGTCGACTTGGTCTTAGCATCGCTGTGGAGGCCTCTCAAGAGAGGGGAGAATGGCTGGACCTGACCTACGCGAATAGCAGCGATATACTAAGCGCCTCGATCTGCTTTGCGGCATTTGACTTCGCCGATATTGACGTCAGTGTCATGAGCCAGTCGAACAGGACAGAGTCACGCTTAGAGCCAGTCTTCGACCAAGATACATCCACCTACACCTTCCAAGAGCTCCGGTATGCTATGGGACAGGACCGAAGCCTAAGTACCTAGGTATGGACAGGCGGGGCATATTGGAGCTCGCAAAGAGAACATGGCTGCAAGCGCCAGACGAAGAAAGATTCGAGGTGGGGTTGCCGTCATATTCGACGACGTATCTTCGCATGACTGCAGACCTGGCTTACACGAGACCTTCTGTTTCGCATACCGGTATGGAGGTTGCGAATGATTCATTTCTGACCGGCATGCTTCGCCAATCAGATCCCTGCCGCTGGCAAAACGATACTTGTGTTTTACCGGAAGATATGCATGTAAGTACCTTTCTTGGGTACAGACTTCTGCCACATCAATGGGCTTTTTCACTCGTGAACTTGAGGTCCCTTGGTGGGACGCAGTTCATGAGATGTGACACATCCAGTACGGACAGAACGTGTCCTACTACACTGTATCCGCACAAGATTGACTCTCTGGTTCTTTGAACGCTGACTCTGAAGTTATAGATATTGCTCGTGCAAGACATCCTCAAGACAAACGGTTCCGTTGCCTTTGCTCTCCAAACCATGATCACCCTGCTAAGTAGCATGGCATACTACGATCAGATGGGCCGGTTTGATAAGTGGACACAAGCTGAAGTGACCTTTTTTGAAACTGCACAAGTTCCTGTTGGTTATGTTGGATTTGCAGTTGTGGCGATCACAGTTATAGCGCATTGCATTCTGGTGGCTTACTGCGTGTCACTCTTTCTCCGGAAGACAACTCTGTCGAGACTTGGTGCAACCTGGAGTGCTGTGGCTCAGGTCGCAACAGGTGATGTTATGGAGTATCTGGGACATGCGACGCAGGCCAGTGATGATGATTTTCAGGCCAGATTGAAAGCAGATGGGAAAGGGTCATCAAAGGTATGCCTGGAAGAGGTTGATGGGCAGGTTTCTGTCTCCATAATTGGGAAAGATGAAGAGAAGTAATAAGCAAGGAGCAGGAGGTATTGTTTTGGTTGAGTACACTGTGCGTTTCTTTTTGAGCTTCTAGAATGTCCGGTATTAAGTCCATTGCAGAAGTGACTGTATTGCATTTCTCCCGTTGATCAGACTAGAATTGGCAGTACTGATCCACTCACCATCATGACTCAGTGCCAGTATGTAGTCTGCAGCATGGTATTCCGACATTGCACAAATTGTTCAGTAAGACGCAATAAAAAAGCTTGGTCTAGCACCAGCAGTTGCTACCAAGACGCCTGAGGCTGATAATTCGTCTCATCACCAACCATAGGTCAGCAGTAGTGCAAGCTGAAACTCCATGCTCTCATGTGGTGGGTGGGGTTTAGGCAGCGGAGCTGTGTTGGTTGGCCGTAACCCCGTGAAGGGAGTCCACACAAATATTCAAATCACAACACAGACTTCTACCCAAGTATTCCCAAACTTGACCAACAGACAACGCCAATTCTTCTTACACCATTGAATCTCGTAACACCACACCATGTCCACCAGTGAGCCTGCCGGTAGGAAGCACACCTCAAGCAGCTTCGACTGGATCATCGGGAGCAAGATCCGAGATGGACGATACGGCCCAGTCTTGTTAGGCCTGAGGTCAGACACGGCGGATTTGATCTCAGCCGAGGAATTCAAACCTCAGGACGAGCCCGGCACCGCCTCCGCGCTGGAAAGCGTGGTGGCACTCCTAGAATCCAGACTGGCGAGACCAAACCAGCCAAACATCATTTCGTGTCTAGGCTACGAGCTCAAGGAAGGACGAATATTCGTTCTCAGGGAGCACCTGCCAGGCGGCACGCTGCGAGACCTCATCCGGAGTTACGGCGCCATTCCCCAGTCCCTCGCGCGCTCGATCCTCCGCCAGGTCGTGGTCGGCCTCGAGCAGCTGCAGGAGCAAGGGGACTCCCCTGTCTTCTTGGACTTGGGGATCGTGATGATGGACAGCGTTGGCATCGTCAAGATCGAGGCGCCGCTGCTCGACGTGACCACCAAGACAGGCCAAACACTGCCTTCAGCTACCCTGACACCACCGCCCGAGCTCTTACTGGGCCAGCAAGACTTGCGCAAGGCTGACGTGTGGCTGCTCGGGATCCTGGCGGCCCAGCTGCTCACGGGGAACTGCAGCCTCGCGGAGGGCGGGTCGACCGGCTCTGTCGCTGAACAGATCAAAGAGGCTCACGGGTCGGCACTGGAGCTTTTGATCCCTGGAGGCATGGCTAGCAAGCTCGATGGACAGGCATTGGATCTCATCCGCCAGTGCCTCAGCATGTGAGTATTTGTTCCACCAAGCTGTGCCTGATTCTGAGTGCTGATACGTTGCTTGCAGAGACACCAACCACCGGCCGAACGTCTCTGATCTACTTAGGCATCCCTTCTTGAGTGGCGTGGCCTGATCAAGAAACATGCTGCTTCTATTATATGCGGCATCATTTCGTACTTGGTTTTCTACTCGGTCAATATAGTGGCTTCCAAGCAGGTCGCCAGTCGCTGATCTATCCAAGAGGTCTGAGGGCTCTGTTGTTGGGGCAGTGATGTCGAAGATGTCGTTCTCCTCTCTGCAGAATCGTTTGCTCCTGTAGCTACCGTAGCACAAGAAGAAGAGTAGGCATAGCCGATAACTCGGTTGGTAGTGTTGTGATATTTACTAGACATGAATAGGCGGTGAAAGTACAGATTGAGAGCGATTACAAATGCCCGAGGTCAGGCTGATGATGTTGAGAAAGGCAAATAAGAATCAATTGAATTACAGCTGTCTCCAGGGCATGTTGAGACGAGAGAAACAAGACGCAAAACCACCAACCAGGCTGGAATAGACCAACACGGTTCATCAGATCAAGCACCCGGTAAAAAGTCAAATTTATTCAGCAAAGACCATGTGTATCTCATTCCAATTTCGCTAGGCCAGCATGTGATATCTCGTCCCTTCCCGAAAGACCCCAACGTTCGCCTCGTACGCCGATTGAGAGAAAAGCACACGTAATGTAAAGCCTCCGGCTTCAGGATTGACGTAAAAGAATGGCAACTTGCAGACCGTATCACCGGATACGGTGTTTTCAAGGTAGAAGGGGCAAGGAGACGCGTAGCCATCATCGTACAGTAAAAGCTGCTCTCGTGCAGTAAATTTTGAGGGGCGCGCAACCTTGCAAGACTGGCTGCTGGAGCGAGACCAAATGAAGCACATTAAGTGCTTTCAAGGGCAAGCCGGAATGGACAGGAAATATCGCCCGCGCCCATGCGCCAATCACTTCTGATCCTCAAACGTCAGTCTCTTCCCGGGACTGCTGGCGGCGGAACTTCCGCCGCGCTGGCTGGGGTCCAGGCCGCGCTCGCGCATCGCCCTCTCGGCAGCCTCGCGGGCCGTGGGCGCCTGCTGATGGTTCAGGTGATGTCGCGTGTGTGCACCGTGCTGGGTCTCACGTAAAGAGCTAGTATAACCTGAACCAGAAACGGGGACGGGGCCACTATTGGTCGTGTCCACGAAGGCGTCGTCGTCCGCCGCTCCGCCCGGGGTGGCTTCCGACGCCACGCCGTCGATGAAACGGGCATCCCTCCTCTCGGACGCCGCGGTCGCGTCCTCGCGATCCAGCCTCTCCCGCCGAGCCGCCAGCACCGCGCCCTCGCTCAGGCCGGAGCTGCTCCTCTGCAGCCCCTCCATCCCGGGCAGGGGTCGTCGCACGTAGATGGGCCCGGATATGGTGCTGTTTGCGCCCTCGCCGAAGCCGACCAGACTGGCGGAGCCATCGTCGCTCATGTTGTCATCCTGCTCGAACTGGCCTACGCTACGGCTGGTCAAATCCTCGTCGACGTCCATGTCCGCCTGCTCATGGTGACCCGTTCCCACGTAGCCGCTAGCCGAGTCGACCTCCGTGTCACGCGCGAAGTTGGTATCTGTGCTCATCATGTCGATGTCCTATTGAACCATGCTGTCAGCAAATGATTCATCAAACGCAAAGCATTGGTGTGACGACCCCGTGGCCAGGTGTACTTGCACTCTCAGTCGCGGACGCAGTGCCGGAGGTGGACATCTTGGTCACAGCGACTGGCTGTCCATTGGAGTCGAAGTATGCCGGGGCGCCTTGGATCAGGGGCGCGATGGCGCGGTGGGCGCCATGCGGGAAGACGGCAGATGTAGGCGTTGTTTGGGGGCTGTTGCTGTTGCGGGCCGGGGCCGCGGAGCCAGCGCTGGGGGGAGATCGCAGCTGGTTGACATTGGAGAGGCCGGCAAGGCGCGAGATCCTGTCGGCGCGCTCGGCTTCGAGGCTGCCCTGGGAGGCATGCTGTTGATGGCCGGGGTGATGTGTTGTCGCAGTGGCGTGACCGCGGTGACCGTCCTTAATGGCGGTAGTGGAGAGAGCAGAGAGGGAGGTCGTTGTCGAGGTGGGGGTGCCGCTGGGGAGATAATCACATCAGTATTGATTATCTTAAAAACGCATCGGACCTGGCAAGGCAGCCGGGGCCTGAGCTCCAGTGTCTGGGGATCTGGAAGTAGCTCACGGCATCTCTGATGGAGTGTCCGGGTTGGAGGGAGGTTGGGGGATGTTGATGAGGGTGGGATGTGGTTGCGCCATGGCGACGGGAGGTTGCGAGTGTCGATGAACGATGGACCGTATGGGCTAGGCCTGCTTGCTGAGTTGCGACGGGGTCGGTGCGCAACTGAGGTCGTCGCCAGTATTGCGTGCGAGTGCGAGTGCGAGTGCGACAAAGGCGACGAGTAGTTACAAGCTTCGAGGGATATGATGTCGCGCAGTCAGGCTCCGAGATGGAAAGTCGGGTGATGGATGGATCGATGCAGCCAGTCTTTGTCCAGAAGGGCGAAGGACCGAAGTCAGCCTGGGCGGCCTTGCTTGGGTCTGGTTGGCTTGCATGGATGATTCGAGGCGGGAGGTTGTTGTCGGTCCCCTGGACATCCCAGTTCAGGTCGGTCCAGCACAGTAGCCGCGATCGCAGGCCTCTCGGAGCAGCTGAATGCAGCTCAGCTCCAAGCTCGCCTGGGAAACAATCGACGGGGCCGATGCTGCCTTGGGCCAGTGGGCGCCGGGTCCCGCATTAAGCGCATCAGGCGTGTGACGTAAAGCCTGGGACCCCTGTCGCCTTTTCGGGCAAGTGGCAGCCCCGTTAGCAACGCCGTGCCCCACCTTGCAACTCTAATAACAGGGCAGCTCGACCGTAGGTACCCAAGTACCCGATCTGGCTCTTTGCACGAGGAATCTCTGAATCGCTTCCGCAATATTACCAACATTACTGACAACTACCTACGTCCTAGGTAGGTACCTACTAGGTCACTGCACATGGTCATCATTCATCACACCAAACGCACTCAAAAACTAATCAGCACCGCCTCGGCATCACCAACCAACACGCTCTGCCCCGGCTCCCATGTCTCAGTGACTTCGTCCCCCACCACGAGCCCCTCCTTGCTCACGCTCCGTCCCGCAAACGTGATATCCCTCTGCGCAAAGTCCTTGACGTCGCTCCCGGACGCTGTGAGCCGTCGCACGATGCCCGGTTCCTGGATCCTCTCGGGCAGCGTGACGTTGACGTACGGCCGCGTGTAGTTGGCCGTCGAGTTGTACGGCTCCAGGTTCAAGATGATGACCGAGTCGATGGCGTGCGACGGCGCCGTCCTGTACAGCGCGTAGGCCGTGAGCGTCTCCTCCGCAATCAGCGGGTGCACCACCTTCTTGGGCACCCCGTCGCCCGAGTAGTACGGCGAGTAGGCCCCGGGCGCGGGCGTCGTCAGGTCCTGGGCTGAGGTCTCGTTGCGCCCCGGCGACACCTCGCCGTTCCCGATGGCCGTGGCGAGCACCCACGCGCCGTAGTACGACGGCCGCACCAGGGCGCTGTGGTTGGTCGCGCCCTCGTATGGTGCCCACAGGCTGTAGCGGTAGGGCGTGCCCATGTGGAAATACATGCCGCCTACCGCCGAGATGTTGGACGCGATGAAGAGGGTATAGTCCAAGTACCACAGCGCGGTTCCGAAGACGTTGGAGACGCCATCGCGGCCTTGGCAGGAGATCGAGTTGGTCTCGCCGATGACGTACGTGATGCCGTGCGTCTCGTCAACGTACGGGGCCATCTGCTGGTGGGGAAAGGCGCGGTTGGCCATGTTGGTGTGGTTGAGGAGGTTCTGCCGAAGGGTGGAAATCTCCTTGGTCGAGGCGCAGTTGGAGCCGTGGTACTGCGAAAGCATCCCTTCAGTCAGTATCTCTTGGAGTGAGGGCATCCAAGGGTGTTCGGAAACATAATTGGATAAGCCAGGGGGAACATGACGACTTACGTCGTGCTGCGAAGTACTTCTGATCTGCTGCTTCCTGTTGATCCCCAAATCCAACACCACCTCCGAGTTCCAGGGCGTATTGATGGTCTTGTTGCCACTTCCCATGAACGTGCCCATTTGGAAAATGGGCTGGGATTGCGACCCGTTCTCACTGCTGCCCCAGATGGCCTCTTCGATCAGATCAGTGTACATGAGGTACTCCTTCGTGTACAACTCCGGCCCCCATTCGTCGCTCCGGTATCTGCCTCCCCACCTCTCCATCTCATTGCTGATCTCAAAAGCGTACAGGAGATCCGGCCCGAGCGTGTCCCACACGCGTTTCGCCACGTCGACCGTAGACGCGACGCCGGCGGAGCTGTTGTCGCGGTAGTTGAGGTCGTAAATGAACCGCGTACCCTCGGGGGACGTCAGGAACGCCTCGAACCAGGCCGGCCCGATGTTTGTCAGGCTGGGCTGGTCGGTGCGGGAGCCCTCGAGGCCCGTGTTGGTGGACCCATTCCAGTGGTTCTCAACGGCGAGCTCCTGGCTGGCGTTGAAGACTGCCACATTGGCGGTGGAGCCCCCAGCTCGGATGATGATTGGAGACCCGGACAAGCTCTGCAGGTTGTCCAAAAGATTATATGAGAGCTGATTCGGTGTCCTACATGGAGGTATGTCAGCTAACACGTTTCTCTACGGACCATAGGGGAGTCAATTGGGGTCTCAAGTACGTCAGATTCCCAAAGTAGTCCGCCATGTAGGAGAACTCGATGGAGAGAGACTGCCATGACCCATCGATGGGCCTCTTGACGGAGTACAGCCGCAGTGGGACATTTAGCAGCAGGTCACGACAAACGTCGGAAGAGTTGCCACCATACTGACTCCTGCGCCCTGTTTGCAGGGCGGCAGTCAGGGGAAGCAGGGCGAAAACTGTGGGGGGGACCAGGGAAGGTAGCATTTTGGTTCCTGATCGTCGACTTGCCCGCTATTTTATAGGACATATCTTGGTACCGCCATAGAGTGGATCAAGGAGTGCACATCGGGAGTCTTAAATTATAAGTGAGGCTGGCAGCTGCGCAGCAGGCCCAGCAGCCCTTTCGCCCGTCATGCCGGTGAGATATTCCAGCGACAGGCCCGAAGGAGCTATTTCGAACAGAGACAGGGTCTGGGGTAGTATGGGGTTGCCTTGAACCCCAGTTCTTGGGTCTAGCGGGGAAGCATGCTTGTAAGCCGCCGTGTCTCGTTGTGAAATAAAGCGAGTGAGAGTGACAACGTCGGCCGAGAGGGGTAGGAGGATGGCGATCCGGAATGCCAAGATGTCAATATAACCGCTTCAGTCCAGAGAGCCCGCGTTGAATCCTACTGATCAAGTACGGGAACAAGGAAGTGGTATAGCAGATAACCCGAGGTGCCAGCCCAGGTGAGCGCGGTGAGATAATGTGGGAAGTCATAGAGTAAGTTGGAGTTCGCAAGTAATTGCGACCAATATCGACATCATGGTCTAAAGACGTCCATGATCACTGTCGAATCCATGCAAGCAAGTAAGTAAGCCCTGGGTTCTGAGGCTTCTCCGCGACACCCAATGGCTTCCGTATTGGACAGATGGAGGCTTTGAGGCTGAAAGCGTCCACATGCAAGGTTACACGAACAAGTGTGCCCCGTCCGACTTTACTATCAACTATCATGGTGGTCTCGCAGCAAAGCGAGAGTTCAGCCACCATATTACACGCCCAAACCAGTAAATGCGTTTTCTTCTTTTTTCAGACTAGTTCGACGATAAATGAAAAGGACTTTTTGCAGACTCAACATACTTAAGTATGCATAACGAGGGTCTCTCATGATATTCCCCAGCAGACGAAGCCCCATGGGCGAAGCATTGAAGTCTCCCGATGTCAGGACAAAGCTCTTCCAAGCAGGATGCAGATGGATTCCCGTCGCAAAAGTGGACTCGTGGGTTTCGAAGGATTAGAAAACTCCAGGAGTGAAGTCGACCACCTGCGCCTTCGCAACGATGCCTTCGAGGCTCTTGACAAAGGCCAGGTGAGCCGGGTCTTGATTCAAGTAGTACTCCCGATCCTTCTCGTTCTCAAATTCACTGACGAAGACATGTGAGATGCCATTCTAGAGACATCTTGGTTAACCTGACTGGAGGAACCCGTGTCTCTACGCAACCATGATGGCGTCCGCAGGGAGGAGGCTTGCCTGGCGTCCCTCTGGGCTGTTGTCCTTTCCTCCCTTTCCCGTCTTCACATACGGCTGCTTAGTCTCCGGGTGGATGCAGTTGTCTTTGAGGGCCAGCATTGCATCGCAGACCTGTCAATTTGGATTAGCAAGTGTCGATGTGGCGGGCGTGATGACACGGCTCGGCAGGGTCACATGTAGCCACTCACTTTCTGCACCTCGTCAGGAGGAGCCAGAGGCTCGAACGCGAACATCACAATGTGAACGATCCCCATATTTGAAGATTTGTCGTTTCAGTTGTTTGATTCAGGATATTGTCTCGTGGTATGAGTTTGATTATGGACTTGCAGGTCGAAGATGCAGCAGCGATGCTGATCCAAGTCTAGATCCATTTGGGAGGGGGTTGGGCGACCATATGTCATCATCCCCGCAGCGCATTCCCGATAGAGGTATCACACAACAATCCAGGTGGACTATCACCAGACTACACGAAAACAGTACGGTCGTACTTCACCATCTGCCTGATGCACACAGTAACGTCCCCTCACCTGTTTTGGCGCACACCTGATTTGGCGCACCAATTCTCATATTAAATACCCACTTTTTCACCCCCTTTATTAAATCTAAATTAATACTTAGAATTTTCAAATTATATATATATATAGATATTTATTTATATTTCAAATAAAAAATATTTTCGAAATATAATATAAACTGTATTATTAATAAAATAATGATTTAATTTATTAATATTAAAATGTTAAGGAATACTAAGAAATTATATAATAATACTAACAATACATTAATTAATAATATAAAGTTAAAGAAATTAAATGTAATTTTTTCTTTTAATTATTTTAATTATTTAAATATAAAATTATTATTATATATAACTTATTTAATTTTATAATATTCATTTTAATATAAAAACTTAAAAATAAGTATTTCTTATATAATATTTATATATAAAAAAATTGAAATGCTTATATAAGCTTATATAAAATCTTATTAATATAATATTACTTATTATATTAATTATTTATATTTATTTAATATTAATACTTAAATATTATTATTATTAATATTATTTTTAATATTTTATTAAAGAAAATATAAATGTTATAATATATAAGAGATTTACTAATAATTCTTAACATCTTAATAATCTTATTTTTAAAAATTAATATTTAATTTCTTATAAGTAAAATTAAAGATTTAACTTTTTTTCTATATAATATTATTATTATTTAATAATATTTTGAAACCCCGCTATTCTTAGAATTAATTTAGAATTAATTAAGTGGGATTTAAAAGTGGGTATTTTAAGGTGCATTTACACTAAAAAAGTCGTGCGCCAAATCAGGTGTGCGCCAAAACAGGTGAGGGGACGTTAAGTCGTCCTCGCATAACCACAATTCTTGTCACTGGGATTTGTTACAGCTGCTAGTCGGTGCAACACTAATTCCGAGCTGCGCAGGACCAAAATTTGATTCGGGACTACATTTCCGAAATAGTACAAGCTAGAGAACAGATATCCGGTCAAGACGTAGATCGGCGCACAGCTTAACGCGGCTGTTCCAACTCCCTCACATCGTCGCCAGAATACACGACAGCCCACAGGATACCCAGCATAGTCGCACTAAGCATCAGCGGAACAGTGGCATCCTGCAGATCTCCATCGTGGCCCCACCCAAACATCCACTGAAACATAAACCATAGTGAAGGCCCAAGCCCGAGGAGCATGTACATAACCACCCTCAGGGCTGACCTCTGCTCCCGCGCCACAAGTCCCCAGAAGACCTCGACGTCCTGGTCCTCGCCGAATTCGGCCTCCTCATCCACCAGCCGGTCTCTCTTGGGCATCCCGTCGAGCAGCTTGCCTGGGATGGTCTTGATGACGCAGGATGGCGAGATGAAAGCGTAGTGGAGCTTGTGGGCGAGACCTTCGTCGCTGTAGCAGGCGTTGAACAGGTGATTGAACATGTGTCTCGAGACGGGCGCGTGGGGCATCGGCCGGGGGTAATACCCGTACTCTTTATCGTGGGGGGACTCATCGTGCGGAGGGAACGAGAATCGGACTCCGGGATCAAAGCTCTGTGGAGCGTATCGCTTGATCTGCGTAGGAGACGTCAGTACTCTTAGGTGTTCTCTTGAGATTTTCAACTCCTCGTTGTGACTTACCTTGACGAAGTCACAGTGGCTGTAGACGTATATCGACAGCAGTCGCCGCCACCCACGTTTCATATTGTAGTTCTCGACAATGGCTTGGAAGAAGTCGCGGGCCTTCTTCTCCGTGACATCTATGGGCGCGAGGATATACCTGGAGGCTTTTACAACTAGGAATACAAAAGCCTTGGATGGGGTGCCAAAGGAGATGACAGATGCGCTTGGCGATGTCGCGGCAGTGCTACTACGCAGACTTGAGCTGCCAACAGCAGAGGAAGCACCAGAAGATTTGGACTGTGCTTCAGAACCACTGGTGGTCCCTGTAGCCTGGGAGCTGCTGTTGCTCAGGGAACTTGGTGGCCTTTCCGGGGGCTCATTGTCGAGGGGAAAGTGAGAAGCCAGATGGCTTAATTTTGAGGCGTACACAAACGGCACTATCTCCTCTCTTTCTGTGCCGCAATTCTGAAGGACTGTGAGCTTAGATATTGGGGTCGTATGGGGGTCGCACTGAGCACGGGAGCAGTGTCGCGAAAAGACTTACACATTTCCATGATATCCGGCACTCCGTGTCCCCAGCCTTTCCCCTTGAGTTCGGTGGCTGCAGAGGCCACCACTGCCACATCGATTGCGAACTCCCTTCGACAGCAAGCTTGAAAAGGTTCGAGACGTAGAAGCTTTTCAGGCTGGGTCCTGAGGCGGAGATATAAATGGTGGGGGCCACTCCTGTTTGCATGAAACACCACTGAACCTCCTCCAGAGCGCGTAGCAAGTTGGTTTTGCCGGCTGCCGCGTTTGGCTCTTCATCACCCACCAGACCCTCAGCAACGAGTCTTTTCGCTTGTGAAAAGAAGGTCGGGATGGCAGCATCTCGGACACGGTCGACATATTCTTTGAAGATTTTGCTGGAAGCGATAAAGGGCCAATGTGTGTCGATGTCAGCATCGCAAATGTTTGGGAGGTTATCGTCGATGATGGTCTCCAAGACTTCTTCAGACGTCGATGAGAGGGATTTACTATACGGCTTCCAGATGTGAGAGTGAAACTTCTGATCCAAGTCATCACCATCTCCGATACTCCATGTATACGTGAAGTACCGCAAGGCTTCAGTACCTGTTTCCCGACGTGACTCAGACACTGTGCTGAAGCACCATAACAATGTTGCGATCATGGTGTTCAAATCTTCCTCGAAAAGATATACAAGTATGAATATGGCTGTTAAACGTGCGACTGAGAAGTTTTTGTCAGAAGCTGTCTAGAATATGGTCACATAGCGCGTCAAAGCTGGTCAAGTGCTCTGTCGAGTGGCCTCAACGAGGAGGCCAGCGGGACACATAGATGTGATCCAGACTCGTGGACCCAGATTGGAATAATTCTGTCAACGGAGGAGTTAATATACAGGCTCACTTACTAGGGTGTTGGTCGAGTCGATCCGCCAAATCTTTCATTACATTGCCAACTGTGCATAAAAGTAGCATGTTGAAGAACATGAGACTCAATGTACCAAAGGCACCGCGTCTGATCTGAGACATTGCTCTTCGAAGCTTCGAAGCTCGACTGGTCTGGCATTCGATGTGACTCTGCAGCTCTTGTTGGTCCCATTTGTCTTCTATGGTGATTTTGTGCCTGCTATGAGCGTTCAACTTTGAAAATCAGCCCACCTGTCAGTATTTGCTCCAAATAAACCAATTTGGGTGACCGAGCACCGAATACGGATTCAGAATGTCTGTACTTACCCATGGGTCTTGAAGAACAGCCTCCAAATTCATGCCCTCCATTCTCTGTGCGGCCCTGGTGCCAATGTAACCGGCGTAGGTTTCGAAGAACTCTGCCATATGCAAATGATCTGGTGAATTGGCCTCGGCCCTTAACCTGGAGCCAAAATACCTAATTTCTATTTCCGGGTCGAATTTGTCACCTCTGACAGGCACCAAAGGATCACTCAAAGCCTTGAATAGTAGGAAGCGCAGGTAATCGTCACCGAGTACCAGGTCCAATACGTGCTCGGTTGATGCTTTCACACGGCTCAATAGTGTGCTGGGAATGACGAGATTTCTCAGGTTCCTTTTCATGCGTTGAAACGGTGCCCCTTCTCGGAAGTATTGTCCCAATTCACTGATCACAAAGGTGTGAACAGACTCGTTTTCCGGGGACTCTTCACCAGATGAGGTTTCGTCCCCACCGAGAATCTCAGAATTCCTACCCTCAGTCCTACCAGGGCGGAATGGACTCCGGGGTGCTTTTTCCATATATCTTGATGCAATAATGCTGGCCGTCTTCATCGTGACGGACCTGCGGGAGATAAATGCCAGCCCCTGTGTACGCAATGGCATTTTTGGCTCGTTCCATATTGATAGTTGTCGCTTCAGGTCTCTCGCGTAGCTCTGAAGAATCCTGCTGTAATTCCTTCTGAACCGCTCGGGCCCAAGTACTGTGGGCAACATGGACCTCATGAACAGCTTTTCGAGTCCTGGGTCGCGAGCCAGGAAGTCCACATATTCCCCGACTAGCGCTTGCGTATCGCTATAGACAGATGATGCGGAGCTTCCGACCGAACCGGCATCAAATAGTGAATCGGCGTAGGACTGGACGGAAATTGTCTCATCGGCACAAGAGTCATGGTCGCTCCGAACGCCTTCATCAATGTCGACGATGTTTGCATTTTCGCCGGATTTTGGAGATGTTTCTGGCTCCATGCCAAAGCTAGAAGTGACAGGGAAGTTCTCTTTCTCCTTAGAAGCACGTTCATTCCCCTCGATGTTCTGATGAGAGCTTGGAGCAATGCGTGAAACATCTAGAGTCGATGTCCATGGCGAATCCACCTCCATGTCCGTGAAGGCATAAAACGGTAGTTCTTTGCCCAGCATCTCTGTATCCTCCAGCTCCTCTGGGGGCTCGTCCATGTCATTGGGTCTCAGTGGTGGATCCTGGAACATGAGGTTCTGTCGAATCCCGATCCTCCTTTTCAGTCGGCGTGCACTTGAGCCGACTTGATCAGGATGTAGTTTACGCTGGAAATAGTCGTCGTCACTATCACTCCTCTCGCTCATTGTGCGCTTACCAACCATACTTCCCAGATTTGACTTTTTTCGCCGATCATATGCCCGCTGTTGTCGTATGATTTCCTGATACTCTTCATCGCTTATATCGGAACTATCTGATAAAGAACCTGTATCTGAGCTGCGATAGTTTAGGTCACGAAGATCGTTTATGATATGATCCTCGATGTGCGACTCGCTTAGATCCGATTCGGCATATTCGATGGTATGAGGAACAAGAACATCATCCCGACCGTCCATGTCGTTTTCTTCAAAGTCGCTGAGCTCTTCGATGCTTAGTTCATCACGCTCCATTATGTGCTCTCTTTGAAATAATACCCCGGCCTTGCTCATCGGTTGTCTGGTCGTGACAGGGCCATCTTCGCCGGTGTCGTTGCCTGTCCCCTCGCGCGGGGTTTGCCTCTCACCGTGCTCTGGAGATAGTAAAACAGGTGAGTCTGGCGCTTTTGCAGGCATCGAAGCTTGGATTGTGTGTTCTGGTGTGCCTCCCATGCCGAAAGAAGATAGTTGAATATGCTTGCTTCCGTTTTTCGGTCGGTCCAGACTGGCATTGGTGTCTGGAGTTTGATGTCAAAGGTAAGTCCCGGAGAGAGCCGTCGAGTAAGCCTTGGAGGTTGCCTCACAGTGGGTCGCATTTGCTCAGGTCGACCTGCAGCAGGCAGCGGAGGATTTGTGGCGCACATTATGCAAGAATTTTCCCGTAAGACGATTAGTCGAACACCAAGCAAATACCTGGCCAATTGCTGTGCCCTTGGAGCGACTATCAGATAATGTAGGTGGCTGGTCGCTACGGTATCGCGAGACGACTGGCCTATGTATTCTCTCAAAACATTATTCATGAACGGTATTAACTATTCATCTGTGTAGAAATACATCAAGTTGGGCATATCGGGACCTACTATTGCTCGATTGAAGGGTTAGGGATTGGAAGCTCCTCTTGGCTCTGCTGACACAATACGGTGGTGGTCTTGTTTGTAGTCTAGTACCTTTAACAGTGACTTCAAAACTTTCGAGGACTTGTTCAGATAATTGAAGCTGAGCAAACTCCTTCCTAGGGGCCACGAAGCCGGATCAGAATCACAATGGAAGAGCAGACACTACGAGACGCAGAGCTCGTGTACAACTACCACCGCACCCGCATGCCCCTCCCCGCCAGCGCAGACGCCGTCTTCTGCCTCTGCAGCCTGGACCTCCGCGTCGCCCACCGAGCCGCACAGCTCCACCTCGACGGCTACGGACGCTACCTCATCTTCTCAGGCGGGTCCGGGAAGCTGACCGAGAACCGCTTCACCAAGCCGGAGGCCGAGGTTTTTGCCGATGTCGCGCGGGCCAAGGGCGTGCCGGAGGAGGCCATCATCGTCGAGCCGCGGTCCACGAACACGGGGGAGAATGTGCGTTTCACTCACGCGTTGCTGCGTCAGCGAGGGCTGCTCGACGGCGAGGGCAGGATCCGGACGTTCATCCTAGTGCAGAAACCTTACATGGAGAGGAGGACTTATGCCACTTTCATGAAGCAGTGGCCTGGGATTGATCAAATAGATATTACGGATGTTGACAAGGTTGAGTTCAGTGTTACGTCGCCGCAGCTGGAATTTGCAGAATATCCCGACGAAGGTAATCCGCGGGACCTGGTCATCAACATCATGGTTGGGGATCTGATCAGGATTCGAGACTATCCTGCCAAGGGATACCAAATAGAGCAAACCATTCCCGGAGACGTTTGGGAGGCTGGCCAAAGGTTGATCGAGGCTGGGTTCAATGGACATCTTCCTTAGTTTCTTGGGATAGAGATTGTGTTCGGACTGTTGCAAATTTTGGAGCTCTAGAAGCATAGCTTAGACGGACAAGTTGCACTCAAGGACATGATTTGCGTGGGAAGTTGGCATCTGTGCACACACACACACACACACACACGGTCCGAAAGTAGAACATTTCATGGGATAGTAGTCTCTGGTGTAAACAAGCTTTGTGATGTTCTGAACACTTCGACCGATTCCGAGGCGATAGTCGCCAGTACGATTCCTGGTGATATGTACACTGCATTAAGGAATATCTTGCTGCTCCACTCATTCGAAATATACCCGTATCGACAAAAGAAGACAAGATTGCTACTCAAACCAAAACATCCTCTATACTTTAAGCTTCCTGAACTTTTCACTTCCAGTTGGTATTGACGGCCACGGAAGTGGCACAGCTGCGCGGCACCGTATACGACCTGTTCGGGTCGCTCTCCCACGTCGCCGTCCCACTCGACGCAACGTTGACAAACTTGTACTCAAACGTCTGTCCCGCCGCCAGCGTCACCGAGGTCGTCCACAGGTTGTTGGAGCTCGTGTACTGTGCGGCAGAGAGCGCCGGCGCCGACGAGACGTCCCAGTTCCCGAGTGCCGGGATCGAGCCCACAACCTTGATCGTCTGGCCCGGGCTCGTCGTGACGATCTCGTTGAACGTGACGGCGACGCTGTTGGCGGTCGCGCAGCCGGTGCTCGTTGTGGTCGCCGCCGCCGAGCTGGTGCTGGTGCCCGTCGAGGACGAGGGAGGGGTGCTCCCGCCGTCGCTAATGGCTATGTCCGCACAGGTTAAGTATACCTGCCCTGTCTGAAACGAGTTCCATCGGAATGATAGGATGGTGTGGTTCGAGACGTATTCGGGGATCTTGATCTTCTTCGTCACCGTGTAGCCGCCGGCGATGGTGGTGAAACAAGACCCGAGAGCCGCGTTGTCGACGCCCTGGCATCCTCGTCGGCTGTCCGCCTGGAACGCGTTGCAGGTGAACCAGTCGTTCCTCCAGCAGGCCTGCCCTTCGGAACAGTCGGGGCTGTAGCCGCAGGTCTGGCCTGACACATCGGTGCACTTCAGTGTGCCGAGCTGGAAGCAGTCCTCGGCGGCCTGCTTCTCTTCGTCGGTGGGGAGGTACCCGGGGGTGGTGAACTTGTCAACCAGCTCCTGGTCCTGGCAGATCCGGTAGCTGAACATGCCGCCGTGGTCGCCATTGTTGTCGACGCACCACTGTACGTCAACGGTCTGGCCGGGCGTATATGTGGCCACGGGTGAGTTGCCCCAGTTGTCCGAGGGTTGGTTGTAGTCGACACTGACCCTGGCATTGTAGCCACAAGGACCACTGCGGCCGACAGTGGCAGCAGTGACATTTGGCCATGCCTCGACGGGCTCTCGGATTGTGCACTCGGGGCAAGTGTCTATGCCGGCCTGTGTGCGGTATATGAGTAAGTGCGGACAGGAGGTTGGACTTGTCTCATACCTCAGAACCAAGCCGGGTGCGGCTGGAGGGAATGGTTAAGTATCCATGTCCGAAGGCGGACTTGACAAAACTGGCCAAGGCCAACGCAGCTGTTGACTTCATCTCCGAGGAATCGAGTCGAATCGCGTGGGATGGCTGGTGTCGTTATTCCGTGGAAGACTTGAGTTGAATCCTCGATGACTGAATGATCATGCCCTCCATTTTGACTTCTGAGAAAGCATTATCACTGACTTTATATACCCAGTACGGCCCAACTTAAAGTTCAGACTCTCGATGCATGTTCTCGTGAAGCCACTATTCACGATCCAGACTCAATGATCTCGCCGAATAGTCTCTGTCCAGGTGACCAAACACCGCCGAAATACCCCCAAGCGAAGCGGCCCTACCCGCACTCGTTTCCCCGGATCTAAGCTGGTCCCAGGTGCGGGAGTATGCCTCCGGGGCACAGTTTCGATTAGTGTCGGCTGTCATATCTCGAACTGGAAAGCAGCGCGGGGTGAATAGGGCCGTGATGCGGCCGTCATCCGATGCATGCCACGCCCCGATTGACTCGGCCCGCATTCTCGACCGTTCGGACGCAGCCGCATATGGGGAAGCTCGTAGGCTTTAAAAAAGGTACGTGGCACCCAAGATAATTCCCAGACCAGAGTTTCTTGGTTGACAGGACCAAAGGCGGCATGGCGACATGCAGATCAGCTGACCTATCAAAGTCACAGGCCAAAGGCCAAGGCACTTGTGTCACGACACCCTCGAGATTGAAAAGAAGGCCCGAGGATGGCTTGCTAGCCACATATTAAAGGCAGTTGTGGTAAATAGTCTGGTACGCAGACAGGAGGTAGCGACTGCATTCAAATTGCCGAGGAACGACCGCTCTCACGCAGGTTGTGAACACCAGGCTCAAACATGCCACTGACAGCATCGCCAAATAATGCCTGTTGAACTCTTACATCACATGTGCTCAGTGGCTGTTTCAGCGAGATTGAAATGACAATGCTCTGCCCTACTGGTTTGCTCACACTTTGGGCCATGACGCGGAGAGCTGGTGAGGATGAAAGCCATGCGTTTATACAGCTCGTGGCAATACCCTTAGGAGAACTTCGAGGGCCTGAAACTGGCAGTGGATTGGCAGTCAGGTGTGGTTTTCCGAAATGTCTGCTGGGGAAACAAGAGTAACATAATTAGCGCTTGCCATGAAGGTTTGCACCGATATTCTCTGGTGGCTTGTCGTCGTCTGTATCTCGGCGGAATTCTTTTGACGTGGCGTGACTCTCAAAACCGTCATTCTGAAGTGTGCGGCCAGCCCGTACTCATCCCGCAACCTCTCAATCAAATGCCAATCACTACCGAAGCGGGTCATGGACGCTGTGGGCTCATGGCTGACAGCTGATCATCGGTGGCCAGGACATCTGGGCCGCAATTGCTTCTGAACAGGACACTTGGCACCGACAAGAAACTTAAGGACCGATTAGACCGGTCAGGCGAGGGACCGTGATGAAGATGTCAGCCAGTGATTCGCGCGTGTTTACCGACTTTGCGAATCACAGCGGCGAGTGTCGCGGTGCAGAAACTCCGCAGTGATGCCAGCAAAGTGTCCTTGCGCCACCGGGTGGGCAGACAAGTTTCCACATCCAGTTCTAAACCGCCACTCCCACGCCGGGAAGGGGCGATATTGGAAAGCCATCAATGAGCGCTTCATTACGTCATGGAGCTGCCGCTTCAGTGTCCAAGCGTCCTGGTCCGCGGCGTTATCCATTTCATGGGCCGGGAATCGTCGTCCAGAAACAGATCTACCAATAGCACTTGCACGTGAAAGCGAATAGTGCATCATGCTGCCGCTGTCTGAAGTGGCCCGGTAAGTTGAAAGGACAGGACGCCTGTGTGCTTCTGTCCAGGCTGTTTCATCAGTGCGCAAAATTACTTGAAGGTCCGTGATATTCATTTTGCTTTCAATACGAGGCACATATTCAAGTAGATATAATGGACCGATCAGTTGAGAAATAAGTTTGTCTCAAAGCCATGGCCGGAAATATTTCTTGCTATTTCGAAGCGTTTGGGCCAGTTGTACACCTGCAGGACGCTACAAGTGAGTTAGAGATACGCTGCCCTCAGTCGATCGAAACCAAGTTTTTCAAATTGCCTAGGTGCCTGAGTCTACAACGCGATCCCCCCCCCACCCCCCCAAACACTGTTCACAAGTCGATTTCTTAGAAACCTGGTAGATTGGAACGCATATTCGTAGTTGCAGCGAGGAAAACACTTTCGAATTGAAGATGCATGTACAGGCTAGCTCCTTGAGGAAAGTAACTTCCAATGTACTTAAGCGCCGTACTATGTAGGTTAGGCGCATTGGTGACGTATGAAGCCTCTGAGTTGGGGCTTGTCATGCTAATGTGCGGCGTGGTCGGGTCCTTCGATCGCGATTGGGGCGGGCATTCTTTTCTTGGAATGAATGGAGTCTCTAAGTTTGCGGTTGGATGTGTTGGTGCGTCTCCATCGGAACCTTGCAGACTGGATCTCAGATTACCTGGTCGCTGCCGAACTGTGGAATTCAACGACCGAACTCATCGGTCTTCCTCTTGATATAGAGATTACGACGGCTAACCCCCAAGATTCTGCGCTTTCTTGTGCCCAGAAATAGCCATCATGTCCAGTTCAAGTATCACCAAGCTGGCAGCTCGTATTGCAACCAACACAACTATCGTTAATGACTTCTACACTCAAAATGGGCTGCCTACGCCATCATTTGACCAAGCGAGCTCTCTTAAACCCGTGATCTCGCCCAGCACGGCACCGGAGATCGAGGCAGCGCGCCAGGCCGTCATTTACGACTGCCAGGAGCTACGCATTTTGATGCAGGGTCCGGCGCAGTACTTGGCGAGCCTTAGTGTAAGACCTCCGCTCGTGGAGTCATGGTAGAAATACTGGCGTGGACTATCGATGTGACTGATACACTGAGACTGGCAGGCAACCGAGCTTGTTGGCATCCAAGGCATAACCCGCTTCGGCCTGGCCAAGACAGTTCCAATTAACGGCGAGGCCACCTTTGAGCAGCTCGCGAGACACGCTGGCGTCGGCGTGACGCACATGAAGCGCATGCTGAGATTGGCAATAGCCCAACACATCTTCCAAGAGATCCGACCGGGCGTCGTCGCGCACACCGCGGCATCGCGCCTGCTGGCCGAGGACGAGCCGCTCCACCAGTGGATGGCATGGAAGACGGACGAGGGCTGGAGCGGCGCGTTCCACTCCTGCGACGCCATGGCCAGGTGGCCAGACTCGGGCGAGCCGGACGAGACGGGGTTCGCACTGGCTCATGGCGGCCAGGGCGTGTGGCCGTATCTGTCGGAGCGGCCGGACAGGCTACGGCGCTTTGCGGACATGATGCGCTTGTTCTCTCGTAGGCCGGGCCTCGAAGCCCACCACGTTGTCAAGGGATACCCCTGGGGTGATCTTCCTCACGGCGCAACAGTCGTCGACGTGGGTGGGTCCCACGGTGTCTTTGCGTGTGCCATCGCCCGCGAGTTCCCGGCGCTGAACTTTGTTGTCCAGGTGAGGAGGTCCCTTATTGTTCGCCTCAATGTCCGTTTCACTAGCAGGTGAAGACTGACGACGGTAATACAGGACCTTGACGAAGGTGTCATCCGAAACTCTGAAAAGCAGAGACCAGAAGATCTCGCCGACCGAGTACACTACCAAGTTCACGACTTCATGACCGAGCAGCCAGTGAGACACGCTGACGTGTATTTCTTCCGGGCGATCTTCCACAACTGGTCCCACAAATATGCTCTAGAAATATTGCGGAACCTCGTGCCGGCCCTCAAGCCCGGAGCCAAGATCGTCATGGCGGATTACATTATCCCAAGCCCAGACAAAATGCCAAAACCACGGGAGGCTGCCTTGAGGACGGGCATTGTCAGCATGAATGTGTTGTTCAACTCAGCAGATCGGGAATTGGAAGAGTGGGCAAAACTCTTTGCTGAAGCCGACCCTGGCTTTGACTTCAAGGGCGGAAGCCAGCCTCCGGGATCAGACTTGTGGATTCTGGAGGCGGAATGGAGATAAATCTGGAAACAGGGATGTACCGGGTAACTGCTTGGGGCGTTTTCATGACGAGTACGGAGATTCGCACCCGTCGGAATGGAGGATTCACCCCTCACGGACCACCCTGATCAGGTGACCTCCCCCAACGTCACCGCAGTGCCCTTTGCAGCTGCAACCACCAATGTGCTGCGTAGCCTCCATCGCCACCAACCTCAACACAACCACCCTATGTCAACGCCACGTTGTATTAATAAATTGCTTATCGGAATCAATCGATTTGGCATTAGAAGTAACTTTTAATCGCTTAAATATTGTTTTTTGTATGTTGCAGCAATGGCGCAGCTTCTAGATCACTCTGGTCTTAAGGTATACTATTAGATTGATTGTAGAAGGGTGATGATGAGATTATTGCTAAAGTTAACCTAACACTGCCCTATACTTTTTTGGTGGCAGAGTGTTAATCTTGCGCTAGGGCTAGTATTTGATCCGTGCGGGTGGTCCGTGAGGGGTGAATCCTCCATTCCGACGGGTGCGAATCTCCGTACTCTTCATGACAGTTCTGCTAGCAGACAACTACATCGTGAGCGACACACAACCACCTGATCAGTACCTCCTGGTGTATCCTGAAGCGTGTCTGTAGTCGATACCACGGAGTGTCCCAGGTGGCTGTTCGAGAAGGCCATTCCAGGAGATCGGCAAAGAGATATACGTCCAAAGATATGTTTTCCCATGACGAAAAGAGGATGATCCGCGGCCCTAGTCCTGGAATATGGAAATCTTATTACTTGCTGCTCGCAACTTCACTCGAAACAAACCTCTTGATGGGAATGCTCACCTGATATGCTCTTCTGCTCAGCGAATTTGCAAGGAACTCTAGCCTGAGCCGTCTGGGCCCTCTGATTTCTTTCCAAGGTTCCATTAGTGGCGGATTACGCAGCCTAGGAGAGGACAGAAAGCCATTTTAGGTGGTATCGTGCAGAGAAAAATGGCATGGATATCCTTGACGCACCTATCTCGAATGTTAGGACACACAAGAGCCGATTCCAGATGTTTCGTAGATCAACTGCCATGGTAATTAAAAATACCACTTAGCTGACATTGTAAGATATGGAGTCCAATCGCATCAACGACCGCGGATACGTGCAGCGTAGTAGAAGTCAGCGCGCTGAGCATTTTGCCTCCGCACCGTCGCAGACATGACCGGGGCGCGTAAGCAATCAGCGGCAAATCATTCACCAACGCCTCGAGTTTCTACAGAATAAGGATGCTTCGATTACAATGGAGAGACCTCATCAATTCACCAGCGTGACGAATACCGCGACAAGACGAAATTTCGCTGTGTATGCGCAAGGAAAATGCATTGACTCTGTCAAGGGGCGCTAGGAACAGGGAAATTAGGATTTTCTCCGACGCGCTAACGCGACGTGTACCTTTGTTTTCCAGAATGTTTCAAGGCAACTAGGGCTGCCACCCTTCTCGTTGGCTGGCGCAATACCTGGCGCCATAAACCCATGTGGCTCCCCTTGCTCCCCGTCCATCAGGGCAACAAATACAGGGATGGCAGTGTGCGCCTTCACCGTCTGCCTTCTGTAGTTTCCGGTTGCGGTAAAATAGCTCCGAATTTCCCGGTTCTGCCCCGGATAGCCCTATGCCCGCTTCGGGGGTGGGATACGACCACCGCTCTGATCTAGCTCCTGATTTGTTGGATAGAAAGGGGCGAAGGGCTGGATTGTGGACATTGAACATAAGCCTGCCCTGCTTCACGTATTATTGACAGCGTCTTCTCCACTATGATATAGCTCTCTGCATTTCGTTTGTTAATTTCCAGCAGATTTCGCCGCCGACACGGCCGGAAGGTATATACACCTCTCGCCAGCGTCGGCCAGCTGTGGCCACCCAGAGACATCCACAGATCTTGCTCGATCAGCAAGAGTCCTCAGGATGGACTCCCTTCTGTCTGGCGAAGAGATGCAAGCTGTTGCTTACCAGCTGGCGCCTCTCGCCCCCAGAGGATTCGGCCTCGCCATCGAAGTGGCCGCAATCTCTCTTGGGATCGTCGGCATTCTTGTCATTTCTCTACGAGCCTACGTGCGTCTTGGCTTCTCGG
The DNA here is from genome assembly GCA_013364905.1 of Diaporthe capsici. Lineage (NCBI taxonomy): Eukaryota > Fungi > Ascomycota > Sordariomycetes > Diaporthales > Diaporthaceae > Diaporthe > Diaporthe capsici. Next base: position 497,203 of record WNXA01000017.1, read on the forward strand.
TGGGGTTGAGCAGATCTTGGGGCATAGACGATATCCTGGCTGTCATTGGAACTGTGAGTTTACCTTTTCAACCACGAATGTTTCAGTTAAAAGTCTATTTTCCTTGTCCTTTGCATGAAATTGACCACAGATTGTCATCCAGCTTACATTCGCGGCTGCGATCGTGTTCGCAGTCTATGCCACCCGCTTCGGACTCGGCGCGCGGGATCAGGACCTTTCCTCTCCACTTTATCAAATCCGAGCTGCCGAATACTCGACCTACTGGGAGGTTTTGTACCTTATCTCCTCCAGTATGACCAAGTGTGCGATCGGACTCGCATGTATGCGACTGGATACGCGGAAACGATTTGTCATCCCAATGGCTATCAACATGTCCGTCATTGTAGTCGTTACTGTCCTGGCCCTGATTTATATCTTTGCCACATGTCGTCCACTGGCAGCGACATGGAATTCCTCATTGTAAGCTCTGGTCCCCGCGAAGTATGCTTGGCGAGCATGAAGTCGGCGTACAGGTGCGCCAAGCACGTCATTGTGAGCCTTCAGGACTGATTTGAATAGGGGCACATGTCAGGAAACACTGGGACAGGCAACATTCAGCTATCTTGTTTTTATAACCCAGGTGGCGACGGACTGGATTTGTGTCATCATCCCATGCATGATTGTCGCAGCAGCGCATATGAGACGTCAACAGAAGGTGTTGATATCCGGGGTCCTAGGCGTTGGAGTTGTCGCAAGCATCTCTGCTTGTTTCCGTGTGCCTTACCTGAGGTATATCGACGATACTATCTACCCGAAAGACATTTTATGTGAGTTGTGGGCTCTGAAACTGTTTCGTATCTAGCCTCCATGACTAATCGTGACTGGACTTTCATAGACCACCTCGGCATGATCAACATCTCCTCAAATATCGAATGCGGCCTTGGAGTCATTGCCTGCTCCTTGCCCCCTCTTTGCAGGCTGTTCAGGTGTTGCAACTTTTCTCATGACGGAAAATTCAATTATTCTGGCGACGTAAGTATAAGATTGAGTTCATATCCCATTTCGTCGTCCGACAACCCCGGACTGAAAGTAGAATGTGGTGGATTCAATTCGGTATGAAATTTGGCTGACTTGTTCGCGTTAGGGCGGGAGTATCCTGAGGAGCAAACATTCTGCTATCAAGCTTGATTCGTTGAACAAGCACGCTGGTGTGTACCACGCGTCGGCTTCACGAGCCTCGCGTGGACGAGAGCTGGATGGAGATGACGATAGTTCAAGTCTCAAAGGGATCATAAGGAGAACAGAAGTTCGCATAGTTTCATCGTCATGACCATCCACAATGATAAATTTAATACTGCTTGAAGCTGAAATACTTCAATCTCCTTTCATATGGCCATAATTGTGAATGACCATGACCAATGCGAAGCAGTATATCACTGAATTATAAATCACAACTCGTGCATTTCTATCGAATAGTTCCCACCATACTACTCTCTGGACTACATCCAGACGAGTGAATTCACAGGCTGGAGAAACGGTGGATCAGGAGTTACACAATCCTCGACTGAGGAGACATTCGAGGGGCAGCGTATTTGACCAAGATGTACTCTTCCGGTCCCAGGGTTTTTCAGTTTGGAGCTACTCAGTAGCCTTGGTCAGGTCTCGGGTGAACTCTTGCACGCAATGTGGCGGTGTATAGCCAACTTTGGCATGTTGGTTGAGATTGGTAAGAGGGACCTTGTCGGTGGAGGAAAGCTGGATATCTAGATGGACGTCCTCGTTGAGAACCGCAGACACTGCTGTCACCAATGATCAGATGCGCAGCCATCCGGACAGGCTTCTTACTGATGGTCGGTAAATTTTGGTCTCTGAGCGACCAGTCGAAACCAAGATAAGGCATCGCACTTGAGTCGGTTGCGATTAGGTACCTAATCTCCTCTGCTCGCTCCAGTCTCCTCCAGACCATGATGGAATACTACCATCAGGGCCATAACCAGTCTGTCCGCCTGGCTAAGTTATGCAGCTCATCGGCCGCCAGTGGAGCATTCCAATTCCTACAGAACGGAATCCATATCGGCAAGGTCGTCATGTAAATACGGGGCGCCAATCAATTTGGGATGTCTTATTTTTCACTCTCATTTTCCTTCCTAATGAATTATACATCGAGTCTATGGAGGCTGGGCAAGACTCAGCTGAAATCGTCAATTTCAGCCGTGATAATAGCAACAAACCAGGGGAAATAGGGCTCCTCACTGCTCAGGTAATTAAACTTCCCGACGACCTGATCATCCCTTGCAAACCAATCTTTTCCATCGTCTCGAAAAGAGTTGGTACGGAAACTCTACTAAATAGTTTCATTGCGAAACAATTTTCCATACCAGAAGACTGTACGCTTGTACGCGATACACGATGCTCATTGCCTTGTGACGATTCCATGACAACTCCAAGCCTGGATTAACGCTGAGGAGGATTCTGCTCTTTCACAAAACAGGCAATGCAATCTTTGCACCGTGCTCTTGACGCTATTTTCAACATTTCCACTCGAGAATTGTCTGTTGACAAACCCAGGTGACACTGCGGACTTCTCCCTGTGTCACTGCTGCAGTACAAGCGATGTTGTATATCAGCCAGGCACTTTCGGGGGCCGAGGCAGCCAAAATGCTACAGCACTCATGGGAAGCCACGGTATTCTGCTCGGTCATGACAAATCAAGGAAAAGACTATTCGTTAGTATAACGCGCTTCGCAGTGGGGGCGAAAGCTCGACAGACAGCTCAGGTCCTCCACTTGGGGGCGAATTAGACATAGTTACACAGGCGTTGGCAATCTGGGGGGAAGCTTCGCCTACCGCTGTAACCCAGAGTGTCTCCCCCATTCGCTGGCCCGATACGGACGGTCTCAAAATAGAACACGTAATGTAGCTGAACAAGAACTGGCACACGAAGAGCACTGTACACTCCTCACTTGAATGCAAGATTTTGTTTCAAGGGTTTTCATTCTCTTTATCCGCCTGATGTCCCTGCTCTGGTTCCTTGCCCTTCACCCTGGTCCGTTGAGTCTGACAACGTTACGTCTTGCATCCCCACCCTCCAGGTCCAAACGCTTGTCAGGCTATACTTTGTCCTAGCTCATTGCCTCATATCTACCGGGACGAAGCTATTTCATAGGCATCCTTCTTGGGCAGTGACACCATGCCCGGTACAACCTTCGTCCTAGACCCGGACGGGCCCGCGATGTCGCCTCCCGCTGGGCAAATATCTGACTTTGATAACGACGGCTCTCACGTGATGCTAAAGGCGGCGCTTATATTCTGCGTCGTTCTGGCGGCGCTTTCGGTTCTCTTCCGAGTGTGGTCATGTCTCTTGATGAATCCGAGACTGTTCGGTATCGAAGAAGGCTTGCTGATTTGTGCACTGGTTAGTAAGGAATTTCTTTCCCCTCCTATATACAAACAACTTTCAGGAGAATAAGTTGACATTTCATTATTCAGGGCACCTTTTCTGGCTTCATTTGTATTGTATATAAAATTGCTATCTTTCCTGGCATTTTTGTCCACCAGTGGAATATCAGGTTAAGAGACTTCAGTAATTTCACCTGGGTTAGTAGCATGAACGATCCAATCTAAAATGTACACGCAGATATATGTATTCGCCTGTTGATACGAGACGTTACTTTCTCTGCTGACCTCCAGCACTGCTCCGTAGCAAGCCCATATTGGTTCGATCTTCTACTGCCTGACGCTCATGTTGCTAAAGGTAGCCATCCTCGTCGACTGGTCACACCTGTTCAACCCCCTGAAGAAACGCAATGTTATGTTCTGGGCAAATCGCATCCTACTGGCCACGAACATGGTCTACTACATAATCGCAACTCTTCTAGAAGCATTCCGCTGCACGCCACAGCGAAGGCTCTGGGCCGATTTCTACGAAAGGGGTTACTGTCCCATCAATGCAGTTGTGCTGAACTTAGCAGCATCGGTTATCAATGTCGTCTCCGATGTCGGTATTCTGGTCCTCCCCCAATGGGTCATCTGGAGGCTGAATATGCCAAGCGCCACCAAGGCTGGGGTCTCAGCACTGTTCTTGATCGGAATCTTGTGAGTTACCTCTCCTACTAGTACTCCACATCCGAGACGTCTTGCGTTTTTGATCCAAAGGCAGCCTGGTGCCAATTGAGAAAATTCGCACCCAACTGACATTATCACAGCGCCGTCGTCTGTGCAATTTGCCGCATGGCTTGGCTCACGAGGCTTCTGGACTCAAAAGATGAGATATACCTAGCTCCAATTGCCGGTGCCTTTGCCATGGGCGAAATGATTGCCGCATTCCTGATCATAGGCGTACCATCCCTTCCCAGGGTGTGCCGGACATTGTTCTCCAAGGATTCTGCTGTGCGGTCCCTACTGAGTAGGATCAGGCTCCCGAGCTGGAACGGGAGGAGGCGCACTTCTGACGGCCCGGATGGCTGCAGCGGGACATTGGGCAGACCATCTTGGCATGACCCGGCACGTCACACGCCTCGTGGTCTGTGGGGGATCAGCGACAATGACACGTTTGACCTGTTGTCAGTCTCGACCGCAGACGTTGAGGCGAATCGGTCCCCGGCTTACGATGTGAGCTTCCCACAAAACTCTGTCAAAAGAGACATGAGAGTAGATGTCGTAAAAGAATGGATTCGCTAGCTGGTCATAATCTGGGGGTATATTGTTCGCATGCATGGTCAAGAAATATAGCAGCAAATTTCCGATGATCCCAGAGAGCTGATGTAGCATGTTTTTCGGCAAACTTTCGCGTCCTCTCTCCCAGCACTCAGGAGAGAGCCAGATCTGGGCGTTGCTGAAGAAGAGGCCGACGCGTCGATGTCTTCCGTGCCTCACGGCTGATGTGAAACATGTGGAATGATGGTAGAGTCGTGCCGCGAACGCATAATACCGTCAAACTTCATTTCAAGTTTGAATATAATATTTTTGTCTAGTCATCAAAACTTATGACTTGGGAGACCTCTCATTCTCTCGTCACCGTTTGCTCAGTTTATCTGGTCAATCCTGATCTCGAGAGTGAAGTTGTTACAAAAACCACATCTACTAGTATGGCAACTGGAAAGGTTCGAAAATGTTTTTTTGATAATCTGCTCTATGGAGACACATTTACGTAACATGCCAACCCGAATCTATGCATTTGCTTCTGCGTCATAGAGTTATGGCCGCGTTTGTTGGGTATACGAGCTGGCCACGTGGATGTCTATTTTCTCGTGACTTTCTTACCTTGACAGAGCTCCTGAGCCGCACAGACCCATGCCCTGGGTTTGTAACTGCTGCTAGTGCATTCTCGTCTCTTTACTTCCTGAGACTCTGAGTTGCACACCTTGCTGGTGGGTGGCAGCGATTGAGCAGACAGGACGCACGCTGTGGTTGGTCTGCGCGGACTGATAGAGCCCGGTCCGGTCCGAGATCGACAGGAATGATGGGGTGCTCCGAGTATTACTTCCCCAGTTCCAGGTACCTCCAGAGGAACCTCATTCGGAGCAATCCATGCCGGAAGTAACCTTGATGGTTCGGGCTCTCCGGTTCCAAATGTTCCATGCAGAATGCTGCTGGAGCTTATGTGGGCTTGACGCAATATTGCAACTAAATTCCCATTTCCAGCGACAGATGCATACCTTTCAGGATGAATTTACTTTTCGACTCATTGTTGAGAGGATCGGAGGTGCGTGATGGAGCGCTGAGCCTGATCCAATCCGACAGTAACTTACATGTCATCCTAAAGGGTGCGCTTCTCAGAGTGAAATGTGGCTGTTGCAGCCAAGTTGCATGGCAACCGCTTGCAAGCAGCTATAGCTATACCAGTGGAGGCGCCTCCAATGATGCTAGGTTTGATAGGTCCCCTGGCCCTGAGAAGATCGCGTTTGGGGATCGCCAAAACTAACAAAAGGAGTTGATCACTGCTGAGCGCCCAGATGGGACCATAGTCACCCCACAGTACATCGGTGATGTAAGCGAGAGCGAAACAAAGAGCTCATCCTAATGAACGAGACAAGAATCATGGAAGACTGTAGCATATAGAGTTTCACAGTCTTGTGCAGTCTGCCAGTCAAGTGTCTGCCGGGAGAGATTTGTAATCTCCATTAACATCCCCTCACCCAATCTACCGCACACCCAATCTACCGCACCGCCGCCCACCTAAATACTACTTCTCTTACCCTTAATTACCCGCTATAATAATTATTAATCCCTTTTTTATTAATATTAAGGAATTATTTAATTAATTAGCCTTATCTATAAAAACCTTGCTAACCTTAATTTAAGCTTTTTAAATAACTTTAATATTTATAAAAATTATATTTAAATTAATTTAAACCTTCTTCTTTATAACCTTTTTATTAATTTTAATTTAAACTTTTAATAATTAATTTTTCTTTAAAGTTATTATTAAATTAATAGCCTTTTAATTATATCCCTTAAGAATCTTTTTAAATAATAATTATTATATAAGGCTTAAGTATTTTTATTAAGTATAATAAGTTATTAAATCCCTTATTTTTTATAACCTCTTTAAAATTATAAAAATAAGCTTTTTAAATTAAAAAAAAAATTAAGAAATATAAAATTAATTATTAATATTACTTTTATTATTAAATTAATATAATTTATAATAATTTTAGTGATTTTTAAGTATATAAATATTTTTTAATGCTTTAACCTTATTAATTAATTAAAAACTTAATACTTTTTAATTAAAATATATATTTAACTTTATAAATACCTTTTTTTATACTTTATAATAATAATAAAGGAACTTTTTTTTTATTATTATTATTATTATTATATAAAATTTAAATTAATAAAGATATTTTTTAAATATTATTTTAAGTAAGTAAAATATAATTATATTAAGAAATTAAAGTATATAAAAAGTATATATAAGTAAAAAGATTATATAAATTTAATGCAAAAAGTATTTTTATATAAAGTTAATAATTATATATATATAATATTTATTTATTATTAATAAATATTAATTAAAAAGGTTTAAAAAGGCAATTTAAGAAATAAATACCCTTTTAAGCTATTTAATTATTATTTTTTTTTTATTTACCCTTTTTTTTAAGCTATAAATTATTACTTATTATAATCTTTAAAAATTATTAAAAACTATTATTATTATATACTTAATTCTTTAAATATAATAAGGGGTAATAAAGATTTATTTATAATAAATATATATTTTATAAAAAAAGTTTATACCTTTAAATTATAATTTTTTTAATAAATAGGATTATTATTTATATAGCTAAATATAAAAGCATTCTTAAAATATATTTTTATTAACTCTTTTTTATTAATATTTTAATAATTATTTAATTTAATTATTTTAATTATAAATAATTTAAAAAAGTTAAATTAAGACTTTATATTATCTTTTAAGAAAATATATAGTTTTTTAGCTTTAATATATTAATTTTAATAGCTTTTAAGTAAAGGGTAATAGGTAAAAAAAGAAGTAAATCATTATTTTTTAAGGGAAGGGCTGTTAAGGGAGGAAGAGGCTATTTAATTTATAAAGGCTATTATTTTAAAATAAATTAATGCTAGCTTTAGAATATTTTAATTAAATATAAATAGAATTAATTAATCCTCCTTAATATTAAAAAGAAGCCTTTAAGGCTATATAATATTATAATAACTTTAAATACTAAAAAAGCAATATTAAAATATATATTTAAGTATATATTATTCCTTTCTAGCTACTTAAATTAATATATTAATAATAATTATATTAATAGCTTTTTATATCTTAGCTTTTATATAGGGCTTTATAGTAATTAAGTTAATAATAATGTAAAGTTTAATAATTAAAGAAAAATTCCTTGTAAAGATATTAAGGAGTATATATAAAGTGGGTGGGGATGTGTTTATGTGTGTGATGTGAATGTGGGGTGCGGCAGATTGGGTGTGCGGCAGATCGGGTGAGGGGACGTTAGTCGTGATGGCACAAGGGGAGCCGCACCCTCTGGGGCATCATGATCGCTGATCAAATTTCTAAATGTGTATGCTCATGTAACTGCATGGAGGCGCTGTTCACACACATTCTAGTTTCGTAGGGCAGAACCTCACGTTTCGTTGATGAGCTAGGATCACATAGAGCCTTGTCACGAAACCCAGCGCTGATCCTGCGCCACCGCCCACGGTTCCCCCCAAGGTGCTCGGCATTGAACACGACCCTAGACATGAACCTCCGCTATGCCTTACGGTTAACGTCTGGAGAATCAAGGCAGACCTGGTGATTCGCAGAGCCATCTGGGCACTTGGGGACCGGACGCGCCCGGCCCAGCGGCTTGCACAGGTCAAACTTACTATTTCGCCAGATTTTTCGGATCAAAACGGCTGCGACGCGAGCGAGATCGTCTGAACGGCATTCTGATTCTTGGGTTGTTAAGGACTAGGGACGAGGCTAATCAGGCTGGCTACCGGCTAGCCGATGCATGGCCCGTGTCCCCGTTTGCCGGTTTCACAACCTTTGCCAACCATCTTGGGATGAATATGGGCCTGATTGAATGGTGTGACGTTTTCGTTTTCGGGAAATGCCAAGATATAAAAAAGAAACAATTTGCACATGTTGTGGCAAACGCGTATTCCACTTCCTGTGCAAGAAATACAGAAGAATAAATAATCATTTGAATCCAGCACTGGACTGCTGTGCTTAGCATTCATACAATTTGCAAAACGTCTTAAAAAATAATTACACCATCAGATCAACACACTGCATCCGATTCAAAACATCCTCACAAACCAACTTCGATCAACATGAAGTTCATCACCGCCACCATCTGGTTCCTCGCAGCCAGTGCCGTCGCACTGCAAGACCCACGTGGGCCCGGCGACAACATCCTGCCTCGAGCATCTGCAGCCGGCGGGGCCAAGGCCAAGGCGACAGGCGCGGCGGGTGCGAAAGCATCGGGCGCAAAGGCGTCGGGAGCAAAGGCAAAGGCGACAGGGCCTTCCAAGGCAGCGAGCGCCGGCGCTGCGAAGGCGACGGGAGGTGCCAAGGGCAAAGGCAAGGCCGGAGGAGCAGCAGCAGCAGCAGGAGGAAAGGGCAAGAAGGGCAAGGGAAAGAAGGCAAAGAACAATGCCTAAATTTCTTTGTTTGTGAGAGCTTGGCTGAACTTTGTGATATCACGGGTGGCTGGCGCGGAGACTGGCGAATCTTTCCACGACTATTAGACTATTCCCTGGGATCGCTGCGATTTTAGTATATAGCTCGCGGCGTTGTGGTGTTGAGTAATTGTAATCTAGTTATTGTGTGGAGCATTAATAATTATGTTGTCAAACACTCTTTGCCTCTCCAGATCTCTTGTGTGCCGCACTCAAGCATAACTACGGGCACCGAATATCAATACACGATGCCCAGAAACAAGAACTGCACACACTATATCCAGGCCAAATTGAAGAATTGTAGGAAAAAAATGACGCCGTGTTTGATATCGAGATCTCGCGCAACTGCACTGGATCCCAGTCCCAAAAGAATGGGGCTGGACGTAGGCGGAGATATCGGACTTTTGAAGATTCTGCTCAAAAGGAGACAATTCCGACTCCTTTGCAAAGTTTAGATATTTTGCGAACCAACGCGATTCTCTCTTTAACTCCTTAAATTGTACACAACACGATCGAGGCTGGGCTAAAGCAACGACACTTTCATTCTTGATCCCTTGCACTTCAAAGTTATTGCGGCATCAGTCCTGCTGCACACGCACAATTTGTACAGCCTCGAACACAACTCACCCATGACCAAGAGACGCATGATGTATTATGAAGACTGACACTCAAGTTTGGCAATTGAAGTATATCCCATCGCTGTTGCGATGACCGGCGGAAACAGACCTTGTTGTGGGAATCCGGGGAAGACAACGACCTTGGGACACCTCCAGCCTGGCTTCCTTCAACCAGTATTCAGACTACTTTTTTCCTTTCATTGCAGCTTTGGGAAGTCATTCCTCAAGTCGAAATCTTTTCTTTATGTCAAGCAGACACACACAAGAATACAAGTGCGTTCAGGGTTATCCACAATCCTTCGCAGGCTGGATATGTTGTTGACTTGGACAGGCGTGGAAGATGCCGTGAGCGGTGACGAAAGACGTTGGCCGTCCGGGGTTGTTACCCACCCTTGGCTGCCCAGGAATCGGGCACACCGCGAGGGCTTGAGCTCGACGCGGGGCAGCTCGTCCAAAGTTCTGTGCTCCGATTGCGACTTCATTTCCTCCGCTCTGCCAAGTATTGAGGAGATGGGGCCGGCTGTGCAGGGGCGAGTCAGGCGTTCATTGCTGGGTAAGGGTGCCCGATCCCGCACCTCCAACGATTTCATGGCCGTCTATCACGATAAAATATTTCTCGCCAAAGTTACCATGCAGCAAGAGCTAACCTGCATGGTCGATGGCTGATTGACTACAGCGATCTACGGGCCTGCATTTAGCCCCACGGCTTGGCAGCGCGGAAAAGAGAGGCCGATGTTTAGCCATGGTGGCTGCATGCAATGGCGGGCGGGCATGGGTGAGGCTTTTCGTGGGGAGAATCGGGAGACACCAGCCCATCCATCCCCACATTTCGGCAATCCAGAACTGGAGAGAGCAGGCAGGCCTGGCAGGGCCTAGCAGGGGCGCCCCAGACCACACGAGGAAGTGGGTCTGGAGAAAGGGCAATCTGGGGCTGGGTGGATTTGTGCTGTCAAGCTCACCCCACGATCTCCGCGAAAAGCCACCCTGCCAATCGTTCCTTTGGGGGCGCTCTGGGCTGCAGCCGGAATGGTTGAAACACTCACGAACCCGCAGCAAAACACCACGAACGTCTGCTCGACTATTTTATATCTATCAATGGCATATCGACGAAGCTCAACCCCAAGAAAAGCTGGAATTTTGACGTGGAAAAGGCACAGCACCCGACGGCACCGGCTGTTGGCGATCCAGGCGGAGAAATACACAGGTACTCGCTTGCCCAGATTCGGTAAAGCATGTGGGCTCCTATATCACGAATGCCCCATCATCTCGGCGCCTCTACGGCGGCACGAAAAACCACGCCGACGATTCCAAGGCGCGACCCCCGGACTTCTTCCACCCTCTGCTGTTGCATGACGACATCCGACATGCCACTGTGGAAGTGCCGATATCCTGTGCAGCGCGCGAGCAGAGAGTCGCCAGATTTCTCCGACCATCTGTCAGATGTGATGCGCGATCACATCTGCTCACAATCTTTTGAGTAGTAAGGTTGCCTGCCTTGCAGCTGGACGCTCGCCTCGGCCCCGCTGGTCTGCTGGCCTGTGTGCCTCCTATCCGCTGCTGTCGTGTCTGCCAGCGTGCGGGAGTAGCATTCAACCGGCGATCCTGGGGTTGCTGATTCAGGAACCAGCGAGGGGGGAAATCCTCCCGACCAGGCACATCCAGGTCTGCCGGTGCTTCCACCCGAAGGGTATACTGCGGTACTACACTACAGTAGTGTAGACTATCGAGAATGTGATGCCCAGGCTTTCCGGGGAGGCCCACTCCCATTCCAGACCACTGGGTTCCCCCACAGAAACTAGGGAATTAGACATCGGGCGACAGTTCGTCTCGTTCGGTCACCTCTTGACCGCGTACGCCACTCCACCCCAATATCGAGTGACCTCAGTTCAGTATCCCGAACCGTTCGGCCCTTTTCCGACCCCATTGCCCATCTGGGCACACATCAGGGACATCCACAGCAGCACAGCTGATCTTTGTCGGTTTTCTCCCGCGTGGGGCTGGTAGCCGAATGCTGCCCGCAAGGTCTTGTCTCCGGCAAGATGTCACGCAGACGCAAAGACCTGGTCTGCCGGGCAACCAGCCGGGGCCGCTCCTACCCCCGTGGGTTGCCCGGGATCCTGGGGGGCAAGGACGATCGTGAGCTGCCGACCGGGTTACTATAAAGACGCAGAGTTCCCCCGCGTTGCATGAATCTCTTCTCGTAGCCCTCCAGCGCGACCAGTCCTCCTCAGCTCGCCATCAACTCAACCGTCATGGCTTCGTCTCTGCTGCTCTCAGCCGCCCTGCTGCTTCCCGCAGTCCGCGGCCAGTTCTCATATGTTCAGCCCTTGAACACCACCATCCTCGGCCAGTACGGCCATGTGGAGCCCCACTACCCTTCACGTGAGTCTCTGCGACCTTCCCACCACGTCTCGCCTTGCTAACTGGTTTCAACAGCAAATGCCACTGGTGTTGGTGGTTGGGAGGATGCTCTGGCCAAGGCTAAGGCCTTCACAGCCGAGCTCACCATCGAGGAGAAGGCCAACATGGTGACTGGCACTCCTGGGCCTTGTATTACAGGCAAAATACTTGTGTCATTTGTATCACTATAAAGAAAAATATGAAAAAATAGTGTTTCGGTGTCGCCACCGAGTCGCCCAATTCCATGAAAAATAAAAAATAGAATAGCACTTTGGTGTCGCCACCCAGTCCCTCAATCCCATGAAAAAATAAAAAATAGAAGAGTGTTTTGGTGTCGCCACCCAGTCCCTCAATCCCATGAAAAAATAAAGAATAGAAGAGTGTTTTGGTGTCGCCACCCAGTCCCTCAATCCCATGAAAAAATAAAAAATAGAAGAGTGTTTTGGTGTCGCCACCGGAGGTTCCTCGTCGTGAAAAATAAAAAGTCGAAGAGTATGTTGGTGTCGCCACCAGACGTTCTCGGGCCTTTGGCGTACAAGATGGACAGCGCTTTTCAGGTTGGGACATGCGCAATATGCCTCAGGATCATGCTTTTTGGCTTGTTCCTTTGGCGGCGGATTTCGTCTTCTCTTGCCTGAGAAACCGCAGGACTTGCTTCCTTGTCAATCCCACAGTCTGTTGATGGAATAAGCATGTCGATTTCCAAATGCATTGGAGTATAGGACATACCTCTGCGATCTGTTCGGGTGTCTTGCCATTGTTGTTCATCCTGACCATGGTTTCCCGGTCTTCCTCGGGATACTGTCTCGTTGATGGGGTCAATTGCCCTTGTTTGCGCATAGCCCTCACTTTGTATTCAACCTTGTTCAGCGATCGTCCTTCGAGAGCCTGTTATACGAATCAGCATGTCGGTTATTAAATATGTCTGCGATATATAACCCACGTCCGAAATTTGCGGGTTTGTCTTGCCTTCGGCGTGCATTCTGGTGATAGTCTTCAATTCTTCATCGGTCCAGTCGTTCCTGGTCTCGACCTTGGTGTAGTTGAAAGTGGACTTCAACCAATTCGAGACGACATTGTAGCTGCGCCTGGGGAGTTTCTGCGTATCATGTCAGCAGGGTTCACCAAACTGGGGGATGTCAACTCACCTTGGCGATTTCGATGATGAAAAGACCAGCAGCAATTCCTTCTGTGGCGATCTGCTTTTCCTCGTCCGTGAACCTAACCCGTCTGAGATCGTCACCGGATTCCTCAGGTTCCGAGGGGACGTCATGGGATCCTGGCAGCGTTGTCTTCTTGAGCTTTCGCCTATATGTTCGGGCGTGTTTGCGGTGAATTTTGCGACAGCTTCCACATGATGCAAACCCCCCGAACGCCGCCGAGGGCATATAGCGTCTGCAATTTCGACAGAACTTCTGGCCCGGTGGTGGGTAGGCGTCGAGACAGGCACCGCAGATGACTCCACCAAGGGGGTTGCCGGGCTCATATAACTTGAACAAGTCACCCCATGACACTCCCTTTTTGGGTTTAAAGCAACCTGGAGTAAACAGCTTAGGGCATTTAACACAGGTTTTCCGTGTGTTGCTTGTGCTGAGCCTTGGCGTTTCCATCATGCAACAACCCCGGTTCAGGGTGACAGCGGATAGATCAAGAAGTTGACCAAACTCAGCTTCGAGCTTTTGACGAATATCCCGTACCAGCTGCTTGGTCTCTGTCGTCAAATGAGAATTGAGGGTAGGCGAGTTCAAGCCGGGAAGCATATTTAAGATGACTTGATTAACAAGCTCCCGTAGCCAAGCCCAGACCGTCTTTGAGGCTTGCGTCGTGTCAGATATATGGCCCAGGGACCGAAAGTCAGATCGGCACTGGTAGGCTGGTCCGTCTTCGGATGGAGCTGCCTGGCACCCAAACTGATAATGATATGGGACACTCAGCTTTGACTTCTTAAAAGATGCTTCAACCGAGGGAAGGGTTCTTCTTAAGTACTGCCGATGGACCAGGATTCTTTGGCCGGGTCTCTGGCCGGACGCGGTGCCCCCCTTGTATGGTCTCGTCTCGATTTGGCCTGCTGTATGTCGACCATCGGGGCTGGGCTTGAGCCAGAGACGATCCACAATGTCAATATATTCGCCCGTGTAAAATTCACGAGCATCTTTGGAGACCTTGGGCAGATTGCGTAACTTGGCCGTCCAATTTCCCGAGTTGAGGTCCGGGTCTCCAAGAATTGACATTGTCCGAACGGGGACATCCTCCAGTGCGCGAGTTGTCATCACGTCTGGGTCACAATTTATGAACTTGATCGCCCATGACGGATGGATTGGCAGAGAGCCTTGTTTGTTGAGGCCATACATCGCTGAAAAGCCCCCGGACTTCTCCAAGAGCTCGATTGATGCTTCCTTGAGCGCCTTTACCGCGGCTTTGAAGACACTGCGGTACCGATTGTGGTGATCAAGACTCGCTTTGTACGCCGAGGGCTCCACGATAGTGTAGAAGGGCAGCTCGGCAGAGGGCTCGTCATCGTCGGCATCGGAGTCGGGGATCTCGAGCTCGCCCTCGAGGATAGTGGTGTCGACCTCGGGCTCGTCTTCCTCGGGCTCCTCGTCGAACTCAAAGAGCTCGTTCAAGAGCTCGCTATCAATTCTCAGCGCATATCTCTTTCTACAGGAGAGGCAGCTCAAACTCACTCCTCATGAGACAAGTCCTCTGGTTCAAAGTCGGAACCTGAGTCGTCCGCCACCTCGAGATCAGCATCATCAATATAGTCCGACTCGGACTCTGGCTCAACGGGGGCCTTCCTCTTGCGCGAACGGGAGGGCTGGGTAGGTTGGCCGGAGGCCAAGGACTGTTCCCTTTGAAGGGCTGCATGGCCCTTCTGGGCGCGGGCGCTGCTGCGTGTCACACGGGCATTGCCAGAAATCTCAATGAGAGGCGTCATCTTGAAAGAAAATGGTGAATTAAATATCTCGTAAATTATTTGAGGCTTTTGGTGATCTGGCGGTCTTGTCCATCAAGAGAGAAATTTCGCAAAGTCAGAATCCAGTGGGTGCGTCATCCAGGCCGTCTGGGAGCTGCCAGTCGCTCCTTCCCTCGATGTCGTTCCTTCCCTCGACGGGTGCGACCTCTGCCGCGGGCGGAGTACCATCTCTGGAGTCAATTCCCCTGGATAGAAATAATTGATGCAATCTTCGTAAAAGATGAACATGACATCCTGTATGAATTAATCACTGCACGACGGTGTCGCCATCATCAGATGCATGTCATGGAAAGGGGTGGACGGAGGATGACCACCACATGTCCGTCACCGGAGACCGGAACACGAAGTCTGGCCTGCCCATACGCTTATACGCGACGAGTAGGCAAATAGAATATTAAGAATCTAATGTCGTCTGTGAAAATGGATTGACAGCTCGTTCTTGAATAGTACAATTGGTTTATCGGAGTTCACGCTCTGCCCGTTCATGGACGAGCACCACAATGCAACTGAA
Organism: Diaporthe capsici; assembly: GCA_013364905.1. Lineage (NCBI taxonomy): Eukaryota > Fungi > Ascomycota > Sordariomycetes > Diaporthales > Diaporthaceae > Diaporthe > Diaporthe capsici. The sequence continues at coordinate 512,834 of WNXA01000017.1, forward strand.
GTGGCCGGACGGGCTGATGTATCATGAGAGGGCATTCGTTACAATTCGGCCAATCGTCTTACATCGATGGATGTCCCGGCAATAACAGGGAGAACCCCTGTAGCCCAGAAAAGTAGTCCGTACTCATTCCAAGCGAATAAAAAAACGATATTAAGAGCCCAATGGCTCGCACAGCTGTTGGGCGACCATTGAGTCGAGGTAGTTGCGGCCATTACCTGGGACCGAAGGATGCGGACGTGTAACAATCTGCGTCGATACATTGCTTTCATAATCTCATCAGCTCAAGTCTCCTGTGTCAGCCGGAATGGGGATAAATGCATGTCCGACATCCCGCGGCGCTCCGGCGCGTCTACACTGGCGGCCTTACTGCCTTTCAACATGATTATAGACTAATGCACCATCGAAGAGCTGAGAACTAAGCCCCAAGGTGTGACTTTATGGTCGTGTGATTGGTCACTGTGGACTGCTCTGGACGCTCTCTCAAGCGATCGCCACCCTCCTCGCAATTGCGGCATCGATAGTGTCGTATGTTGAATTGGGTAACAATAATGAAACTGGGACTAATGTGTTAATGTATTCTAGTCTTAAATATTGTTGCAGTCAGCACGACGTATACTTATTCACTGGCCAGTTTCTCCCGTTGCAACCCATTGTTTGCCAACACAACCTTTAAACAGCGCCAGATTAAATGGCGTTCTCTGCTGCAAAAGATTCAGCATATCCGAGATTCAGGTTCTCGTTATCCTTGATGTTCCGGTATGCGACATTCAGATTGATCACGAGAATTCTGCCTGCAAGGCGACGCCAGACGCGCACCACTCACCAAGTACCCACTGCATAGCAGACTGCCTCACCCGAGGAAGATCCCGAGTAAGTCTATCAGAGAAAACAAGACCTCAGAAATAGGAAACACCACATTCTACGCCTAATTGGTAGACCATATACTAAAACAAAACATTCTAATCATGGCGGGAAATGGCGGCTACTTTGCTCCGAACTTGGAAACTCAACCTGTCTCGTAAGAGCAGTGATCCATTGCACCCGCGGGCAACAAGAGTGTAATTCACGTTGAACTTTGAAGAGGAATCATAAACTATCAATCGAAATCCACCGATCGAATCCAATGCGGAATGATGACGGCCAATCCCTACAGCACGCGTTGCGCTGGGGACGGGAGAGTGAAGTTTTAATTGACTGCGTTATCACTCGATCCCAACGTAGTCGCTGCGCGCGTGGTTCCAACCTGGTGAATATGTGCTCTATAAATTTATACATTCTTACTCTACACCTTAATTGCACGCTACTCAGCCTGGACGGCATCCCTTGTGGTTTTGATTAAGGGCTCCGTATCAAAGACAAATATGTGTGCGAGCACGGCGGCGCCTTAATCAGGGAAAGCAAAACTAAATAGCAAATGACAATAAGCCTTCAGGTTGATATAACAGCCATATAAGGAATATGGTCTCTCTTACGTACACATCATTGCGTCAGTTGTCCGCAGCCAGCCTCATTCACTGAGTCCATATCACAGCGGTCGCACCTCCGGGCCCCTATATTGCATTCCCCAATGAAATCTTCTCAATACACATGGGCTGCTCGATTGGTTGGAGTTCATACCCACTTGAAGCGTTTGACTCATAGAGTCGTTACTGGACACTCGGAAATCGCCTTTATCAGCATAGTTACGCACCGGCTCACATACTTGTCAGTACGCTCATGGACACGCGCAGCTTGCTCCTGTCGACATAGAAGACATCCTCCAGATGTCAATTGTGATTGTTCTGTGGACGAAGTAGACAAGAAAAGTAGAGCATTACCTCTTCGTAAAATAGGACCGGACATGATGTGAAGTCTATAGGGTTGTCACTCCTAATTCCCCTGGTCTCTATCATTATGGCGGACCGTTCGTGACAAATCATTCCTGGTACTCCGCCACGCCTATATATACATATACTGATTTGGACAAAGTTTCATGACGCAGTGGCCAGCTATATAGATACTGACAAGCCCTTGCATCCATGAATCGCAACGGGCACAGCCGTCCATAAATCACTGCCACGGGTCTAGGGTAAACCTATGTCTATGACGACGTCTTGGCCAGCATCGCCTCGTCAGTGCAGACAGATCCGTCCATCACCCAAGAACCCACTTGGCAACCCACTCCATCTATATGGGGCAGATCCGGCAGAATATCGAAAAGACCAAAGTGGCAAGCTTCCTAGTCGCCAAAGGCTTGAATGCCATCATCGCGGCTGCTATTGGGTAGAGTTTTAGACGCGGTATCTTGCGTGCATATTCCTGGCCTGGACCACGCTAAGAGGCTTGCCCAGATAGAGCAGATTCTTAAAAGTCAAGTCTATACACAAACCAGGGGCTCTACAGCAGCCATCTCAAGATAAGCTGGGCGCGGAAATACAACCGCCAACAGCTAACCTGCCTCATCAAGCCGCCCTTCCGCCTCCTGGAGCCTCGGTCTCGCCACCTCAAGCACCATCCCTAAGTGCTTCTTCTTAAGATGACGCACCAGAGTACCAGATAGAGTACCAAATGCCATTAGCTCATCTCAAAAAGTTCTATCCAAATACCATCAAGATACTTAAGTTACAGAAAATAATAAAAGGAGAGGGAGAAGAAAGAGGCAGATGGTCAAGGGGGGGGGGAGTAAAAAGGAAAATAAGGAGGACCGCTAGGTGTTGTATTATAGCTTCCTTCAAAGTCAAGTCATTACAGTCACTTCGCCCACCGTGCAACGTTACACCCCATACGCCTAGATCCTATGTGTCTCAGCCTTTAGGTCAGCCCGTCAGTATTTCAATCCCAAGCATAACCTCAGCCCCCACTACTCATCCAACATCATCACCACCATTAGCTCTTTTACGAGTTAAAAACTCCCGCTCCCTGTAAATCACCGCCAGAATTCCAGAGACTCGACATGTTGCTAGTGCAGATGCCTCAAAGCACGCACCTCCAAGGTGTTTAAAGCAACCCAGCCAAGACAGCATCTGTTCCTAGTGGCCTCGTCAAATACAGCCGTGGCTTTAATGCCCCAGAGATTGCCGTCGCTAGTCTGATAAAGGCACAGCAGCCTAGGAAGCCCAATCCTCGGCATTTCCAATAAACTATTACTGGCCCGCGCTGTTTCTCGTGTCTAAGATAACCTAGACAAACCAGAACACGGAGAGTATATAGGCAGAGTGCTCGACGATTTAGTAACCCTTGGTTGAAGAATAATACACAGTCTCATGAGTCGACGCCCATCTATCTGGCTGATGACTTTGTTTAAATTAAATTTAATGACCATAAAATCGAGGAGATCGCTGAGTGCTCTGCACGAGTCAACTTTGTTCAAGGCCCAGCCCTTGATTGAAGACTGAGACATGGGGCAGCGATATATGTTGGTGCCAGAGCCATAATCACATAGTACGACGATTTCTCAGCAAACTTAGGCCCGACCGACAATTTGCTAAGGAGATGAATTGGAACAAATACAGCGAACAGGGGCTGTATGCACAGATTCCGCTACTGTACGTATCGTGTCACCTCGATCAGTCAGGTCGACGAGCTGTGTTTATTCAATATGTTGAGAAATGTCTGGTCAGTGAAACCGACTTAATAGGTACACAGAGACTGCTCAGTTGCAGCACGATGGATTTTCTTCGGCCGCCAGTGCCGGAGGGCAATCTTCTGCTCCGGGAAAGTCAGCACGATAGACCTTGCCGATGAAGCATCTTCCTCCCGCGGCTGGACACAAGCCGCTGCGTGGACTCCCATCTCAATCAACATCGTTTTTTTTCCAGCCCCTTCACTCTGGTCGTAGCCTCCTCTGTCACCACAATCCCCTCCCGTCGTCACTGTCCAGGGCGGAGATGAGGAAGGTTCAAGCTAGGGTCAAGACAGCGTTCAACATGGGGGTGAGGTTCGCAGCTGGCGGGGACACAGGGACATTCGCGCACGGCGAAGGGGTACGGGAGATGGAGTTCATGAGGAAGGCGGGTATCCCGCTTGAGGATGTGCTTGAGGCGTGCTTTGTGGGCGGATGGGAGGCGTGCGCCAAAGCCTCGTGAGGGTACCGGTTTGGGTTCTTCGAGAGTCTGCTCTGAAAGTTGTGCATACCGTCAGTGTCACATTATAAGACTAGGCGATAATAGAACGATATGAAAAAAATAAATAAATTGGTGTCGCCACCGAAGTTTCCTCTGTTCTATCTTTTATTCGTGAATAGCAAATAAAAAATAAAAATAAGAGAATTGTGGTGTCGCCACCCAACCTCCCGCCCCGACCAAGCATACAGAAAAATAAAAAATAAAAAATAAGAGAATTGTGGTGTCGCCACCCAACCTCCCGCCCCGACCAAGCATACAGAAAAATAAAAAATAAAAAATAAGAGAATTGTGGTGTCGCCACCCAACCTCCCGCCCCGACCAAGCATACAGAAAAATAAAAAATAAAAAATAAGAGAATTGTGGTGTCGCCACCCAACCTCCCCGCTCCACCCGTCCACCCCACCGGAAAGAAGAGAAAAGGATAGAGTAAGCTCTGAAGCATGCAGTCGCTTAGTCCTTGCGTGCCCGTCGTGCCCTTGCCCTTTGGAGAGATTCAGCGACTCGCTGCATCTTTTTGGCATTGGTGGACAGCGCAGGGATGTGGTCCTCATGGAAGTGCGGGAGGTCCTACATTGCGTTTGTTAGCGGCTCGATCCAAGATGATTATGTTGGCATGGGAGTAGGACTACTTACAATCAACCAATCCACGTCTATGACAGTGGCGGACTGGAAGAAGGTCTTGCCACTGAGAGTCTGGGTGAACTTGTCGTAGACTATCCACTCGAACTGGCTAGTCTCCTCACTGGTGGCCGTGTATTTGAATCCGGTGAGACAGCTGTCAGCGGCCAACAGCCCATCCCATGGGTAATGCGACTGCATGTAGTTGCCGTTCGTGGGGTCCGTAACGATTGCAACCCGGTGACAGAAGCCAAACGCAATGGCTTTGCGGACGTTGGTGCAGTCGTCCTCAACGGTAAACCTGGCAAAGGAGGGCTTCATCCCCACGCGTATGCAAATGCTGATCAGCTGATTTTCGAGCTGGAGCGCCTCCTGTACCGACTTGTAGTTGATGAAGTTGTCACGGCACCACCGGGACATGTCGTGGCCTTCTTGTCTGGCTTGCTTATACGCATTGAATGCGTTGAGACATGCCAGGTGGTCCGAGAGGGGGTGCCAGAACTGGTGGCAGACTTCGTCGGCAGCGACCCTAAGGCTCTTGGACCGGAAGAAGATAGACGCCTGCGTGCTCATCACAGCAGCAATAGACACCACCGCATCTATGCACTTGAGCTCGTTGGCCTTCCGAATTGCCTGGTACCAACCGGGGTAAATAGGGAACTGGACCGCCTGAGTTGCCAGGGCCTTGTTGACCAGGCCCTTGTCGTCCAGGTAGCCCCTAATGAAAACAAACGGATTATGTTAGTCAATGAAACAATTTGGAGGTCGTTGCACAAAAGGGAACGAAGATTGCTTACATCGCCTCCAGATCCCCGAATGCAGCGTAAAAAACCTCTGGGTCGGGTCGGTCGACAAACCCAAAGGTCCAGACAGCACTGGTTGAGCCGTAGCCCATGGCCATGAGCCGGAGGACTACCTCGGTCAGGTCGGACCGCTTGATCTCTGGGACGGTCGACATCTCCATGGTGGTGTTCCACGCCGACTCGGTGTAGAGACGATAGCATTGGCCGGGCGCAGTTCGTCCAGCTCGACCGAGTCGCTGCATGGCGGAAGCCCTTGATATTGGCAGCGGGTCCAGCTTCTCGGCACGCATTCGAGGCTCAAAGGAGGTTTGCTTCGACTTTCCACAGTCGATAACGCAAACGATGCCGTCGATGGTGAGACTGGTCTCCGCAATGTTGGTGGCGAGGACGACCTTCCTCTTTCCCTCTACCGTCTTAAATACCTCTTGCTGCTTCTGATCGGAAAGCAGCGAGTAAACGGGTATGACCTGCAGGTCATTAGGGAAGAGAGGGCCCAGAGCCCTGGCCACCGCGCCAATGTCATCTTCCCCGGGGAGGAAGGCCAAAATGTCACCATTGAGGGGGTTGGTCTTGTGGAAGTCGGCCACCGCCCACACAGTCCCGTCGACATAGTCGTTTATGTCGTTGGCTGACTGGTTCCACCAAATTTTGACCGGGTAGGAGGCACCACCGATCTCGAGGTAAGGCGCAGGCGTATCGTCGGGGCCCTTGAAGAACATGCGGAACTTCATCGCGTCGATGGTCGCCGACATGATGATGAGCTTCAAGTCCCTGCGCTTACCCAGGGCCACGCGCACGAGGGGGAGGAGGAGGTCGGTGGAAAGGGATCGCTCGTGGGCCTCGTCGATGATGATGCAGCCGTACTTCGAAAGAATGTGGTCGGACTGGATCTCCTGGAGGAGCATACCGTCTGTCATGTATTGAAGACGGGTCTTGTCAGGCGTGGTCTTATTGTCGAACCGCACCTTGTACCCGACCTCCTCCCCGACCTCGACGTCCCTCTGCTGAGCGACGAATTGTGCCACCGAGGTGGCGGCGAGACGTCTCGGCTGCGTACAGGCCACCAGCAACTGGGACCCGAACTCATTGAACATGGCGACCTGCGGGATCTCGGTGGTCTTGCCAGACCCAGTCGGGCTGGCCACCACAACTGTCTGATGGGCCTGCAGGGCGGCCAGGATCTTTCCCGTGTCCTTGGCCACGGGGCGCGCACGACGGCCAACCAGGAGCTCCCGGTACTTGGGACTGAACGGCCGACGGTCTGGTCGAAGGCCATTCATGGCCGCGTTCTCGAAGTCGTTGATCTGGGCCATAGTGACCCTATTGCGCTTGAAGCGGCTGTCGAGGACGGGGATGGTGGGCGCCATTTTGAATCTGCAATTCTCAGTATGGTATATGATAGACGGCGCGCAGTATTGACTCACATCGTGGTGTTCTGTTCTGTGCTGTACTGTGCTGTGCTGTGCTTTGCTTTGCTGTGCTGTGCTGTGCTGTGCTGTGCTGTGCTGTGCTGTGCTGTGTTGTGCTGTGTGATGGTAGAATTGAGCTGGGGTGGTCGAGAACGAATAGTCCTACTTTTGATATGTTTTCCCAGGTAAAGTTGAGCTAGTGGAGGGGTCGAAATTTGCATGCAACTGAATAAAAGGTGGAAGCTCTCGCACAAGTGCAAACTGATAGCTCTCCACCGGACAACAAAATATCGCAAGTCAAACAAGAAGCCCACTGCAGCCCAAATCACATATTACGCTTGCGCCACCCTGTCGATTCTCAAAAGAATCAAAGTACGTATTGTATCAATCCCTCAGTTCCTCGTCATCAAGCTGTCCTGGCGCCAAACATACTGCGCGCGTCCTGACGCGTTGTGGCGGTGTCATCACTCAGAGCTTCACATATTTTTTCCTACACACCAGTCACGACTTTCACAATCGTATTGGATCAACTCTACACTGACATATGTCTCGTATCATACTATCTAGTCCTGACTAATTGCGCTAACCATTCCCTCCCCTTCCAGATGTCCAACCTCCGCCTCCCAGATTTCCCTCCCTCGGCCGCACCACAGTCTTTCTTCCTGGGCGAAATCTATGAACAGGTTAGCAAGACTGAGGTAGCAAGGCTCCTGGTCGATGTGGGAATCGGCCAAAATGAATTCCGGCTTTTTTGGGATACCCGCACGCCGCCCAACGCCCAGCACCGCGGCTTCTGCTTCGTACAGTTTCGGACGCGGGAGCTTGCTGTCCGGGCCTGGGCCAGGCTGGATGGCTTGCCCAGATGGAACAGGACCTTGAAGGTCAGGCCCGTGGTATGTTCGCCTAACTATTCTCCTCGCCTGCTGGCTCCCCTGGCTACCTGGGAAAGTTTCTCTTGGTTTCAGTATACCCTCGTCTGGCCTAGAGATACCCTGAGAGGCTTTTGAGCTCAAATAGCATCTAATAACAACCACCAGACCAAACCAGGGGCTCTGCAGCCATCACAGGATGAACTGAATGCGGCAAGACCGCGGGCATCTGGCTCTGCCGACCCTCCTCCTCGGGCCCCGTCTCCCCCTCCACGAGCTCCGTCCCCGCCTCCTCGGGCACCCTCTCCTGAGCCTGAGCCTATCGCGCCCCCGCCACAAGAGCGCGACTACTACGCCGACCTGGAGCTGCCGGGTCGAGTTGATGACACCAATGTCATCAAGAAGCAGTACAGAAAGCTTGGTATGCTTGTCTTCTATGCAAATATCGGCCAGTTCGCTGATCAATGTATCCACAGCCCTTGTCTATCACCCCGACAAGGTGAATGACCCAGCCAAGAAGGAGGAGTACGAGGAGAAGTTCAAGGTCATCAACAACGCCCATGAATTCTTGATGGACACTGAGCAGAAGGCCGAGTACGACTCGCGTCGGGACAACACCCCTCCCGCTGCTCCCAGCCCGCGCCGCAGTCAGGCGCCACCGGCCAAATCTCCTCCACGGGCCTCACCAGCTCCCTCCAAGCCGGCCCCAGCCCAATCTGCTCCGCGGGCTTCACCAGCTCCGTCGTGCCCGCCACCTATGGACCCCCCAGTGGGCAAATGGGAGGTGACTGATGAGAATCCGTTTGACGCAGCGAAACGCAGCGTCTACACCTTCTATCGGGATCTCGCGAAGGCCCAACACCAGGCTGGAATCAGCTGGGGCGTCAACATGGGCATGGACGGTGACGACCCCATATTCTTCCCGCGCCAGGCCCAGCCACCAAGGACACCTCCAAGCGCTCACGACCGCGTTTTTTATGTGGCCGTCGTAAAGGGCGATGGTGTCAAAACCCCCTGGCGCTCTAAGAACATCGACCGGGAGATGCTGGACTCTGCCATCAAAGAGGGTTGGAGGCTTGTCATCCCACGCGACCGTCGTACCGACCCGGACACAGACAAGGACAAGCGCAGGTGCCCTCCTCCAAGCAACACGCCGAACCGCCAGGAGCCGTGGGACCCGCACCATGTCAAGAAATTCTTCCCGCGTGGGATGATGTTGCTCAAGGCCCAGGGCATTGATGTCATCCCCGGTGAGCTCCTCGGCGACGCGCCTGAAGGCCTTACAAACGCCGAGAACATTTCGCACCTGAGCAGCTTCCGGCCACCCTCCAAGACTGGCAGGGATATACGGTCAGCAACATCCCGCGGCCATGCTATCCAATATATAGCCAGCCGGGTTGGACTAGGCTGGGGTCAATACGATGAGTTCGCCTCCTGGCTAGCCCACGGACGCTGTGTTAACCCTTCCGACGTCATACCATTAAACTGGAACAGCCCGGGCCCCATCACATTTGTCACGAAAGGCGGTGAGAAGCACCAACTTCCCCCATTTCCTGACGAATGGGCAAAGCCAGAGGAGGAGAAGCCTATATCCCTGTACGCGAAGCTCGAGATGAACAAGATGAAAGGCAGATTCGAGGAAGTACGGCCAAGGGTTGCGGAGCAAGAGAAGCAGTTGCCTTTGCCAAAGACACGGGGCTTGTGATTCTCTTCATATTTTTTTTCTTTCCTGGTTGGATAGAGTGCGGTGGATGGGGGTTATGCGGTGGCGATACCGAAATGCTCTTTTATTTTTTTTCTTCTTTCGAAAGGGCAGCGATTGGGGTGGATCGGTAGCGACACCGACATCTATTCTTTATTTTTTATTTTTCATATATGTCTGTGCATGGAGAGGAAAGGGGTTGGGTGGCGACACCACAATGCTCTTTTATTTTTTATTTTTCCTGTATACGGGTGGGACTGGGCTTCGGTGGCGACACCGTAATGTTCTTTTATTTTTTATTTTTTTCTCTCCATCTATTTACACGGGGACAGACGGGATCGGTGGCGACACCAAAACACTCTTTTATATTTTTCTCTGTTAATATATTTGTCCCTCCTCACATCATGGGCACCTACGAGCGAGCCGAGTACCGCTTCCACTGCAAGGCCCGCGCAGCTCAAGATGGCGCCCTGGTGCAGTATGTCCTGAACAACACCTTCATTATCGACAACCTTGGTAGCTCCGGCGAGTCTGGCGCCCTTGGTGGAGTGCTCCTGATCCCTGAGGTCGCCGATGTATGCCTCGTCCTCGTCAAGACATGGGCCGAGGAGGCCGCCGACCGCACGACCTTCGCCCTGGACTACAAGGGCGCCGAGCTCGTCAACGCGGTTGCCAGCAAGTGCAACAACACCGTCGTCGTCAGCCACTCGTCGGGCATCAACATGCTCCCCTTCGCCGACCACCCCAACGTCACCGCCATCCTGGCTGCACACTACCCTGGTCAGGAGACCGGTAACTCGCTCGTCGACATCCTCTACGGCGACGTCAACCCCTCTGGTCACCTGCCCTACACCATCGCCTTCAACGAGACCGACTACAACGCGCCTGTCACTACTTCCATTCAGACCGACGGCCCCGATGACTGGCAGTCGTACTTCGACGAGAAGCTCGAGATCGACTACAAGTACTTTGACGCCCACAACATCAGCGTCCGCTACGAGTTCGGCTTCGGTCTGAGCTACACCACCTTCGACCTGGCCGACATCGCCGCCGAGCCCGCGGCCGAGGGCATCACCTCGCGCCCCGAGGAGAACGAGATCCAGCCCGGCGGCAACCCCGCCCTCTGGGAGACCGTCTACAACGTCACCGTCGCCGTCAGCAACACCGGCGACCTCGACGGCGCCGCTGTGCCCCAGCTGTACGTCTCCTTCCCCACGGGCAACCCAGCCCTGGCCGGCACCCCGCCCAGGCAGCTGCGCGGCTTTGAGAAGGTCGCGCTGGCCACCGGCGAGACCAAGACCGTCGGCTTCGAGCTGATGAGGAGGGACCTGAGCTACTGGGACGTCGTCAGCCAGGAGTGGCTCATCCCCGAGGGAGAGTTCACCCTCAGCGTCGGCTTCAGCAGCCGGGACCTGAGGGTCACTGCGAACATCACGCCTATCTCGGCTTAATTAATGTGATGTGAGCGTGGCATGGGAGACGAATTGGTAGTAATGAGATCATGATAGCATGTCTGTACATATTTAATGGATATAATCACAATGACCCTGAGACTTGAACTTTTGCGAATGTGACTTGTTTGAGATTGTTCGAAAGCTATTCAATGTGATTCGATTCTGTGCTGGTTTGACTCGATTTAGCTTGTAGGACTTGATGAGGTCTGTGGAGCAATCGATCTGTGACTAGTTGTTCGAGAATTCCCACTTGATGAAGTCGAGAGATGTTGCAACAGCTTCCTTGGTGATGGTGATCCGTCTCAGTCTGTGTTCTCCTCTCGTTGCTGCTGCAAGGCCTTGTCAATTCTGACCTGGATGATCTGTTCTTCTAGCCTCCGTCTTCGGCGGGAGTCTATGATGTCGGTCTGAAGTAAGCAGTAGCCATCCATCCCGTCGCAAGCATTGTACAGGTTTCCATAAATGAGACCAATGGCTGTCCAATGAATACCGATTTCGGCCTCTACGAGGACAACTTCAGGGTCCGCACCGCGTCGCAAAAGGTCTGACGCCCTGGAAAACTCATCCCGCAAACAAGCCATGGCAAATATCGTCCAGCCACCGTCGGCGGAGCCCCAGACCGCGTTGATATCTGCGCCTCGGTCGATGTACATATCGACGAGAGAGTAGTGTTTTTCGTAGAAGGCGAGGAGCAGCGGTGTCAGTCCGTGGTGTCCAGCTTCGTTGATGTCGACGAGTTTGTTGTCCAGCAGATAGTCTATGATCTTCCGATGGTTCATTCGAGTCGCAGTGTGAAGCGCATTCCATGGGCCTCCTTGGGAAGGACAGGTTACTTGGTAGTTGGCACCTCGTTCGATCAGGAGCATGGCCGTCGACTCGTATCCGCGGCACAAGGCGAAGTGCAGGGGCGTCCAACAGAAGCCACTTTCATCATCCATGATGTAGTCCGGGTCGTCCACATACCGGCGGCCTTGGTCGGGACCGAAGTGCAAGTGAGGGGTATTATCTCCATTGCAACATGTGCACAGCCCCTTGCCTGGTTTCTCAATGTCGGCACCGTGATCCAACAGAAAAGCGACCATGCTGTCTTCGCCAAGAGCTACTGCAAGTGCCAGTGGAGTGAATATGGAATGTGGATCCCATTCATAGACCGCATTCATGGGATCTGTGGCCTCCTGCTCATCCACGTGAGTTCGGAACATCCTATCGTTGTTGATGTCGGCGCCATTCTCCAAGAACCTCGTGATGGTCTTGAAACGCTTGCGCTCAACCGCCCACATTACTGTGATAGTCGTAGTCAGCAATTGACAGGCAAGTATTCATGTGCACATGGTATCGCTTACATGCTTGGCTGCCTTCCTCCTTGATATGTTTCTGGTAGAGCATGGGATTGGTGATGGTGTAGCATTTGCGACAGGTGGCCGCAAGAGCACCAAGATCACGCTTCGACAGGCCACGGTCTTCGACTACTTGGTAGAAGAGCTCAGTGGGCAGGCGGCCAAGGTTGTCTCGGGCGTCGGCGGTCATGATGGCGTAAACTTGTCAGGTGATCATCTGTTGTGGAGGTCGCATGCAGGATCCGTCGGTAGAGTTCGATGTTCAATCGTGTCGATGATGCACGCAAGGCAGAGATTGACTGTTGTGTCAGGACCAAGGTTTTGCTCTGTGCAGTCTGTGGTGGGAACGTCCCTTGTTTGCGAATTGGAAAGTGGAAAGTGGCAGGAGGTAGGCACGGCCTCCATACAAACTCTCCCGTCCACTCTGGGAAGGCACGCAAAAAGCGTTAACGGTCGGCAGGCAGCAACCACCGTTTCGTGAAGTATTTGCTAGCACTTTCCAAACAATGCTCATCAACCAGGCTCTTTGGTAATGTGCTGCTCGACACGTTCGTCCGTGACCAATTCAGTGCAGGGCCCCTCACCAAATGCATCATTGCATCCTTTGATAAAATTGCCTGCCATGATGCGAGACATTTTATGACCGTTCTTCCTGGATTTTCCTCTTAGCCTCGAAATTTGCCCATGATTTCCAGTTGAATCTGAGAAAGGAAGCCCTTTTCTCTTGCACTCGTTGCTCCCGCTTCGCGACCAGTCCTCGCACCCGAGTGCTTACGTCAGTTTGGGCATCTGCAAAGCGCACGGAATTAGGCGTGCCATGGTTCTAGAAGCGTTTACAGTCGTTCTCGGTGAGACTCTTAATTCTCCGTGGTGTTCCTGATTCGTTCGATCCTCGCAACCAGACTTCTGTCATGCATGTCATCATCGCCAGCTTGAGCTCGCTTAGAAAGGGCAAAGGATCGTCCTCCACTCGGATTGTTCTCTTTCCCCTTGCAGAGAATAGTTCGAAGCCCCCACCCCTTGTTCTGTGGCGGTTTGTGGCTCGCTAAGACCGGCTAAAGAGCATGGGAGTCTACAGCACTACCTGGGCAATATCTACCAAGGTAGACTAATATGCGACTCGGCACGGCCCATACCAATCGGCCTTTTGCGGCACGTCAGAGCCTGCATATATTCGAAATTGAATTCCCGCCAGTCTGGCCAGGCTTCTCGCCCAGAGTCGTGGCCCAGAAGTAAGGTCGAAAGTTCCATGGTATAGTACCTGCCAGTCATCGATAGCGTGGCTTCCCGCCCCATTCCAGCCGTCGCGGGGGAACACCCTTCGGGTGCACGGGACGTCCATGTAGGCTATTCGCTTGGTACGTCCGAATTAGAAGTGTACTATCACTTTTGAGAAGTTCGTCACGCACGCCACGCGTCCCTTCCTCAGTTATGCAGCCATGGGTGCGTGGGTAAGAATGTCCTTCCGCCCTTCCCTCTCCTGACGATGAGTCTCACCGTTCAGGCCCAGACTTTTCGATGCTTTCAGGCTCTAGTGAGAGGATGATTTTGATACAATCTGCTGATTATTGACCTTTGATGAACATTCAAAACAATCCTATGTCTAAGGGAAAACCATTTAGATCATTCTTTTCAATCATCTCCCACGTATCCGCCCTCCTACAGATTATCCAACAGCACGGTTGCTAGAACACACCTGATTCCTCAAAATGCAGAGCCTATACTTCTTTTTTGCCGTATTAGCAGCAACCGCTGCTTCTGCAACCAGAATCCTGCTTCCCCTGTATGTTTACCCAAGCCCTCCGGGGTGGAACACAATCTTCGACGCCATTGCGACGCATCCATCTATCGACTTCCAGATTGTCCTCAACCCCAGTACCGGGCCCGGCGGATCAACTCCTGGATATAACATCCACTGGATCAACGCGGTCTCCCAGCTCCACACCTACGACAATGTCGACACCTTGGGCTACGTATCTGCCGGATATGGCGACAGGGATCTGGCAGACATCACCACCGACATCGACAACTGGGACCTATGGAACCACTACACGGCAGCGGACATCACGGTAGATGGGATATTCTTCGACGAGACGCCCAACTGGAACGGCACAAGAGGTACATATGACGTCTCGTTCATGGAACAGGTCACCCAGCTGGCGGACAACGGCGGGTACAGCAAGGTTTTCAACCTTGGGCAGGCGTGCAGTCATGACGAGTACTTCAACATCGCCGACACAGTCGTCATTTTTGAGGACTCGGCTGAGTTATACAATGACACCGTGCTGGACGATGTCGTGGCGGATGGCGTGGCAGGCAAGTCCGCCGTTCTGATCCACCATTTCGAGGACAGCAGCCTGACTTCGGGGTTTGCGGTGAGATGGGTTCTGAACATGGTCAATAAGGGGCTTGGCAGCTTTGCCATCGTCAACACGGACTGGACTCATGCGAACTCGGATGTTGCGCCGATGGGGATTGGCATACTCGCTGACATGCTTGAGTCCGTTCTGGGACATTGAAACCCGGAGTCAAGTGTCTTCTTTTCACAGAAAGAAAAGTCGTTCCAGCCTCAACGCTTATATTCCTTTGTCCCTGGTGATCGACCGAGGTGTGAATCTGGTGACTTTCTCGATCGGGCGACGTCCTAGATAAGAGCCGTTGCCTCGTCATCCTCTAGACCTTTGAGCGAGAGTACTTAGCCACATGGTAGTACTTTTGACAAGATACAAGGCCTCATATCCTATATCCAAGTTGTTTCTTGATATTAAAATTGGATCAAAGATAAAAATTGCTCAACGGAAATATGATAAGCCGTTTATAAGTGATGCGTCTTGTGTTGGCCAAGCGGCGTATGAACACAAACAGCGGATGCCACAACCTGGCCCCACTTTAGAACTTTTTGGATAGAATCGAGTTGAAAGGGAAGACAGACGTCGCACTTATATGGGCATGGTCTGGTACTCGGTCGGTACCGGGGCGAGTAAGGAACCCGCGGTAGGGGGCAGACCCACAATGCATATAGATCCCGCCGCCCGTGCGGCCCGTGATCTACAACTTCACATGAATTCTAAACATTGGATGCTTTTGTATTCATTGGCAGTTTTGAATCTACAAGGTAGCATCTTCCCTGATTTACCAGCCGAAGTGACTTCTGGTGGGGAAGTTGAAGGTAACATTGGAGACTCGAACCTTCGTCACCCGGGCGAACCCGTGTGGGCGCGATGGCATCCACACCTAATTATACCCTGTGCCAAGTTTCGCAATTATCGCCAGTCTCAATATACTACTTATATCGCTAGTTCTCCTCTCTCGCATCTACTCTTCCAGTCAACATCATACTCAACTCAATTTCAGCACACTGCAATACTTCTCTCCGATCGTTCCCCCTTCTCTGGAACTCACGCACCATTGAAGCCCTGACAATGGCAACAGAAAAGCGCAAGACCACGGTCATTATCGCCGGGAGCGGCCTCACCGGCCTCACTCTTGCGCTCATGTTGCAGGATCTCGGCGTCGATTACCTCCTCCTGGAAGCCTACGACAGCTGTACTCCCAATGTGGGAGCCAGCATTGCTATCCAGCCTCAAGGACTTCGTATCTTGGACCAGCTGGGGCTACTCAAAGACATCGAGGCCATCTATCAACCCGTTGGACAACTGATCAGTTGTGACGCAGACACGTGAGTACAAAAAAAGGGCCAAATTCGGTTGCTTCTCGAATCGAGACGCGCTGCAATGGATAGAACCCCGGAAGAGCTGACCAAAGCATGAACAATTCAAGGGGCAAATTGCACATCCTCGAAACGACCGAAATATTGAAAGAGAGGCACGGGTATGACGTCGGCTTCTTCAATCGCTACGATCTTCTATGTGTCCTGCACAAGCACATCCGCGAGAAGGAGCGCCTCCTCGTCAACCAAAAGGTTGCCCGAGTCGACACCTACGAGGACAAGGTGGTCGTGCAGACTTCGACGGGAGATGTCTTCGAGGCGCAGATGATTGTTGGCGCCGACGGCGTGCGATCCACGGTCCGCGAGGAGATGTGGAGGAACGCGGAGGTGGCGGGTGCTGTACCCGAGGAGGACAAGAAAGGTCAGTGGGAGTTGGCTGCGTCTACCGCCTCGCCACATTCATTCCTATAACTCCTTACAACAGCATACTCACACGCACCCGCAGAAATCATCTGTGATTGGGCCACCTGTTTTGGTGTGTCCACGTACGGAGCTTCACAGCCCCGCGGTCAATGTGGCAGTGTCGTAGGTGACGGCTTCAACGCGGGATGGATGTTTGGCAAAGATGGGCGTTGCTTGTGAGTTTTCATGGTGGACCTTGTCAAGTGTTTCCTGATGCCTCGGCTTATCATCGAACCACTATAGCACCTTCTGGTTTTTCAAGCTCCCCGAAGAGAACCGCAAGATTACCCACAACGGCATCCCCCGGTTCACGGAAGAGGACCACGTTAGGGAGATCACCCGTGCCAAGAAGCTCCTCGCCAAAGTCCCGAGGAAGAATGGGCTCCACCTAGACTTCGATCAGCTATATGACCAGAGAGATCCGGAGCATTGCGGTATCACGGCCTTGCCACATTTCGTGTTGAAGAAGTGGCATTTTGGCCGCATTGTGGTTATTGGAGAGTATGTCACGAGCTATCTCAGCCTCTCGACCCCCTGCCGATGCATGCATAAAGTTCTACCGCACTACTTTTCTTATCTCTTTGTCTTACCAAACTAGAATTCGCTAATATCATCCGCTAACACTACTACAGCTCCTCCCATAAATTCAACCCGCTCCCCGGCCACGGCGGTATGAACTGCTTGGTCTCAGCAACCACACTCGTCAATTGCCTACAAGATGCCCTAGGCGACAAAATTAAGAGCTCGCCCGTCTGGGACATGGCCCCGCTGGATGATGCCTTCACCAAGCTGGCCGAAGCGCGGGTTGACAAGGTGAAATCGGCAGTTGACGCATCCGAGGACGCCGTCAACATGATGGGATGGAGCAGTAGCTACCAGAAGATCCGCTACAAGGTCCTCTTGCCGCTCCTTCCCAATTCTGCACACGCCGACGGCAACACGAAGGTGATCCGGACGGGCCATGCGCTGAAGGGGTGGAAGGTCCCCGAGGTCCCACACACGGTGAAGTACGAAGATGAGGAGACGATTGTGAAGAAAGAGAGGTCTGCTATCCTCTCACCAGCGGCGCTGTTGTTGACTGCTACTGCGGCAGCGGTCGGGGGGATTATGGCGATGAGGGCTCTTCAGAGGCATCCTGTATTGCTGGTCAATGGTTGGAAAACCTTGCAATCTACCGCTGTCTGAGTGTCCAAGGCAAAAGGGATGTAACATTCCTTCCTCTCTTTGTGTAAGGGCAGGTATGGTCTGGGGAAATTGCATGGGGGTCTATTACTGCACATAAGCGAGATTTGTGAAAGAGGGGCTTATTGGCGAATTGAAATCCGACTCTTATTTTGGAACTTCAACGTGGCTTAATTCCTCGAAGCTTCTGAAAAGTTAACTAAGAGGAATACTAACTCCTCCCTTGAATTTCAACCAAAATATACTGGCCATGGTCCTATGATATACCACTAATCATTCTATATCTATAATCAAACCTGATGTTGTTAGATTAGAGTCAAGTCCTTCTGCTCCCATCTGACTGGATCTATCTCACTTGGCGCAATCACCTCGACGCGTCCGACCCTTCGATACGTATCCTCCAACCCCCCGACAGGATCAAGAATAAACATTCCCAGAATTAGATTCTTGTGTTCTGAACGACCAGAATGCATACCGACTGGCATGGCGATAAATTGCATAGTCTCGTTGCTGGAGCTGGCGCTCGCGGGTGGCGTACCCCATTCTTTTACATCAGCCCAAGGCACGTACTCGTTCGGAGGCCCAAACATCCACACATGACCAGAACCAAGTTCTGAGCCGAGCTCCTGATCTAGGACCGCCCCGCGTGGATCCTTCAGGACCGTTCCTGGTGTATAAGGCCACAAAAGTATTGGCCGGACGTATCCACGCAGTGTGATAGACGCAGCCGAGATCTTGCCGTAGGGGTTGGACGTTGCTAGCTCGATGTGATATGATAGGAGCTGCGGCTTCAGTGTGCTGTTGAAGTGCTCGTATTCATCGCGTAATGAATAGTAGTCCCGGATGTACCGGAATTCGCAGGTGCCAGGCATCGATGCCCAGCTCCATGATGGCGCGATATATTCCTCACCATCGTCTGGGCCTTTATAGGGCCTGTGTGCCCATGTGTACCAGTTGAGGCCACGTACCAAGTCCTTCTCCCATAACCCGGCTAGGTAAGCGCCCAGCTCGGGGGTTTGGAAGGCAGACGCGAGGCCCGATAATGCAGGCAGCTTGTCGGAGCTCCTGGTGAGCTTGCGTTTCGTGTATTCCGTGACGCAGTGGTAGAACGCGGCGAGTCGCTTTGCCTGGTGACCCTCTTCCAAGCCTAGTCTTGGAGGCCACATGAAAGGCATGGATAACGGTCTGACCTGGTTGCCTGGGACCCAGGGAATATCAGCGAGCCCGAAGTCTTCGGCCCATTGTTGGCTAACACATTCCCACATAAGCTTTCTCTTGCCGAAATGCAAGATTCGGGGTGCCATGATATACTCCTGTAAGCACCAGCCCCTGGCACGGAGTGGTTCATCCGGATCGATTTCGTTGGAAAAGTAGGACTTTGATTGTGTTTGGCAGAGAAACTCCTTGTTTCTCCCAATATGATGGGAGCGGAGAGTATTGCGCAGCCTCAGTATGCCATGTTGGCCGTCCGGTGCGGCCAAAGCAGATACCATAGCCGGCTACCATCTCGGATACCCCCGCATCTCAGATAGCCAAATGATAACACACTATATAAAATACTCTTAACTTTATGAGGCAATTGATAACTTAATTAATAATATAAATAAATAATTCATACACTAAATTAAAGCTTAAAAGAAGCTCTTTTAATTTATATATTATAATAATATCTTTAAATACCTTTTAAAGTGAATTTAAACCTCCATAAGTAAATTATCTTCTTCCACCTTATTATCTTCATCCTCTTCTTTTATAATAATACCTATCTTATCCCTAACTTCTTTTATAGCCTTAATCTCTTAATTAAGGGCATTCCCAGCTTCTAACTTTTTACCTAATATATCTTTAATTAATATAAATTTCTTATTAAAATTAGGGGTGGCTTTATATTTTTTAATTATAAGGCGCTTAACTTAAGCCTTAAGCTCCTTAATTTATCGCTTTATAATAATTAATTCAGCTTCTTTTAAGTTAAATGCGAGGCTAATCTTCCGAAATTTCAGATGATTTATAATTATAATATTTAAGCTTATAAGGTTGATAATATTACGCCCTGATTAAATAATCTCCTCGTTTAAATAGTCATCAGAAGGTACTTTAAGCTTACGGCACTTTTCTTTATTAATCTAAATCTCTAGATATATGAAGGCTTTTCTATAATTAATTAGCTAATTTCTAATTATCTTTTAAGTATTCTTTATAATTTTTAAGGTTATTCCTTTTATATAGGCTTAAGAGTATACTTTAATGAAATTAATCTTATTAATTAGCGCTAAGTTAATTAATAATTGCTAGCTAAAAATAATCAATTTATAATATGCTTTAATAATATTAAATACTTTATTATTAAATAGTTAAAGCCTATAGGAGCAGTAAGCTGAAAGGTAGCAATAGAAAACATTATTCAGAAAACAAATCTTTATAAATGTATCTTATGATTATATTAATATATATAGCTTTAGCTTATAGAAATCCTAGCTATATATCTATAGATATATAGCTAAAATGGCTATCTAAAATCAATAATATAATATCTAAATCATTATCGCGTTAATTATTTATCTATGAAAGGAAAATATTCTAAAGCCATTCTATATCAATTTTATTATTAATCTAGCCGTTAAGAAAAGTAATAAAGCGCTAATTAAGCATTGATTATCGAAATTCCTTAAAAAATTATTAAGTTTATAAATCTTTGCCCTTAAAAATAATACTTAAATCAAAGGCTTCGCCGCTAGCTATAATCGATTCAATTATAGTCAATCACTATTAAGATTGATCACTTTTAATTATAGCCTTCTTTATCTTTAAAGTCCCTATAATTAGAAAATCAAGACCTATAGATAATAAATCAATATACCTATTTTTAAGTTTATAAACTTAAGGTTATATACCAAAGCCTGCTATTAAGCCGGCCTTATCAACATTAACAATTAGATTTGGCTTCACCCATGAGTATTAACCCTCTCAAATATCGAAATATTAATTAACTATCTTAGGGGTAAACTCATGGAAATGGGCTGCCTCTTACCTACGCCCAATTTTACTTTATAATTCAGGGTATTATATTATAAAGCGATTAACCTAATAATTCCCAACCTTTTCTAAATTAATAAAGGAATAAATAATCTCTTAAATAACTAAATAACTAGAGGCAAACCTTAGCTTCTCTTAATATATAATCCATTTAATAAGCTTTCCTTTTTAAGCATTTAATAAGAAGGTATTAAATAATTAGGCTTTAAGATCTTACTTCAAATTATGCTTACCCATAAAATAATTTAAGAGTATAAATATAGGTATACTATATTTAGCTATAGCCTTATTTATAAAGAGGCTATTATTATAAATATTAAATATAGCATCATATAAAGACTTCTTAAAATAGGCTTTAAATATTATAACGGCAACTTTTTAAGTATATTAAGTGGTTAAGGCTTAAAGGAAAAGTTCTCTCAAATCTCTATATTTAATATATAGGTGGTAATTAATACTTAATAGAATTAGGCGGTAAGGGTAATTAATTAATCCAAAAATAGATCAAAATATATAATTATTAATTCTCTATCTATCTATAAAGATAGTAATTAAATTACTTTATTGGTTGTTAAGATATATATAAGTGAGTATGTGGCATTTATGAGGGGAGTGGCTAATTTTGGCTGTCTGAGATAGGGGGGTATCCGAGATGGTGGCCGGCCATGGTATCATCAAACTCCCATTTCGGTAGATGCTCGCCATAAGAGATGACTCTTGAGCCCAATCCTCCACACTATCTTGAATGATGCAAACAGCATCTATCCACAAGAACCGAAACCCCAGACGTCTGGTGATGCTGATAGCATCTTGAAAAGACCTCGAAAGATTTTTTATGTGAATTGTACTTTGGAACTCCACAACGTTGGCCTTCTGCAAAGAAGACGTGACGGTAGAGCCCCAACAATGGCTCAAAGTAACGTAGTGGCCTTTCTCGCCGGGAGCAGAGATGTGCAAGCTGCATTCCTGGCCTTCCTGGAGTACTTCGATTAGGCGGGTTGGAAGAGGAACTGCAGCTTGCGGCGGGCAATCTTCATGAGCAGCGCACTTTGCCAGCCAGCCCCTGGCCAAATCCATGCATGCTTGCGATGAGGAATCCTGCGAGATGGGTTTATACGGACCAGATGCTGCGAAATTTGGATCATGTTCGGCTATTGCATTGTGAGATCAGCCCCTTTTCCAATCTGATTGCATAAACTGGAAGACTGGAAGGGTGAACGGCACCTTGAACAAGACATATATCCAGATTGATTCTTATGGGAACGGGCATAGGAATGATAGCAACGCTATCAGTGGCAAGGCGAAACGGCGCTTCAATCCAGATCGGCTGATCTGGCTGCAGAAATTCACGCGTGGCTTCCACGTAGCCGGACCGGAACCCAATTTGCTCGCTGAGATCGCGGAGTTCGCTGGTCACCTGCTCGAGGACATCGAAAAAGAAGCGGCATCCGGAACAACCGTTCTGCGCAGAAAGCTGCATCAAGCGGGATGGCTGCAGATGGTGAACCACCCGGGGCTGCTCGTCGTGGCCTTTCATCTCTTCTTGGATTGCATCGGGATCGATATTCCCGCAATATTTGCAAAGGGTCATGGCCGCGTCTTTAGCCCACACCCTACAATCAAGCTGATGAAGACGAGGCTTCTCTCAAGGGACTTCAGGTCTTTCCGCAGCGATACGTGGACGGACGATGAGCAAATTCGCCACTCGGCGACTGTGGATTGAAAAGGAAAGGAGGGGCAGTCAGTTACTAGGTAAAATGTGGCACAGCCAACTGTGCCACATGCCCAAAAGGGTGACCACCGTCAAGGATTATGGGACTGTCATCTAGATTGAGCGCGCCGCACACCTGGGCATGAGCAAGGCTTGGCAAGGAGATGTGATTACAGGAGGGATCAGGATTCGGGTATATACCAGTAGTGAAGGCTCGAAATATACACCAAATCATGTGGATTTAAAGTGTAGACTGATTTAGAGAGAAAAAAAAGAGGAAAGAAAGAAAGACGGCTCTAAAGGGGCCCCCTGGGCTGCAGCTGCAAGGCAAGACCTCTGTACCCTCCATGTCTTGCTCTGCAAATCCCTGTCTTCCTCAGAATTCTTCTTTTGCAATTTTAGAGTTCATTAAGTTAAAGGAACACTACCTCAATATATAGAAAACGGATATTCGCACAGAAGAAAACGGATAGTACACAGATAAAATCTTCCTTTGCTTTGCCCACTTGGGGCATGCTGGCCCGCTTCATTTATATATTCGTATTAATTGAGCTTAGGTATATGAATTTGGTGTGGGTGTGCTGGTTGTAGGTATGCTGGTGTGGGTGTGTTGGGTGTGGGCATGTAATGTGTCTGTGTACCATTCGTTTCTTTCTGTGCGAATATCAGTATTCAATATATATGCATGAATGGAAACCAGGCTTTGAAATCTCACAGCCATGGCGGTAAAGCGAAGTGGTGCTCTTGACGCCATGATAGAGCAGCTATATTCTCAGGTTGCAAGTACGATAAAAACATGTATAAATGAAACCGACAAAACTCCATCAATGACTCTCCGCATTTGCGTGAAGGTATCGGGAAAACCCAGTAATTCGTGGGAAAACCTATACCGAGAGGTCTGGAGGCGACAACAGCAATCTCCCTCGAATCTGACTCCTTAGTTGCACCGGCTCGGCGGGCAAGGCATCATAGCTCGTTGCCATGGGATCAAAACCCACATTTCGACCCGGTGTCATGAATGCATAGTCTACGCTTTGTCGCAGGGCTTGAATCCATTCTCACTCTGTCCACGGTGCGTCATGACCAGGCTTTATTCACGTTGGTTAGCGTAGTAGATATCCGAGAATCGAAAGATGTGGCTCAGCCTTACCAGAAGTCGGAATAACCAGCCTTGTTCCCGTCTTTCTTGTGACAGGCCCACACAACACGCTCGGTATCGCTGCCCTGGATCCGGTACTCGAAGAGCTTTCCTTTGCTCCCGAGGTTCTTGCATTCCGATGGAAGGGCCGCTAGGACTTTGGAGTCACTCGCCCCGTACGGCTTGACCGAACTGTCTGTCATGGAGTCAGCGGTACAATTTGTTCGCGCTCGCTTCCTGGGGGTAACTGACTCTGGTCCGTCACGGTGCAATCCTCCGCCTTCACCTTCTTTCTGCCACTATCATAGGCGCTTTTGACCTCCTTCTGGGTGTATTCTTTGTGGTCACTGTCACTCGCTATATGCCGTCAGAGTTGAGCAAAACCCCGCGAGTTATTAGGGATCCTACCGCCCTTGCAGTCAACAGCGTATGTATTCACACGTCCTTCGAGAATGTTCAAAGCATCCCTCGAGGACTTGAGAGAAGTGCTTTCCTCAAGGGGAAAAGCCAGGGCCGATATGGCATAAGCTGCCAGCAACAAGGTTTGGGTAATCTGCATTGTGAAAACTGCTGGTGCTTTGCAAGAAGAAGACTTTGGAAATGCTACAAGATTCGATGAGGTCTCTTGGAGTATGTCTGCTCTAACGGAACATCATATTGACCTCAGGAAAGGGGCCATTTGCCAACATTTATATTTACAGGGTAAGTCGCTTATACGAATGGCAGGGAGCCGCGTTTGACATCCATTCCGTGTTCCCTTTGGGGGCGTGAGACCAAGTAAGCACAATTTGATGCTTTGGGGATGTTACACTGTATGATCATCCAAGGAATATCCGGACAGCTGTTCCAGTAAAAGTGTCGTGGGAGTTGGGTGGGTCTTCAGGTTCAACCTTCTCCCGTCACGATGGATGTTGTAAGAATCTCCTGGACCATTACATGGAAGGTACCCAAATTAATTATATTTACACTATTTCTGTGGATAATTAGGGTCCTGTTTGTCCCTCTGCCCCCATGAGCCGAGATACGAATAAGTTACATTTCAGCGCAATATCGTGACTGGCAAGTATGGGAAGCAACAAGCGGACTCTTCAAGCTCTCCTACGATCCATGGCAGACCAAGGATTAAGGTACCTTGTACCGGTGATTGGGATGGTTCTGGCAGATCTTACGCAATACTTTAATCAGCGATGGTTGAAAAGGCGGCCGGGAAACCGGGAACTGAATATCGGGTGTATGGGGGCTTGGGGCACGAAAGGAAGGAGAAGGCGAGAGATTGTCTCTAAGACTTCGGTCTCATTCTACTTCTGACCATTATGTGGTCAGAACACGAGCTAGACGACAGTGAAAATTGCTCATCATTAAATCATTGCTGAATTCGTCTCATTTGCCAAGCCAATATGATACGGTTCATCGGCTCAGCCCTCATTCGCATGATGGAACCACACCATCACAGACAGGTTGAACTGTCTCTGACCACTTGAAAATATAGGCCGTCGCGGACAACGGGGCCTATTTCCCCCTGTGATGAGCAGGCTACCGCCAGCTGATCTTCGGTTGGGCACGGCATGAGCTTACTGAGCCCTTTGATGATCGTTCAGCTGCAAGGTCACTGCCTATTTTGTCCTAGAAAACAGTCCTTGGCAGTCAGCTCGGCTTGGAGAAGGTCCAAAACAGGCAAGATCATAGACGTTGTGATTCGTGCACCCACGAATTCTTTGGGAAGGCTGATCGAAAGAAGGCCTTCCAAGTCGATCAAGGCTCAATCCGGGCATCAGTACATACAACAACTTTTCAGGCGATGAGTCATCTCTGAAACAATGTTACGAATCGAACTTCTGGTAACAATCTTCACGTACCAGACTTTTAGTCTGCAACATGATTTAAGCCTACTCGCATGTGCACCAACCACGACAAGATTCACCGAAGTAATCACTTGCCAACTCATAACTCTCCTCCTTCACTGCTGAACTTTGTCTTCTCTCACAGTCCAAAGCCCTAATTTCAAGATGGCAGCAGCATGGGCAGCCGAACAGCTCGCATCAGTTCCCAAGTGGTTCTCTGACGAAGACGCTTTCTCCGAGCACCAGGCTCATGTCCACAAACAAGAAGGAAACCTATCAATTCCAGTCATACAGAACCTGCTCGATGGGAAGATTGACCAGAAAACTGCTGCTGCAGATATAGCAGCAGTATGTGAAGAGCGAATCACCAAGAATGGCGACATCATGGCACCCGAGGGTGTTTGGAGAGTCTTCTGCAGTGCAGTCGCCCATTTTGCCAATGAGAACACCATCTGCGACAGGCTCATTCAGCTGCTCGTAGAATTGTCCAAGATTGATGTTCTGGGTGCCAACGGCGTCCCCATCGCCTCCAACATGCATTCAGATACATTCTGGCGACAGTTGCCCGGCTTCTCGTTGTCCTTCCGCGACGAAATGACAAGTGAGGCTCAGACAAGACATATATTCGTACTCAGTCTTTAAGAGCTGACATTCTGACATAGGTACACAAGCTACTGGTGACTTGTCTGAGGACGAGAGTCGATACTCAGAAGCAAAGAGGCGCTTTCGTAACGGCAACCTTTTCCAGGCAAAGTGGCTTTCACAGGTGGGCCAGGACGGTCCCGTCAGAGAATATGGTTCAGCTCTGAACATTGCGCTGTGGAATCTGAGAGCCGCGCTGGAGGTCAAAACGGAGGCATCGCCGATGGGCTTGCAGCGTGTTGAGATATACGTACCGGGCTCAGCACAATGGTTTCTCTATGCGGGGGAAATCATTTTCCAGCTGTGTAAGGACAATGTCCGTAACGAAGGGCAGAAAGTGGCCGAGCCTCCATTCTGGGATGAAGGCATTTCTGGCTATGAGTACGCCGGGAACGACGGATTCAACTTAGAGCGCTGGAAGTTTTGGAAGGCGAGTCTTGACCGGACCAGACAGCTTCAAGGTGTAGGGGCAGATGTCCTTGAGGTAGCGGAGAAGGCGCTGGCCAAGATGGAGGAGATCGAGAAGACCGCCAAATCCCAAGCTTCGGGAGGCACTTAGCCAGGCACATGGATATCATGCCTCTCGTACAGGAGGGCGTCATGCGGGGATCAGAGCCTAAACACACTAGACGGGGAGTCACTCATATGGGCTTAATTTTAGATGTCCCCGCAGACACGCAAACACTGACCCATGCGCGGCACAGCGAGTGACAGGTGGAGCTGAGGGCTGCCCTAGTATAGCTCATTAGTTTTCGGACCAATCTGCCAGCCAACGTGCCACAAAATATAGGTTAGCCAGTGTATTGTACACTGGCAGCTGCTTTTGTACGTCACACAACGCCCCCTCTGAATTCTTCAAAGTGATTGTGCGAGCCCCTTGGTGATGTTCCGGCCAAACTCCTTGTTAGACTTTTCGCGGGTGGAATCGGACCATAACGGCAGGTTTCACCCAAAAAAGGGTCGTCCGGGCGTCTTTCCAGAAGTCCAGATCCGGATTGGCCATTTCCCAGTCGTACGTGAAGACGAGCAAAGCGAGGATAACTCTCATCTCGAGGTAGGCCAGGTTGATGCCGAGACAGGCCCGGGGTCCCAGGATGAAGGGGTTGAAGGCATCCTTGTTGTCTCCAAACCCATCGCCAAGCCAGCGCTCAGGCCGGAACGAGTCCGGGTCTTTCCAGTACCTAGGATTGTGATGTACTGACCACATGTCGACCGAGCAAACAGTTCCCGGTGGCAAGTAGACGCCGCTGACGACGGCGCCAGGTGACTCGCGCAGCTGACCGAAGGAGAGTGGCGGCCAGATGCGGAGACCCTCTTCGATGACGGCGTTGAGATACTTGAGCTCGCTGCATCGGGCCGCGTTGATATCTTCGGCCGTCTGGAAGGCGGTGCGCACCTCGCGCGTCAGCTCGTCCAGGTAGTGCCTGTTCTTGAGCAGGTGGAAAGTCACAGAGGTGAGAAATGTAGCTGTGGTTTCGGAGCCGGCAATGATGAGACTGCTGGTCTGTTGGACGAGCTCTTCGAAATGTACCTGATCGCCGCCCTTGGAAAGTATTTGCTGGAAGAAGTCGGGCCTGTAGACTTCCCCGGCCATTTTCACGCGCTTCAGAGTCTTCTCCCTGGTGAGTTCGTTGTATCTCGCCAACAGCTGCGGCAGCTCCTTGGGGAGGATGAACGGAAAGGCCAGTTTCAATATGGGTATCCGTCGTGACATGGCGCCCATGGAGGCGGCGAAAACGCTCTCTGTAAGTGTTGAGACCCAGGGATGCTGTTTGGCCCCGGCCACTGCACCGAAGGACTCGCCGAATGATAGGTCGCCTGAGATCCAATTCGCATTAGAAGCTTGTACAATACACCGAGTAACAGAGTCGTCATGTTTCATACCAATGATATCAAATGTGAGCCAATCGAAGCCTTCTACGACGTTGAAGCCTGGGCCACTGGGGCTTCCGTGACTGCCAGCCAACTGAATAAAAGAGTCGACATACTGGCGCACGATAGGTTCTTGCTCACGCAAAGCTCTGGCACTGAACGCGCTCGACAAGCTTTTCCTCTGACGTGCGTGTTCATTCCCATTTATTACAGCGACAATGCCTGGGTGTTCACCATTGTCATAGAATATTGCCGCTTTGGGGAAAGTCCTTCTGCCGCCGCTCGTGTGGCCGTATATCTCCTTCCAGGCTTCAACATTGTCGAAAGAGATGTCGTTAGGCGCAATACGGACGACGTGGCCTGAATCGTAGTGTCAGCTGGGCTCTCCATACTGTGACATGGGCATTCGATGCGTATCACACCATATTTCTTGTGTAAGTCTCCTATGACAAACGGATAGCGACCGCCGAGCCAATGGCGGATGTAATAGATCTCCAGTCTGAATCAGCTGACAAACGACACAGTGCAGCTTAAAATGATCAAATACCTCGGAAATGGCGGCCAATCTGGGCCCTGGAATTTTAGCAAGAGGGTGGAAGAACAGCCGATATGTGCAAAGTCCGACGAAGTACAAAACGGTCTGATACCGTGGAAGGTTGTCATTAGTGAGACACCCGGCAAGAGTGGTATTAGAGGACAGGAACCCAGGACTTACGCATAATACGATGGCACTGATGAGCCATTGGCCGTTGATGGTTAAAACTGAATTCATGACAACAGGCGTGTAAATCTGCGTTAAAGTAATGGTAGGCGGAACAAAAAGGTTGAACAGGTTGAGATATACTTGTACTATATAAATATTATGTGACACGAGGCCCAATTAATACTTACAAATCAACCCACACTCACTGGCCAGAAACCCATGCTATCCAAGCAGATAAGAGCCGTTCCGTGAAACAATAGAGTCGGCGTCGGACCCTGACACGGTGCCGAGCGGGCTGACATATTTTGCTTCCGCCTCCCCGTACAGGGTAGAGTTATTAGACCAATGACGGGGTAATATAAGAAAGTTCATTGAATCAGTATGAAAAGGATCGTACAGACTTTGTCCAAAGAAGGTATGAAAAGTATATATACAGAACAATTTAATGTAGTACATGAATTGAACGAATTGTGCCCTGCCATCAGACGTGCCCGCGCGGTCTCATTCGTTTCATGGGATAATCGGTTGTGGGCCGCACTGCACCACCGTGCCTATCAAATCGTCGACATTATCCCATCAGAGACATGCCATACAGGCGGCATCTCCTAAACACTGTTATAAACAGCGACATACTCAACAAACATAGTCCCGGATGAGGCCGTGCTCGCTATAGGCGTCGTGCTCCCGTAAACCTTGTCCGGGAACGACCCACCTATAGCCAAATTGAGCAGGACAAAGTACGAGCCATGGACGGCGTCGGCCCACACGGTGGCGTCGCCGACCTGCGCCGCCGTCACCTGGTGGTACAGCGTGTCGCCCAGGTACCAGCGGATGGCCTCTGCCGAGGAGTCGGTGCGGTCCACCTCGACCGTGTACTGAAGGAAGTTGCCCTGCATCGGCGTCGGCGGAACCGTGTTGCCCGAGATTCCGTTGTTCTCATCACATGGCCCTCCTGGCGTGACTCCGCAGTGTAGCGTGCCGTACAGCTTGTTGACGGCGTTGACGTTCTCCATGATGTCGAGCTCGCCGACCTGGGGCCAGTTCCTGGTGACGGAGGACGTTAGCACAGACGAAACATCCCTGAAGGTCACGGAGCACGAGTGTCTGTCTGTTACTTACTGATAGTTGCCCCGGAACTGCCCCCCGAGGGCCCAGAACGCCGGCCAGTACCCAATGCCATTCTCACCCAGGGGCGGCAGCGAGAGGCTTCCGACGATCCGCAACTTGCCCCCGGCGGCACACGCAAAGTCTGTCCGCTGGGTCTCCAGGCGGGCCGAGGTCCAGGCGCCCGAGGCGTCCTTGCGCGCGGTGATTCCCAGGGTGCCGTTGCCCGTGAGGGCCAGGTTCTCGGTGCTCGAGGTGTAGGTCTGGATCTCGCCGGTGCCCCAGTTGGATGCGCCTCCCGGATACGATGTCCCTGTAGAGAAGAGCCAGTTTGCCGTATTGGGAAGGCTGTTTGCCGTGCCGACGAAGTCGTCCGACCACGTCAGGGTAAAGCCGTCGATGGTTGGAACGGCTGCCTGGGTCAGGGGCAGACCGGCTGCTGCGAGTAGGGCGAGGATTTTGGAGTATCCCATTGTGTGTAGTATATTTGGTATGGTGAGTGAGTGTTGGATAGAAAAGAATAAGTGATTGGCGCAGGTACAACCTGGGCTTTGAAGAAGGAGGCTGAAGAGAAGGAAGCCTGTGATAGAAAGAGAGAATGGAAGACGACTGAGCGTTGAGCTTGAGAAGATGGATCCAGTATTGACACCATCATGGGGAATTCCCGCGGTTTATATGGACGAGGGCTTCTTCCACCTTCGAACTCACACTCCGGTACCGAGAGCCGTTGAAGCTATCACCAGGCGAAGAGCTCGCCACTCCGCGTCCCGAACATATTGCACATCTACAAGGGTAGCTCGCCGTATGGGCCGGAGTTAATGCTTGTCGACGGCCATAATAATAGACAAATAGAGCTTGACTATACAGTCCCCGCGTTTCCAAACGACTACTGGCCCACTTCCTGCTTGAAAGAGCCCCACAAACCATAGCCTTAGGCGCAGATTCGACCTGGATCTCGGGAACTAAACGCCCCTCAAGGGGCAGGAAACGGCCCGTTTCGACAACAACAATATAATCATCCAGGGTAGCTCCAGAGCTTATTCAAATTGGTTAAGGCTGACTTGATCCTGAGTAAGAGAATACACAAGCAGAGTTGTCACGTTGGCGCCATCATAGTACCGCCGAGATGTCTGGAGCCTGGATGAGTCCGTGACCTCGAACTAGTCGGTCGCCGGGAACCGTTGTGCTGGCGGGTCGGGGTGCCCTGCCCAGCCCGTCTGACAGCTCACGGCGCCGAGTCCCAGAAATCGGGTTCTGCAATATTACCCAGGGGCAGCTAGGCAAAAGCATGTAGATGGAGATGGGAGCGAGCCGGCCGCCCTGCCCCATGCCCCCCATCCACACGCAGAGGAACAAGTTCACGTCCAAGAATACCTTGGTGACGGGTGTGACCACACGTAGGGCCCAAGGCCCGGGCCAGGGAGTCATGTCGGATTCGGCAGTGGGCAGCGCGCGGTTGACGCGTGATGGGGGCCGTGGTACGACATCATCTGCACGATATCTGGTTCCGCGCCCAGAATTAGACATCGTCGAAACGGAAGTCGACTAATTTTCCACCATGGATATTGACTCGCAGGGGAAAGACGACGTCTTTACACGTATCGAAAGTCGCCCGCCCTCGGGCAGCTGTCCCGATTCGGTGCGACTCGTCGGCCGAGCCACGCCGGGCCTGGGATCCCTGCAGCCTGCCCCTGAGGTTTCCCCGATTGTTTAATCTATCTGATGTTTTGGTGCTCCGGATGACAGCCGGGTTTGGGGGAGGGTAAGCTGACCTCGGGATCGACATAGGACAGTTATGCTTATCTTGCACATCCTGTCCGCCCCCATTGTTTAGAGGCTGGTAATAATGAAGTTGGGGAGCCGTCAATGCACCTGTCGAAAGAGATCTCCACTGGGCGCTGAGTCGGCTGGTTTCTTGAGTGTGTCTTTCGTTTTGCCGGGCGCCTTATGTCTACTCTTTGCGATGATTGTCGTCCCGAGGTCGTCGCCAGGCAAAGACTGTGCCTCGGAATGCCATGGAAATGCAGAGCAATTCAAGGGATATCAAGAGACTGGACTGACAATCGGATCGAATATCACCAATTCCATGCGGACTCGTCACCAGACAGCCTCACAGTCAATGCCTCGACAGCGACGTGGCTAGACAGTCTCGCGTTCGCTTACTCGACGCAAGCCTAGGCAGTCAGACGACATAGTATAGTCCACACAAATCAACCCACCAATCCAAACTCAAACCTCTCGACATTTACCCCTTTCGGCCAAAGACCCGTCCCCAACTGCATATTAAGCCGAACGGCGGCCCTTGGCTCGGGTGGGGGCGAGTGTCGTAAGAGTGTGGTAACAGCCACCTAGTGGCAAGCCGCGCGCGACGCAGGGATGGAGAAACAAACCTGGGGGAGGCGCCAGATGTTAGCGCGAACGATCCGATATTAAGCTCGCATCTGGCAGCTGTCGGTTCGACTCTGCCGCTGGGGGATGATGCGGCTGGGATGATGGGTTCACGGGATCTGATGGCTCGGTCCCGTCTTCGGGCCTTCTCTGATGCACGGGGATCTCGGGTCTGTTTCTCCTAGGGTTAACATGGATTCATTTGCGGAGTTGGTAAGGCAATCTGGGGTTGGGGCTGACTTCAGGTCATAAAAGTTGGTCTTCGTTGACGTGTTGATATCATCTGGCGTCTCTCAGGGTTGCATGCTGAGGTGTTCGTTCAGCCTACGTTGCTATATTCTCGGTCCTTCTCGAGCTCTCGAGCCATGGCTTTTGTTTCGTCTTCCTTGGTCATAATGAAAACTGGAGAGGCGATATTGGACTCACTCTCTACCTGGCTAGTCTCGCGTGCGCACTGGCCGGACTTGGTTGGCCCATTCCAGTCTCCTGCAACGAGCCGAACAACACCTGGTCTACTCAAACCCATCCAGTGGCCGGACTACGCGATCTGCTGCACTGCTTTGGGTAGCAATCGTTGACATAAATCTCATTACTGGGGATATCGTAGTCCGTAGAGGCCGTCACACAGTCTTCCCAAACATCCTTTGGCACAAGCTCTTCAAGAGCGGCCATCAGGCTGTCATCAACACCCATGTGAGTTTCTTCAATTTTGACCCTGTCAACTCCTTCTCGTAGAATCGAAGCGGATGAACTTTTCCCTGTCCGACCCCAGTGTTAGGCTCATCCACAAAGGAAACGTGTCGCCCCGTACTCATCGTCTTGTCACAGCTGGGTCCTGTCGTTTGCCCGGCACATCCTAGCCATGCCTTTCCTCGTATATTCCCAGCTCGCCCCGTAGAAAATTTGCAACAGAAGGTACTGTCGTGGTAGGCCAACGAACAAGCCCGGGTATCTATACATACTGAACTCCCTTCGGCAATGTCCGGTGAATTTGATCCCGCTCTGCCTGAACCCCTCGCTAGCAATGATGGTGGTGGCCGTGCTTGACCGTATGATCGAGCCAGACTCCGTGTTAGTGGAATGTCCTCCGGATGAAGCGAATTCTGTGATGAGCGACAAGGTATTCCATCTCATGGAGCCCCAGGTGTCACTCAATATGTCTCGGCGGCGGGAGCACCGAGTCAAAAGTCATTGGAATGACTGAATAGGTCGTTGACCGATGGAAGAAGAGCGGGATGTGGACCAAGATGGTCCAGTCAACCTGCTGCGGTCACGCTCCTTCTGTGATTGTGATTTGAAGTCCCGTTCTTCGGGCCGTTGAGAGGGTCAGATAAACCACGGCGCAGCAGTGTCGAAGCTCATCAGCTCCCACCACTTCAACGGCTTTGCTCGGTCACCGTCCGCCTGGAGATCCTGCTGCTTCCAGTACTTCTCGATCAGATTCCTCAGGACGAATACGTTCCCGATTTTCCGATCCGCATCCATGCGGTCCAGCGTCCGCAGGATCATGATCCTCTGGTCGTCCATCTGCGACTCGCAAGCGACCACGAACAGCGGCCAAGGGCTCGTGCAGATGTCCTGGTTCTCGAGGACTCTGAAACCTGCCTGCAGCCACATTGGCGTCTGGTTCGTGGCGTCTATGTTAGGGCAGACGGCCCGCAGGTACAGGACGGCAGCGATTCGGTAGAGCTCGGCTGTCAAGCGGACTTTGGTCTGCTCCCTGGTCGACTGCATTTCGATTTCGGGTGGCAGTCGTTGATTCAGCCTGCTCAGCCTGTCTTGTAGACCCTGGCATGTCCACATCACGGATGGGAGTTCGGATCTGCCGCTCTTCTCGTGGAATTTCTGTGCAGCTGGGTATCGCAGCTGATTGATGTGGTGGACGATTTCCATGATCTCGACGGAGCAGCCAAGGGAGCCTATAATGAGGGTCTTGTCGCAATCGCTTCCCTGGAGCAATTCCAGTGATGACGCGCCCTCGTAATTGTGTTTGTGGGGCTGGCTGAAAGAGCCCAGTATTTCGTGATAGAGGAACCACGTGTTGAGAAAGTCATAGTCGAGTGGGCCGCCTCTCATATCGGCGTAGCGGTGCAGCAAGCTTCTTGAGCCGTTCAGGTGGAGATGCCACTTGCCCTCAGCCTCGTCAAAAACCTGCCTCGGTTCAGCCTTGGCCCATGACGGGGTTATAACTGTGGGGGGTCGGAGGCTTACGTTGTACACACAAAGCATCATGGAAGCCGCGAGCTGGGATTCAATGGGCGGCGAATCGGCGGAGGACTCCTTCTCCAGCGAGTGGGACAAGAGCCGGAGGGCCTGGATCTTGTATGGCAGGGCAGCCCCAAGGCCATAGCGGTGGTATGCTGACAGGGCTAGAATGGCACTGCGGAGAGCCTTGGCGGCAAAACTGGGGCCGTTGACGGCTATGGGGATGAGCTTCTGGCGGAAGCCGTTGTTGGCATCGACCGTAGAGATCATGCGGGAGATCTTGTGTTCGTCTGGAGGCGTGGTCAGAGGACTAGGCGATGAGAAGCAGGGTTAGAAACCGACAACTCACAATAGGCGAGCAACTCGACTTCGTGGCCGACCAAATCGGGATGAAGCCTCAAGGCTTGCTGAGGGCGGGCGTGGTGGTCGTGGAGGGTTAAGGTGCTGACATCCTGACGGTTCTGCTCGATGTCGTCGAATGAAATGTTGAGAAACTGCTGGCCGTAATACAATCCGGACGCCTGCAGCTGGCCGTGCGTGTGGTGCTGCAGGGAGAGTTTGGGTGATTTCCTGCGGCCGTCTGGTATGTCAGGCCAGACGAGCCGAAGGCCATATCCCATGCACTCTCGGCCCGTTCTCACACAGTTGTTGCATGAGGGCAGGCCCTTATCACACCCGATTTTCCTTTCTATTCGCGCGAGTACGAGCCGGGTGTCAGCAGGAGCCCGTATCTGGCGACCAACGAAGCCAAAGCCCAACCAGACGCGATGACGGATCGCCGGAACATAAGATGGGTGGAGAAGGGACAGGGTCCACCAGCGGAAAACATATTAGATCCGATCAACATCTGACCCCAGTGTGTGTGCGGCAAGGGCAGTGGAAGGAAGAAGCCGACAGCAGGCGTGACACGGCACCAACAACAACAGCAGCAGCAGCAGCAGCAGCAACAGCCACCACCACCGTCACAACCACCACAGCAGAATCAGAAGCGCAACAACAACAGTAACAGTAACAACAAAAGCAGCAGTAAGCTCGAGGCACAGGGGGGCGATTACTCACTCTTGCATGTCCAGCAGCCCTGGCTTGCTTGGCCAGCCCTCATGCTTGTCAAGGTGCGCTGCTCGGAAATCATAAGCGGATCTTGTGTTGGGGTTGCGGGCGGGCGTAGGTTGTGTGATGGGGATGGTGATGAGACAGCGCTTGAGATGTAGTGTTCTGCTTTGGCGGACTATTTTGCTTTTGTTTGTGGTAGTTCAGAGGTGGAACCTGTCAAGGCCGACCCGGGTTCATGGTATATCCCAGGGGTCCAAGGGGTCCCAGGGGGGCGGGTGGTCGATGCTTGATGCTCGATTGCTCGATGCTTGACGCTCGATGCTAGATGCGTGATGCGTGATGCCTAATGCTGTGTGTCGCTGGGCTGCTGTGCGCCCGTGCCGGCCTCTGGCTGTCTGGGACTCTGGGTTGGCTATTCCCGGCTGGCTGTCATCAAGTGAACCGGATCCGCAGGTGTTTCCAATAATACCCGTGTCATCATGTAAGCGCCATCTCGTGGCAATGATACCGTGTTGCTGGTGGGCTGCTGGTTGGCGGCGGACGGCGGGTGGTGGTGGAGGTGGTGATTGATGGATGATGTCGGTCGGGGTTATTGCACGGTTACTTAGTCCTCCAAGGTGTAACAAAGGTCTGGCTTCTGGTCTGGTCTCCTGGGTTCTGGGCGAACGGGTCTGCTGGGTGTGTCTGTGTGAGGAGGGTGAGGTGCGCAGGTGTGTGTGTGTGTGTGTGAGTGTGTGCCCGCTTGGGTCGTCGGTGTTCCTGGCCCAGACCACCGGTATCGCCTCGCCACAGCGTGTGCAGGCATCCATGCCGTCCCATGCCGTCCGACACTGTCCTGTGCTCCCCATCCATCCTCCCCCATCCTCCCATCCGCATCGCACCCTGGTCGCTCATCGAAAAGGCTTGGCAGCTCTGGCAAAGCGGGGATGGCCCTCGGCGGGCAGGCGGGAGCATCCGCCAGCGAACGGTACCAGTCCGTCAGAGGAGTAGGGCAGGGATGTAGATACAGTTAGCCGTGGAGGAGGGGGCCAATGGCTGTGACTATCACGGTGTACTTGCGGTTCCGGCTAAGGTACAGACGGACATCTCAGCACGGTACGGCATATTAAGCAGACTAATAGGTACCTGTGTACCTGTGTAGGTGCAGCAGATACAACGTCGCAGACGGGCCAACTGGCTGGCACGATACGACAGCACAGGACAGGATAGGATAGGATAGACAGGACAAGGACATGATATGACATGACCGACAGGCAGGGAGGGCCAGCAACAACTGGCACAGCAGATAGACTGCATGCCGGTGCCGTTCGTCCCAGGTCCCCATGTGTGCGACACGCCCTTGCTGCAGACTCACCCTCCGCCCACCCTCCTCCTTGCCTGCCTGTCAAACAAGCACGAATCTTGTCGACTCTTGACGAATCTTGACGACTCTTGTCCCATGGTCGACCTGCCCCCGGGGTATTATGGCGTCTGGTGGTAGCTGCCATTGGACGCCTCTCTCGGGCGGGCTTTGACCTTATTTATCTAGTCTCCCTGGGCCCTGCCCGGCTTTTGGTCCGAGGCAGACCAGACCAGGCAGACCGACAGGCACGCCCTCTGCCCTCCCAGGCTCGAGCCCAGGCTCACCTCTGCCACCTGCCACACCCCGATCGTGCCGTGACGGCAACGCGGCTGATGAACAGAGACAAAACCGCTCGACCGGTCTGGTTCTGGTCGAACCCTTTGCGCCCGAGACCCTCCCTCTTCCATGCTCATGCTCATCGAAAAATGCCACCTTGCGACTGCGCCTGCGCCTGCGTCTGGCGCCCTCTCGCCCGTGGACGCCTGCATCTCACATACATGCCATAATCTGATCTGTCCCGCTGACAGGACAGGCCAGGATCGGCGGCCCGTTGTAACGATGAATCCACCGCACAATCAACCTTTCTTTGCCCCGGGCAGCCCTGCACGCCCTTGGACGCT
The DNA here is from genome assembly GCA_013364905.1 of Diaporthe capsici. Lineage (NCBI taxonomy): Eukaryota > Fungi > Ascomycota > Sordariomycetes > Diaporthales > Diaporthaceae > Diaporthe > Diaporthe capsici. The sequence goes on from WNXA01000017.1 coordinate 550,098, forward strand.
CCCAGTCGTCCCCAGTCGTCCCAGTCTCACCAGTCTCACCAGGTTCCCCGCAGTCTAGCGCCATGTAATACGGACTGTCTCTCGGGTCCCAGAGTGTGGATGAGGCGCAAAATACGCCCGCGACGTTGACGACTCAGATAAAAGCAACGACGTCGGCAGCGGGATCATTCTCGCTGTCATCCCTGGTCGCCTTGCCTCTGTCATTAACACACCGGTCTGCTGGATCCGGCTCCCATCATGCTCGCTACCCTCCTTCTGGCCGCCTCCGCGATCCCCTTGCCTGCCATTGGGCTTGCCCGGGCCCTCGAGCAAGCCCCCCAAGATGAGGCGCCCATGATCCGGGACTATTTCCAGGCCGGCGGCCAGTACGCCGAGAACAGCGCAGGAGAGCACGTCTTCCAAGACCAGATCTACGTGGAGCACCTGGTTCCCGTGCATGGTGTCACCCAAAAGCATCCCATCGTCTTCTTGCACGGCTCGGCACAGACAGCAACGGTCAGTGCATGTGGACCGCCCACACGTTGCTTGACATGAGATTACGCGTCAACGCTGACCCTCCGGAAGAACTGGCTCAACAAGCCCGACGGCGGTCGCGGGTGGGCGTCTCGTTTCATCGAGCAGGGTTACGAGCTGTTCCTCGTCGACCAGCCCTCACGGGGTCGCTCGGCGTGGCAGCCAGATACAGGCCCCGAGTTGGAGCCGCCCTTTGCGGCTGAGAACCTGCAGCAGCGATTTACCGCCAGTGAGAGGTACAACCTCTGGCCACAGGCAGCATTGCATACGCAGTGGAACGGCACCGGCTTGATGGGAGACCCAGTTTTCGATCGCTTCTACGCATCCCAGGTGCAGTACACGGCCGACCTGACGTTTCAGCAACACAAGACCCAGGCTGCGGGTTCTGCGCTGCTCGACCAAATCGGCAAGCCTGTGATCCTCGTGGGCCACAGCTCGGGGGGTCAGCTGCCGATAGTGATTGCAGACGCACGCGCCGGTCTCACGGCAGGCCTGATACTCCTGGAGCCCTCTGGGCCGCCCTTCACGAACGCAGGCGTGCAGGGGAACGATTCGGCTCGTGCCTGGGGAGTCGCAGACATCCCGCTCACTTACGATCCGCCAGTGTCCGACCCCTCCGTCGACCTGGTCAAGAAGATCGTCGCGGCGCCCGACGAAGACCACGTCGGCTGCACCCTGCAGGCGGATAGTCCTGCGCCGCGCAGGTTGGCCAACCTGGCTGATAAGCCCATCCTGGTGGTGACTTCAGAGTCGTCATTTCATGCAGTCTACGACTACTGCAACGTGGACTATCTCCGGCAGGCAGGGTGCACTTCTTTGGAATATGTCGAGCTGGGCGCAGCTGGGATTCATGGCAATGGGCACATGATGTTCCTAGAGAAGAATAGTGATGCCATCCAGGCCATGTTGCAGGAATGGATTACGCAGTTAAATTAATACCTTGGTCATGTTGACAGCCCAGAAATCTTGTACATTCCTCCGGGTGGCCACTGGAACGTGGAATACCGTACCATCGGCGAGGAGTCCATTCTTCAACCACGAGTCTGTCTCGGTTCGCATCCTGCCATTGGCCACTGACCTCCATCGCCATCTCAACGTTAACGCGTCGGGAACAGCCTGTCTTGCCTTGTTATGCTCTCTTTCATCGTGCGATGCTCTGCGATGCGCGGAACTGAAAAGGGCCATGGACCGCGTTCGCGCAGCTCTGCATCTCGTCTCTGTTTCCTCCCTTCTCTCTGCCTGTCGGTGTTATATAAACAATCGTTCCTAATCCAGCTTTCTTCCCGCCCTTTCGTACCGACCGACCGACCATTCATTCGTTCTTTCTAGACACCCCATCGGTTAAGGCAACCGTTGACCAAGCATGGGGAGACTGCATACACTGGCCGCCGGCACCGCCTTGCTGGCACTCGGGGTGAAGGCGCAGTTTTCGTACCAGGGCTGCGCTGCCCTCGATACCTCGACCATCATCAAGACCACCGAGTTGTATCCCCAGGGTCCCGCGGCGTGCCTCGCATATTGCAATGGCATAGGCTACTCGTACGCGGGCCTGCAAGCCCAGTAAGTCTCAACTCGCCATGGACTTTGTCCGACCTTCTGAGAAGCCTACTTGCTGACTTTGAATAGGTTTTGCTCCTGCTGGGACTTCTCCCCCGTCGTCACCAAGAAGTACGCCGACAGTGAGCACGCGGACTGCTCATTCAACTGCGACGACCCATACAGCAACCAGTACTGCGGCGGCATCGACCTCAGCACCCTCGGCTTCATTTATAGCTTGTACGCTGGTGTTGCGCCTCCTATCGTCGCTGGGCCCTCCCCTAGCAGCACTGCTCCAGGAGCGATCGCCACATCCAGCGCTGACGTGATCATATCCCCTCCGGCGACATCCAGCTCAGGAGATGTTGGTGTTATTCCTGCGAGCTCCAGCACTGCTGGAGGCGTCATTGCTCCCCCGAGCTCAAGCTCGCCTGGTGGTGGCCTACCAACCCTCTCAAGCACCAGTGCTGGAGAGGTTCTGCCTCCGACAAGCTCTGGGCTTGCGCCTCCTGCGAGTTCAGGCATGTCTGAGGTCTTACCACCTGCGAGCTCCGGGCCATCTGGAGGGGTTGGTCCTTCGAGCTCAGGAGGTGGTGGCGTAATTCCTCCCCAGAGCTCTCTGCCATCTGGAGTCATTGTGCCTACCCCGTCTGGCTCCGGCCCTGCCGGCAGCGGGACGGCCACGCCCAGCTCCACTGGTGCCGGTGGCGCGCCAATCCAGACTATCGTGGTTCTCAGCCGCGGCCAGTCGTTCGTGATTACTATCGCCCCCTACCTGAGGGCACTTGGCGACCAGGCGCTGTCATACATCCCGTCGCCGCCGTGGTTCCTGTACAATGCCAACACCACATCATTCTACGGCACGGTCCCAATCGACTACCCCCTTGGACCACTGATCATCACTGTGACGGCCGGCCAGCGCACCACGGGGTTTAACGGCCTTAGAGGCAGGCAGGCCCCGGCAGGAACATACACCTTCGCCATCGAGCTGCTCATCGTGCTACCAAACCCCGTCCCGACCCTGCCCACCAGCCCAGTGCCGACGCCATCGCTGCCTAGCCTGCCAACCGGCCTGCCAACCGGCCCGCTCAACCCCAGCGCGGTGCTGCCGTCGTACACCAACACGGTCTACCAGACCATCACGTCGACCATCACGCGGTGCCCTGTGTGCCCGCCCGAGGTGACAAAGTTCGCGGTGCCGATCGGCACGACGTGCATAACGGCCGAGGTTTTCACGACGCCCTGCGAGATCACCGTGACGAAGACGCGCGCAGACGGCGTCGTCACCCCGGTGGTGACCACCACCAACAGCTGGATCCCGTACAACCCGGCCGAGAGCACCGTCGTCGTCACCACCGTCGTCGACGCCACCACCAAGTACACCACCACCCTGCTCGTCGCCATCACCATGACCGTGCAGAAGCTGCAGCCCACGGGCCAGGCGGGCGCCGTCCAGCCTCCTCCTCCCCCGCCCCCTCCCCCGCCTGCGCCTCCTGGGCCTCCTGGACCTCCTGGACCTCCTGGTGTCCCTGCTGCCGCGCCCGTCCCTGCTGCCGCGCCCGTCCCCGGCGCGCCGTTCCCTGGCCCGGTTGCTCCGCCGCCGCCCAAGGGGGCGATCGGTACTGGCGCGGCCAACAACGGCTCCCAGCCTGCTCCCACAATGCCCGTCACGGCTGGTGCGAGCATGGACCGGTTCGTGGAGATGTTCGTGCTGCTCTGCGGTGTTGCCTTTGGGGCGCTCCTCCTCCTGTAGGGCGTCTAGGCATTCATCCATGTGTCCGTGATGGACCTAATATTAGTACATTATTTCTTTTGTATCTTCTTGTATCTCTCGGTCTTCCGGGTGTTGGGCGCTCATCCATTGCATGGTTCTCCGCCGGGGTTGGGTGGAATAGGCATTAATAGGACCTCCATGTAACGAACATGAATATGAAATCCCAAATAACGAGAAATTCCACACTGATGCATGGCGACTGGAACTTGACGTGAGGCTGTAAAGTGAATGTCAAGATAGGGATCCCGTCCATGAACCTGCGAGGAGGGAGTTACTTAGTGGGAGGGATGCACGGAACACCGACCCCGACGGTAGATGATCTGCAATGGACCAATTGAGAAGTTCTAAGTGGGATCGTCTTTGCGACCAATGCCAACAATTCACTCTCTGCTACTGTGGTAGGCGTTTACCGGCAGGTATGTTCATCAGACAACCTCGGAACTGCCGTGGTATGAAGGGATCAAGGGCCGAACCGGGTAGCCCGCGCCACCGCAGTCGATGAGCCGAGGCTCTCGCCGTCTCGCGCTGTCGTTGGCGTCACCAAGGCCGACCGAGACCGGACAACCGCGGGTGCAGCAAGTGGAGAGAAGAAGGGCAGCTTTCCCCTCTGTCAGGCGGCTTCTTTCTCCCATTCTCTCTCTTTTTGAACTCCCTGTGGGACCAATTGCAACTCTCACGACCATGTCCAGAGCCCTGCTTTCGAGATGCGCCCGGCAGAGCGCCCCAGCACTGCGGGCCGGCGCCAGGCGAAACTACGCAGCCGCTGCGTCCTCTGCGCCACCTTTTGACTGGCAAGACCCTCTCAATGCGAAGAACCTCTTGACGGAGGAGGAGCTGGCCATTTCAGAAACGGCGGAGAAGTATTGCCAGGAGCAATTGCTGCCCAGGGTCCTTCGTACGCACCGCACCACCCACAGTCCCTCCCCCGCTTGGCTTCAACCCACTCTCGTCACCCCAACGCGCCCTTCCCCAGTCTCTGCACCTTTCCGAACAGCCGCTGACTTCTCCTTGGACATCCTACAGAGGCCTACCGCGATGAGAACTACCACCGCGAAATCCTGAGCGAGATGGGCGAGCTCGGCCTGCTGGGCGCCACGATCGACGGGTACGGCTGCGCCGGCGTGTCGACGGTGGCGGGCGGGCTGATCACAAAGGCGGTGGAGCGCGTGGACTCGGGCTACAGGTCAGGCATGTCGGTGCAGTCGTCACTCGTCATGGGCGGGATACACGAGTTCGGCACGGCCGAGCAGAAGGACAAGTTCCTGCCCGGCATGGCGAGGGGCAAGATCCTGGGCGCCTTCGGCCTGACGGAGCCGAACCACGGGTCCGACCCGGGCAGCATGGAGACGACGGCGCGGCCTCACCCGGACAAGAAGGGCTACTACCTCCTCAGCGGCTCCAAGACGTGGATCACCAACAGCCCCATCTCCGACGTGTTCCTGGTGTGGGCCAAGCTGGCGGAGACGGGCAAGATCCGAGGGTTCCTCGTCGAGCGCGACGCCTGCCCCCCGGGGACGCTCGAGACGCCCGCCATCAAGCACAAGACGGGCCTGCGCGCCAGCATCACGGGCATGATCCACCTGGACGGCGCGCCCGTCGCCCACGAGATGATGTTCCCGGAAATCGAGGGTCTGCGGGGCCCCTTCTCGTGCCTCAACAGCGCGCGCTACGGCATCGCCATGGGCACCGTCGGCGCGCTCGAGGACTGCATCGAGCGGACGAGGGCCTACGCGCTCGAGCGCCGCCAGTTCAAGAACAACCCCATCGCGCGGTACCAGTTGGTGCAGCGCAAGCTGGCCGACGCGACCACGGACGCCGCGTACGGCATGCTGGCGGCCATCCAGGTCGGGCGCCTCAAGGACGAGGGCAAGGCGACCCCCGAGATGATCAGCATGATCAAGAGGCAGAACTGCGACCGGGCGCTCGTCAACGCCCGGGTGCTGCAGGAGGTGTTTGGGGGCAATGCCGTCAGTGATGAGTATGGTATCGGCAGGCACGTTGCCAACTTGTTCGTCACGCAGACTTATGAGGGCCAGAGCGATATTCACAGTAAGTTGGGCCCTGGTGTTTCTCGTTCTTACTTTTCCTCTTTCCCTCCGTAATGGATTCGCTAATGCGTTCATACAGGCTTGATACTGGGCAGAGCCATTACTGGTATACAGGCCTTTGTCTAAGAAGATGGTAACATACTTGCACACGATTCGAAAATGCGCCGGTTCTGGTATGTAGCAATCAGTTCGTATATATGCTGCCCATTATAGATGCCATATCTGTGCCCAGGTGAGAGAGACGGCTGAGTGAGGAAGCTCGGTGTACTCCATTGTAGATCATCCAGCAGGAAGTGAAGCAACAGCTCGAGCCTTCTTCTACCTTGCGATTCGCAAATCTAGAGTTTGTAAGTCCGGAAATCTGTAGACAGCTTAGACAGGTTTCCACGTGGTTCAACACAGGATTTGAAAAATCATCCCGTCCTGCCTCCGGGACCTTTCCCGGCCATGCCGGCTCACGATCGGAGCGAGCCGGGCCCCCTTTCATCGATCCATCCCTGAACCCCTGACTTTAGCGCCCCTGGCGACCTGACTGATCGACGTCATTTTTTGAGCTTGACGCTCTGCTATACATGGTCGAGCATGCCAGGATGTCGCCCTTACCGGCAGACAGGGCAGATAGGATGTTAATGGGTTGGGGTTGGCGTGGATCCCGGAAGGAAGAGGCAAATGGCGAAGGCTGAGAAATCAACAATCAGACCTGCTCAGGCCCAGACCAGGCGATAGGACAGTTGAGTGGTGGCGGTGCTAATCTACCTGGGTGCTATTGTGAGTGGCGTACTATTTGTGCCAAATCCGGGTATGGGATACTTGGCCACGTTTGTGAATTGCTGCAGCCCTAGCGGGTGAATGTTTGTTTTCAGGTGTTCAGGTGCTTTTTGGGCTGCAAGAATGGCTGCTGCCCAGGGTGTGTTCAGACTGTCCAGGAAGATGGGGCCGTGCTTTCAGGCCAGGCCAGGTCAGTCCACTGAGGCCTTTCTGCCATTCACTTTCAGGCATTGGGCAGGCGTCTTCTTTGTCCCACTTGCTTGGGCCCCATCCACTTGCAGCCAGCGCCTGTGCCTCTGTGGTGCTTGCCCAAGCGTGTCGGCAGGAGGAACTGGGCAGCACAACCCAACCCACCTTCCGTGACTGCCTGACTGACTCTTCTCCGATTTTTCTCATCCCCCTACCATACCCACCGTACCATGCCCTGCCCGCCACAGTAGTAGTAGACTTTGCCGCCCATCACCGGACAGCTTCTTTCTCGCTCCCGACTTTCACTGTAATCTGCTCCCGAACACCCAAGACTACGATACCATCACCTCACCCCGCCACATCACCCGCATCTTGTGAGTCGAGCCTGCAAACCATCCAACCTGCACACCTAGCCTGCACACCTACCTGCCTGCATCCAGACGACCACGATTATCACAATCACCCGCCTGCCTGCCTGCCCCCTTTGATGATTCACTGACCCTCTGCGTGTTTCCAACTGCTGACCCGAGTTAAAACACGACCTGCAGCCCGTCGACTTCTTTCTTTCTTCCAATCTCAATCACCCGCCACAACCAACCACTCCGAGGACACCAACCTCCTACATCCACAACCTCAACAACCCACACAAAATGGCTCTGAAGCGAATCAACAAGGAACTCACAGACCTGGGCCGGTATGTTAATCGCCCATTATCCCTTTGGTCATTGTCTCGTCGCTCTCGCAGCCCATCGTCGCACGCTGCAAGGTGGGGTGTTTGCTGCTACTGCTCTGCTGCTGTTGCTGCTCTGAGCGGGGCATCTGCTGCGAGCAGAACACCATCAACCCTCAGCCTTGTAGTATCCACGATGCGAACAAACTCGGCAGAAGAGACAACAGGAGGCCAGACGAGTTCAAAACCCACGCAGGAACCACGATGCTGACATTTCATCGATAGTGACCCTCCCTCGTCATGCTCCGCTGGTCCCGTTGGAGAGGATTTGGTACGCACTGCCCCTCGCCTTGTTACCCGATAAGCGCCTACACCACTCGCAATCGAGCGAGCCTGGCACGCGACCCATCCCGCCGGCAGCATCGATCATCTGGGCCTCTTTTTACTGACGTTTCTCTGGCATCCAGTTTCACTGGCAGGCGACAATCATGGGACCTGTAAGTTGACCTCCACACTACTTTTGTCCTCGATGCCACCTGTTCGAGACACCATCCCGGACACCTGTCCCCTGACTCGGGCTGGCCGTCGAACGGACCTCCTCACCTTGAGCTCGATCCCCTCTAGCCAGACATGTCGCTGACCATGGCCTCACAGAGTGACTCCCCATACTCGGGCGGCGTCTTCTTCCTCGCAATCCACTTCCCAACAGACTACCCTTTCAAGCCTCCCAAGGTCAACTTCACCACCCGCATCTACCACCCCAACATCAACAGCAATGGAAGCATCTGCTTGGACATTCTGCGAGACCAGTGGTCCCCAGCCCTGACCATCTCCAAAGGTATGCAGGCATCGTGCTTGAACTCCCCCAAAGGCCTCGAATAGCCAGAACTAACCCCGCTGCAGTCCTGCTCTCCATCTGCTCCATGCTGACCGACCCCAACCCCGATGACCCTCTTGTTCCCGAGATCGCACACGTGTACAAGACGAACCGATCTCAATATGAATCGACTGCCAGGGAGTGGACCCGCAAGTATGCCATCTAGCTTTCCTCCAACTCCAGGGGGACGGCTTTGCGTGGTGTGTTTGTGAGCTTTGGAGATGGTGGACGCATGGCGAGCATGAGGGGATTGCTGTGTCATCCCCTTGGGCTTGCGGTAGATCAACATCAATACGGACACGTTTTCCTGCACTTTTTTCTGTGGCTGGCTGCTGGCGTTGCATTCCGAGTGACTGATTCCGGGAGAGGACCGGCTTGGTTGACGATTTGGGTCACGTTCTTCTCTTAACGACCAACACACGAGGCTGTGGGAGAAATGCTCTGCATACAGATAGTTAGACAGCAAGGGAAGAGACGCGGGTATTATGACATGAGCAACAGGTCCAGGTGCAGCAAATCCTGGTGCTTGCGAGGATCACATGTGATGAACTCTGGTATCCTGCTGGAGCACTCTCTGCAGCGACTGCCATGGCTTCTTTTGTCATGTTCTTGGCCATTCCAAGTGCTACCTCCCAGAGCACATCTCAGATCAACAAAGGTTGATATCAAAGTTCTGTAAAATCTTCACGGTGGACTGTCATCACACGTAGTGCATAGTCTCTGGTTTTCCGTCCGGGAAGTGTTTCCCAGTAGACTTTGTGGGAACTCGGGATATATACACCAATACGAGCAGAAACTAGCAACTCTTTGACAAAGCTGGTTCGAGTTGGGCCATCCTGCTTCTTGCTGGCATAATAGAGGCAGGCGGCGATCTCTAAGGGGCACGGCAGAGACCTACGAGGTCATCCTCAACCATCCTCAGCCGTGCAGCAGGCCTGGAGGCCAGGGGGATAGCTCCTCAAGAGGTGGCCAATCAACAGGGAGCAAGAACAACAAGTGCAAGCTCCCAAGGCAAGTGGTCAGGCAGTCTTGAAGTGATGAAAAGGAGAGACTATGGCGAATGGGCGGCTGTGGGTCATGGTCATGGGTCTAGCCACCGCACTGCGTGCTTCAGTTTGGCTGTTACAAGGGGGACTGGCACATTTGACATGTCTCAGCTCTATTGTCCTTCTTTGGACAGGCAGCTAACTAGGACAAAGATGTCGTGCATCGTGTTCATAGGGGGATGGAGCATATCACGGCCAGGATGCTGCAGGGGGGCTAGGTAGCGACCTAGGTACCCACACGCAGAGGACCGGCAGCAGCGGCAGGCAGAAAGAGGAAGAACCATCAGTGGTACTGTGATCCAGTCGTCCTCATTTGACAGCAGGCGTTCCTCTTTCTTCTGCTGGGCTGGCTTCATACTGGCCAACTGAGTGGTTATATCTCGGTGGCTGGTTTGTGTTGGGTTGGGTGCCTACGGCTTGTGTAGGCTTCGATACAGAGACCCACATTCATAGGCTCTCAGCTGTGCATGAAGTCGTTCACCAACTCTTGTAGAGACAGCTGAGGACTGTGACCTGGGGGTAGGAGAGTCTGGGGGCGGCCATGACCAGGTGTCGACTACCACCTGCCTGACGACGACGAGGATGCTGTCGCTTCTGAGCGAGAGAATCATCCACGGACACTCTTGCCTTCTACCCCTTTGCGAGTGCTGTAAGGCTATGTGAGATCTGGGCTGGGTAGCATGAGTTACACATCTCGTCTTTCGCTGGTCTTTCTTTGCCATCTCTCATTGTGAAAGTGGCACACAAGACCCTGCTACCACTTTAAGGGCGAGCTGGAGGCTCCCTTGAGATATTTGCTTTGGTAAGGTGAAGATCATTCGTGTGGACCAGAACAATGCCATCAGGAAGAACTGTGTTGAGCTGTGGTGGCTATGCACATGGATGACCTGCTCCGAAGATGTTGGATCCTCATTCGGGATGTGATGATTATATATCAAGAGGAGCCACCCGGTACACTTGACTGCTACATCGTGGATGGGTGTCACAATTAACTTGTATTCGGTTACCAACTCATTTAGCAAGCCCAGTAACTCTTCCTAAGAAAGCTTCACAATACAACATGTGACCATCGTTTCACTGAGAACCTAAATTATGCTCAATCATCACACCCTTCATCATAGCTCGCTCCCTCGTGCCTGCTTTCCCTCGTCCTAACTGCTCTCCATACCCGATCGATCAGCTATGGCGCATTGTAGGTAGATGGAGAGACTTCTGAAAAGTATTCTGGGGTCAAACTCTGGGCCAGAGGTCCGGCTGAAAAGTAGGCACACAATGAGGCTCTCGGGCTGTGGTAGCAGGTGTTTATGTCACCATCCTACAATAGCACACATGCCTTTGAGCATCATGATGTTGATCATCACATTCGACGGGTGCCAGAAGTCTTGTTCTTTTACATGTTTTCACACAATTCTTGGCATTATGGTTCTGAAAGTGATGTCTTGACATGGTCATTTGTTGCCGGAAGCAGTCAGGTCATGATCTGGAATTTCGGGATGAATGAGAATTTGGATAAGCGCTGGGAGACACAAAAGGGAGAATATTCTGTTCTCGAGCTTTCCTTGTGGCATCTTTATCAGGTTGGGCCAGACTGAGCTCAGAGTGAGAGTTGGTGATCTACACATACTGGTCAGAGGTTGTTTAATTATGAGAACGGGTATTCACACCTGTGAAAACAGATGGTACACCGGTACATCACTCGGGCCACACACCTAACACCAACATATCAAACAATTATGTTGCCCATATAAGGACTAGGTTTATGAATCAAGTGTATAAAATGGGTGTATACATGTTGAGTATGTGGGTGTTTGGTGTGTGAATTGGGCGTGAGTAGTGTTGGTAATGTACCGGTGTATCATCTGGTTTTGCAGGTGCGAATATCTGTTCTCTCAATTATGACTTTCTTGTTGTGATGGCCGAGAAATAACATGCCAGTAGGCCCTCCAGCTTTCTCTCGGACGGAATGGGGCACCAAACACATGTCAAAATAGTTAGAGTGGTGTCTCCAACAAACCTGGTGCAAGCCGCTCTTCAAAGCCGTTTGGGTAACTTAATGGCTGCCATTGCAATGTCTACACTGTCAAGGCCCGAAGACAGGGAATAATGTCCCACTTTTCAGTCTGCATTTGCACTTTCCCACTCCGAGCAAGAACTTAGGCCACCTAATGAATATACGTGCCCATTCTCCAACCCAAGCAAGCATTCCGTCCAAATGTATGTGCAAACCATTCCAGCTTTACCGACGACATAGGTGCATAGTGTAACTGACTCATCCTGTCCTCTGGACAAGTATTGGGCTTCAAACAGTGTCATTCTTCTCAGGGCCTCCCAGGTCAGTCACTGGGCTTGTATGCCTGATTTCCTGTCTTTGGTTCCCGGAGTCATTCAGCAGTGAATCAAGGCATGCCCTCTGCTGTCTCAGGGTATGCTAGCACCTCCGGAGAATTTCATCCTGTACACACGGTTCACAGGTACTGCCTCGGAGGTAAGAGACACCACTGGTGCGGTGCTTTGTCAAAGTTGCTTTTCAATGGTCTCAATCTGGATGAACTACTCACCAAACCTGAGTGAACACAGTATGCCCAAAACAGGGGATGGTGACTTGTTCTGATGGGGATCCAGCAAGAGGATGGGAGGCAGTTCAGAATGATGCTGTCTAGACGTCTTGTGTTTTTCTCGTTTTTCTTTCCTTTTCTCTTCTCCGATAGCTTGCCAGCACCTAAGCAGGGGATTGTGACAAAATCACCTTCCTGCGGTGTACTCTTGTTTGATTGTGATTGTTCAGAACTTGGGTGCTGTGCCTGCTTACATCAAACTTGGTATCCACTGCAGAGCACATATGGAGGAGAAAGACGACACGGCGAATGCACTCGGGACGATCTGTAGGTTTAACAGCTGATGTTCATGCCCAATCTTCGTACTATGAAGATTTGAGTCCTGACATGGATTTAATTACTGCTGCAAATTAAGCATGCCGGCCAAAAGACCATAATAACCAATCTGCCCAGATTGGCTATCCAGCAGTATATAAGAGCCGTACCGTCACAAGTCCCAGACACTCATATGGTAGGTATACTTCGCTGGAACGTGGGCCCAGTCAGGAAGGGCCATGCAGAAATCGTACACAATATACTGGTAAGTCTGGTACACTTGAACGAGCCGTAAGAAGATCAAGGCTGAGATTAAAATTATTATTACAATTGACCTAGAAGCGCTGGCCACCTCCAATTCAGTCCGTCCATCATGTTAGCCACTCGTCTCTGAAGGTTCTAGCCACAGTTATTTAAACAGGAATAGCATCAAGACTTCTCAAGTCTTACGGATCAGCAATATAAAGCCCTCCGCCCATAGGTTATTCTTGGATAATCTATTCAAATTTATGCCCATATTGTCACGAATCCATGCTCAATTAGTGATTGCCTAGGTAGAGTTGGCTATTCCTTGCTGATGTGCTTCGGGACCGGATCGAGAACGCATAGTTGATGAGATGAGACTCCATGCCCAATGCTGCTTGTCGCAAGTGAGATCTGAACCCCGTCTGCTACCGTCCATCAAATCCTGCGTCACTCAACCGTGACTCACGGTTGAAGAAACACCTGGCTTCAAATGCTGTCGCAGCGATTGACCGGCCCGGGGACACCGGAATCCACAGAACGCGCCTAACCAAGTGAGGGAGAGAGTGGGACGTCAAAGGACCGTGCCGTAGAACAAACATCAGCCCTTAAGGGAAACACATACTTGACAGAAGTTTGGGAAGCACCGTGCCCGGGCCTCCTGAATGGTCACTTTTGACTCAGCAAAGCCATGGGATCCGAAGTATCACGGTCAACTTCTGCAGGCCGAAGCGTCGGGAAATAGCCGACCAGTGATAGTGACACAGTCATGTTGTATGTCGTGATGGTAGGGCAAGGAGGCAGTAGTCCCACTCGAGACTCAGCAAGCCACTCACACGATGGTCCACAATATCATTAGCCCCCAGTTAGATCTCATACGAGGGTGGGATGGGCAACGGGCGGTGATGGAATCACCAGAAGATCGGTCCAAACAGCGCCAGTCAGCAAACGGCCACCCCCGTGGCGATGGGATCACTTCCGGGAGCAATCACGGAGTGCGATACGTGTATACGGATGCGTCAAGGGGGCGGGCTCCCGAATCATCGGTCGTGATTTTCTCTTGCATCCGCCACCCGGAGATCGTTTGGAAGATCAGCCTTTTAAGAGAATGATAGGACCAAATATCGGGCCAAACCATAATGAGCATCTGGTCCCGCATCCAGCCTCGGTGGCAGTGATTGGGTGTGCAGCCGGGCAGCTGCGAACAGCGAGATCAGCATCAAAAACCCAAAGCAGGTGAGATCGGGCCAAACAAACTAAAGCATGACCGCTGGCCAAACATACGAGAAGGCTGAGAGTCAGACATCCGGCTCAAAGCCCTTTTCGGGCTTTGGAAACATAGCCTTTGCTCGGACGCTGGCATTGGTTGCGTCCGCCTGCTGGGATGATACAAACCAAACTCAAAGCGCGTGGAAGACTTGAGACGATAAAGGGACTTGAACACTATTCCCACGTTGCGGTCCAACTGATAACGACACCCAATCGCGAGGCTTAGCGAACACACGACAGTCTGATGGGAGTGCAGGGTGGCGAGCAGACCGTGGGCCGCACAAATGTGATGCCGTGCCAAGTTCGATTCCTCAAATCTGTGCTCCGCTTGGAGCAATGCTCAGAGCGCAATCTCGCTGTGGTGGCTGCAGTTCTCGTTCGTGGATTGAGGACTGATACTTTCGATGCAGCCTGGGGTAAAAGGAAACTTTTTGATGTACTCTTGAAGGACAAAACCGAAGAGGCATAGATCCCGACGCCTGGTTCCGAGAACTCACGGGCGGTTTATTTAGAGAACCCTTGCAGAGTCCCGCGCCCATTGAGCATGACCGAGGCCTTCAAGCGTACCACTGGGACACTCGAAGACACTAGATATTTTCAGCAGTCGCAGCGCCTCAAAGTTGGGAGACCCATGTGTACTCGTGTCCCAAGCTAGCCCAGGAGAGCGAAGCCGTTCAAGTACGTGGAGTTGTGGGTCTAGACAACTTGAGCATTTGACCCAGCCCTGAGATCTCCTCACGAACCAATAGATTCCACTTGGTAATATCGTCCCGAGGGTTGCATTCGATAGCGTGCATGTTCTGGTAGTTATTGACCGGGTCTTGGAGCACTGAAGAGAGGATATAGACGGTGATATTGTCGCCTCCCGGGAGAAGTGTGTCGACCGGAGATTAAGCTTCAAGCGAAGCAATTGACATATGCAAGGTCTATTCTTGGGTGGATCTCTCCAGGGATCCCCACACCAACCTGCTGCCGACTGGGGCGTGGGAGAAATCACGGAGAGTTTGAGTCGTCGACACGGGACGGGAAGCGGGGTGTGGGCGTGTGACCCGCTGGGCAGGACTGCCAATCGCAGATCGTGACTGACGAGGCTGGAGGAGAGCAGAGGGTGTGGCGTCGAGTCGAGTACGCGAGCAAGGAGTTGATGTGGGCTGGTCGTGCTGTCGTGGTGCTATGGACAGCAAGAAGTCGCCATCGAAGCCAGAGAGAGGGTGTGTCAGAGTGTCTGGAAGGAATCTTGGCGGTTTGGGCTGGGCCGGGGACCCAGGCGTGGCTCTGCTAAGTCAGCAGGAACCGACCCGCAATGTTCGACAATGAAGCTCCGTGATTGGTTCCAGCTGGGGTTCCGTCAGACTTGTCGGTTTCCGCCCGTTTGGCCCGTGTCGCAGGCTGAGTTTCGTCAGGGGCCGCCCCAAAGTCCACCACAACCCAACTTCGCCAGCCGCCCACCCCTGCCCACTTCCACTCCCACTCCCACGGCTCGACTCGCCCTTCGTAATCCCCTCCCCCCATTCGGACGCGCCCAGGCTGTGCTACCACAAGAATGCAAGGCCCTGATGAAGCACATGTGCCGCCATCCAGGCCTCCTGGCACGAACCGCAGGAGCAAAATCGTTCGATAACCCACCTTTCAAGGCCCTGTCAAACCGGTCGATCAACCCCAATCGCTGACGAACGAGGGCTCCCAAACACGGCTCTGCCGCTGACGGGAGACGGTGTCGGTATCACTCTAGAACGAGATGACGACGCTCGCCTCCTAACGTGCGCCTCGTTGTCACGCTGCGTTGTGCAACCCTCGGATGCTGCCACTTGTGATGCAAATGCAATGCCATCGAACCCGTGCCTGGGATGATTACTAGCCTGGGACGGTTAGCCTGGTTCATGAGCGAGAGCGAACTCCTGTCTGTCTGTTTGTTTTGTGGAGGGCAGCAGGTGAACATGACAGGAACAGAACAGACACACCTGCCCTGCCGAACAGAGTAATCGGAACAGATGCCAAAAGCTTCCACCGGACTGGAGATGGGTTCCAACAGTCCGATGAGGCGGTGATGGACTGACAGTGACTCCTTGCATCTGCTTCTTGGCTTCTTGGCTGCGGCTTAACGCTGAGTTTATCGACCTCCTTGCTTGGGAGTGGGCCGCGTGGTATCCCGATTGAGGCTACCTCTGTTTCGACGACGCTTCCCAAGACGACCTCAGGCACCACAAAGCAGCACAGCAGCACAGCTGGGCGGCTCGCGGAGCCTCACCTTGCCTGTGGTGGCCGCACCCCTTGGGGTGTGCGTGACAAGCCCCCCACCGCGGCGGTCCGTCGCCTAATGCACCCGTCAGTCTGTGTGCCGGGCCAAGGATCATGGCCCATCCAGCCCATCTCCTGTCCTGGCAAAGCTGCCAGGGCCCTCAGACATGTTCGTTACACACCCTCCTCGCGTTCGAGGAGGTCCAAGATCAGTGACCCCCCTACAAGCCCCCTCCTCGGGCCCCTTTTGCCTGCTTCGACTGGCTTCGAGTCTTGGCCCATTCCGTACTTCTCTGGCTTCGACTCCACCAGGTTTCTACTTCATCTTATCTTCCCATTGCCATTCCGACATCGTGCGTGCCTCGCCTTCTCGCCGTACTATCAGGTATCATCCTGTCTTTCTCACTCGGCGATCTTCCTGTTCCCGGCCACAGACCAGCAGTGCTGTCTAGACAGTATTCCACGGACGCTGTCCTGCCCCAAACCCACTATACCTAGCCTGGTAATAGCTGGATCTGTCTGCTACATGAGAAAGCGCAGATAACAGGCATAGCGCGCAGGTATGATCTACAAGATGATCCACTCTGTTTCTGGTCGAACACCCTTGGCGTGCTTCATAACCCGATCACATCCCGCCGCACTTCCCTTCCACGCCTTTTCTTCCCACCTGCCACACTCAATCCTCTTCTTCTAGCCAGGTTCTACCACCTGTTGCTGTACAGTTTGCTGATCATCCGTCGTATTCTTGCGGCCGCAGTAGACATCGTTCACGCTCAGGATAGACGCGCGGTTCATTTCCCGACTGTCTTTTATGTATCACTTTTGCTAGTTCAGCAGGCTCTGAATATTCCGTCGCTGGGCATCGACAGTTGAAAACGATTAATAGTATTGGGACGATTGGCACGGGCATTATCATTGACGCCTTCGACGATCAATACGACGCCATCACAGTGGAGGACGAGTAGGAAGCTTCGGATTTCGGTTACGGGTGGGCCTGCGAGGAGTCTTCGGACAGTCTGCCAGGGAGAAACCGATATCTAAGACGACGACAGTCAACAAGATCCCACAATGAGCGACTTCTACGGCGACTCGAGGTATTCGGCGGGCTATGAGAAGCAGTCGGAACGGTCACGATGGACGCCACTCACGAGGATGTTGTTGTCGGGTGAGATGACCCAGGAGAGGCAAAAGGAGCTGTCATCAAGAGAAAAGTTCGACCGGTGGATGGTCAACGAGGGTTACCGAAGATTGTACGTGCTCGCCTGGGGCGGTTGATGAGTGTGGGTATCTCCGTTGCATGCGAAGCTAACATGTGGCACAGTTTCGTCTTCGTCTTCGCTGTTCTGCACGCCATGGTGTTCGCATTTGGCTTCGTCAATTACGCCGTGAAGGACAACCTGCAAGTTGCTCGGGACACCTTCGGGCCAACGTATATGATTGCTCGTGCGGCGGCTTTGGTGCTCCATTTCGACGTGGCGATGATCCTGTTCCCGGTGTGCAGGACCTTCATCTCCCTGGCGCGTCAAACGCCACTGAACGGCATCATCCAGTTCGACAAGAACATCACATTTCACATCACGACCGCGTGGTCCATCTTCTTTTTCAGCTGGGTCCACACCATTGCTCACTGGAACAACTTTGCTCAAATTGCCGCCAAGAACAACCTCGGCATCTACGGTTTCCTGCTGGCAAACCTGGTTTCTGGTCCCGGCTGGACTGGCTACATCATGCTGATTGCTTTGACTGGCATGGTCATCACCAGTGTGGAGAAGACACGTCGGGCCAACTATGAGCGATTCTGGTACACCCACCACATGTTCGTCATATTCTTCCTGTTCTGGTCATTCCATGGAGCATTCTGTATGATCCAGCCGGACGTAGCTCCGTTCTGTATCTCTGTTGGCACACAAGCCATCGGTGTCTTCTGGCAGTACTGGATGTATGGAGGCTTCATCTACCTGGCCGAGCGTGTCGCCCGTGAGATGAGAGGACGACACAAGACCTACATCTCCAAGGTCGTGCAGCACCCCAGCAACGTTTGCGAGATTCAGATCAAGAAGGAAAACACCAAGACGCGGGCTGGCCAGTACATCTTCTTCAGCTGTCCTGAGGTTTCGATCTGGCAATACCACCCTTTCACCCTTACTAGCGCTCCGGAGGAGGACTACATCTCGATTCACATGCGTGTGGTCGGCGATTTCACCCGCGAGGTGTCGAAGGCATTGGGTTGCGAGTGGGATAAGAAGGACAAGGGATCCAACGTGGTTGGTGTCAACAGCGACAACAGCGACGTCGACCCGGCCCTCCGCCGCGTGCTTCCCCGAGTCTACGTCGACGGCCCCTTCGGCTCCGCATCCGAAGACGTGTTCAAGTATGAGATCTCAGTGCTTGTCGGTGCCGGTATTGGTGTGACGCCATTTGCCTCTATCCTCAAGTCTATCTGGTACCGCATGAACTACCCTCAAACCAAGACCCGCCTGGCCAAGGTGTACTTCTTCTGGGTCTGTCGTGATTTCGGCTCGTTCGAGTGGTTCCGGTCTTTGCTCCTCGCCATCGAGGCCCAAGACGTCGACCAACGCATCGAGATTCACACATATCTCACGGCCAAGATCAAGGCCGATGATGCGACCAACATCATGATTAACGACGCCAACGCCGACAAGGACGCTATCACCGGTCTGCGTGCCCCGACAAACTTCGGCCGGCCCAACTGGGATATGATCTTCCGAGGTATCAGGAAGTTGCACGCGCCAGCCGAGGCAGGTGTGTTCTTCTGTGGTCCCAAGGGTCTGGGTAGCTCGTTGCACATTTACTGCAACAAGTACAGCGAACCTGGGTAAGTTTCCTCATCAACTGTATGCGTACCGTGGAAACATTACTGACTCCATAACCAGATTTGCATTTGTATGGGGCAAGGAGAATTTCTAGACACCACTTCTTCATGTTCCAATATTAATACCCATATACATGCGCATATATCCACGGTGCAGGAAAGACCACCGCCGCTGGCCGAGGATGAACCAGCCACGCACATCAAACACCTTCTAATTATCGGCGCGCCGGACGCAACTTTCATTCGGAGTAATCTGGTTGGCGAGATTGCCTTTGAGCGACCATCTCAAAAACTCAACTTGGAGTCAGGACCAGCTAGGGACAGCTTGCGGGGAGCAGTGCCTACCAATGGCTGCCCAGGCGGATACACGGACTGGCTTCAAGAGGTCAGCGCGTACGACGAGCAACACGACGAGACGATGCCTTGGGGGAAAGAAGGTGGAAGGAGGATGTGTTTTCTGAGTCACAGGAGGATGAGATGAGTCTCCACGTCCACGGACGGGTGAGAGGCAAAAAGGAAGATGTCGTGCATAGCTTGCGTGCTGATAATACTAGAAATCATCGCGATTATGACGTCCCGCTCTGTTTGCGGTCGACGACCTGGGAGGCCGCTAGTCGCCTACCCTTTTTTTGCTATTCATTTTGTCTAGCGAGTATCTTACGAAAATAGAAGCTGTATATGATTCTTACATTCACCCATGGGCCGTCTTCCGAACTATCTGTGACTGCATGCATGTATGACATGCATCCGTTTTGATCCAGTAGGGTTCCAGCCTTCCCACAGACTCTAATATCATAGCCAATATCACGCCGCCTCATAACGCCCTGGGCTCTTTTTCCGAAGCCGTTAGAGACAGACGTACGTACGCCACACCTGGAACAACGCCGCACAAGTCGATCCACCGTGATAAACCAGCTCCCGAGACAGCATATCTCACGCTCTAACACAGGCATGAACCACTGCCTCCCCCCAAAATCAGCCTTCCGTTCCCACCAATCAGGCACCAGCCCGCGGGTAGGCTGGGCCTGCCTCGTTTCACCGGGGACAGCCCGGATCGCCAAGTTCGACCAGGCTGGACGTCGGGCGGCTAGGCTGCACGGCACACACCCCCCAGCCTGGCGCCGCCGTCGAAACGCGAAAGGTCTGGGATCGACGAAAAATCGTACCATTTTTTCTTTCTTCTACATCATCATACCCTCCCCTTTCCCCCTTTATCTTTCTCGTGGATCATTCCGCGGGGGGCATTCCACGTGGACGGAACGTTCGGGCTGCTCGGGCTGGTGCGAGGTGGTCGTTATCGCACTCCGCGAGGCCGATGATGTTGCGAATCGCGGGGTTATCTTGTCTTATATTCGTCGGAGGGTGTGTATGGGGTTCACTCGCCTGCCTGACTAGCTGACTACATGATAGCCTGCATGACGGTCGAGTATGAGGCTCTCCCTGGTCGTTGCACTCTGCGAGGGAACTACCTGTTCGTGATGATAATGCCTGTGGAGTTTGGCACGTGAACGCCCCCCGAACCCGTGGTCTGTGTTGTCTCTCCTATGCCTGCTTTTGGCAGGGCGAAGGCCGAGGCAGCCTATGGGCCGTTGTCATGCCACGAGACAGACCTTGGAACCCGTGTGCGCCGCGCCGAGAGGCTACCAAGGACACCCAAGCTCTCGCCCAGGAGCCCCTCCTGCCAGGCACTTTCCGCGTCCTCAGGCGCCTGTGGGGAGCCTCAAACGCTCGTCGGGCCACTTGGCCACCGGACTGGCGCAACTTTCCGGCCACGGCGTCTCTTGGGGGTTGCTTCTCTCTAGGGCTTGAGGTGCTTGTCTCTTGGTCTCCCGTCACGGCAAGAGTTTGCGCCAGCGCGGGTGCGGCTCTGCGTGCTCTTGGTGGCATTATGGCCTGATGAAAGGAGTCTTGGGTGCACTTATTAAGATTTCTGCCCACAGAGGTCGGGCGCATCCCTAAGGCAGGAAACAGGCTGTAGATCACACCCACACCGGATGGAGGCTAATGATCTTGGCTCCCACGGCGATGAGTGGGTGATTGATAACGGGCGACCTCGAATCTGGTATGGTAGTGGCCAAGTGTTCGTCCGTCGTTTCTTCCATTGATCTGCGTTGATGGAATAAGGCCAAGAACTTCGCTCACCCCCCTCCCCTTTTTGATATCACATTGCCATTATGTAGCCAAGCAGCCAAGAAGTGCTGTATATGGGAAGGCGGTTATAGTGGTGTGGCTGATGAATAGCGGGCGCTACATATACGCGCAGAAAAGAGTGAAAGAAACTCCAATTTTGCTCCAGTGGGCATAGGCATGCATGGCTATCTGCGGCAGTCAGAGAGAAAGTGTATCTCGCGGCTGTTTTGCCTCGAGCAGAATCGTCTCTCGCCGCACAGATTTTGACGCGCAGGACTGCTCGTAGGCGAGCGATTAGGTTTGTTTGCTCGCCAATCTCGAAATCGGTAACGGCGGCGGGAATGCAAACCGTCTGTTCTCGCTTCGGCAGTGTGACGTGTGGGTGATGAGTATGACTGAGTTCAGAGGAGCGTCAGCCGAACCTTGAGGCGTCGGCTTCTTGCATACCCATGGAATCTCAAGGTTGCGGGACGCCCAGACCGACGCATGATCTGAGCCAGATGCTGAAATGGCTTGCCTCGAGTCCTCTCGACTGGAGAAGGTTGACGGCTGCAGAGTGCGCTGAGTCACTCACCTTGATCCAGTCATGGAAGCAGCGCAGGTAAACAAATACCCATGAGTTCAATGTAGTCTCATTGCCTCCTCTTTACGGCGTTATCGGGTCATTCTGCACAGAATCGGAGCCTTTCGCACCAAGAGACCCACCGGGTCGGGACCACTTATCGACGGGATGGGGCGAGATTTTCATCGGAGCAGTTCATGACCGCCGGCGCCGGGGGAAGGATCGACAGAGGGCGCAGCCGCAGACCGGCAGGGACGTTATCGCTGCTTACCCACAACTAACGGCATTTACGTCTTGGCGGGCCGATCTGGGGTGAGAGCGACTTATCACCCGGCTGACAGAGCTGTCATTAGCTGCTTGGTGAGGGGACGGACAGATAAGGTAGGGAGACGCATAAAGGGAGGAACGTCCTTTCGTGGATTCGACGCCTTCGTGTGACCCCATTCGGCACGTTTCTGAGTCACCTTGCTGCTTTTCGTCGCGGTTCACAGTCCCATTGGGTCGCAGTATGAGCTCGACCCCAACTCCGGTTCAGGACCGTGGACATACGAGGAAATCGCCCGACCAACAGACTCTGCAGTCGGCGCCCGGAATCAGCAGCAGCAGCAGCACCCGCAGCATCATCATGCACTCCCCGGACCTGGCGACGGCCAAGGAGCCGCTCAACGTGGCGGGCACCGATGCAAAGTCCGAAGAGGCCGGGACGGTCGTGCCACAGGGCGCCGCCGTGGAGGCCGGGGGCGTCGACGAGAGGAAGCTGGTGCGCAAGCTCGACCTGTACCTGATCTGGTTGGTCATGAGCCTGTACGCCTTCAGCTTCCTCGACCGCGTCAACATCGGCAACGCGCGGCTGTACCATCTCGAGGCGGACCTCGGGCTCGTCGGCAACCAGTACCAGACGGCAGTGTCGATCCTCTTCGTGCCCTACCTCGCCTTTGAGGTCCCCTCCAACCTGGTCCTCAAGAAGTTCACCCCGCGCTACTGGATCGCCTTCATCACCACCGCCTGGGGTATTATTGCTACGCTGTCCGGGCTGGTGCAGAGTTACGGCGGGCTGATCGCGTGCAGGGTCCTCCTCGGCGCCGTCGAGGCGGGCCTCTTCCCCGGGCTGGCCGTCTACCTGACGCTCTTCTACACCAGGCACGAGCTCGCCCTGCGCGTGGGCTACTTGTTCGTGTCGGCTGCCATCGCCGGCGCCCTCGGCGGACTGCTGGCCTACGGCATCGGCCACATGGACGGTGTGGCTGGCTTGCATGGCTGGCGCTGGATTATGATTATCGAGGGCCTTCCAACGCTCTGTCTTGGAGTTGCCACCTTCTTCCTGCTGCCCAATGACGCGCAGTCCGCGTACTTCCTCAACGA
The DNA here is from genome assembly GCA_013364905.1 of Diaporthe capsici. Classification (NCBI taxonomy): domain Eukaryota; kingdom Fungi; phylum Ascomycota; class Sordariomycetes; order Diaporthales; family Diaporthaceae; genus Diaporthe; species Diaporthe capsici. Next base: position 573,026 of record WNXA01000017.1, read on the forward strand.
GGCCGAGAAAAAGGCCATGGTGGTGAGGCGCGCGAGGGAGTACGGCATGACTGCAAGTGCGCAGGAGTTCTCCAAAAGTGACATGATGATGGCGTTTAAGGACTGGAAGGTTTGGGCGTTCTGTTTTGCGCAGTTTGGGGCGGACACCATGCTCTACGGTAAGCCAGGTCAAGGCCCCGCCATCAGGAGATTGTGATGGCTGACTGGGTCTCACACAGGCTATTCGACGTTTCTACCAACCATCATTAATGGCCTCGGGAAGTGGACTCCGGCGCAAGTGCAGCTACTGACTATCCCGTGCTACTTTTTGGGCGCGACGACCTACATGTGTGTTGCATATTTCTCCGACCGTATCCAGAGGCGAGGTTTGTTCTGTGTCATTTTCGGATTCGTCAGTGTCATCGGGTATGGCCTCTTGATATCAGAAACGCCCTCTGGAGTGCATTACTTCGGCTGTTTTCTTGTTGCCATGGGCTTGTACGTTGTTGTTGGAATCCCTCTAGCTTGGGTAAGACTGTCCCTGCAGCCCTTGACCACCACGACTCTAGAAACTGATGACATATGACAGCTCCCGAACAATTGCCCACGGTATGGAAAGCGCACCACCGCAACTGGTATGCAGTTGACCATTGGCAATGCTTCCGGAGTCATGGCCCCCTTCATTTATGCGACGGCTGAGGGCCCACGATATATCAAAGGGCATGCGGTAACTCTGTCACTCGTGGGGATGGCGACTGTCATGTATGGGGTTATGTCTCTGTATTTCAGAAGCCAGAATAAGAGAAGGGAGGCCGGAGAAGTGCACACGGATCACCAGCACTTGTCAGACGACGAGTTGGCTGAGCTGGGTGACGAGAGCCATCACTTCCGCTATGTGAGGTAGCTGCTCGTATATCAGGCACTCGCAACTCTCGAGATGAAATCTTGCATGTCCTGTTATCTAGAAATATCTCACTCTCAGGAGACTCCATACCGTAACACAGCCAGGTAGAGTGGCCTGTGATTGAGGGATCTATGCTCTCCAAGCCTGCACGCTGCATACATTCTCTGTTGGCCGTGCTCTAATTCAATTACAGCTCAGCAGAAGTAGAAGGTGCATACCGGTAACCCATGATGGAAGGAAGCTGCACGGGATTGAATGCGGTAGCTGACGGTAGACCGACCACCCCTGTCGCTGATCGAGCCCCACTAAAACGTCCATTTCGTCGCGTCGCGCGACCTGTATTGAACGTTCCGCAGCGCGTCGACTTGGAGAAAGCTTGCGTGACATCACCAACTTTCCAGGCAGCCGAGCCCAGTTCTCCCAAAAGCTCTCCTACCCCCCTTTTACGCCCAGAATTTATCGCCTCATTCCCCGGAGAATCAGGTCTTTCATTTACACCACAGGAGAGGCGACATCGCAAACCGGCAGGATGGGAATCAAGCAACTCTTCTCCATCATCAAGGAGGAGGCGCCCGAGGCCGTCAAGGAGGGAGAGATCAAGAACCACTTCGGCCGCAAAGTCGCCATTGTAAGTCTTCAATGGCTCCTGTGCATTATTTCACATGGCTGATTATTTCCGCAGGATGCGTATGTAGACCGACGCGCAAGATCTGCGCTGCCCTTGCTGACAAAGTCACAGGTCCATGAGCATCTACTCCTTCCTTATCGCAGTCCGATCTGATGGCCAACAACTCATGAACGAGGAGGGCGAGACCACGTCCCACCTGATGGGAATGTTTTACCGCACCCTTCGAATCTGCGACAATGGCATCAAACCACTCTACGTCTTCGACGGCGCCCCACCAAAGCTGAAGTCGGGCGAGCTCGCACGGCGATACCAGCGGAAGCAGGAGGCCAACGAGGGCCTAGAGGAGGCCAAAGAGACCGGTACAGCAGAAGACGTGGAGAAATTCTCGCGGAGGACGGTCCGCGTGACCAAGGAGCACAACGCAGAGTGCCAGCGGCTGCTCAAGCTCATGGGCGTCCCGTACCTGATTGCGCCGACAGAGGCCGAGGCGCAATGTGCCGTCCTGGCGCAAGCGGGCAAGGTCTATGCGGCGGCCAGTGAGGACATGGACACCCTCTGCTTCAACAGCCCGATCCTGCTGCGCCACCTTACCTTCAGCGAGCAACGCAAGGAGCCTATCCAGGAGATCCACCTCGACAAGGTCCTCGATGGACTGAACATGGACCGCAAACAGGTGAGCGCCAATCAGTGGAGCCTCCCAGCTATCTATCATCTAATCTTTACTTACAATGCCTTTCTCCAGTTTGTCGACCTATGTATCCTCCTCGGCTGCGACTACCTCGACCCCATCCCCAAGATCGGTCCTCACACGGCGCTGAAGCTGATCCGCGAGCACGGCAGCCTCGAGAAGGTCGTCGAGTCGATCCAGAACGACAAGAAGGGCAAGTACGTCATTCCCGACGACTGGCCATACCTGGACGCGCGCGACCTCTTCTTCGAGCCCGATGTGCGGTCAGCCGACGACCCGCTCTGCGACTTCAAGTGGGACAAGCCGGACGTGGACGGCCTGGTGCAGTTCCTGGTCAACGAGAAGGGCTTCTCGGAGGACCGGGTGCGGTCCGGCGCAGGCAGGCTGGAGAAGAACCTCAAGAGCTCGCAGCAGAGCCGGCTGGAGGGCTTCTTCAAGCCCGTACCCAAGACGGAGGAAGAGCAGAAGGCGCACAAGCGGAAGCTGGAGGAGAAGAACGAGGAGAAGAGGAAGAAGCTCAAGGAGGAGAAGAAGGAGAAGGCCAAGGCCAAGGCGAAGCCCCGTGGCACCGCCTAAGTGCAGGGAGACCTGGTGCCGAGGTGGGCATGTCTTTTCTTGAGCCGTATGTGATGGGGATTTACGGGCCAGTTGCTTCCTTGCATGTTTCTGTTTTTTTCACACTGATACCGAGGGATACTTCCTTGAACAGGGGACAGGCGTTGCTACCGGAGTTTATCGTCGGAAAAGGGTATGGGAAGGCATCCCGAGCCAATGCGTCGAGACGCGGCAGATATGGCTAGGACAGCAAGCAGAGCTGTCGAACGAATAGCTACAAATTACCATGAATCTGCATGGCATGAACCGAAAGTCGTCCGTCTGAACGGCATGCTCTAACTCTAAACGACCTGACAGACCGGACAACATTGCAGCGCTGCAACATTGGGCATCGTCGAAGATAATCAAACCTTGCTGGCGGTGCTCAGGTGGCCCTGGTCGGAAATCCAGAGTCCGGGGTTGTGTTTAGCGGGTCCAGGGACAGTGTCCATCTCCTGTGGGCTGAGCCTCGGCTTTTGCCCGTTTGGGCTCCAAGCGAGGCCGGTCGCTGCGAATCACCCCTCGAACGATTGGCCGAACCACCCAAGGGTTGTCAATGATGTCAGGTTGGCCCCCCGGTTCAGGCTTTCACATGCCAGCTCACCCAGCGCGACGGGCCCGGGGAACGGGCTGCTTGATGGAGAAAAGGTTAGAAAGGCACATGACTCTGTCTAAAATCTGAGAGCTGCATTGGTGCAACACACCACCGGCCTGCCGCCGCTAGAAGGGAGAGGCAGGACCAGAAGGACTCTCCTGATGCAGTCTTTTCCCCATGGTCCCAAGGTTCCCCAGAATTGCCCCACGGCCCAGGGGGATGGACTACTGTAGCTGAGGGACTAAGTAGACTAGATGCTGTGTACGAGTAGGCCGACGATGGGACTTCTGTGTGGGGTGGGCAGGGGTCCAAGGATTGTCCTCGTGGCCCGTCTGCCCGTCTTCTCTGACGCTGGCGCTGCACTGCATCCCTTCCCTCCCGAGCATGTGATTGCTTTCCTGTCTTCCCATAGCCGACACTCTGGCCGCTGCTTTTTAACAGGAATGCGATAGGCTGACTGCTTAGACCATCCTCCCGGGCAACCTTTTTCTTCTCGTTTTCCTGGTGATCACTATCTTCTTCCTGAAACCCACAGCTTTCACAACAACCATCCAGTGACTTGTTCGCGTCCTCCTCTCTCGCCTCCGGATAGCATCGCCGTTCAAGATGTCAAAGACGTTCAGCGCCAACGACGTCGCGTCGCACAAGACGCCCGACTCTCTGTGGATCATTGTCGACGAAGATGTCTACGATCTGACAAAGTTCCAAGATGACCACCCAGGTAAGGCCTCAGAATCATCAGCCCACTCCAGCCAGTTCAGCCACGGCGCATCGACTGCACCCCCTGGCACTCCGTCCGCCTCGGTTGAACACGCTCGTCTAACCACAACACGCAGGTGGCAAGAAGATCCTCCAAAGAGTAGCTGGAAAGGATGCTTCTAAACAATTCTGGAAGTACCACAACGAGGGCATCCTGAAGAAGTACAAGGGGCAACTCCAGGTTGGCAGCCTCGACAGCAAGAAGGTGGAGGCGAAGCCTGCCGCAGAGCCAATGCCTGTCGCAGCGCCCAAGTCCGCCGCTCCCGCGAAGAAGCCGGTCACCCCCAAGGGCCAGGAGGAAGCCGAGGCGTTGGAGCCGTTCGGCGACCAGATCCCCTTCTCTGACCCAAGTTGGTACCAAGGAGTCAGTATCCCGCTCTCCTTGCTGTAGACTCGTCCGGGTTACCAGTCGCCAGTCGACCGAGTCTACCAGGTTGACTTCACCGCTGACATTGGAGTGTTGCAGTTCCACTCCCCCTTCTTCAACGAGACCCACGCCGCTCTCCGAGCCGAGGTCCGCGAATGGGTCGAGAACGAGATCGAGCCCAACGTCACCGAGTGGGACGAGAAGAAGGAGGTCCCGCCCGAGATCTACAAGGAGATGGGCCGCCGGGGCTACCTCGCTGGCCTGCTCGGCACGGCCTTCCAGAGCGACTACACTGATAACAAGATCAAGTCGGTGGCCCCAGAGCAGTGGGATCTCTTCCACGAGATGCTCATCACCGACGAGCTCTCGCGCGCCGGCTCCGGTGGTTTCGTCTGGAACGTCATCGGTGGATTTGGTATCGGCTGCCCGCCGCTTGTCAAGTTTGGCAAGAAGGCCCTCAAGGACCGAATTCTGCCCGGCATCCTGAACGGTGACAAGCGGATCTGCTTGGCCATCACTGAGCCGGATGCGGGCAGCGACGTCGCCAACCTGACGTGTGAGGCTAAGCTGAGCGAGGACGGCAAGCACTACATTGTCAATGGCGAGAAGAAGTGGATTACCAACGGTATCTGGTCTGACTACTTCACGACAGCCGTGCGGACGGGCGGCCCCGGTATGAATGGTGTTTCTCTCCTGCTCATCGAGAGGGAGGCCGGTGGTGTGTCGACGAGGAGGATGGACTGCCAGGGTGTCTGGTCATCCGGCACCACGTATATCACATTCGAGGATGTCAAGGTACCCGTCGAGAACCTCCTGGGCAAGGAGAATCAGGGCTTCAGAGGTATGCCACCAATTCCACTTGTCTATTCGTCCCTGTCAGTTAGCTAACACCATTCCCCAGTCATCATGACCAACTTCAACCACGAGCGCATAGGCATCATCATCCAGTGCCTACGCTTCTCGCGGGTGTGCTTCGAGGAGTCTGTCAAGTACGCCAACAAGCGCAAGACGTTCGGCAAGAAGCTGATGGAGCACCCGGTCATCCGGCTGAAGCTGGCGCACATGGCCCGGCAGATCGAGGCCTCGTACAACTGGCTCGAGAACCTCATCTACCAGTGCGAGAAAATGGGCGAGACGGAGGCCATGCTGCGCCTCGGCGGGCCCATCGCCGGCCTCAAGGCCCAGGCCACCGTCACCTTTGAGTTTTGCGCCCGCGAGGCCTCGCAGATCTTTGGTGGGCTGTCGTACTCGCGCGGCGGGCAGGGCGGCAAGGTCGAGAGGCTTTACCGCGATGTCCGCGCCTATGCCATTCCTGGGGGATCAGAAGAGATCATGTTGGATTTAAGCATGCGGCAATCAATGAGGGTTGCGAAGATGTTGGGAGGCATGAAGCTGTAGATAGTCGGGGGTGGTGGCAAGTTGGGTGGTCTGAAAGATGTGTTGAAGATGGCCCGTCTAAATGTGGCCGGTGGGCTCTGAGGGCATCAGATAGGCCCTGCGGATATAAGCCCCTGGGTCCCCTGGCGGCTGACATAACAGTCAACTCCTCGGGGATTATAGGCATGAGGGAGCTATGTGATATATGTATTGATGCATTTGAGACTAGATAAAGAAATATCATCTGTTACCTGATAGTTCTGAGTGTCTGATATCGAAACGGTAAACCATGCTTGATCTGAGTATGCGGAAGCAAAGATTGCTATCAGCTAACAGATGAAGCTTCTTTGTCTTGTCCAAATTGCCTCGATGCGTATATCATATGGCTCCTTGATGCATATTCTCTCAAGAGGTCCACTGTCTACAAATCCGTGCCTCAACCTTGTATCTGATTAACCCTTATTTTCTGCCGTATGGAGAGATCAAGTATGATTTCCCCTTCCCGAGTTCGGACACTCGAAGCTGAGATGTTGGGAGGAGGAAACTGTGAGCTGTCAACCTCGTGGTGAGATAGGTCATATGGACCTATGTGCTATTTGTGTTGATGTATTTTGTACGAGAAAAACGAAACCTCATATGTTCTTTCTCCATTGGCAGTTGAACCCCTTCACTGGGTACAGCATGGCTTGCTTTAGGATGGTCGACCTGGGATACCGGCTCCTGGGAGTCGGATGGTCGCTTCCAGTGCACGATGCTTTCTCTTGCCACGTTTTCAAGGATTCTCCGCCAGCAACGACGGTCGTAGTCGAAAAGGAAAGAGCTAACAATCAGTTGAAGCATGTCACCAACCTCTTTGTCTTGCTTCTGCTATCGCAGACTTATTCTCTCCATGTTCCACACCGGCATCTCGACTCCTTGTTCCCTCTTCCCACCCTCACAGTATTATAGCCAATCACTTTTAGAGATTCCGGCACAGCAGTCACTGTCACCTACTCCGGACCCATTCATCTATCCATCTCCATCTCATTCTCCGTTCAAGATGATGTTGCCTGTAAACACTCACGGCCGGAGCTTGGGAACGGCCGGGGGCCACATATCGGCTGCTCCCCGTCTCTCTAGAATTCAACAGGCTCCCAGCTTACGACCTCAGATCAACCGTCACCATTGCCATCAACGCTGCCCGCCGGCCGGGTCGTCTGACGACTTCTATGGTGATGCGCCTCCCCAATACTACTCGCTTCCTCCTCTCGGAAGCATCGCCACGGGATCCATCGACGCCGAAGTCCCCCCTGGCACCACCCACACTTGTCGTCGTGTCAAGTCTGAGTCTTGCGCGTCTCCTTATCATAGCTATGACGGTGACTTCCTGGCCAACCTTGCCGCAATTCAGCTTCTGAGTGGTTGCACGACCATTCCAGGGAGGCAAAGCAGCGCGAGGAGTCCTTGCTATGGCACTGAATGCGATGGCATTTCCTGCATGTGTGCTCTAGAAGATTTGCACCTACGCGTTCTCTCGAAGGAGCTCTCGAAATATCCCACCAGACTGCTCAGAGTCCAAACAACACTCTACGGTGGCGCAGACGGACATGCGAGCCTGGAGTCTACTGATCGAGTCCGGATGTGCGCATATTGTCGCTCGACTCCAATGACACCGTCGGCCTCCCGTGAGCGTTTTCCGTCAGAGAATTTCGATCGAAGGCTTCAGTCGATTGTGAACGCGTCCCATCGAGACAGCTTCGCAAGTGGGATTTTCAATAAGCGCTTGCATACCTCAGAAATATCAAGGAAAGGACAATCACTCACCGCAGACGAGACCGTTGATACAGATCATCCTCGCCATAATCACTTTAATGTTGAAGAGGTTTCTGTGAAGAACACTTCGCGTGGTATTCTAGGCGCATTGCGAAGCCTACAGCACAAGGACCCCACGAGGCGCTGCATCACCGCGTCTCCCTCGCTTGACTCCAGCAAAATGCCCTCACCATGTGAGGCCGAGGTAAGCCGTCGTAAATGATCCAAAACCACAGTCACACTGAAAACCACTGGCAGGTCCAGATATCCGATCAACGTTCCCTCCTCGAGGATCGCTCAAACATGGTGATGCCGCACTCCTTGAGGGACAGGATTTCCAAACGACTCCAAGCTCGTAGCTTGTCGTCACGCTACGGTGACTTCTCCTTTGACGCTACTCCAAGGCGACGTCGCCGGAACGGCAGATATTCATCGGTGTGCATGTCGTCTGCCGAGTCCACTCCACTCTTCAATACTCAAGCTCCCAGTCAAGGACGGGTTCTCGTGGACGCAAAGTCCCAGCCCAACTCGTGGAGGAGTGCGATCGACCCGTTGGCAACATCGAGCTTGATGCTCGCCACCGGTGGGTTGGACAGATTGACAAATCGAAAAGTCTCAGACCGCAATTCCGAGATGCTCGGCAGTGGGCAATCTTCAGCCTGCGGCGGGCCGCCGAACTCGCCCGCTATGAAGAGCTTGACTCCAAGCAAGCAGCCATCATTGAGATTGAAAACTACAAGCTGTGCCCCCGACAGGTCCATGACTCCCAGGAACGCCCTACCTCTGAGGATCACCATGAGGTCCGGCAACAGCATGCCACAGTCTACCGGGCATGGTAGCCGCAGGCAGAGAATGACAAGCAGCCGGTTCTCAGATGTTCGCACCCCTGAGAACATTCTTGAGGCATCTGATGAGGACGTGTCCCCGACGACCTGTACTCGTGGCGAGTTATGCATACCTCCGAGTCTGGGCCGCGGGAGCCGGCCTTTCTTTTATTTTCCGGCCAGTCCTGCGGAAGTCACCAAGTATAACTGTAGAAAAGGGTCGGATTCGAGTTTTACTACTATTCCAGCCGACCAAGCTCTCGAGCAGACACACTTGGCGCAGAACGGTCAATCCAACAGTCTCTGTGCATCCACCAGTGGCCAACGGGAAAGCACACCTGCCAACCATGACAACACATCCCTGAATGGTGACGGACACCCCCAGACTCGCAAGAACCCAGTGTATCATCTTGACACTGGAGAGTTGACACCCCAGAACACACGCGGGTTGTGGTGCCCACCACGAAAGAGCCCCTCGCCACCACGGCAACATGTCATATAGAATCCGGACACATCGACTAGTCATTCCATCGAGTGAATGATTCCAGGCTTCTGTAGGCCATCCAGTTTGAGCGTACTTGATTGGCAAGTACTCTGCTCTATTAGCAACCTGCTCGTTGGGATCATTTCCTGGAACGGTGTAGTCTGGTGATGGAAGGTCGCTTGATGCGCATGTCTAATCGGTCGTCTCGGGTGTGGAATGCGTTCAAATAGAAAGCTTTCGGTGATTCTGGGAAAACAGATTGGACATGTTGTGTTGCACGTATTGTTAATACACTCCTATTATGCCCTCGAGGACACATGCTACCACGTCTCAGTTTATCCACATCGCTAGATGGTAAGATCGTGGCTTTCATTCACCAGCTACGCACACCGAATATGCTCTTCTGTCCATGGTCAGTTCACGTTTGATGTGCGAATGCGTTTACTGCACAAGGCCCTAGGTAATTTTGGATTCCACGCTTCCGAGCTTGAAGTAACAATGGAGATAGCTTCCAGGCGCTGCACAGGAAGGACCCGAGTGTACTTTGTCCTTCGGAACTTCCCATTCGATAGAATTTGTTTGTGGTCTCCTCTTGTATGCTGTGTGCACGGATGCAGTCCCGGGCCTGGGTGGGCTAGATTGTGGCCTTCGGATATCAAGTTGGTCGAACAAGAACAATTGCGGCCGTCACTTTGGCCATATACGTCATTGGGCCAGTAATTATTGTTTTTTCGAGCTGGCGACTGACTGCCGTCGACATGGAGTTGCACAGGTCCGCCATCTGATACCGATGACTTCATGTGCCGCCCGCGAGCCGCTCTCAGAGGCCCACGGTGAGGACCGACCCCTGCACCTCATCGATGTTCCACAGGCCCAGGCTTATTTTGTTACTGCCGTTTCTGTTGGGCGGATTCAGTGCGACCACCAATTTTAGCACGGGTTGGCAGGCAGAGCGCTGTTTCAGGTCCGGATCCGTGAGGCTCCCGCGGCACAGCAGAATCCTGCGGTTGCAGGCCCTCTTCCTCCATGCATATCAGATGTATCAAAATTGTTTGCTTACGCTCTCTCTCAGCGCGCTGCTTTTAGCAGCACCAACCGACCTATGGGATCAGTTCTTAATGTAGATTAAATACCAAGCCCCGCTTATTTTTTTTTCGGTTCCTGAACATCGCTGTTCCTGGGATCTCAGTCGGCCTGGGCGGATACCCACAGTACTGTTTCTTTTATTTTCCTTTTTTTTTTCCTGCTTCACTTTTTCGCCTGCATTGCCTACATTGTCACATCGCAATCAAACAAGTCAATCCAAAATGGCCCACACCGACCTCGCAGGGAGCTTATCGCCGAGTCGAGTCATGGAAAAATCACCAATGCCAGTGACGCCGCCCGCAGGCTACCTGCCCGAGCGCCCATGCTCAACCATCCCTGACAACGACTCCCCGCCGGGCAGCCCTCCCAAGGACAGCTACAGCCGGCAGAACCCGTTTGGGATATCACAGCAGCAACAGGCGCCTGAGGATGACGAGGTGAATACCAGGGGTGGCGGGAGGGATGGGAGAGGCGGTGGGCTCTGCGAGGTTCTTCTGGCGGCGTGTTGCTGTTATGCGCTCTGCGAGATTTGTTGCTGATTGATTGGGTACTATGCGGAGATCAGATGGGGTGGGTTTCTTCTTTAGACAGGCGCACAAGGAAAGGGGTCATTCATGGGATTGGAAACGGCGTCTTTGGGCTGGGGCCAGGGGCCGGGAGAACGGTGTCCCGGAGGGCCATGGACTGATAGAGTTTGGTAGATCATGAACCTTGATTTGAGATCTCAATGATAGATCTTCCCTGCCGAAACTAAAACATATTGTTTCGCTTGAATCAGTGCCAGCGACAAACGAATCTCTCATTGCTCAAGGCCGAGTGTGAATTTCATGTCCGATAAAATGTTCTCATCCTCATGTACATAAATATATACAGCTGAAGTAGGTATGTTCATATGATACAAAAGACCAGACTTGTGGTCTCCGTCCGCAATCTTTTGTGCAACCGTGACAAACGAGGCTCGCCGCCTCTACAGGTCATCGATAAGCGGGCTCAGGCCTTGCGCGGTACCAATCTTGTCCTCAAAGTACAGCTTGAGCCTCTCAACGTTGGGGCGGTTCGCCATGAACTCGAAGAAAGACGTCGGGTTTGTTCCGTTCATGTGCCAGATGTCCGGGTAAGGGATGCTGTCCGGGACGGGGACGTCCTGGCGCACGCTCCAGCCGGTCGCCTGGTGCTCGGGCGAGAGCATCCAGTTGAAGAGCAGCTTGGCCGACTCCGGGTGCGGCGCGCCCTTGAGGATCGCGCCCGTCTGCGCCCACGACACGAACTGGCCCTCCTCCGGGAACGCGGTGACGGTCGTGCTCGTGTTGCTCGGGGCGTAGGGCGAGCCGTAGGACGTGAAGGTCGCGGCCTCGGTGGCGTTGGCGGTCGACAGGATGGTGCTTGGGGTCGCGGTGCCGCGGACCCATCGGGGGTTGAGGGTCAGGAGGTTGTCGAACCAAGATTCTCCGTATTGTTGCATGCTGGGTGTTTGTGTTAGTCTAGGGCGGTCCCAAGTTGATTCGCATATAGACACTTACATCAGGTAGAACTGGTACAACACTGCGTCATCGTCGTTGGGGTACGTCAGGACCAGCTTGTCCTTCAGGCCCTCCTGGAGGAAATCAGGATACTCTGCGATGCTGACACCGGGGAGCTTGGCGGTGTTGTAACTGATTCCCCACTGGATGAGGAACAGGCCGTACCACGAAGCGTCCGTCGACTTGAAAGCTGGGTGAATCTGGTCAAAGCCCACCGGCGCATAGTTGAGAAGATCTCCCTGCTGGGACCAGCGGGGGAAGTCGTGAAGCGTCTGGAGGAAAGTAGCATCGACAAAGACGTTGCCAGAGTCCAACTGCTGGTCGATCTTGCCGTCGTGGTACTTGGAGACGTCGACGGTGACGTTCAGGGTCATGCCGGGGAAGGCTGTCTCGAAAGCCTGCTTCAGGGAGTCCTGTTGCGTTTTCTCGTCACCGCCGGCCCAGACGGTGACGGTGCCGCCCTCGGCGAGCGCGGCCTGGTAGATCTCATCGATCGTACGGTTCTCTATGGCTGGTGCTGTGTTGAACGAGAGTAGGTTGTCGGCCAGGGCTCCTGTCGCCAGGGCGAGGGCGAGGATTTGAGAAAACATTTTGTCAAAAAAGAGTGTACACAGCCAGGTAGAAGCCGATGAGATTATTAGAATGGGTCCACGGATGACTGAGAACAAGGGAACTCCTCTCGCATCCGGGGATAGAAACGCCCGCAGGCTTATATGCATGCTACTCTCTTGAAGAATCAACTAGACAACAGACGAACCACCCAGCCCCTTAGCAGGCCATGTCCTTCAGTGGGCCTGGTATAGCATCGCCTCGCGCCGCGAGCGTCGAGATGGAGTACCGGGGCGATCCTCATCACTCAGCATTGGTCAGGTTTCCATTTTATTGCACGACTGAAAAACCTTGGGGTGGGTATGACATCGATAAGCTTAAGTGACATAAACTTCCACATTGCATGGCACTCTGCTTTGGGCCATGCCCCCGGGTGATACCTTATCCATGGCCCTGCAGGATCTTAGCCGATCACCCCCTAAGCCTCAATCTCGCATCCCCACCCTGGGAGGCATCATCGGGGCTGTACTTGTCCATCGGATGTTGGTGCGGTGGGTAAGGAATATCTGGCATGACTCGGACTGCTTTGAAATGCACGGTGAATGCCCCTTTCATGCTGGCAATACACATGTTCATAGTGGCCTAAACCTGTTTCTATGTCGGCGGTTACGCGTAAACGGGAAATGCCGCGGCCCCGTGCGGACTGGGTACGTGTATGGGACGTCTGCCACGGCGTAGCGCGAACCTTCTTCGACACTCACATGTGCACCTGCTGCTACCTTCCAAGGCCGGTTGCCCAGTTTGTGGGGTGATTGTTCAGCTTCCCTGGTCTCCCAGAACAGATCCACGGTCGTACCGAATACATGGGGTACTAGGACTGGTGTTAAATATTCTCACTCTTATTACTGTTTATAGCAAAGGTCCGTTTGCTGGTAAACAACGAGTCATCCTGGCCCCTTGCTTATTTGCTGTGAAGCCGCGTTCCTGGGTTCAGCCAGGGGTCATTAGTGTACTATAAATCTTCAGGCATTGTAGGGCTGTACTATGGCTGCCCCGACTGGTATAGTTAGCCAGCGTCCTAGGGAACTCAATCGATATGAGATGAGAGTTTCGAGGGTCAACTGCCAAGGCTGCTCGAATGCTGCCATCTATTGATTAAATGACTGAAATAGTTGGCTGATTCTGAAGAAAAAGAAGAAAAAGAAGAAAAAATGTCACTCCTACCACAGCCAGACTGTAAAAGCCGAAGGGGGCGTGGCCCACAAACAACAGGGAGTACCAGGCATACCCAGTCGATACTAGGACATGTTCATGCGCGCGCGCGGGAGACGAATCGAGAATAGACCCGCAGGCCAACGGATGGCAGTGCCGGTCTTCCCGGGGGTCAATGTTTGTCTCCCAAGTCCCGCATGTGCATCTCGATTAAAAATGTAACAGGCTTGTTATTAGTAATGAGCAGGACGCGAACACCGCGAACATGGCGAAAGCGACTTGAGCATTGTCAGCAAGGAGAGGTTGCAGGGAATGATGAGACGGTCGAGCCGCTGCTGCACGAGTGCAGGGAGCATACCTCCTTCCTTGGTAGGCGATGATCTCCCGACCAGCCCCAGCGGTTATTCCCGAACATGACAGCTGCATCACTCGTGAATTATCATGGGACGCGTCCAATCATCTAGGGCAGCGGCTCTGTCACTGCACTTGACATTGTCCCATTCTGCTCTCCTCAAGATGCTCGAGCGGTCCGCTGAGTCTGTGTCAAGCCCATTTCGTGACAGATTGCAGGCTCTGTTGAAGCAAGACTCTCAGTCGACCGCGCCGCACTCGCAACCTGGACTTGGCCAGATGCGGCTGTCAGTCCGTTGCAACGACGCGGAGATTTGCCGAGGACCCTAGAGAGACGGCATCTGGGCATAGCCGTGCGGATGTCACTTTCCTCGAGTAGAATGTCACATCCACAGCATCCAATTAGCACCGGGGGTAGATGGGACTGTCGCCTTTACATTGACTGGCGCGACTCGGAGCGTCTTTGAACAATGGAAGATGCCGGTGACGTGATCCGAATGGGAGATTGGAGATAAAGATCGCATCTATTAAGGGGCACCAGTGGCCCTATCCACGCATCAATAGCATTTCAGGAGCCTTTCTGCTCAAGTGCTTCAAGCCGTGGGCGTGTCGTTGGCATGGGTCGCCGCCGTCCATGAAATGCTTTGATAGCGTCCACGCGCCATAGGCATGTGAATTGGCTCCTTTATACTGGCTTCCGTCGCCTCTTTCTTGCTTTTTCTCGCTGGCCTCTCCTGTTGCCATCCGGCTGCTTGTCCTTGTGCAAAACCGCGTTGGCGCATATTTCGAGAACATCGGCCCTCGCACGTCATACTCTCGCTCTATGAGAGATGACTATTATGGCAAGTGCTTCGAGGCTCAACTCTACGTGGTTGAAGTAGGCCTCAGCCTGTCCTTTTGCTCGGACGCAGCCACCATTTCGTTTGTCATCATTACCTGCGCAGAAGGCAAGGCCAAGGCCAGTGGCCGCTCTGCTAAGGAATTGGCCCAGTGGCTTAGATGACGTGGTCAGTATTGAAAGCGCCGGCACATTGAAGATGGATTCGTTCCGGTTGTTTGAAGATAAGGCATTTGCTTCATTCACCGCTCACTTACTTATCAACTGACGATTGGCCTCAGTGGCACAATTTTGTTGGTGTCGAGAGTCATGCTCTTTGCTTTCCTTGTTAACCGATTGTCTTCCCAGGGAAGACCCTTACGCTCATGCACCCCGGACTTTTCAAGCGATTCAAGACGCCTGCATGGCCGGATAAGGAGGGCTGCAAGACTCTATTGAGCACATTTGCTCACAAGGAAAAGTCGTGGTACGTTGGCCAATCCTATAGTGTGCTCAAGAGTCATTCATGTTGAATTGCACTCCCAGATGTCGCCAGGAGTTCCTATCATTCTTATCTCATTGCGGTTTCTGTTTCTCGCTTTTCTCTTGCTCCCTGAGAAGAAACAAATGTACCTATTGCCATTTCAAACTTGACATTTATGCCCAGCTCATCCAATGCTTGAAGCGGCCCTCTCAAGGGTTTCCCGTTCTGCGCCGAGGCCAATGGATTCGTCTCATTGTTTCAAGCATGCTCCGGCAATGGCGTTTGTCTCATAGTGGGGCCGTTCCACGTCATGCGAACCGGGAGGACGGTAATGTAGGGAAAAGATAGGCAGTCAGTCAACCTGGGGAGGCACGAAGTGATGGGTCGAAGCGGACACAAGCTCAGAGTTGGGGTTGGGCTCTTCGATTGGCCTATTAGTGTTTGCTGATAAAACTCTGCCAGCGTTTCAAGCCTGTGATATTAGTCCACGATACCCGGCAGCACTACGCCTGCTAACTCCGACCCACATTGTGCTGCTGTGGTTAAGATACGATATTATGCAAGCCGAACCCCGGCGCCGGAGGCTAGAGCCGAGTTTATAACGGCTTGGCTCGTGTTGATCCGGGTTCACCGCGAAACACTCACCGCATTCAATGTCGACTCCTCCAACTTGAATCGACGGTGAGTCGTGACGGCCTATTCACACCAACGGTTGTCTCAATTGCCATTCTCAGTCACCGGCCGCCATTCATCGAGAGGGTCAATGCAGGCGGCAAGCGACCCGGCTCACCACGCAGTGGCATGCTGCGGAAGTGAATCGGAGTCACACGGGAGGTATAAAATCTCTGAAGAATTCGGGCTGCGACGACGATTGCGGAGGAGCAAAGATTCCCATTGAATCGTCATCATCCTTCCTAGGGATACGATAATCGATATTCAAGATTCACCCAGAAGTGCTGAACATACACGACCACCATGGGATGCGAGATACCCTGCGGGGGTTGCAGCAACGACTGCAACCTGATCGACATCGAGGACTACGAGAAGGAGCTTTCGGAACTGCAAAAGAGGACCAAGGAGGTGGAGGCGAAGCTGGCCAGGCTCAACGCGAAGAAGCCGGAGGCACGCCAGCCGAAGCTGCGCTCGTCCAACTGGTTCAGCCGCAAGGATGACCTCACGATGAGCGCCCTCTACGTCGAGCGCTACCTCAACTCGGGCCTCACGAGGGAGGAGCTGGTCTCGGGGAAGCCCATCATCGGCATCGCGCAGTCAGGCAGCGACATCGCCCCGTGCAACCGGCACCACCTCGAGCTGGCCAAGCGCGTGCGCGAGGGCATCCGGTCGGCCGGCGGGGTCGCATTCGAGTTCCCCATGCACCCGATCCAGGAGAGCACCCGCCGGCCCACAGCCACCCTCGACCGCAACCTCGCCTACCTGGGCTTGGTGGAGCTGATGCACGCGTACCCCTTCGACGGCGTCGTGATGCTCACGGGCTGTGACAAGACCACCCCGGCCTGCCTCATGGCTGCTGCGACAGTCAACATCCCCACGATCTGTCTCAACGTCGGGCCCATGCTGAACGGCTGGATGAACGGCCAGAGGGTCGGGTCTGGGTCGGTCGTGTGGCAGGCCCGCGAGCTGCATGCGGCGGGATACATCGCGGACGACGAGGTCGCGGACTTTGTTGCGAGCGGCACCCCTTCCCCTGGGCATTGCAATACCATGGGCACAGGTAAGCTTTTGACACCTGCTGCAAGTGACTCTTGTGCGCTTCTTGATGGCTAATTCCGAATTCTGGTCACAGCATCCACGATGAACGCTCTGGCTGAAGCCTTGGGAATGGCTCTGCCGGGCTCAGCAGCGATCCCAGCGCCGTACAGAGAGCGTTCGCAGATGGCCTACAAGACAGGCACTCGCATTGTTGAGATGGTCCACGAGGACTTGAAGCCATGTGATATCAGTAAGTCATTATAGTCTGGCTTTCTCCTCTTACACCAAACCCCAACTGCATTGTTCATTGGTGCGGAATATTCCGAAACCCCTTTTTGACAGGTGCATATGAGGAACCGCAGCTTGTCATTCGATGCAGTCCCCTCACACTTGACGAGTAAGCCTTGTACATACTGACTTGCATACTAGTGACACGACAAGCCTTCGAGAATGCCATAGTCGCCAATACCGCCATCGGCGGCAGCACCAACGCACCCATCCACCTCTGCGCCGTTGCGAAACACGCGGGAGTGCCTCTGGATCTCGACGACTGGGACCGGCTCGGCTTCACAATCCCGCTGCTGCTGAACATGCAGCCTGCAGGAGAGATGCTCAGCGAGGATTACTACCGCGCGGGCGGCCTGTCCGCCATCCTGGCCGAGCTCCTCGAGGCAGGGAGGCTGCCGCACCCGGACGCCCTGACGTGCAGCGGCAAGAGCATGGAGAAGAACAACCGCGGCAAGCTGACGTGGGACCGGCGCACCATCAAGCCCTTCGACGACCCGCTCAAGGAGAACGCCGGCTTCCTCCACATGAAGGGCACCCTCTTCGACTCGGCCATCATGAAGACCTCGGTCATCTCGCCCGAGTTCCGCGCCGAGTTCCTCGAGGACCCAAACGACCCAAACGCCTTCGAGAGCCGCGTCGCCGTCTTCGACGGGCCGGAGGACTACCACGCGCGCCTCGAGTCCGCCTCCGACGCCGGCGCCATCGACCGCCGCACCATCCTCGTCATGCGCGGCGTCGGACCCCTGGGGTACCCGGGCGCCGCCGAGGTGGTCAACATGCACGCGCCCTCGCGCCTGCTGAAGAAAGGGGTCAAGGACCTGCCCTGCATCGGCGACGGCCGGCAGAGCGGCACGTCCGCCGCGCCCTCGATCCTCAACGCCACCCCCGAGGCGGCCGACGGCGGCAACCTCGCGCTGCTGCGGGACGGCGACCGCGTCCGGGTCGACCTCGAGGCGCGGAGGGTCGACATCATGCTGCCGGAGGAGGAGCTCAAGGCGAGGCGGAAGGAACTGGACGCCCGCGGTGGGTATCATGGTCCGCCGAGCCAGACGCCCTGGCAGGATATCTTCCGGCGTGAAGTCGGGGGATTGAGTGAGGGGATGGTCTTGAAGCGTGCTGTTCAGTTTCAGCGTGTGGCGCAGGCACATCCCGTTCCTAGAGATAACCACTGAGGTGGCCAGCCCATTTTGGTTTTGTAGCGATAGCGTGCGGACATGGACTGTTTTGGGGGATAGAGAAAAATTATGAGCTAGAGCATAATCATAGACATGACGACCGATTTGATAGATGCTAATAATTGCTTCCTCAATGCTCCCTTTGCTTGAGTCTTGCGTTGTTTGGGACAGAGTGATCATGTACTCCTGATGTAATTCGGTGCGAGAGAATATCAACACGTCTTGGTGCGAGAAGAGTGCATGTATCTTAGCGACGTGTCGCAAACGGTTTGGAATTTGTTAGAAATTCTAGGAACACCTGTGGCTTCAAACAACCTTGTCCTCCACTGACAGTCTTCATAGTTGTGACAGCCTGTCACATGGGAAAAGAATCCAGTTCACCAAGAAACATTAGCACAGCAGGGATCGATATGTGACCTACAAAGGGACATGATCGTCTCAGGTCAGTAGTCTCACTAGATTCACTGCTGGAGGCACCTACATGTTTTCACTCGGTAGTCACTTCGATCTGCCCTGCCCATCAATGATATCTGTGCCATGCTTACACTTGTGACTGTTTTCTTTTTTTGCATTGAGACTGGAGGTTTTCTAGAAACTGACAGCTTCGTAGCATTTCCTCATATTGTCGAATATTCATGTGCAATGTTTTCCCTAACTACTAACCGGGTCGGCCCGTTTGACGATGCATTATAAATCGGATCTCTACTGTGATTCACTATGAGAATGTCTTGCACGAGGAACAAAACCTTATTTGGGCCCTTTTCTTCAAGGAAGTGGAGACGCAACGACGGAAAGACGGATAGAACATCGAAAGACATCAGGATTCACCACAGCGCACGGGAGTACGTCCTCAAGAACAAGGATCTGTGGAAAATTGAATCGAATGGTAGACAGATTCGGAACGGTGACTCCTTCATCAAGTGAACTTGTGTAGGTCAACCTTCGCTGGCGTCTTCACTAATCATTATGCTTCCTTTCTCGGCATTCCAAGCCGCGGTGGCTTTTGCCGAGTAACCGATTCCTGCAGATGAAGCCTGAAGACAGGTACGAAGGCGAGAAGGCGTCACTGGAGGACCGGGACATCGCAAAAGTGTGCGAGATGACGATTGCGTTCCAGGAATACATGGCTTCGGTCCATGGTGGCGATGAGTCGAAAAGGGCAAGACTCGAGCGCATCCGCGACGACAAATTCAAGGATGGATCGAGTTCTTTATAATATACAGGTTGACAGAGTTTGGATACCATGCTGAATCTATTAACACAAAGCACCACCAGTCCCCACAAGCCGATCATGTTCATGGCCGCCGCCTCAAGGCCTGAACCCAGGCCGCCTTGCGGATCATCATGCCCCTCCTCATGGCCACAAAGTAGAAGGCGGCCCCGAAGACGGCGCCGCCGAGGTGGGCAGCGTAGCCGGTGTACGAGCCCATCCAGTTGACGTGCTTCTGGCCCGACTTCTTCTCCTCGTACAGCCGGTACATGTCGTAGCCTATGAACCCGGCCATGACGCCCCAGTACGGAATGGAAACGGGAATAGGGAAGACCATCATCTAGGGCTCTGTCAGTAAATACTTTTGTGTACTACTTCTGCCACTGGGTAAAGACGTAGTAGTTGTATCCGAGGCGAATAAGGGTCGTCACCCATCTCATCCCCTTCGTAACCACCTCGAACTTGTTCAGGAAGGGAGAGAGGGAATCAATCTGTGGAATTCAAAGGACTCACCGGCCAGCGAGGCTGAGCTAGCATGGTGGCCATCATGACACCCTCCACCATTCCCGAGGCGCCGAGCCCGCGCGGCTCTTGGAGCCCGGCCTCGGCGGTCTTCTGGTAGTCGTACAGGGACCCGAGGGACCCGCAGACAGCGGAGCCGAGGGCCAGGGCAGTCAGCCGGATGGGCCCGAGGCCTATCGCCCCGGAGATGCCCAGAGACGCGGTGCTGTCTTTTTTCGGGGTGTTATGCATGGTCAGCTCGTGTCGCAAGTGTTGGTCTGGATCACTCACGAAGAACGAGCATGTTGATGCCCAGGTGGGCCAGGTCGATGTGGCTAAAGGCCGAGGTGATGATTGTCCACCAGCGGCCCTCGGCGACGTTCTTCCGGGAGAGGGTGTAGTTGTCGTTCATGTACTGGAGCTGCTTGCTCTTCGCCATGCGGTAGGCGTGCGATTCTGGACCCTGCTTTGCGGCCTTCTCGTCCGGTACGATATGCCACCGGGTGAAGACGTAGACGTTAGCGCCGATGGTGGTCCAGACCAGGCCCTTTGCCACCTTTGAGATGGCCATGATTTTTCAGGGTGGGCGGTTGTGAAAAATGAGGGAATGATGCAGACGTGAACAGTAGGCAGATTACCCGGGATGGACGATATATCGCGAGTAGAGGTTGAGGGGGTTGCGATTTAGGTGAGTTTCGTACGCTGTCTGGCATTCACTCACCCGAGGGAGGGAAGGAAGTTGGAGATGGATGGTTTGACATGCACTGCGCACCCCTGCATCATGCGTACTTCTGTTGGTTCAAGCACAGTGCAGACATCTCGACTGCACGACTACGCGCACTGTCCGCGCAGAAAAGCAATATCGACTGGGCCATTGCATTACGCCTTGTCATTCAACCTTGTACATTTCATTTCTCGTTACTATGTCTCACTGACCCGTCCTCTCAGGCACTGCCATCCTCGCTCGTGCATAAACACTCAAGCTCACCATGCGGCGGTCTGATTCCGCTCCCTTGAAGGCGTCACCCCTAGCCCGGGCCACTCCGCCCGCACACATCTGTCACATGCCCTGACAGAGGTCTCAGCTGCATGTCACGACGGTCATCAACACGACGTCAGAGGTCGGTGTGGCAGCAGCCTCTGGCTCAATATCACAGGCAGCATCATCACCGCTCGCCTGAGTGGGCGAAGCCGGCGCAGCAGTCGAAGCGGGAGCAGCAGCAGCAGCGCCACCGCCGACAGAGCCGTCTCCCATGATGGCATTCCAAGCATCAGCTGCCGACTGGTCCTGAGTAGCCGCCACGGCGGCCGAGCTGGCCTGGGCGCACGACTGCTGCGTGCCCGACGGCGCGTTGCAGGGGCTCCCGAGGCGCTGGCAGATGAACCCGGCAATAACGGCGATGTTGAGCGCCGACCCGTGGTTGAAGTCCTGCTGGTTGGCCGCGATGAAAGCATTGGTGTTGCGGCCGTCCAGCCCTGCCTCGAAGAGGATGTTGGCGTTGGAGCAGGACCCCAGGTCGAGGGCGGCGCGCTTGGGGAGGGCAGGCCTCACGTCCCGGGTGTGCCGCTTCTTCAGGTTGTTGGCGGCGTGGCACTCCTGGTTCTGCTGGTCACACTGCGACACGCCGCCCGAGAGCTGGCCCGAGTTGGCGGCGTTGGCGCACGCGTTGTGCTGCACGTCGCAGGACCGGCCCAGTGCCGCGCCCGAGCCCACGAAGGTGTCGCCGTTGACCGAGAAGGGACGGTCGCCCGCCGAGGAGACCACCGGTGGGGGCGCGCCGCCGAGGGTGCCGGTGAAGGCCTGGACGTTGGTTCCTGTCGTTGAGGTCAGCATGTGTGCATGTAAATGTGTGTGCGTGTGTGAGAGAGACACTGGGTGACTTACCAGTAACAGGGGCTGTCTGGACGCTGGCCGCGGACGAGGTCAGGGTCGACATCATGGAAGCGGCGTTGGTTGCCAGGACCGTCGCCGTGGTGGTCGTGCACGACGAGGTGGTGGCTGGAGCAGCGACATCGCATCCGTCGTCGTTGGCGGCCGGGGCAGCCGAGACGATGGCCAGGTAGCCGGCGAAAAGGGCGGTCACGTATGTCTTCATCTTGGATGATGTATGTTGTCCTTGAGCGTTAAGATTATGTTTGGGATAGGGATGTGGTGAATGCAGTCAATGCCAAGAATATAATATTAAATCAGATGATCTGTAAAGAATGGAAAGAGTTCGCAGAACTCGTAAAGAATGACTGGATGGCAGCAGGGCCGGGAAGCAAGCAGATGGGATGACAGTGGGGATGGGTAGACTGAGGCTGTCAAGAAGGAAGACACAAACAAGAGAGAGATCAGCACAGGCTTATATATACCAAGGCGGCTCGCAACTTGGGACGAAGCCGATCCTGGGAGATCATGAGCGATCATAGTTCGCGCCGACTATGGTACACTACAGCACCTCTTCGTCGATCATGACCCTGGCAATATGAGACGTGATAGACCCCGTGTTCTGGGGCCCAGAACAACCTCACCACGCACATGGCATCGAATCCGGAGGGCGTCGGCGGCTTCTGTGACGTCGCTTGCGCAGCCCGGGGCGAGGTTCTCGTCAGGTTGCCTGACGAAGGGCGCCGCACCGTCAGGGTCAGCCCTGTCGCGAGTCTGTCAAGCATGGGATGTGCTGCATGGTGCATTGTCGTCGGCGACCCAGCTAGGTTAGTGATAGCAACGTCTCTCACGCACGGAAAACCACGAGGGCGGCTGTCCGGGAGTGCCTCCCTCGGATCAAGCCCTGCCATGCTTGGACAACTGGCGATTGGACGGCGACTGCAGCCGAGGTGTGATGAGGATCCGCGTCAAGGGGCTGCCCCATGGGAGAGAACGACAGAGTCTCCGTCCAATGTGACCACCCTCCAAAGCTTATCGCCGCATGTCGCCTGGGGGCCGCCGAAGGAGGTGAGACGAACAGAGCCGCAGATCCGGGTTTCAGCCGCATCGCGAGCCCTATGACCCCCAAAAGAAGCTTAGCCCCAGAGCGCTAGGCATGGGTGCTGCCGCCTGAAGCCCTGGTCTTCACACGCAGCAGCAGGGGCTCTCCAGCATGCTGGATTTTTTTGCGGAGGAATAACAGCACCCCTTGGTGATTCCGGCCGCCCACGATTCCGAGGACATCTGGCGCCCTTCATTATCTCTGCACTGGAAGACCTTGCTTCTCTCGTCGCTGTCAGTCTGCATCGTAATCTTAATATTAATCCTCCGATGATCCTTCAAGTTTCGTGTTATTCTGTTCCATCGAAAGTGCTGACGAGATCCAATGGTCCCTATTCACTGGCGACTGGAACCTTGTGGAGCCATAGTCGCTGTCAAAAAGCTTGGCTGTGAGCTTAGATCGTCTGTACCAATCTCTAATAACTTGGATATTCGGTTGCACAGGGGTGCTGCAGCAAGACCAGTTGGACCTCGGATTGACCCATCACGACTGTGACCCGTTTTTACTTCTTAGAACCACTTTTGATGCCATCTGTACGAGGTTCGAACAACCCAAATTGAAAGGGTTCTGAACGCCAGAACATGGGATGAGTGCTGTGGAAGATCGCCTGTTACATAACCCGTTCATCTAGGTGATTTCTGTTTAAATCTCTAGGAGCTGCATATTCAATGTTTGCAGCATGGTCAAGATCCTTCCCAGACACTCATCTTGTTTGCTTGTCTATGGAGCTTTTGTCGGTCACTTTCACTCTGTCCCCCCGCCGAGCGACGAGTTGCCAAACGAAATGTTGACATAACACCCGTGTGCAGCCTCATTGCCATTAATGATGTTGTAGTGGTATGTCAGGCACCCATAGTCGATCTTGCCTCCCCGGCCCCCGTTGCCCTTGCAGTTCAACTGGCCCACGTCATCCACGGGACATCCAAGCAGCCAACCCCGGGGCCGTCGCTGAAGACGTCCATGGTGCCGTCGCCGGGCGCTCCTTCCACTCGACCTTCATGTTGTACGACACCCAGTATTCGTTCCGGAGGTAGGCCACCATGGCGGGCCACCCGGGCTGGCCGATGACTCCCTTCTGCTTCTTGCACATGTCCGTGCCGTAGAGCTTGGCATTCTCCATTGCACGAGGCCTCGACTAACGCAGAGACCAGTCCTGTCTAGAACTACGCCGCCTCAAACCAAGTTACTTTCTGATTGTTTTCGACAGCTTAGAGATCAAGTGGTCATTACGGGATTCGACAGGCCTCTCCCTTCAGGACACTTCAGACACGTGGTCGTGTCTGCCGTTGTAAGTATGTTATCGAGAAATCAAGGTATTGTCAAAGCGCCCGTATAATTACTCCCGGGGCCATGAACACATGCCGAGTGACTTGCCTTAGCTACTATGGCGTTGTCAGCTCATAAGCACGTTCAATTTTAGGTCGTGTTAGATGTCCTTTCCATAACCAGGTTGATTGTTCGTCAGGCGAATAAGAGCCTAGCCTGTCTCTGATGCCGTCGAATGCAGAGGTCCAGTCGACGCCGTAGTCGCGTGAGGACCGGCCACGGCACTCGGCGTGCGCCTGTCGTTGGTCGACAAGAGGTGAGGGAACTGTTCCTTCATGGCCTTCAAAACCCAGTCCATAATTAGTGGAGAGCCACTGTCTGAGAGCTGCTGCGATGCCTTTCTCTTGGACGGTGGAATCAAGAATTCATCCGGGAGTCCTTGTAGCCTCGCACGCTCACGGTGGAGGAGTTGGCGGACCATTGGCCTGCCATCTGGGCCAGGGACAAGGTACCAGTACGATGCGTAGTCTGTCCCCAAGCCCATGGCAAAGCCGAGATGATGGGAGATGGGGTGCGACGTTGAATTTGGATGGTCTGAGCGGAGCCAGCGACCAACTGGAAAATATGGGTACTTGTTGGGATTCGGAGGTAGAGCATCAAGGTTGGTCCAGGGCAACTCCCCGATCTTGCCATGTGAGTCGTGGCGCTGTAATATCCTTACGCCGTCGACCAGCTCGTCATTCATCTCTGCTATGTATGCTACCTGCTCGACTGTCTCTGGAGATAGAAGGCATCGGTGAAGCCCTAGTCCGGGAGAGCGGCGCGGTGGAGGCTTGAATTTGAACGGTGCATTTTGGTCCGCTCGGACACCAACGATGAACAGGTTCCGTCGACTAAGCGGCAGGCCAAAACTGGCGTAATCGTAATAGGAAAACGTGGCCCGATAGCCAAGTGCCTCGAGTCCCTGCACCATATTCATCGCGAACTTGTGGCTGCGTGTATTGGTGGTCGGTGGCCGGTGAGGGGGGGCTCCGCCTCGCTGGAAATGGACAGAACCGACTAGCACGATTGGAGGATTTTTGGCTTCCACTATCTCGAGAGTCCTGAGCCGCCGGGATTCGCGTTTTTTATTTTCTGCTTCTCCGAATCGGACAGATAACCAGGAGGCCAGGAGGGTGTGGTCTGGTATACGGTCCAAGGGGACTTGGGTGATGTCCTGATGGTCAAGTGTCAGGCCGCCCATGTTGTGGGCGTGATTGCGCTTAAAGGTGGTGCGTTTATCAGGATCCGGCTCGTTCGCATAGACACACTTGAGTCCATTCTTGTTGAGCGCCAGGCGGGACGCCCCAATGCCGGCGAAGAGATCGATGCAGGTGGGAGGCGTGTGATGTTCCCGAGCAGGCTCTTGGCTGGAAGCGGGAGTGCGCGACAAATGTCGTCGTTGGTTTGGACCAGCGTGGAGTCCCTGTGTGGGTGCCTTCAGCAAGAGGCCATGGTTTTCTGGGATGTTCCATCTCCATCCTCTTTGCTGCCGTCCGGCATGAGTGTTGGTTCTCAGGGGCCGACCAAGGCGTAGTCGAGGGTGCTGAGTGCAGGAGGCACCCGGCTCCGATGTGATGAGCAGCCCGTCTGCTCCTGCGCGGCCGAGGGTCTCGGTGGTGCGGCAAAGGCGGGTGATGGGAAACGAGAGCTGCCTTTGCCTGCCCATTTTGTGACGCGTTTCCCTGGCGCTCTCGGCAGCGTTAGCCAAGAATGGTGAGAATCACCCGGCCTGGTTTATGGAGACTATCCTGAGAGAGACAGCAGACAGTATATAAACCAAACCAAAGCAGAAGGGGTGGTCGTCATCCAAATCATGGCATGGCCAGACGCGTGCATGAGTGAACGAGGCGCGTTGAGAGATGGCCCCCTCTCCTCTGGTGCAGTGACAGGGGGTCGAGCCAGGGTTAGGGCTGACATGGTCGCACCTTCCTCCATACCTATGCAATTCTTTTCTCTTTTCTTCGCTCTACAAAAGAGTGCATGCATTTAGTTTTGGGCTATTGACTACTTCTGAAGTCCTGTTGGTAGGTACATTCTGTGGAAGTTCAAGAAAAGGAGAGAACTCATAACAACCTATTATCAAGTGCCCCGGACCTCGATCTCAATCGACCTCGCATTCCCGACCTGGAACATGCCCGACTCGTTCTCGCCCGTGCCAGGCGCATTCACATCGTCAAACGCAAAAGCATACGCCCCAGTCCCCACCTCACCAGGCGTCACCACCTCGTGCACAATCCGGGAGAAGTGGTTCGTGACGTCGCCGGTGTAGTACTGCGCCGCGCCCACTCCGGAGCTGGGCGTCACGTCGCCGCCGTCCAGCAGCAGCGTCGACCGCGTGAAGGCGGCGCAGAGCCGCGGCCACGTGCGCGACTGGTAGGCGTTGTCGCCCTGGCCCGTGAAGGGCCCGCTGTTGCAGCCCAGCACGTCCGCCGTCGTGGGCTTGGCGTAGTCGTACGTCGCGCCGTCGGGCTGCGTGCACACCATCGCGCTGTCGCTGCCGCCGCCCGACACCTTGCACGTCACGTTGGGGCCCCAGGTGCTCTCCTGCGTGTTGACCGTGAACTCGGCCGACGAGTACTTGTCCCACACCTCGTCGATGTACGAGTCGTAGAAGGTGCTCAGTCCGCCGGCCGCGTCGCCGCTGATGTACTTGGACGGCGCCAGCGCGCGGATGAGGTTGCCGTCGCTGCCCTTGACGCACATGTCGCCCCACTCGTCCCCCACGGCGGTGAGCTCGTCGCACACTTTCTCCAGGGACCCGGCCGGCAGCCCGGCGTCGTAGAGCTCCTCGCCGTCGGTCGTCGTGACTTTCATGCCTAGCGCCAGCCCGACAGAGTCGACGTACGAGAGGTCGGCGGCGAGCTCCAAGTCCGACCACGCCAGCTCGACGATGCCCCACGCGAACCCGTAGTTGGCGTCCGAGGTGTCCACGGGTGACGGCTCGACCAGGTTCCCCGACGGGTCCTGCATGAAGGTCATCTCCGCCGCGCCGATGTACACCCGGCCCGAGTTGAGGTACTCGGTCAGCGTCACCGTCGTGTCGCTGTTGCCGCCGACCTCGATCGCGAGCTTGTTGGAACTGGTGTCGACCGCGCCGTTCTTGCTGGCTGTCCCGTTGGACGCTCCAGAATAGGTCGGGTAGTACCAAGCGGCGGCCCCGTTCTGATAGAAGACCTTCTTCCCGTTGCTGTAGTCCTCACCCATAATATAGGCGTACATCTTGTCCGAGGCGCTGTTGGTGATTTTGATCTCCAGGCCTGAACCCCCTGAACCAGCAGTGGTGGATGCAGTGGCACTTGCCGACTGTCTGGGCGTGATATCGCGGCGGACCCGATCAGGAGTGAGGACTCCCCTTGTGTTCGATGTGCCACTCGGGATAACATGAGCGAACGGCTGGGTGGAAAAGACTGTGGCCCCAGCCACGGCAAGTATAAAAGAAGACAACATGCTCCAGAGCACGTGCAATAAGGAAACGGAATGGCTATCTGTGAGAATGGAAAGCCATCGTGACCCCCGCTCCTCACCGAATACCGGTGAACTGACCTCTAAATAGGCAGTGGAAGCTCTCGTCTGGACCATCACGGGACAAACCGTCTACCATTTCTACTGATATGGGGTCATGGTGGTTACTTGCATGGCCAAGACCTATTCCCTCCCTCGAATGGGCGCCTCTGAGCAAAGGAACGGTTCGTGAGTATTGCAAGGCCGACTTCAGGAGACCACAATTGCGCGGCCGAGCTTGTTTATAGGGCGACAGGCTTCGGGAAACATTCTAGATGACGAAAACGTGTGTCCAATGAGAAGATTTTGTGGAGTGGTCTAAGTGTCTGCCTGCTTCATGTACATGGTAGACCATATGACGGCCCGGATTCCACACCGAAGTGAGTTTGTTAGGTCTAAGGCTCAAGATATATTGTGCTGTCAGCCTGTTTGCGAGACCCAGAGTACGCAAAACCGCCAGACGGACGGCCCGGCATGACCCGATGAAAAGTTACGGGGCCCAAGACAGATAAATCCCTCAGGATAGAGTGGTCCGTGGACGAACTCATCGCCTGTCTTTATGGTCTTCGATTCGGCCTGAAGGTCAGGTGCTGCGGTTGTGAAGGGTGGCCGTCCTGCCGTAGGCCGCCGCAGGCCGCAGTAAGCACAAACGCAGACCTGAGCCTTTGCCGTCAGTCTGTGAAACTGAGACAAGGCCCATTTTACCACCCAGAAATGTGCAGATGTGCCCGTTTGCACAGCGCGATAGAATTGGTGACCAGAATGGGGCCTAAGGTCACATGTCATGACCATACCGTGCTGTGGTGGGCGGTAAAGGGGATCACCATAAACCCCCGGGTATTACTAGAATTCTTATTCTCTAAGACTATCTTTACGGATGTTTATATAATAGATTACTTCTTATATTTATCAGATTAATATGATTTTAAATAATTATTTTTAAAAAAAATTATATAAATTACTAATTTTTTTTAAATACTATATTAATTTTAATTTAAAAAATAATTACAAAGCTTTAAAATAATTATAAAGCTTTAATTATCTTATAATACCTCGCTATTTTAATAAATAATATTATTTAATATTTATAATATTACTTTTATAATTTAGGTTTATTATAATATATTAAGTATTCTAGTTATAAAGAATTTTAATTTAAATAAATTAAGCTTTTAAAATTATTTACTTATAAAATATAAAAACCCTATATTTATAATATACTTATTATATAATTTAGCTATTTTTATTAGATTAAATAATATCTTATATTTAATTTTTTAAATAAATTAAAATCCATTTTATTAATTAAAAGTGCTAATTAATTAAATAAATCTTAAGTTTAAAAATACTTTTATTAATTAAAAATATTTATAATATAAAAGCTAATATATCTAAATAGTAGATATTAAATCTAAATAAGCATTATAGCGAGAATATCCTTTTTATTAAGTAAGCTTTTTTAGGCTAAGATTAAATAATTTATTTAAATTATCCCTTTTTATTAAGGCTTATTACTTAATATAAGGTATTTATATTTTTATCTTAATTTAATATAAAATGCTTATAATTTATAATATATATAATTTATAATATTTTAATTAAACTATTTTATTCTAACTAGCTAGATTCTCTTTTAATTTAATATTACTATATTAACTAAAGCTAATACTTCTTTTTATATATTCCTAAATAAATATTATTTATAAATATTTATTATTTTAAGGTATATTAAGGATTAATAGAAAATTTAAAAATACTTAGGGATAAAGAAAAATATATAGCTTAGTAAGAGATTATAAAAAGCTTAATATCTAGCCCTTTAAAGAGGGATATAGTTAATAAAAGATATTTAAAAAGAAATATAACTTAATAGATTTTAAGATAATAAAAAGTAAATTAAATATAATAATATTATTAAAGGATTATAAAAGGTAAAAAAAATAATAATATTAATTTAAAGGAAAAAGGAATTATTAAAAAATACTATAAAAACTTTAAATATTAAATAAATAAAGGGGTTAAATATACCTTACCTTTCTATAATCTTAATAATATTATTAAATTTAATAAATCTATATTATATCCTTTTATCTTATAGCTTATTTTTAAACATTAAAATATTATTAGCGTTATTAAAAAGGAAGACTTTAGGTTATACTAAGGTTAAATATAAGAATAAATAGAAAGCTATTTTAATAATTTAATAAGTATATAAAGCTAAATTAATTTAAAAGAACTAAAAGCTTAAGCTATTATTATATTAATAAAAAGGTCTTATAATTATTTATTAATATCTTAAGCTTAATTTTATAAAATCTAATTAAATAATATATTATAAATATAAGGGGAACTAAAGAAGTATAAAAAATAGCAGATCTTATACTTAATTAGCTTCTTATAAAAATTAATAATAATTTAAAAAGTTAGCTATTATAAGGATTAAATAAGCTAATTAAGATTAGTTAATAAAGATTATATATATAAAAAAGAGGCTTATATTTATTAATCTCTTAACTTTAAAGGCTTAAATTTTTTATATTTAAAATATTAATTAAGTAATAATTTTTATATATAAGGACTTTTATATAAATTCTAGTAAAGTAAAAGGTTAAGTTTAAGGCAGTAAAAATACTAAATTTTATATTTAAAAGCCCTTAATAGTTAAATATTTTATATTAAGTTAAAGGTAAAGGATAAATCTAAACTTATATTTTAAAATATAATTAACTTAATAAATATAATATGAATAAGGTAATAAGAATAATAAAAGAGGTAAGAATATAGCTAAAAAGATCTTTAAATATTAATGCTATTATAAATATTTATCTAAAGAGGAAATATTAATATAAATTAAGAGAATAAGAAAAATTAAAAATATTATACTTATTATAAAATCTAACTTTAGACTTATATTATATAAATAATAGTAAGATAATATTAAAGTAATAGAATTTTTATATTTAGCTTATCTTTTATAGCTATTTTTTTATATTTAATTAAAATCTTAAATATAGCTTTAAGGAGTTACCTTTAAATTAAATAGCTATTCTTTTAAATTTTATACTTAAGAATAGATTTACTAAGGGAATTTTATATTAAATTAAAAAGGCTTAAAAAGTAAATTTATAAAGTTAAAAAGATTAAATAATAATTATAAAATTTTAATAAAAAAAAATAAAACCTAGCTTAGTTCCCTAAGGCTTCTCTTAATATAAAGCTTTAATAATAAAAAAGAAGTTTATAAAAGAAAATAAGCTTAGAAAAAGAGGAAGTATTAATAAGTTTTTTATACTTTGCTTAATAGCTTATAATATAATAATGATAGCTATATTATAAGCTATAATTTTTTAAATTCTTTATCTTATAATATTAATATTAATAATAATCTTTTAAAATATAAAATTAAAAAGAAAGATAATTAAAGCTTACTAAGTATAAAAAAAGATAAGTATATAAATATAAAAATGCTAATGCTTAAAGGTTATTTAAATATAAAAAAAAAGATAGATATAGCTTTTTATATATAGCTTATAATATAAGTATAGATAAGTTAAGGTTATAAATACCTTAAAGGTTATATAAAAGCAAATAAAAATAGCTTATAATAGATATTATAAGATATTTAATAAAGGGTAGCTTATATTACCTTAAGTAGCAGTTTTTTTATATTTAAAAAGCGATATAAGGCATTAATTTTATAATTAGTATTTTATAAGGGAGAACTAGGTGAGTATTAATTAAGAAAATTTAAATTAATTTAATATATTTTATACTTAAGGCCTACTATAAGCAGTAGTTTTTATATTTTACTAGGGCTTAAAAACTACTGCTTTAAGATTAAAAAATAAATAGCTAGCCCTAGGGCTATAAATAGCATAATGAGTATCTTAAAGCTTATTAGTATAGGATATTTAGGCTAGCTATAGGTAATAAATGCTATAATAGCTAACTCTAGCTTTATTTTATACTTTGATTTTTAACTTATTTTATATATATTTTTTAAGATATATTAAATATAAGATGATAAAATTTAATATTATAAGCATTTTAATTTTAATTTATATTTTTATATACTATATAAAGTTAAGGTTACTTTATATATATATAAAGTCCCCGTTTTTAATATATTCTATTATTTATAAAAGTTTATAATTAATATATAATAGCCCTATAATTAATCTCTTACTATTTAAGTAATAAAGTAAATTATTTAATAATATAATTTCTACCCTTTGCCTTTTATTTTTAAATACCTTTAGCTTAAGTAATGTTAATATTATAAAAAAATATAAAATCCTTATAACCTTATTATAAAAGATAAAGATTTTATTTATTTACTTAATAGTTATTAAAAAGAAAGAATTTTCAAAGACTCTTAAAAACTTACTAATTTTAAAAAAATAATAATAATAATGCTAGCTATATTTCAAAGGTTAATAGATATTATAAGCATAATATTAATAACTAGGGGGACTTATAATAAGTGCTATGATATTTTTCTAGCTTATTAAAGCTTATTATTATTAAATATAATAAATTTCTTATTATAATCCTTCTTTAGTATAATAATAAATATTATTATAAAGATAAAATCTTAGTTTTTATTCCAAGGATTTTTAATCTTAATGAGTTTATTATACTTTATAAGGTTTTTTATTAAAATATACTATATAGCCTATAGCTTTAAATATTTTTTATTAGCCTTTATATTAATTTTAAATAAGTTTATATTAAATTTATTATTAAAGACTTTATTAAAAATATTAAGATATTTTAAGAGATTTAAATATTTCTTATAAATAGTCTTAATAGCTTTTATAAACTCTTATCTTCCTTTACTTTTATTAAAATACTTAATAAAAGTAAACCTAAGTACTTAACGAATTTACTCCTTTTCTACTAAAGCTAATAATAAGTTAACTATATTTATTAACTATATTATAAGCTTAAAGTCCTTATATTATTTTAAAGTTAGCTTTAATAAATAAAGTGATTTAAATAAGTAAGTAAAACTTATATATACTTCTATTTAATATATTAAATAAAAGTTAAATAACTTACCTTAAATTCCTAATGATTTTAAAAAAGATAAATGCCTTAATATATATTTAATAAAGCTATTTTATATAAATAGTTAATAATCTTTTTTTTTAAATTAAGCGCTAAAGGTTTATAAGATTTTTAAGAAAGCTAAAAGGCTATAAGAATAGAATTATTAATTAAAAAAGTAGGTAATAGTGGATAATTAATAAAACTTAAATTACTTAAAAAAAGGCCTAAGAATAATATATTATTAGGAAACTAAGGACTTATTAAAAAACCTAGCAATAAAAGCTAAGAAGCTAACCTTAATATTAAACTATTAGCTAAAAATAATAGAAGAAGAGGAATTATTAGGTATGTATATCTTAATTAAGTTTAATATTAACTTATTAATAAGGCTTTTTTTAATATTAAAGCCTTAGGAATATTTATTTTTATAATAGTATTTTTTTTAGCTTTAAAGTTCTTAGCTTTAATTAATTAATTTTTAGCTAAGGATATTATAAGAAACTAAATACCCTTTTATCTTTTAATAATAATATCTTTAAAAATCATAAGGTCCTTAAAAGTATTTTAATGACTATTTAAAAATATAATTAAGCATATAAACTATTAAAGCATAATAACTACTTATTTAAATAAGCTTAAATTATAATAATTAAGAATACTTTTTTAATTAAGGAACTTAAATATATTACTATAAATAACTTTATATAAGCTAAGCTAAATATATTTATCTTAAAGCCACTAAAATAAAATAATTAAGAAGATAACCATATTATATTAATACTTTTATATCCACTAAGCCTTTACACTACCTTTTAAATTTTAAAATTATAGCTAATTTAAAAGTATTTTAAATATCTTATACTAAATATAAAGGGAATTTATATAACTTTTAATTAAAAAGCTTATAAAAAAGATTATTTTATAAAAATTAGCTATAAGTCCTTAATACTTTAAATAAAAAATATTAATTAGTTAAGACTAGATAATATTAAGGCAAGAGAAAAGCTTAAGGATTATATTATAATATTTAATATTATTTAAAATCCTATACTTTTAGGCTTTTTTATTTTTTACCTTTTTAATTATTTATTTATTAAGCTTACGACATTAACTTATAAGAATATAATATATTTTTACATTTAAAAAGGTATTATAATATAAATTATTTTATTCCTTAATATAAATAAGGCAATACTTATAAGGCCTTAAGGCATTATATACCTTTATAATTAATATTTTATCTTAAAAGGGTATATCCTTAGTAATATAAATAACAAATAAGCAGATTATATAAGTAACACTATAAATTATTATTTTAATACCTATTTCTGCCTTTATTAAATATAAAAGCTTATTAAGGATATTTAAAAATATTAATATATATAAACCTAATATTAAGGTAAGTGCTATATCCTTTTAATATTATAAATATTAAGGAAGAAAAAGTAAATATAAGTAAACTTTAAGCTTTAATTAGTATATATATTAAAAAAGGCTAAACTTATTACAATAAAAGTTAAATAATAAAAAAAGGATATTAACCTTAGCCTTAGTGAAATTTTTAATAAAATATTAATAATTATAATATAAAATCTCTAACTTTACTTAAAGTAAAAGCTTTTTATTAATAAAAAAAAATATTTAGCGCTAGGATTTATAAATATATTAAATAAAGTATTAATTTTTAATTAAATTAAGCTTATAATCCTTATTAAAATTATTATTAATAAAAATATCCTTAAATTTACTTATTACCTAAGTAAAATTAATTTTCTTATTAACGTTATATATTAAGATAAGTTCCTTTATTCCTATTAATATAATAAAGTTCTATATCTTCTTTATATTTTTAAAGTTATTAATATTAAAAAAGCGCTATTTATTAATCTTTTTAAGTATTAATAATGGCTACCTATACTTTTTAAAATAATAATTATCCTTTAACTAATTAACCTAACCTAAGTATAGCTTTTTATATTTATTTCTTTAATATAAGCAAGTTTTATTAATATATATCTATTTAATAATATTAAATAGTAAAACTAGGTCTTTATAGCAATTAATATTATATTTCCCGCTCTTAATCCAGACTAATTTACTAAATTATTATACCTTTTAAGGCTTATTAGCTTTGCTAATAATTAAATAAGCTCTGCCTTTATATATATACTTTTAAATCTTTTTTAATAATAATAATATTTTTAGGGTTTTTAGAATATTATAAATTATTATTTTTATATTACCTTTTGCTTAAAATATTATCTTAAAAGGATCTAATTATAATATCTTTATATATAGTTTAGTAAAAAGTAATTAAGTATAAAAATAATAAAGTAGAGTTTCTTTATATATTAAAAGTATATTAATTTATTTAATAAATTTAATTAAGCTAAAAACCTTAAAAAGCTATTTATAAATTTAATATAAAATGCTATTCTTTTTAATAAATAAAGTAAAAATAAGCTTAAATATAGATATATTATATAGCTGCTTTATATTATCCTTTTTAAGTATATAGAATTTATTATTCTTATTTATACTATTAAGCTTAGTAACTTTAAAGGCTTTGTAATTAAAGAAGTTATTTAAATTAAAGGGATTATTTAAGGGAAAGTAATTAAAATAATAATTAAAAAGCTTAGATTTTATTTTTTGTAATTAATCTTAGCTAAAATATAAAGCATATAAGCTAATATTCCTTATATTTTAACTGCTTAGCTAATTAAAATTTAAATTATAAATTAATAATATATTATTAATAATAGTTTTTTGTGTTAAAAACTTAATATATTATTAAAAAATAAATTTTTACTAATTAATTTACTTTGTATTTTTTTATATTTAATTTAATAGTATTAAGGTAATCTTAAGTGCTAAATAATAAAACTATTAAGGCATAAAAATAGTTGCTTTTTTTATGTTATTATTATTAAAGTTTTATATAAGCTTTAAGATTAAAGCATCTTTTAATAATAAAGGTAATAAATCTATATCTTTTTTTATTAGTTTATTATTATTACTTAATTTTATGCTATATTCTTTTATATAATAATATATTTTCTGCTTTTTATAAATAAAAAGATAATTTTATAGCTTTTTTTATAATATATTTAAGATTTTTAAGTTTTAAAAATTTTTAATATTATATTAAAGGTTATAAAAGTTACTTATTTAAAATTATAAATACCTTTAATTACTATTTATAAGTTAATAATAATCTAAGGTTTAATAGGATAAGCTTAATAATTTTAAGCTTTATTAAAGATAATAGCCAGCTAAATAATAAGTTAGCTATAAGGCCTTATAAGCTTATAAAGAAGTTTTAAAGGTTAATAGCAGTATAATTTATATATTAATTAAAAGCCTATATTATATATTTAAGCTTAAAGGTATTAACTATTATAATATAAAAATAAACTACTTTTTCCTTAGATTTTATAATTATTAAAATTAATATTAAAACTTTTTAAATAAATAGTTAACTTTAAGCTTATTTAAAATATTAAAATTTATATAAATCTTCTTCTTTATTACTTTTTTTAATTATTTACTGGGTAATTCTATTTATAATTTATATTATAAATATTACTACTTAAACTAAACTACTTTTTAATTTAATTCTTTAAATACCTTTATAAAGATATTTATATTTAATATTATAAGGTAAACCTTATTTAATAATTTAATAAATATATTTAACTTACAGCTAAATGGTGATTTTTTTTAAATAATATAATAAGCTTCCTTTAAATTAATTATATAAAAGATAAATTAGATTATCTTAAGTATAACTTAAGAGGAAGTTATTAAGCATATTTAGGTATACCTCCTTAATATTCTATATTTATTTATAAACTTAAGCCCTTAATTATTTTTATTTTTTTATATAAAAAGTATTTAATTAAATAAATAAAGTTAATAATTAAGTTATTAAAAAAACTTAATAATTAATAATATTTAAGGTTACTAAAGCTATATAAGATAAAGCTTAAAAGGCAAAATATATTTATTAAAGGGAGCTATTTAAAAAAATAATAAATATAATCTTAATTAAGTATTAAAAATAGCTATATTATATTTAATACTACTATTTTATAATATTTAATTATAATAAAGCTATTAAGATAATTACCTTAATATTTAAAAATATTAATAATATTTTAATTAATATCTTTATTAATTATTTTTAAAAAAGGATAATAAAAAATGTTATAAATTAATAATATTAGGCTATTAAGAGGGTAATTATAAGTTGCTTAAATAAGCATAACTTAATATTATTACCTATTAATATTATAATAAGTTTATATTTATATATTTATAAAAGATAAATTAAATAAGCGTTTTAAAAATAAAAAGAATTAAAGAAAGCTAGCTAATTACTTTAAGGATTATTTTAACTTAAAGGAGTTTATTAAGATCTTTACCTTTTTAAATATATTAATAAGCTTAATAAAATTACCTTTCTAAGTTAAGTCCTAATATAAAAGTATAAACTTAATTCTTAATATAAAATATAAAAGCTAAAATTAATAATATTTAATTATATATATTAAGCTTTACTAATATATTAAGATATATTATTATTTTCTTAATAATTACCCTAATAAATAATCTTACTTAATAGTTTATAATTATAACTAAAAGTCTTTAAAAATAATGCTTTAAGCTATATATAATATTAAAAAGTTTAAGCGGTTTAAGATAAACTAAAGAGATATTACTTATAAAAAGATTAATATTTATTAAAAGATCGCATTTATAAAGGTCAGCCTATATAAGAACTTGGATATAAATAAGGATATATATGCCTTAGCCTTTAATTTAAAGAATAAGTAATTATAATAGCTATTATAATAATAAATATAAGTTAAGTACTAAATTTTAATGATATAAAGGATAAGCATTTTTTTAAATATAAAATTTTAAAGGCTTTAACTATAATATATTTTATTTAACTTAAATAATATTAGCTTAAAATAATTTTTATTTAATAAAGTTTCTTTACTTCTTTATATTATAATATTTATATTAAATAATATAAAAATTCTACTAGGAAATATACCTTAAGTATAAAAATTTAAATATTATATATTAATTTATATGCTTTTTAGCTATTTTTAAATATAAAAAAAAATTATTAATATTATTACCTAAATATAAAATTTTAATATAAAAGTAGTAAATAATTTATTAATATATAGTGTATTAATATCTTTATTTATATTCTTATCTTATGCCCTTATAATATTTACTCTGCCTTTATCTCCTGCTAATTTATTATTTCTTTACTCCTTATCTTATACTTCTCCTATTCTCACTCTAAACTCTTCAACTTATTATTTAAATTCTTTTACCTTTACTTTATAATTCTTATACTTTTAATTAAAATAAAGTTCCTATAAAATTCTTATAATAATAATAACATTTTTATAATTTATTATTATTAACCTTTATATTAAATATTTAATTTATTTAGCTGGAATATCTAAGGCTACTTATAAATAATAAAAATAAACTTTAAAAATAAGAAAACCTAAATATATTAAATTAATTATAATCTTTATAAGCATTAATTTTTATATTTTAAAGAAAGATATATATTAATAAAGCACTTTATATTAAAGAAAATTATCCTTATAATGCTATAATCTTTAAGTATATTTTAAAATTATATTTAAATATTAAAAATAAATTAATTAATAACTTATAGAAGTTTAATTTATAAACCTACTTTTCTAACCCTATATTTATATACCTTTTATTTTAAACACTTATATAGCTAGCTTAGCTTATCTTAATTTATTTTTTTAATTTATATTATTTATTCTTTTAAACTTTTTTATAAATAAACTTTTTATTCCCTTCTCTTATTTTATCTTACCTTTAAATTATTAGCTTTCTTAATTAATAATAATATTAATATATATCTTTATTAACTAATAAGCTTATTATACCCATTAGCTTCTTATAATAGCTTCTTATAAACAAAGAATTATAATAAAGGCTGAAAGTAAAGCTAAAGCTATATTAAAAAAGGTAAGCATTATAAATAAAACTATTAAGAAGAAATTTATAATTATAATAAACCTTATTAAAAAAGATAACATAAGCTATTAATTATAAAGTAATATATATATTAATTCTTTTTAAAAGGTTTTTATAAATTAAATAAAAAAAACTTATTTTAATAAAGTTAAAAAGGAAGAAATATAGCTTAATAAATAAAATAAGAAAAGGCTTAAAAGTAGAATTAAGGGTAATAATAAACTATTAAAGCTAACCTTAATTTAATATTTAGGCTAACTAAATAGCTTAAAAAATTAAAAGAAGGTAAATATAAATAATACCTTAATTTTAAAATATTAAAAAAGATTCTATAATAAGCCTTTAAATAAAAAAATAATAACTTTCTAAATATAGTTTATAAAAGCTTCTTAGATAATTAATAATTGCTATAAATTCTATCCTAATTATAAAAATATTAATTTTTTTATTTTTAGCTATAAAAAACTCTATCTTTTTATCTCCTTTTTATTTTTAATTAAATTTAACACCTTAATTAAAAATTTACTTTTAAAGAATAATAAAGAAAATAAGATTAAAATTAAGGCTAAAATTATTATAAAGAAAAAAAAGGTATTAGCGTTAGTATTTAAAAAAAGAAAAGCTTAGAAAGAGGTATTTAAAAAGAAAAAAAAAGCTTTTAAAAAAATATTTAAAAAGAAAAAAGCTATTATAGCAGCATTTAAATAAAGAATAGCTTAAATAGCTATATTATAAAAAGATAAGGCTCTTAAAATAAAATTAAATAAAGCAGCTCTTAATATTAAATTAAATAAATAGGTCCTTATTTTTACATTTTATAAATATACTCTCCCTCCCTTAATATTAATTTTATATTTAATATATTATTATTAATTCTTATTTTTATATTAATAAAAGATAATAATTTTAAATTAATTAATTAAAAGGCTAAAATAATAAAAGGTTTATACTTCTTATTCTTAAAAAAGCAGCTTTAATAAAGATTTAAGGGACCTTTCTTATTTATTATATCTAAAAGAATTATTAAAGATTTTTATAAAATAAATAAGCACTTAAAAAGGTATTACCTTTTTAATTAGCTCTTAAGATAAAAACCTTTTAATTTAAATAAAAAAAGATATTTTATTAAATAACTCTTAGTTAAATTAAGAAATACTTATAATTTCTAAAAATTAATAATAAATATTTTAAATAAATATCCCTTTTTTATATAATTTTTAAAATTTAAATATTAATTAAATATATAATAAAGTCCTTAATATATAATAAAGGTCTTAATATAAATATTTAATATACTAATTTTAAACCTTTAAAGGGTAATTTTATAATTAAGCCCTAATATTTTAATAATAATAAGGCTTAATATTATAATCCTACCCCAAAGCTATCTTTAATTCAAAATATTAATAATAATTATCCTTTATCTCTTTATCCTTTATTTCCCACTTTATCCTTTAATACAGCCTTTAGCTTTAATAGCTTTAATAATAAAAATAAAATAAATAAAATAGCTAAAAAGATTATCTTTTTTAATTCTAATAATAATTCTAATAAAAATTTTAATAAAATTAATCTTAATAATAATTAAGAAGATAAAGAAGATAATAACTATACTAAAGATAAATACTAAGGCTATAAAAATAAAGACCTTTAAAGCTAATATTAATTAAATAAATAAAAAGAGATTTTTATAATTATTTTTACTTTTAAAAATTTTTTAATTTTAAAATTAAAGTTTTTAATTATTAATAATTATAATAAATAAAGATTAAAGTTTATAAAAATACTTAATCTTTAAAAAATTAAAAGTATTTCTTTATTACATTAAGTTTTTTTATTATTAATTAACTTAAGCCTAACCTAAGATACTTATAAAATAAATTTATTAATTTACTATTCCTTTTTAATAATAATATAAGCTTTATTATTTAAATAAAATATATATTAATATATAATATAAATCTTTTAAATTCCTTTATATTAGCAAGTTAATAAATAAGTTTAATTTAAATCTAGAACTCTTAATGCTAAGGCTAGCTAACTTAGGTCAGGTATAAAAAGATAAAAAGTACCCTATCCAACTAAGCCTAGGATTATTCCTTTAATATAAAAATTATAATTATAAATAATATAGCTTAAATATATATTAAGCACCGCCCTTTTATTATAAAATTATATATATTACCCACCTTAATCTAACTAACTTTATACCTTTACTTATAAATTTAATAATAATGCTAATATTAAAAGCTATTATAATTCTTAGATTTCTTTAGGCCTTTAATATTATATTTCTTTATTATATACTAAGTTAATCTTATAAACTCTAGCTATTATTAGCTTAAGATATTAATTATTAATTTATATATTATTTTATATTTAATCTTATAATCCTTAATATAATATTTTATACAGCCTTTATTTCTTATTTAAGCTTAAATATATATTTTTATAATATAAATATAAATAATAAGCTAATATTAATGCTATAAATTTCTATAATATACTTAAGATCTTAGCAGCTATTTACTTTAAGCCTTAAAAATTAATTTTAATTGCTAATTATAACTTTATTTATAATTTAATTATTTTATAACTAATAATAAATAAAAGCTATAAGGCTAGCTATATAAAAGTAATATTTTTCAGCTTTAAAAAAAGTTATAATATATAAAGTATAATAAAATAATAAGAAAAAAGTTATTTATTTAAAAGTAGTTTTCTTATAATTTTAACTTTACCTTTAAGGATAATTATTTACCCTTAAGAAAAATTATTTCTCTTAAATAACTTTATATAATTAATCTTAAAGTTTATTAACTTATTTAAACTTTAAAAGATTATTATTAAATATGAATTTATTTTTATATAAAGATTAATTTATATTAAAAAAGCGCCCTATATATATAGCATTTAGAGTAATTATTTTATACTAAGGAAATTAACTATGCTTAAGTAAGATAGTAAATAATTGTTACAGCGTTTACTAAGACCTCCTTTGTGTGCCACTAAAGCACGGTATAGGAAGTATACTATTTGACGGAATTGGCCGACTTTTCCGTCTCTTCCGTGCGTTGGGCTCAATTATGAAAACATATACAAAGACACAATCCTCAAAAACTCCGGGAATCTTGTTATCTGTCGTAAGGAATCTTGGTGTGAAGAAGTTCCACAAGCTTGCCAAAGTCTCTCAAGAGTCGCAGAGCACATATACACACAATACAGCTGTCAAGTGCGACGGTCCTCAACGGGAACGCCGACACTTTTAATGGGCATTCATCTTGTGGGTTATTTCCGATGATAGATATTGTCAGCCAATGGTATGTCCAGCAGCCCTAGAATAAGTTTTGCAAGTGACTGTTGGTCCTTCGGTCAATTTCGCATACCTAGATAATCATTGCTACTTATGGTTTGAGGCCCACTTACCAGATAGTCAGCAGCCCCAACGAGACTGCTGAGGCAAGCTCCTTTCTGGCCACAGTTTCATTTGGTGCACACAGTATAGTGTTATAAACGGCTGAACTCATACATAAACACATCCCTGTTTTCAATCCTAAGTGGCGTCTCAGCGCCCAATAATAACACACAAGCTCTTGGCTTTCCATTAAGGTTTTGGGGAATCTGCGTCAAGGCTAGGCCAGAAGGAGCTGAGAGCGAGCACACACCCTCCCAAATGCGTCGAAACACTCTCGGCCGATCTCCCAACTCTGCCGCGCTCTTGGCATCGGCCACCTGGACCAACACAAAGGAAGTGCGCCCTGAACCTTTTTTTTTATGGGCCGGGCCACTTCGTAACGGGGCGGAATGGCGGTATTTGAAACGCCGAAGGGCATCATGGTTCCCGACCTCCAACGTTGCCTCGGCGAGTGGTCGTCTCGTCTGAGGATGGAATCTCTCATGTTCATCGATGTCCTCTCTTTTCCCTATGAGCCCTCCTCTCAGTGCATTCCCGTCCGTTCCTTGAAACTCACTCCCCGTCACCGTTCCCTTTGACGGGCGAAACTCTATAGCCCATACACACACATAATAAACATGTACCCCCCAGCGCCCTACAAGGCGAGGAAGAAGCGCAACTCAGGGCCCTCCCTGCCGCGCTCCCCCTTCGCCGCCTTCGGCAGGGGCCGCCGGGCCCGCCTCGGCAGGAAGGACTTGGCCCTGACCCTGCTGGGCGTCCTCGTCGTGTATCTGGTGTACACGTCCTGGGGGCCGGGGTCCCGCCGGGAGCCCGAGTCGGCCCGCCTAGAGCGGCTCATGAACGACGAGGCCTCGGCCCGCCGCGTCTGGGACGTCACCAGCAGCTTCGACTGGGCCGCCATCAAGTTCAAGTACCCGCCGCCGAGCGACCCGGCTCCGCTGCCCAAGGGCCCAGAGGGCAAGGGGAAGGGCAAGAAGAGCTCCGTCCTCCCGCCCGTGCAGCACCGGTTCCCACCCGAGACGGCGGCGGCGGCTGCGGTGCGCGAGGCCAGGCGGGACGAGGTCCGCGCCGTGTTCCAGAAGAGCTGGCGCAGCTACCGGCGCTTCGCTTGGATGCAGGACGCCCTGCTGCCCGTGTCGGGCGGGGGCCGCGACCAGTTCTCCGGGTGGGCGGCGACGCTGGTCGACGCGCTGGACACGCTGTGGATCATGGGGATGCGGGAGGAGTTTGACGAGGCGGTGGACGCCGTGGCGCGCAGTAAGCAGTCCGCCGGACTCGGCTTTGACCTTTCCACCTTCCCGAGGGAGTGAATGAGGCATCTGCCGTGTTCGTGGTCTGTCTGTGACTTTGCCCTGGAGCCCTTTGTGAGGCTGAAGTTTTCGAGACAGGCCACAGGCAGAGAATATGCTTCTCCACTTGCCCCCTTATCGTATACAACCTCTGCTCGCAAATCCCTTATAGCTAACCCAATGATGCTGCAGTCGACTTCGGGCAATCCACCAACCCGCGAGTCAACATGTTCGAGACCAACATCCGCTACCTCGGTGGCCTGATGGCGGCGTACGACCTCAGCGGGCGCAGCGTGC
Organism: Diaporthe capsici; assembly: GCA_013364905.1. Classification (NCBI taxonomy): domain Eukaryota; kingdom Fungi; phylum Ascomycota; class Sordariomycetes; order Diaporthales; family Diaporthaceae; genus Diaporthe; species Diaporthe capsici. The sequence continues at coordinate 616,801 of WNXA01000017.1, forward strand.
TGCTCGCCAAGGCGGTCGAGCTGGGCGACATGCTCTTCGCCGGGTTCAATACCGTGTCGCGCATGCCCGTCGACTTCTTCGACATGGGCCAGAGCCAGTCGGGCGAGGGGCTGCAGGTCGAGGGCGGCGTCGTGTCCGCGTCCCCGGGGACGCTGCTGCTCGAGTTCACGCGCCTGACGCAGCTCACAGGAGACCCCAAGTACTACGGCGCCATCGCGCCCATCGCGGATCTCTTCCACGCGGGCCAGAACGAGACGAACATCCCCGGCGTGTGGCCGCAGTGGGTGTCCATGAGCGCCCCCGACGTCGTCTCGGGCTCCTTCTTCTCGCTCGGCAGCGGCGCCGACTCGCTGTTCGAGTACACCATCAAGATGCACGTGCTGCTCGGGGGCCACGAGCAAAAGTACGCCACCATGTCCGCCGGCTGGATGGAAGCTGGGAACGAGCACATGATCTTCCGGCCCATGCTCCCGGACGGCGCCGACGTCCTCCTCGCCGCCAACGCCAACGCGCCCCAGCGCGGGCAGGTCTCCCTCGACACGGAGAGCGAGCACCTCGCCTGCTTCCTGGGTGGCACCTACGCGCTGGGCGGGCGCGTCCTCGAGAACCGCGGGCACCTCGTCGACGTCGGCGCGCGGCTGGCCAAGGGGTGCGCGTGGGCCTACCGCGTCATGCCCACGGGCATGATGCCGGAGCGGTTCCGCGCGGTGCCGTGCGAGTCGCGCGAGACGTGCCCCTGGTCGCAGCGCCGCTGGGACGAGGAGCGCGCCGTGCGGCTCGACCGTGAGGACCACCTGCCGCTCGGGGTCGTGTCGGCCAAGGACAAGCGCTACATCCTGCGGCCCGAGGCCATCGAGAGCCTGTTCGTGCTGTGGCGCGTCACGGGCCGCGTCGAGTTCCAGGAGGCTGCGTGGGACATGTTCAGGGCCGTCGCCAATGGCACCGAGACCGAGTACGCCAACGCCGCGGTGATGGATGTCACGCGCGCCGAGTACCCCCTCGAGAAGGAGGACTACATGGAGGTGAGTGAACCAGCCCGGACGATGATGTGATGCTTTTCTGAGGGTTTCTGGCTGACTTTTCGTGAAGAGCTTCTGGCTCGCCGAGACGCTCAAGTACTTTTACCTGGCGCTGTCGCCGCCGGACTTGATCAGCCTTGATGACTTTGTTCTCAACACGGAGGCTCACCCCTTCAGGAGGCCAACATGAGCATGGTTTGTTTGCGACAGAGAAATGAATGCTTGCATTAACTGGTGTCCGGCGTAAAAAGGTTGGGTTAGAATGTACTCATGCATCAGATCTTCCACTTGAAAAGAGTTCAATATCGAATTCCATGTCTTGCATCGAGCGATGTGTGCGTGCTGCTAAAAGATGTCAACATGTGAAAGCAATCTTCTGATACTGGTGTTGTGGTTGATGAGGCTCGGCTTACGCCCGAGAGATGATTGCTCCCACCGTCCGGTGAAGCCAGATATCCCTTCGCTTCCCGGAGCCATCAGACCGATGTAATCGTCAAGAGTCTATTAACAGTAACAATTGTAACGACCTCGTGCCTTAAATATACATCCTGGCTCATAATGTCATGCAGTCAGGTCAAAAAAAATCGCTGCCATCACAAGAGAGCATGCCACACTTGCGCTCCCATGCTGCGCCGTCCGTCTATATACAAATAGCCATCTTAGAGATATTGAGCCTGCCAAAAGGATCAAAATGCACTACCAGGCCCAGTCGGCCCTAGTAAATTCAATCTTTACCCACCCAGTGTTTATTCCAAAGAGTTATGAAGCGGTAGACTGACTCCCTTCATCACTAAGCACCGCCCCCGGCAGCCGCTGCCCTTGCGGCCTCAACTTCTCTCTGCAGGGCGTCGAGGTCCGCCAGCATCGCCTGGACAGCTTCGTCCGTTGCGGTCGCGTCGCCTGCCTCCATCTCCTCGGCAACGGGCGGCACGTTCCCGGCGATGCTGTCCCCCGACACTTTCCTCACACTTTCCATGCTGGTTCTCTTGGGTTCCAGCGCCGAGCCCTCCATGCTACCACGGCTACTGCCCCTTTTCCTCGGGGGCGGAGGTGGCGGTACGACGCCTTCGCGGCCCATTTTCCGCGACGGTGGCTCGACGGAGCTGGACGAGGTCGGCCTATTGGGCAAGAGGGCGGCACTCTTGCGGTGAGATGGGTTTCGTTGTGGCGGCGGGGGCGGGGATAGTTTGGACACGCCTGGGTGTTGTTGGGGCGTGAGAGACGTGGTCGACCCTGTCGTGGCACTGCTTGTATCGGTAGCAAGGTGGGGTGGGACATGTGTGAAGCCTGGCACGTCACCGGCAGGACTCAAAGGTCCAGCTGGGAATGGAAAGGCCGAAGGCTGAGTAGTTGTAACAGGGCTAGAAACAGACGGCGATGACCGATGGCCTGCTGGGCGCCGAGGCGGAGGCGGCACTGGAGCCGCGGTGCTCAGTCGTATGCTAGACGATCGTGACCTGACCGACTCCATCGAAGAGCGAGAGGGCGTGGCCGGTTCTTCCGGCAGCTCAGCTTGTGTTTTACTCTCGGTCCGGCTGTGCGCCCCCCTGGGCGGAGGCGGGGCGGGCTTCCTCAGCGTCGACGTGGGGTTTTGGACGGGGGTAGAGGAAGAGTGCGACATGTTTGGTGGGGTGGGTGGTCGCGGCGACGGCACAACATCTGCTTCAGGGTCGATATCGACCTCGGGCACCTTGCCCGCGGCTTCCTTGTCGAATATGCTCTCCTTAGGGTCATATTCGGACCGCGCTGGCGGCGCAGGAAGGGGCTTGTTGACGTCCGTAGGACTGAGCGAAGCCCTTCGACCGGACGATGTATCAGCCAATACTGCAGAGGTCCGACGCTCTAATGCTTGTGGCCGGTCCTGACCGACCGCCCCAACCTTGATAGACTTTCCGTGTCTTGTCGCCGGAGGAGGGGGCGGCAGCTTCTTCCGTGAGCCGGATGGCTTGGGCTGGGGCGGGCTTATCAGGCCACGCTTTTCCTCGTCGGCTTCTGGCTCGGAGATCTCGTGCGATGTCCGTGGTGATTCTTGCGAGTGATTATTATTCTCAAAAATGGACTGTCGTGAAATTGACGAGGCATCCGTCATGCTCCCTCCATCACCAGTCATGCCTGCGGGGTGCAGGGTGGCCGAGCCCGTCGAGCCGGCAGCTCCGGGTGCGGGCCCCTGCCCCGTCAGCAGCAGCTTCTTGAAGGCCTCGACGTCCAGGCCTTTTCCTGCCGGTGAGGCATTCTCTGCTGAGGTTGACCCGCCGTCCCTTGCAGCTTGCTCCATGTCCTCCAATGTCTTCTGGAAAGGGTTGGGAGGCGGCCCGCGGCCGGTATGTGGCTGCGGCTGGGGTGCCTCTACCCTCTGCATCGGGGCCAGGACATTTTCGGGGAGGGGCGGCGCCTCGTTCTGGAAAGGGTCTTCTTCTTCGCCATTGATAGACGGGGAACTGACACTGCTGCTGTCGCCGTCGTCTCGTGGGGGGAGCGGGTACTTCGGGTACGAGCGTTCGGCGCTGGCGGACTCGGGACTCGAGGGCGGGGGGCTCTGGACCCTGACTTTCTTGACGGGCTTTTTCTTCTGGAAGGAAGTGACGGGCGGAGGAGCATCGCTTTTGGGAAGCAAGTCCAAAGATCTGGCAAAGTCATTGCCGCTTGGACGATGTGGTGCCTGGGGCCTCGAGGGATCGTCGGCGGCGTAAGCGGGAGCTCGTGTGTCTGCGTGTAATACGGAGGACGAAGAAGGCGGGGCAGCTCCAGCTCCGGGCCCAGCTGCAAGTTGAGCTTGAGCTCCAGCGCCCGGGGAGGCGGCTGTCTTGCGACGGAAGGGGTTATGGGAGCCGAAGCCCGACTCAGAAGCCATGGCGGCCGGTGTTTATTCAAGCTGGGAGTCTTGTCATGTCACGAAGGTGTTGTAGCATCGTCAGGGCCGCAAGTGGTGGTGAGGCTCGTGGGGGTTCGTTATTGGGGGGCGGATGGAACGGGATCGGATCAAGGCTGCCAAGCCTGGCTGCAGGTGGTGCACCGAGAAAGATTTAGGGGCGGGGACTTGGGGTTGATCTCGCGGCAGGTTGTCGGCTGGGGCAGTGGGTAGATGGATTTGATGGTTGGATTGACTGATTGATTGATTGATTGTCTTCAAGGAGGTATATACAGGTTGCGTGATTAGTGCCGTGCCGTGCGATGTCGTGTCATGGGGTGTCGCGGGATGTGCTGTGCTGTGCTGCGCAGACGAAGTGAGTGAGTCGGCAGGTTGAGGTTGAGTTACAGTTACACAGCGACAGTCACCGTTGGTCAACGTCTCCCCATCGGTAACCGTCCCGTGCTATGGCCCGCCCGCCAGCCCCGTCTGCCCGTCTCGTACCGCAGCAGGGGTCAGGCAAGATAAGATCGTCCTCTCCTATCGGCGCTGCACGGGCCATTGCGTCAACGGTGGGCCAGGTTGGGCCCAGCCTGCCGGCCCAACTGGCCCAATCAAGCAGTCCATCCAGTCTCATTGTCCGTCCAAGCTGCAGGCGACCCAGTAAGTAAGTCACCGTGAGTGAGCTTGAGCTCCCAAGGTTTACTACCGTAACAAGAACTTGATCTCAGAGCCTGATCTTCACATATCTGACGTGCCGTCTCCATCTTTTCTAGTGATGTTACCCGACAAGAGAGAACTCTTATTCCATCTCAATGGAACAGCGCCCATCTATCACTGAAGACAGGCGAACTGGCTGGAAGAGCACCAGAGTACCTGAGCAGCTGTCGTACTATAGAGGAAGCTGTGAATGTGAGTGAGCTGGCTGGCCGTCCATCAGCCTCAAGTGGGTCGAAACGTCATGGTCCAACGAGCAGGGAGCCAGCCTGCCAGCGAGCCAGGCCAGCACACCCCTCGTTCATTCCCGCCCGCCGCCCGTCCGCTCCGTTTCAATTGTCAACGATGCGTCTCGCTGCATGAGGTGCGCCATCTCGGGAAGGTCTGAAACATGACGTGCAACAAGATGACTTGGGTAATATGGCCTTGGGGAAAATAGCACGACTTGGTATTAGTTAATCCAAGAGAAGGAGAACCCAAGGGACCGAGTGCACAACGGATCAATCCAATTTTGTCTCCGGTCTGAAAATAGACACAGCGAGCGAGGGCAGACGGACAACCTCGGAACCCACAGGAAGGGAGGCAATGGGCAAACGTTTCAACACGCCGGCGGCCGAACATGCCCGCCAGCCCGGATGCATCGTGCTAGGATTGGGAGACTCAACTGTCTACGTGGTACATACTATCGTTTTATTAGAAAACACACTAAATATCTCTGGTAATCCAAATCATTATTAGAGTCCTAACGGATATTTCCAAAAGCGAGCGCGAAAAACCAAGAAGTCTCTGGCACGTGAGGCCTGCAGCTGAGAGAAGTAAACAAACCCGGCCCCCTGCACCACGCGTCGCGCCGCACTCTGGAAACTGGGTGAGACCCATCTCCCCAACAAACTGGACACGCACACACTCACTCACTCACCCACACAGAACCACCGCCACACAAGCAACGGGAACAGCTGTCATGAACTTGACCGAACCTGCAATTGCAACACCAGCCAGACTCGTTGGTATAAAATTACAGATGCCCATCGCTTTATCAGCCCCTTCCTTCCCGTAATCCGTCTGCTTTGCTGTTGGGCCTCACCGTACCATCTCGGCCGCGCCGAGCGCAGTGACGCGACACGCACCGCAGCCCCACGAGCCGAGACAGGCCATGAGCTTCGCCCCCCTCGTAAATACACTCGTTGGTGGCCCGCGACCTTGGAATGCGCACGCCTTCGCCGACGCAAGCAAGATACACTGAACGTAGACCCTTTGATGAACCCACAATCCTGTTTCCCCCCAAACGCCAATGGAACCGCCCTACACGCGTGGAACAATAAACTCAAAGTGTGCGCTAGAAGATGGCAAAGAGCCCTCCTTCTAAACATGTCTATGCCGTGGAGGCGGCAGCGGTGGAGGCGGCCGCCTTCTTGGGCGTCTTCTCCTTCTTGGGAGCCGCGGCCTTCTTGGTGGCAGCAGCCTTCTTGGCCGCGGGCTTGGTGGTGGTCTTTGCGACACGGCCAGACTTGGTCTTGGTAAGAGTAGCTGGCTTGTCAACAACCGCCGGGGCAGCAGCCTATGATTGTCTGTCAGTCGGGCGAATTTATTGATCGCGATGGCGAGTCAGGTCGTGGACTCACATCAGCCTTCTTCTTAGGCGCAGCCTTCTTGGGGGCGGCAGTGGAGGCGGCCTTTTTGGGAGCAGCCTTCTTGGTGGCAGCACCCTCCTTCTTGGCTGCGGGCTTCTTGGCCGTTGCCTTCTTGGCGGTCTCCTTCTTCTCAGCAGCAGGCTTCTTCTCCTTGGGAGCAGCCTCCTTCTTAACGGGAGCGGACTTCTTGGCCAGCTTGGTGCCACCGGATGCACCTAGAGGATGGTGTTAGATGAGTGAACGATGATGCGATGAGGCGTTCATGAGAGACGTGGATAACGTGGTTCAGTAGGGCAAGCCGCGTGGGAGTGTGGTGAGGTGAGGCTTGAACATCATGAGGCAAGTGCTTACCCTTGGGCTGGACGAAGACACCCTTGTCGACACCGGCCTTGAGGGCACGGTTGAAGAGCGAGTCGAACATGGAGTCGGTCTGGGCCTGAATGTTGTTGTTGGCCTTCACGTACTTCTTGAGGCTCTGTCGGCTGTTGGGAAAATGTTAGCGTTGGTTCTGTCTCACATCGAGGCCGAGTCACGATGGCCTCATGCACCAAATGCGGGGCATGAAACACACGAAGGCCCAGTTGGGGTAAAGCTGGCTCACCTGGATCCATTGCGGTCCTTAAGCTGTAGATTGAAAAAGACACGTCAGTAAAATGAAAATGAAGACACGGTAGAGCAGGCGTGAAGCTGTGGTGGCTGCCTTGGGGTTGCCGCCCTGACGCATCGTGGTGCCGCATCAGGCGCGTGACAGCCAGCACACAGGTGCGGCGCGTGATGCGCCGGAGAGGATGGGTTGGAGAGTCATACTTGAGTGATGGCCTCAGCGATCATGTCCTGTAGGATGTTAGATGACGATGCACTTGAACAACAGCCGACGCGAAGGCGACAAACCTGGTAGGTAGGGTGAGAGGCGGGAGCCTTGGCCTTGGTGGCACCTTCGGTCTTCTTGGGAGGCATTTTGGTAGATTGGGATTTAGGATGGACTGGTTGGATTGATTGTGTGGATGACCGGAGTCGAGATGGAGGGAATTGGCGACAGGATGGACGGTGGCCGAATTGATTTTGTCTACGGAAGAAGTGCGTGGGCTGGATGGATGGAGAGAGAAGAGATCGGAGGGGACGGGGCGGAAGGAGGGAGCGGTCGTGGTGGGCGCCTGTGTTTATATACGAGAGCGGGGCGAACGGGTCGAGGATGCACAATCAGTAAACCGCAATGCACGCACACGCACACGCCCGCGCCCATGCCCAGGCCACGCTTCCAGCTCCCTCCACCCTCCACCCTACCTCTCCCCCTTCCCCCTTCCCCCCGGAAAAAAAGTACCCAGTCTAATACCTATTAAAGTATCCAGACAGCTCAGGGAGCTTGGGAGCTTGGGAGCTTGGGAGCTTCGGGGGAGAGCTGCCCAACCATCAATTATCCAATCCATTCCACCTCCCCTCCGTCTGTCTTCCTTTTTTCCTCCTCTTCCTCCTGCTAGTGTCACCCGAAACCTTACCTTGCCTTGGATCCGAGCCAGTCTGCCTATTCTTCTGTCTGTCTGTCAACCTTGTTGACTTGCCTCTCGTCTCGTCTCGTCTCGTCTTGTCCTGTCCCGTCCTGTGCCTCATGCTTCATTCTTTTTAGTATTCCGTGGCCCCCAACACCGGCCTCCTCTGCCCTTCCTCCTTCATCGCTACCGTGACTATCACCGTGCACTGTCGAGCTTCTTGACTCCTACCTTGTTTCGTCTCGCGATTTGCAGCCTGCAGTTTACACCAGCCTCTACCTGTGGCTGGCCATTTCACCCACATGCATGCACATCTTCACCACTCAGCCCCCATCCAAGCTCGCATCCCACTGCCGTGCAGCTGCAGCACGTGAGCTTGAGCTTGGTTTGGGGGGCTGGTCCGGGCCGGGCTGCACAGTCGAACTGCCAGCTTATCATACGTTCACACACACCAGACAAGCATTCGTCCTCCCTGGCAGGGACAGAGATGGGATTCACACGGGCAGGTTTTCCCTTTCCCCACCCCACGTGTGTGATGGAATCTGCAACAAGTGCTGCATGAGACAGGCGTGGCATGGTGATGGTATCTATTTACATTTTCCCTATATCCCCAGCGTAGGTAATTATTTCTGCGTTGTGTGCCGCTGTTTCAAATGTTCATTTCGAAGCTTGCTGAGGAGGACCCTGAGTTTTGTTCTCGATATGGGCCCGAGAGACCCAGCATGCCTGGGATGGCCGGGGTATAATAGGAAATCAGCATGGGGCCATAAAAAGTACGGGGAGTGCTGGCTAAACTGCTGATTTTCCACGCGCGGATGCAGCAGAATCTCGGCCGATCCGTTACTTGCACGGCTGCCCAGATGCACGTTTTAGCAGGGAATTAATAGAAATACGCATCCCTGTCCGGGAGGGACTTGGCGCTATTCCCGATTGGGCCCACCAGTTCGACCTCACGTCTCGCCTGTTGTACCCCCTCCTCTCACAATCAGCCCGCTGCCATCGCCATGCCGTCCACGCTGCTCTCACGTCAATCACCTCGCTCCCCCCGATTCTCTCTTGGACTGTCCCGGCCTTCTCCCTCTTCTTCCGTTCTCCTGCCTCTGGCACACCCTTTTTCGTTATTGGCTCTTTTTCCATAAGCTTTTCTTTTAGCATTTCGCGTGCATTGACGGCCGATGCAGCTTCCCCCAAGCTTGCCGCCGTGCTGGGCGTTCGCACCCCGGCCCAGCTCGACATGTGCACGTTCGAGGCCGCTTTTCCAGCTCAACCCGACTGCGACTTGTTCGGTCGCATTCCCAATGGCGAGCCAACAACCCATGTCTTCTAGAAATATAATACAAGTCCCTGATCAAATGAAACGTCAGATTTCCATTAGGCGTATTTTCGAAATTATCGGTGCTGGCAAGGTGCCCAATATCAGTGGGGCCAGCCAATGTCACTTTTCGTGTGTTGTCGCCCGGTCGCGTCCCAGCTGCATCGTGAAGCTATCCGCAAATTCACGACCGAATTTCAAATTCTTCGCCCCAGGCCACCACAAGTCTGATTTTTACTCAATTCATGCCATGGGCTTCACCAATGGATCAATTTAGAGGCCATGCACATTTTTTTGCATGCTTTCCGGACCACCGTGTCGCAATGCACGCCTTCTTGTCAAGTCGCGCTCCAGCCCACGATCGCGCGTCCACGATGCAGTCCTCTTTTCTTCTTTCCACGACCGCCCCTCAACTTTCTCGCCTTGACAATGGCTTGAAAAGCTCGAGGATGCTCAAGTGAGCTTCTGCCATGATTTTCATTCATTTAATATGTGATCCGGCAATCATGGCTGTACGGTATGGACGCGATGTGCTGTGGTGGGCTACGTGCCCAGGCCAGTCGACCTGCATTTCTGCACAGGATCATGGTCTGCCGAGACATTTCTACAATTCCCCTTCTAAATGACTTCTGACTGAGTATTATTCACGAGAGGCTCCAGAATGGCGTCTCTATCAGCGATACTTTCCGACGGACACCTGAGGTTTTCTGTTGGGGGGGCGCAAGGTGTCTGTTCCTCGCACCTACCAGTTTCCCCCTCCCGTTGCGGCACAGCTCCAAGCCCACACCAGGCCAGGACGCAAGACAGTCCTGCGCATGCGCCGACTTTCATGCCCAACGAGACCAGTGGAGATCTCAAGTGTTCCTTCCAACTGCTCAGTCGCCGTCGTTCGCCGAATCACACAGTCTGCGGAGGTGGCTGGTTGGTGACACGACATGGGGCGTCTGACAACAACGTGGCCGAGGGGAGCCCGGCGCGCCATTGGCGACACCAGCACCCACGATGGCCCAACTGTCTCTCATCTCGGTTACTAGACTCCTTGCCTCGAGACGCGGAAATTTCGGGACGGAACGAGACTGCCCTGCTGCACTTGAGCACCAACGAAACTTTGCATGTGTCATGAGCTCGGCAGTCGGATCCCCCATCGCCACGCAGGTCCGGTCGGAATCCCAACGCAGGCCTCCATCATCAGCCACTGTCGAAGAGAGCGGATATTCGCACCTGCAAAAACCGATGGTATACCGGTATATTACCAATACTAAACCAGCACCCACGCTCAATACCCACGCCCAAGTCGCACACCCAAGTCGCATACCTAATACCGATACACCTAATTTACATTTCTAATTAGTATACCTATCAAGCATATGAATTGGGTGTGTGGTTGCTGGGTATATGGGTGTTGGGCGTGTGAGTGTTAGGTATGTGGGTGTTGGGTGTTGGGTGTGTGAATTTGGCCTGGGTAACGTGCTCCAATCAGCTGCAGCTGTACCGGTGTACCATCTGTTTTCGCAGGTGTGAATATCCGTCCTCCTGCCGAAATCATCTTGACACAGGAGTAATATTCTGGTCGGCATTGTTCGAGATGATCCCACCCGGAAAGCTCGCGTCACCGCTGTCTCTGTGGTGTACCGTGCCCGGCATCGAGAGGTGAATGACATTGAGCACGACATAGCTGACCGGGTG